>OZ021724.1:78560573-79760573 GCA_963978545.1 Linyphia triangularis | reverse complement strand
ACAATAAGTACCATTGCTATTTCCCTAGTAAGGACATTTTCAATTAATAACCTAGATAGTAAAACTGTATGCTCAAATCGTAAACAATTCCTAAACGTCTATTCTTATTTAGTATACATGACATCTTCTCAAAAAGCTCCATTTCGTTCATCGCGAACATTGTCAATATGTCAGCCATATCTTTGAAGTAGTAAAAACGATTTCATGTTTTCTTATTTTCCTGGTCTATGGCTCCCCTATGGCTATAAAAGCACTTCAGACGTTTTATGTGTTTATACCTTTTTTCGATATTTTCTGCATTTCCGATAATATAGTAAGATAGCTCGAGGAGAAAAAAGAAACTCTTAGGCTATTTCATTGATGGTATCGATGAAAACTTCAGCTTCAGTCTTTCGTATTGGGACATATTTTCTTCTTTTGAAAATACAGGTATTTGATGTTTTGTAAGAAATTCAATGCCCTATGTGATCGGAAGAGCATATATGAACTTTGAACAAGGAATGTATGACTAGGAGTTTATTTAACTCAATTTAGTATTATGTTAGAGTTTAATTTTAACATATGATTTTATGACAATGCAGTTTATCCATATTATTATTGATCATTATTTCATGAAAGGAGATGAAGTTTAATTTATTATTATAATACTAATAAAAAATGCAAAAATAGAGAAATTAATTTTTTTAGTAAAAATCAATAAGCTAAATTGTGTTTTTTAGTATTATTTTCTGCTATTAATTGGCAAATAAAATATAATTACAAAGTATTAAGTATACGAGTAGATAATTGTAGAAATCTTCCAATATGAAGACTTTGATAATTTATTTTCTTTTGTTTAGAAATTGTTGGTATAGGGTGCATTTCATAACCTTTAAAACACTACTGTTTTATATTTTAAACTAACATTTGAATCTAAATATATTATATTTACAGCTTCTTTGATTTATTGTATTCATTCACAAGAAATTTTTTGAGAATTTTCGTGGATAAATCAGCATACTATCTGCGTTTTCTATTATAATGTTATTATATTTAAAAATAATTGTTCTTCTCTTTAAATATATCTAATTTTATGACTGGAAAATATATATTAAACAAGTTGGTGAAACGACCTAAAACACAACTTTCTATTTTACTATATGGTTATTTTAATCTGGGGTTTTATCTTTTCATGAAATCATTAGATATAATAAAAAGACAATCTACATTAATAGAAAAACCATTATAATTTGTTTATGTTTTAGGATTTGTACAGATATGCTAAACATTTAATTCCAGAGTTATCGTAAATATTCAGACATTACAATTTTAATTATTCAAAACTGCCGTCTACGTGTTTAATCTTTTAAATATGAAATTAAGCATTATGTATTAAAACACATTTGCATTTCTTTTAATAAAACCGAAATAAAATAATGTATCCATTTTAAATCTGAAATCCATAAATACAATAAAGGAATGTTTCACTACATTTTATGAAAAGTTTTAAGCCAATTAGTAATATATAAACCACAGAAACATTTACTTGTAAATCATAAAAAAGACTTAATGAGTACCAGTCTTGTAATAGTTCAATTAAGATATTGGTGTATAATACAATAATTCATTAAAACATCACATATGCCTTTTATCTACATAACTGAAAATATAACCTTATAACTTCTATTTATAATATGAAACTAAATATTCGTTATACTTAGACATGAAATGGTTTTTCATTAAATAATTTCTAGAAATAATTTAGGAATTCAAACTATTTTTTACCGATATTATTATTTCTTCGAAATAATAATATAGAAATAACTAACTGTATTATGTAGAATAAAAATGATGTGCATGAATTCATTACATGTCAAACTTTTTAAGGATTTACGAGTATGTTTATTATACAAAAACATTCGCCAAAATTAACATACTTTAAAAAAAGTATTCATTACAGATATTAAATGAATATAAATTAGTACACCTATATGCATTGAAATAAAAAATAATCGATGCGAAAACAAATTTATGCGGACTTAGAAGAAGAGTTTGATAAATAAAATATAAATAACTTCTATTAAAAGATTATGCGGAAAGTTATTTGCTGAAATTATACTTTATAAAATTCTATGTTTTTGGGTATAATTTAATTCTGAAAAATATTTGATGCAGACTTCTTTTATTATTTTCAAAAACTTGGTTGTGTACATTTAAATATAAATTGGACTAACATAAGACTTATAAGTAAAGCGATAAATAATTATGTTATTTTAAAATAATCAAGTTAAAATCATGGATATGCTTTACCAATTATAAATATATATTTTTCATTCATATAGAGAAAAACTGTATTTCAAAAACGTATGTTAACATATCAGAACTAGACAAACTGTTTGCAGTGAATGAAATACTTCGTAGGAAAACTCTATTTCTTAAGACAAAAGCTATTTCAAAAATCTATTCTCTTAGTTGAAAAAAAAAGAATTCCGATTCAAAGGCATATTTACAATGGCACCGATGCGTTGTGTGTACTTTAACTAAACAAAAGAGTGTTTGTGCTCAGGTTCAAAGACTAGTTGAAACGAAAGAGAATGTGTGGTTCCTTGCAATATCAGATACAGTTAAGAAGATATACTTTGTTTCTACAGAATCGCTTAAGTAAAAGCAAATAAATTGGATGAAGCACTGTCTATTGTTCATACTCCATTTCAAAGTTAGAGACAAGAGTTTAAAGAAATGGATCTCAAGTACTGAAACATTGTATTCACAATTACAAGAGTGAATTACAGGTTCTGATAAAATATATATATATAGATATATTATTTGTATTTTCTTTATTAAATTGATGTAAAAGTTTTTAACTAGAGAATGCACAAAATAACTTTTAAATCTATTTTCATAGAAAAAAAAATTATTATTTCTTTGTATAAATTATTTATTTGTATAAATTATTACTTCGTAAAACGCCCTCTTAACTGTAAATACTCTGGAAATTTTTCCACAACTTCTATATTATAAAATTCCAAAGGGTTTTTGAAATAAGCGAAAGTTCCTAATTTTAGTAAATTTGATTTATAGGATAATTATATTTTTTTATTTATTGACATTTTTATAAAAACAAAAATCTAGAAAGCATAAAAACCAGCAAAAGGGTTTTTTGGGCTATATCAACATCGCCACTAAGAGTAAATGATAGAGAACAAAACATTTTGAAAATCTAAAAGTCATCAAATAAATTTTTAATTTTCTAAAAAAATGAGTGTATGTAACAAAAATTTAAAAAATTTTGATTAATATTAAAACTTTTTTGAATTTAATGAGAAACGTCAAATGGCAAAATACTTGACTCATTGCCAACCATCCAGATTTACAGGAAAAGGGAATGAGTTTCCTGTGTAATTTGTTTTAATATGTGAAATCCTGTGATCACACATCATCATATAAAACCAAAACCTTTAAACAAGGATTTCACAATAAATCCTCCAACTTTAAATTTTGATGATATGTTTAACCTTCTTCTATATCGTCAATCTATTACATGCAGGACTATTTTTTTATGAAAATTAGTAGAAATAATACACAAAAACATTTTTATTTCATAAGACAAAAGTTATGGTTTCACCACTTAGAAGAATCCGGTCAATTCAGGTATAATTTACCAACGATTCAAGAGATGACATAAGAAAACCCGCCTAAAATATACAAATAAAAATAAAAACTAGCACAAATAGTATTATATAATCATTATATTTTTAAAGGATAAAAGTAATTAAGATGGCTTATCAGCATTTTAAGTTTTCCCTCAGATGAAAGTTTATAGGTATATCTTGAAAACCAACCTGTAATTTTATCAAATCTATAAATGATTTTCTTATATTTATCATACACAACTTGACACATAATCTCAATGTAACTACGATCACTTCTAATTACCCTAGGCTATCGTTGCTTTAAAATAATCTTTTAATAACTAATCGTAGGCAATAAATATATATTGGAAATATGCACGGTTATCCTTCTGGGCAATTTAACAACATTTGACCATAAAACATCATTTATTAGTAGTTTTGATACGCTTTTTTTCTTTTTGGTTTAGAATTTGTCTCATTATTTATAAATTGATCTTTGATTTTAGATTTAGAGATAAACAAGTGCATTAGTATAAAATCCTAAAATAAGTGTCTTTGCTTTGGTGCACCGAAGGTTTCTTGTGGCCGAAGCTTACCAAATTTTTAATGTAGAGAGGGAGAGTTCATATGACTTATTTTTCACTTAAATTACTCTATTTTGTCTTATTTTCCTCAATTTTCATATGAAAATAATTACTTTCATTTGTATCTATAAATCACTAAAGTATTTTTGCTTTGCTAAAATCTTAATTACCTATCTTTTTCATTTTTTTTTTTTTATCCTACTTTTTTTCACTATGCCCTTGTTTGTTTATATATTCTGTATGTTTATTATTTGCGGTTGATAGTTAATCAAAAGTCTGATGTGTAGATCCACATAATCTTTAATAAAAGATCATAATGTTAAATATTTACAGCTCACATTTCCTTTACAGCAATAAGTTATTCGTCAGTCTCTGAGTGCATGCGCCTTTTGATATTACAAACATAACAAAAATTGGATGTCTCAACGATTTTATACTCACCAGGAAAACGGTACTGCTGATGTAAATCAAAACCTCACCTTTAATAATTCAAGTCTAATGCATATGACACCACTTAGAAGCACCAAGTTTTGTTCATGACTAATTATTTCTTCTAAACACTTTTTTGATAATAATTAGTAAAACACTCACTAAACACGGTATATATTCATTGCTTAATACATCTCTACCATTTAAACTGTCAACACCAAGTTGCTCATACATTCAATTGAAACTTAAGTGTGGTATGTGTTTCATTTTAGGTGACCCTCTTCGGTCCAGACGCAGGTGCCGCCAGCATTATGGCTCTAATGACGTCACCAAAGGCCCAGGGGCTGTTCAGGTCCGCGTGGCTAGTGGGGCCCACCATGGTCTTCAACCGCACTTTCGAGGAGGTCACCACTCACAACAAGGGGCTTTTCCTACAGAGATCTGGCTGCAAGGAAGCAACGTGCTTAAGAAAAGGCGTCGCGCAGGATATTATTGCCGCACATCTTGGAAAGGATGATGCCTCTTTTAGGATCAGGGATCAGAATGATCTTCCGATTCAAGGCATCTTTCCTGAACAACTCATAGTTATGGATGGTAAGTAATTTTTAAAAATAACTTGAGTTGTTTTAGTAATTTGGGTTATTTTAATAATGAATGTTTTTGTTTTAGAGATTACATTTTATAAAACTATTTTCACGTAGAAATTTTTGTTTACTACCCCCCCCCCCCCTTATCACATATTTAAGAAATTCAAAACTTTTAATGACAACCTATTTAAGGTAGTTTTAAAATTAAACTGGGATAGTTACTAGTAACTAAAGTATTGCATCAATACATATTGCAAGTATTACTAAGATAGTGTTTTAGAAAAAAAAGTATCCGTATTTTGCTATGTATACAAGAAAATTCAAGGAATCTCATTCCAGTCAGTCGGAAAAAAAAGGTCTTATGACACATATTACAAACAGCACCACTTCTGGTAACAGAATCAAAATCTTAATATCTTTTAAGTTTTTACACTGAGCCAAGAGTTATGCATTTTAAATTAAGTATCATTTTACTTAAAACAATGAAGGTAGAAAAGAATTTTAAAAAACATTCATTATAGTATTATGTATAAAGTATTGGAGGGAAAAATTTATTTAGCAAATTATTTCCTTATTTTCCATTATCCCGAGTAACTATTGAAATGTGTGCTTCAATTTAAGAAACAGAATTTAAACACCCACAAAATAATTTGCTTTAATATATGGAAACCTTCAGTCACCATCTTTAACCTCATCTATCATTTCAAAATGAGTGGAAACTATAGAATAATTTTACAGTAATACACTCTATATCACAATGTACCTTAGTTTTTTCAGTAGCACATTGTCCTTTGTTTAAAACCTGATCTAGCAATTAAATATTTTCAATATTCAATACAATTTCAACCAAGTTTTTTATTTAAGTGTTTAATTCAATTCTTCTACCATTTAATGTTAATAATTTGAATTGGTACTGACAATAATTCTCATCACATGGTTACTAATTGACTCAACGACTATTAATATCAACAAAGTGACGAATCACTATAAGGTATATAATGCGTTTACAATAGAAATTTTAAAAAATATCATTTTAGTTATTTAATAGTGTATGTGTGTTTAAGCAATCATTGTTTAAAATTATCATTCCCCATTATAGAGCGTTACTGGAACTGCTATATGATTGTTGACGAGTATAAGTTTTAAGCATTTGAATTCGTTAGTGAGGAACTTATACTATATACTTTAAGATGATAAATATTAATGATAGTTATAACAGAAAAATTAAATTAAAATATTAAGGTACCGTTGCTTCAAAAGTCAGGTGTAAGATACATTAAAAATATAGCAGCCAGATAATGCCTTTTTAACTATCCATAATTAGGAGTAAGATGTTCACTTTTTAGTGATATAAATGCTTAATATTAATTCTACTGAGAAGGAGGAATAATGTGGCATATCCTCATTTAATTTTTAGAAATAAACTGATGCCTTAGTCATCTTAAATTGCTACAACGTACTATTGTCAGTATTGAATTTTAGGATCTTCTATATTACATATATTACGTAACCAACGCTATATTAAGTAATAAATTATATGCATGTTTAGTGTTTCCTATTTGTAATGATCTTCAAACGAAACTATATCAAATCTATTTGTAATGTGTCTTAACTTGAAACTTAAAACTCTGAAACGAAACAGTATCTAATATATCGATAAACTAATGTCCAATTTTAAATAACAAATCGTGAATGATTTAAGTTTGTTTTAATTAAAAATAACATTTGAAAAGAATGTTTGTTTAATTTCCAATTCAAACTACATTATTCGAAAAGATATTTACATTACATTGTAATTTTTTAGTAGATTATTCATTTAGTGTTTACTAAGTTTAAAGTAATGTCAAACCATTTTGAAAAAGATGTACTTCAAACATTTGTAATCAAATAGTATTCCCTCATGCAATGTTTAACTTCAAGGTATTCAACTGACGAATTTAATACCATCAATTTAAGTGATTACCTTCGGTAAAGGTTCTACTTTCCAATAAACAATTCATTTCCTTCCAAATACGAAACGATAGTAAAGGTTACTTTAAAAAATATCCTAGAAAAGTAAGAAACATACTATGACTACAAAAATATAGGTGTATTTTTTAACTAAACGTTGAAAGAATAATGAATATTAAAATATAATTTCTAATCTTAATAAGCTATTCATAAGATAATTAACAAATCTATTACAATATAGTTATTCCCTTGTTGCTTTTCTAAAATAATAAATGTATTATTTTAACAATGTAGTTAGAATTATTCTATTGTCAAAAATTAGAATAATTATTACGATCATTATTAGACTAATAGAATATAGCTTATAATTAAGAATTTAAGTTACATAAGGAGTGTTATTTTTACCTAATACGTTATTAAAGAGGTTTTTTATTTACAGTATTTTTATGATGTAGAAAAGTATGAATTTTTTAATTTAATATACAATATTTAATTAAATTAGTCTATAATACTTGTTTTAAAAAGTATATACTGTAATCAATATGGTTTTTTCGATGACATGAAATAAATAAATGTCAGCTTGCACTTAATTTTTTCTTTTAAAATTTTAAGGAATATTTAGAAATTGTATATTTTTGTAACTTTAAATTATAACTATTTCTATACTGAAGATATGAATGATTAAGAGAAAGATTTAAGTTCAATAAAAATATTTCAGTCTCTATTGTACTCATATATGTATTTTACTCGTTATATTAAAGATTATCTCATTATATTAAAGATTATCTCATTATATTAAAGACTATCTCATTATATTTTAGATTATTTTATTCATTGTATTAAACAACTTAATTAACAAATATATCTAATAAAAGCTCTGCAACAAGTTATTAAACTGTGTTATGTATGCATTTACATTAAAGTATCACTAAATCCCTTTCCATTGGAACATATACTCGATTGGAAGTGTTTCGCAATAATGCCCTATATCTTTATACTTTTCTTATACTTTTTGAATACCTACTAAGAAAATATATATCGTTTTGTTTGGGAATATATTTACTTCCATTTTGTTTACCCACTTCAGACTTATGCACTTACATACATAAATATACGCAATTTGAAAGCATTGGCCTAATCTAAACAATTGCAAATAAAATAATACCAGTGAGTTAGAGGATGATGTAATGAACCAACACAACCTATTGTTACCAATGATAATTGTGCAATCTTCATCAATGGCCAATTAAAAAACCCTGAGTAGGACTTAACACAAAATAATTCATAATTTAAAAGAGAAAACCTATATCTAAAATATCATATAACACTTAGGCTAAAGTAATTAAGTGTTCAGTAATACTTTATATTGTATCCCTAGGAGAAACAGTATTTTATTATGTTACTAATTACTTATGTTAAAAAAAATAAAAGTAAGAAAATTTATATTTATTATTAAGGTAAAACAATGAATTTAACTTTAATACATCAATTAATAATATTAGATAAATTAATTTTTTTATCTGAACCCGTAAAAGTTGTTCTTATCATTAAGAAAATCTGTTCTTTTTCACCTTAATTTAGAAACCCTCAGCTATGGATACTTTAAAAAGTTTGTTTATTTTTCATGTTAAAAAAAAATCCTACATTTATCACATCTGCACCATAAGGTGTTTTTACACAATTTTTAAACACTGGGATGAATACTATTATTTGGTACTGTGTGCAGCTAAAAAAACTACTTTAAGGAAGCGTAAAAATGTCACGTAATTCTTTTTTTTTTTTTTTTTTTTTTTTTTTTTTTTTTAGAAAATTAGTTCCGATTAAATTCTCTCAAACTGTTTTTATAAAAAATAAAACTTCAAATTAAAAACGCAAATGCTTTTTACTTTGAATTTGCAGGTTTTAGTTATTTTCAAAAACATCTGTGCCATTTCATGTGTTTAGATTAGAGTTCAGTCATACGAAAATTATAAATGATGTTTTGTTCAGCTTTTTTTTAACATTTGTTATGTACATAAGCAATATTTTTTTTATAAAAGATTCGCTCAAACACATATTCAAAGGTTTTTTAGGAACATTGCTTCTTAGATATTTTATATGTTTAAGTACAAATTGAGTATTGTTAATTGGTAAGAGACATATGTAAAAATAAATTAATAATACATTTCATTCTAACTTCTATTTAAATTTGCAAATATTTACAATGTATATATACCAACACTCAAAAGTAATTTAATTAGTAGCAATCTAAATATCAGCGTTTGGATCTTGAGAATAAGTACTATAATATGTGATTAATTTTGACAAAAATGATACATTTTTTGTGTATTCTCATTCATTTTTATTTAAAACTGTATATATCTACCAAAAAAAAAAAAAAAAACCATATATAATCAAATCTTTCCAAAACTATGCATTTATATATATATTTATGAAAACATTCGTAAACTAATGTTTTAATGTATTATGACATTCAAAACTCAATTTGTGTTGGTAAACTATAACTGTAGTTGTTATATAATATATTTTCAAAAATATGAAAGATAAACTGGCAACTAAATTTGAATATTTATTTCTAAAATATATATTGTACACTAGGATAATTTATTGAGATAAATAAATCAGTTAGATAAATCATTCTGTATATACTAAATACAAATGGCTTTTTGTAAGATAAATTAATCTCAAAGTTTGAAGAAATAGTAAATATTTTTGATCTTACATGCATTGAAAATAGAAAGCCTCATACTTTTCATTAAATCAAAAACTTTTTTTTCTTTAATTTTTAGTTTAGCTGTAATTATATCTTCATTATGAATTTTTTTTTCTATTATGCTTTCTTAAAAAAAGTTTAAACCCTACGATCAATAACAAGTTTAAAAATGACTATAGATTGCAACTAGCCATGGAAAACCATTTAAATATTTTTCCGATATGTATTTAGATTTGGGATTACAGGGAAGACCAAAGAATTGATCATTTAGTACCCCGATCTTGCGATAAGACATGAGCAATTGAGAATGGGGCAACATGATTTTCACTGAGAAGCTCCGAAGAAAAATGTGGGTCTTGCCCTTAACATAGAATATTAGTAGGTTTTTAATCAAATGGTGCTGTAAATATCTGTGAAAAACTATTCAGGGCTATTTAAATAAGATACATACTACTAATCATTAAGAGTTTGGTATATAGCATTATTTGTTGATAAGCGATCTGTGGATAACGAACAATTTATTATTTTGTGCGGAATTTTTTTTTTTTCTTTCTTTTTATTAATCTTCAAAGTATTTATGAGAAATATTATGATTCCAATATTATTAGTTCTGCAACTTTATGATAACCAACTACAATTTATTCTGATGGTTGATAGAAAATTTTATGTTTCTAAAACTGCATCCCTACAAATATTCTCCAAGTCTAAAGCTGATATATCACAGCCCAAACGCAATTTTGCCTTCATACGTTCCTATTCTCCCAATATATGAAACTCCATCATCGTGTGGTACTTACTGAATAAAGGCAGGATTATTGTTTGTACAAGAGTGCATTCAATCTTACGTCACTGCATTACATCATTCAGATGCAGGGAAGGAGTGATGAGCACAAAATAATCTCTCTCTCTCTCTCTCTCTTTCTGAGCAAAGTTTGAGAAAAGAGATTTGTGGGAAAGGTTGAGGATTTGGGGAGAAAGGATATATGAGATTGCATTGACTTAGCTTAGGTTAGCATAGTGTAGAAAAGAATGATTTGAGGAAGAATGGTGCAAGTCATAATGGAATTTTCGTAAAGCGGCCCAACAAACATTTATTCTCACGTTATCGCTGAAGACAACGCTGTATTTTGGGGGGAAATGGAAAACATTTTTGTGTGTTAACTTCTACTTATTGTGGTTCTCTTACGCTTGTAAGATTTGGTGTATTTTCATTGAAGAATAATTGTGTTGAGTTTGTAAAAGTACTTAAAAAAATTATCGATTTTAAATAAAATGGAGTATTTTAATATTTTGATAAATAAGAAATAAGATTTGCTGCAAAAAGTTGGATTGGTAATAGGGATAATAAAATATCAAGAAATTAGAATCACTTCGAATGGCTACACAGTTAAGATTTAAATAACATTTTGAAAGAAAGAATTATTTTAGCAATATGTATTTCAATTATATAAATAATTATTCTAATTACAAGATATTTAAATTATGTCAATGATAATTTAGTAAACACTGTGTCAGTAATTCAATAAAACGTTTGTAAGACGCAATATTTAAAGTTACCATTTTTTTTTTCCTTTAAATATACACAGCTTAAATTGTGGTTTGGTGTTTATTTGTAAATATTTTTATTCGTATTATTTTGTTTTTAATATTTTTTGTACGTTGAAAAATTTAAATACTATAATTTGAATAGAAGAAGAAAATAATTTGTCTCTGTGTTCCTTTCCATCAGCATATCATATATGTCGATGTAACTTTTAATACAACAAAATATTTCATAGCAACATAATACCATGATTTGATCTATACAGTACTCTCTAAAATAAGTATTTTATGTTCAAATTTATGCAAAAGTATTTATAAACATATTTAATAGATAGATTTTCAGGGAGTTTGGTAGATACTCAGTTGCATAAGTTAGGGTTTATGCATCCAGAACTAAAATTAAATAACCTGTTTAATTTTAACACTGAATAGAAAAAAAATGGAATTTTAATCTTTAGTTAATAATTTTAATAAATGTCGTTATCGTTAATGATCAATTTTAGGAAGTATTTTTCAGTTTTGAATTTTTTATTTTTTATTATTATATTTTATCTTAATTCAATGATAAAAATATAATTAACATAGTTAGTAAGTAAAAATCAGTTTAGAATAGTTTCCATGTAAACCCTGAATTGGCACTAAATCAATCTTCATATTCAATCCCTTGGTATGGTATGCTCAATTTTAAATAAACCTAAAGGAAAATCTCTCTATAACATTTATCTTATTAAAATTACTTTTTTAAAAATTAAGTTTTTTAGTTTTAAATTTTTTATTAAAAAGTATATCACCCAGTTTCAAAATTTGAAAAATATCGGTAGCAATCAATTAAAAAAAACATCTAATATTTACACTACATCCATAAAATAGTGATGTTATTAGTAAAAAGTCAAAGTTATTACAAAATAATTATAACAAAATAGTTTTTTTAAAAAAAGTTGCCATTCCTTTTTTTTCTTATTTAAAGAAATCTTTATCATTGGAAGCACATCTAGATAATAATTTTTAATCTAAATTTAATTAAAGAACATTATTCTTCACTAATGTATAATAAATAAGTGTAACTAAAAGTCTTTTTGCAACAACAACAACATATATATATATATATATATATATTAAATTGATCTTAGTAGTATTCTTTAATGCAAAAAATATTAATTTTATGCCTCTTTATATGCCTACAGTCTTCAACGCGTACAATAAAGTTGATTACACTGAAGAATTACTCACTAATACTTTATAGGTTTAAAATTTGAATAATAGCTAACGGTTTAAGCTTCTTTCAACTTTATTAAATTATGAATAAAATAATTCAAAGTGTCTGCCACTGCAATTGTTTACTCAACTAGATTTCTCTAATAGTATTGTACTTATCCATTTTCACCTTATTGCATTTTTTCCCGCTTGGCAACCAAAGAATAATTCAAACATCTCATTTTTTTTTTTTTATTTTTTAATAAATTTTATTCAAGATTCAGTAACAAATGTCAAATTCTTAAACCGGAAACAATTTTGCTCGATGAAAAAGAGAACTGAAAAAGAAGAGTAAAATCTGATATAAATTCAAAGCCATACCTTCATCGTTACGTCGCTCTTTTGTTTTATTCTATTAATTTATTTTCTTTCTACTTTCAAAAATGTAGGAATAAAAATAATTTCAGATATAGAGTAATAAAAAGGAAATTTCAACTTCCTATGCTCTCTTGGATATCTTCTTGCACAAGGAAATCGCTGAGTCTCAAATTTAGAACGCTTAAAGATGTTTTCATTTCCAACAATCTATACTTTCTGTTTCTCACATTTGTTGTCCCTGTACACAAAATTTAGTTCAATTTTACTTATGTCACTTAAGAGTGTCGCACTGCAAAAAAAATTGTATTGTCTTGCAACGAATCTCGATAAATGAAAATGGAACAGAAGAATTTTATTTTTGAAGATTTTTTTTTTTTTTTCAGTTTTATCCTCGTATTTTCTAGAACGAACTTAGTAGATAGTGCATTTCGCATTTTGCCAGAAGAAGATAAATATCGGATGGATGTGAAGAAATAAATTCAGAGTAAATTGAATAAAGTAGGAGTATTTTTGAAGCGAGGATATCTAATTTTGGTATTTCTGCTCTAAAACTTCACTTTAGGAGTCGTTTGAAATTTCCCTTTTTTATTACGTTTTTGAGTTAGTTAATATGACATGTTTGATAGATAAAAATATTGATCCATTGTTAGTTTTAGTTTGTTTGCTGTAACATTTAAAAAAAAAAACTGTATTCATTGGAAAAAGAAAGGATTGATTACATATTTATGTATTTGTTTACTTCAGTACAGTAATGGGAGTAAGGAACAGGTAAACCGAAATTGATTTAAAGAAAATTAATAATAATTTTTGATAAATTAATACTACTACAAACCTATCAAATATTTAGTTTTGATGCAATTTAAGTTGTTAAATGGTTTTAGAGTTTTAGATTAATTTTTCATTACAAACACATTTAAGAATGAGATTTATAATTTATTTCAATGAATATAATTGCATGTTTGTGTATGGAATTGAAATTTTTTTTAAATGTATGATAAAGCATTTAATTACACAAATTATGTAAAATATTAAATTTTACCTTGAAAAAAGTGAAATCAAACTTTTTATTTAACATAAAATAAATTAAATTTCATAATTATAACTAAAAAAATCGGAATCATACTAAATAACATCCAATATAAATAGTTTCTTAATAATCGACAGTTTATATACTTGATAATTGTAACTGATACTTTTACAAAAAAACGCAACATAGAGATTTAAATATGGATTTGTAATAGCGAATATATAATTTGGCTTACTAATAATGTTAGATTAGAATTACAGTCGTGAATGACAATTGAAATATAATGTTTTTATATATTAAAATAAAGAAATATTTCATTTTAAAATTATATAATACAATTATATGGTAATGAATCCATTCTACTATAAAAATGTTTTTAGTGCATTTAAACCAAAATTCATTTTTGTAACTAAATAATTCATAAAAGGGAGCTTTTTATTTCCGTGCAGTTCTTTTCAAGGTCCACCACTTAAAACAATTCCAGAAAAACTAAATTGCATCGAGTTCAGTTACAACCAACACCATACAGTTCCTTCATTTTATTTTAAAAGCAATATTCTCGTGATAAAATTTCCATTCTTCAAAATAAAAAGCAAGAGAGAAGAATAGAAGAAAGAGAAATAATCAAAATAAAAACGTGAATGCCTTTCTAAAAACTTCTTCTTTTCTAACATATCTATCTTTAGAAGCAGAGATGTTGGCCACAACAATGCCACTTAGCATACCGAAACTTGGGAGGAATAAAATGTTATTTTCGTGTTTTATTTATGGAGGGTCAAATGCTTGAGAATTGCTGTAGTATCTTAACTACTGGAGATGAAGTATATGTATTGCAACATGTAATACGTGATAACTTGGAGGAACTTCTCCTTAAAATATTTAATCTTTTTAAAGGTTATCTTTTATTTCAAAATATTGAATTAAATTGAAGGAAATGTGTATAGTTGTGTATTTAGAAATCCATTCAGTGAAAACTTTTAAATTCTCAAATGCATTTTCAATCAGTTGTTTATGAGTTTGAGAGCTAATTATAAATCCTTTATATTAACTTCGATTATGTGTGTGTCGATGGGGAGCGGGGGTGGCTTAGGCCTAGTTGAACCCCTTGTCGTCATCCAATCGGGCAGAAACTTAGCAGATAGATTTGATTTCGATGTCAATGCATTCTAACAAATTTTGAGGGTTATCACTATCACTAAAAGGTATATTTATGCACTACTAATAAACCAACTTGCCGTCATCCAATCGAGCTAAAATAGCATTTAACCGATCATTGAAGAAACTATTTCCTGTAGCCAAAAATGTTTTAATAAATAAATAATAAAAATGTTTTAATCAGAATAAATAAAAGATATTTGGATGTGAGTGCATAAATTCACATTTATTTTTAATCAATAAATTTTGAAAAGTAGTTTACTGCACATTTTGTTGATAGAGATGTTTTTAATATTTAAAATTAAATGCCAACACCAAGCACACGTAGGTAAGAGAAACGGTGCTTTGTTAATGAATATAAAAATTGGCAATGCATATAATGGATTTATATTAAAAAGTTTTATTACTTGTTATATGTCGTCTCGTGATTTATTCTTTTCCAATTCTATTGCCCATTTACAATTTAAATTATTCTATATAATAATGTTTCTTATCTAACCACGTTTTAATAATAAATCTAATTAAATAAACTATATAATTTTAAATAAGGATTTATAATTTAAGGTATCATAGTGTTAAAAGAAATAACAGTTTCAGCTATTATAGTTTTATAAGAAATAACAGTTTCAGGTATAATAGATTTTTAGTCTTTATATAGTCAATTTTTCAAATGAACATAGTATAGTCTTGGAAAATCTATATTTACTTTTTATGACGTTCCTTTAAATTCAAACTTTAAAACATGGCATTTATTTGTGTTGATTTCTTCTTGTTTTATAATCTATCTATAGTGTTTACAAATTAAGATAAAAATGAGTTAATCAATCTATTGACAATGTTACAATGTCAGTGTATCATTGGTCACTAAAACCGTATGGATACAAATATGCTGAATTTCTATCCATATTTTTAAACTACAAAAATGAAAATAATAGTTTCTGATCAGACGGTATGATTTTATAGGTATTTCTACTAATCACTTTGGATTTTTCAGTTTGAATCGATATAACTACCTAAAAGCGCATATTCGTTTATTGAACTATCAAACTTCGTACTTTAATAAACAAACAAAAAAAGATTAAAAGGTAACATTTCTTATGTATAATCATTGTAGCTTACTTCATCATTATTTTCATTGATGTCATTTAGCATATTTCATTTCATCATCTGCCATTTGTCAAAAACTATTTGACCATGAAATTCTGACATTCACTTCCACTTTATACAAATACAAATTTTACAACCAGCAGGCTCAAGACTTTTAAGAACTGTAATCAAGAGAAAACATTCCATGTACTTTTTCTAAGCATTGTTTAAACTCTTTTAATAGAATAATTGAAAAATTCAAGAATTTTCCTCGCAATAGTTGATGCGTCATATTAAAAGGCCATTCACTATAATCTTTTACTATAATAGAATCACAGTTTTAACGGGTTTTTAAGCAAATTTAGTCATTTTTATTGGTTTAATGAGTTTATCATTTAGGTATTTTAAAAAAGATCATTTTATAGCAAAAATAAAAAAAATAAAACATTTGAAAATGCAATTTAATGGTTTTGCTACGACATTCCTCATTTAAAATCAAACCCATTATTTTGCAAGCATATTTTCTAAAATGTATCATTAGTTCTGGTCTCAGGTTTTATTCAGAACTTATACACATTGACAGTTTATCGTTTGCTGTGCACTCGCAAACTTCTTAAGCTTCACGTATCATCGATACATTACAAGTCCTCCAAGATAAATACTTTGCTTGGTTCAGTTAATCGGTGCAAAGGAAATTCCTTTCTATCATTTCATGGTCATGCACTGCGAGAATTCTCACCTCTTCACAGGCATGTGTCTTTTACGACAAATATCTATAAATCTATAGAAAGGAGTGAGGTTTACCCTGTGTTTATACAGGACGGCATTATTTCTTTGGCAATGTCATCAAAAATTAAAGGGTGAAGATCAATACTCGAATTGGTTTTTATTGCATTCCTTCAAGTTTTGAATTCTGAAACTATGGTGGCTGAAAATTTTATTGAGCTTCAACGGAGAATCAAAAATAAATCGTGAGGCATAAGCTTTTATTCAAGATAGTGCTATACAAGAAACTTTCCCGGATATTAGATCATACAAATATTTTAATAGTGTATTGCTCGTTTGTAAAAAAAAAAATTATATTTCGGATTTTAATTACTTATATCGTATTAAAAACGCTTGAAATTATCCAGAACTTTATAGAAAAGGTAGACATGCTTTTTGCTCCAATGTAAGACGAAAATTTAAGAAGGTGTTTTTTATTAAAAAAAAAAAAAGCTATGTAAATTGTCGACCTATTCTTTTATTATAAATTTCTAATAAACAGCCTTCATTTAAAAAAAAAGTATTCTTATAAAGTAAAAGTTGTTTTTTTTTTTTTTCAAAAATAATAAAAGTATTAAAATCACCTTACAATGTCAATGAACACTTCTCTTCTAACTTTTTTTCTTGTGTGACACTTTTCTGAAACACATTTTTTTTTTTTTTTTTTTTTTTTTTATATTCTTATTTTTACACATGAATTGAATCACACGTTAAAAAAGACAAAATATTTTTCCAAAAACTGAGAACCAACAGACTAAGAAATAAAAATAGGGATAACTATTTATGTGGTAATAGTAATGCCTAAAACACTTTCAGTACCCAAGCTATAAGACTTCATAAATTCATTCCTCATAGAGAAAAAAGCTTAAAATTTCATGGTGCGGAAGCTAAATTTGGTACATTTTTTATGCTTCATCAATAATATAATAATTTTCTGAAACCTTAACTATGTTATCTTTTCGATACACCAATGTAAAAGTCTTTATACATGTAAGAAGCACCATTTGTTTGTTGATCACGTCACATAAACTACTTTTAATTGAAATGCTTTTATAATAATTATTATTAAAAAGGTTCTTAAAATTGTGAACAAATAACACTATTCTTCTTTAATTTGTTATTATTATTCCACGCATAATGTAACAGGTATTACGCAAACTCTAAATATTTTACAGATACGGTTGTACGTTTTTTTTTTTTTTTTTTTTTTTTTTTCAATAATTTAGATTACTATACTACAGTGTTAATAATATATGTAACGAAAGTTTGATAATTATAAATTTTTGCTTGACTTATAATATAAACAAATTGAAAAATAATTTTTATAAAAATTAATGCAAACAAATTTTACAATGAGTTGTTTAATCCCAGTGCATTTAAATTATCATCCGATATTGAAAACCAATTATCAGCTTTCGCTTTGACCATCCCAACGAATAGTTTAACAAAAGAACAAACCCTTTACGTATAAAATGGGATACAGAAGTTTAAGCTGCCTCTTTTTGCGTTTTATATTTTACTTATTTTACCATAACTTCTAGTAAGAGTTATAATGTAAATTTTCTATAAATAAATCCCCAACTTATCTTCTTCATGACCACTCCAGCGGCCTTACAATCATGCGTTTTATTCCATGCTTACTTTACCATAATTTCAAAGCAGGCACTTGCATTTCTAATCAGGAATGCGAAGTCAATTTCCTATAAATAAATCCTCCACTAATCCCTATCTAACGGATAACCAAATGTCAAACATTTCACTTTAAATCCTTCGCTATCTCCTAAAAGCATATTAAAAGACATTCTAGTAAATTCAGTCCTTACACCACTCCACCAAGTAAACTTTCGACAGCTGACGATTAACATCCAGATCTCGTGGTTACTTCCATCAGACGTGCCATCAAAGCAGTTTTCTAACGACTGTTTCTGTCTGCAGATCTTCGAAATGGAGCGGGATTTTCAAAGAGAGAAGTCCGCAAATTTGACAAGGTACAATTAAATAGGATTTTGAGATTTAACGAAACTAATTACACGGAAAAGACTTTCTGTGTCTGGGGTGTGCTAGAGATTCCTCCGGGAGGGTTTAATTGCTTAGTTATATGTTTTCGTAGAGAAATAACGACTGACAGGAGTTCGGATGGTGTTTTTGTACTTTTTTTTATCTAGGAATTTTAATCATCCATTAAAACTTTTGAGCTGACCTTTCGCTCTTATTTCGAGTGTGTGTTTAATGTTGTTTGCCAAGAGAACATATTTAAAATTGTAAGATTTTTTATTTTTTTTCAGTTTTGCCTAGTTAGTAAGGGGATTTGTTTACTACATTTAACTCTTTTTAATTAAAAGAACAAGATTTTCTGTTGTGTTTAGTGAGTAGAAGAATATTTGGGAAAGTTTATGTGCTTCCTTATTTGAATTTATTGCAAAATAAAATAACTGAAAACTCTTTAAGGGTGTTTGTGTGCTTGTTTGCCTGAATTTCAATTTTAAATTAAATATTTGATTGTCAACTATCAAATGCAGTTATACAAAATCAAACAGGTATTTGAAATTGCTGATTTAATTACAAATATTAAATTCAACTTGATGTTTGCAGTTACGTTTGTGGTTTATTTTCAGAGTTATCGATTTTATATGACAGGAATCATTTCGATGCATATTGTTCTGTTATTATATTCTATAGGTAGTAAACTAAAATGAATAATATGCAATATTATCATAATAGCGTATCAAACATCATTCTCCAAATATGTAAAAAATATTCCACAAAAAATATTGCTAAGTTCCCATATATATCATTAAATCCAACTATGTATTTCCATTCAGCAATACTAATTTTGTAACTACTATGATGAAGCCTTAATTATACTCTTTTGTAAAAAACCTATTGTATGTTCTGCAATAGTAAATATGAATGCATTTTTGAGTGATTAGTTTATGAATAATTCGATTTACTCTGCAAAATTTCATTAATTTATTTCTAAGTTGTGATAGGGACTAGTTAATATTTTAGGTATGTTAAAACTTTATAAGCAATTACGTTACAACAAAAAGTTCAGTGTCATTAATACGAGAATATTATATTTTTTTGGCAGATTTTTATATTGGTATGACAATATGATTGTTTTAATAATATATTTATTTTTAGCTTAAATCTTTACTTTAAATTTAGAAATACATATAACGGTTTAGTGGTGTTGGGAGTCTTAATAAGCAAGTCGTGCTCGAATAACAAGAAGAGTTTATTTCCTGAGACGAGGAGGGCGGAGGTGACGCTTGGCTAGCGTGAAGTGTTAAATTATATCAAAAAGGCGTAACTGAACAGAAAACAGGTGCTCCAAAAACCGGTCCGAGCCGGTATAAGGTATACTCGACCAGATTCAAAATGCATCATGCTAATTTTGAAAAACGCTAGAAAATACAAAAACATAAAAAGGGAAGTACTAAGGGAAACACATTACATACGTAAAATCGCAATAGACTAATCAATGGCTCTTTCTGATATCTTTGTAAACCACAAGCACTTTATGGGTACTTATAGTTAATTTGTAATTTGTTTTTAATAATAAGATCATTGCCTTATCTATTCCCCCACTTTAGAAAATATATATTGTTTTGCAGCAAAGAAATTGGAAAATATATTATTATCTCCATCTTATGAATTAAATTGCTTTTTAAATATTGAAATAAATAAAAGAATTATTCACATTCCTAACACGTGAATATAAATATAATATTAACATCTTTCAGGGGAACTTCTTCAAGAGCCGCCATCAACTGCTTGGAGCAATGAAGACCTAAAAAGCATCCCTTTACTTATAGGTAACTAAACCAGAAATTATCAGTTTTTATTAATACTAACATTTTACCTGCATTACTTTTAATTAATATTCATAAATGTTGTTTGCTCTTGTTAAACTTTAATTATAGTACCATTGGATGAAAAATGCTTATAGTAATTTTAAGTTGAGACATATTGTATACACATATTTCACATTGTTAAAAATTTATTATAGTATTTTGGTTACGTGGTTGATCAAAAAAGTTGCTGATACGTATAGTTCATTGAGATATCGTAAATAGTAAATAATGTAAACATCCTTCGATATTTAACTTATAATATTTTCTATCAAGACACAATTTAGCTTTGAAAACAACGTTATCATTATTCAATAACTATTTAATATTAAAATTTTACAAAGATATATTTTTAAAGATAATCCAATCTAAACATATACCTTTAGCATGTATCAATTTCGACTTCTATTAAATTAAACTAAATTGCAGGAATATGTACTTTAGTATAATAAAATTTAATATGATTAAATTTTAATATATACATATAATAAATCATTCAAATGACAATCTAGAAATTTCGTACTTTTGATTTTAGAAAAAAAAAAGAAATTTAAAAAGATGTTTTTATAATATTTTAGCATAAGAGGATAAATACAGAAAAATAAATAATTTTATGTGTTTAGTGAAACCTATTTTGGTCAAGTTCAAGCGTATAAAATACTTCTACATTTTACACGCTTGAACCTTAGAGAATAAACCAATGTAGATAAGTAAGAGCTTATATACCTCATTTATAGCTAGTAATGGAGTAGTTAAATGTGTATGCATTTAAAATACACTTAAAGGCCAATTTAATTTATATTTATGCTCCGATAATTAGGATCAGCAGCACAAGCAGTAGACTTTTGGCCAGGACCTGATGATCTGCCTACTTGGACATGGAACCAATACAAGAAATATGTCACCACAAGTTTAGACAGTTTCGGATTACAAGTCAGCCAAATGGCTCTAAGGATTTATAATGGGACAGCACTACAAGCTAACGGTAAGAAATTGGAAGACAGCAAATGAAATATATGAATTTTAAATGTTCCTTTTCAAAATACCCAAAATACCTTAATCTATAAAAATTCTTTGTTTTGAAAATTAAGATACTTGAAATTAAAAGTTTAGCAAATCGTGTCATTAAATATATTTAAGATAGTTTTTAGTGGTATTCTCTTTTGTAAATGGAGGAGTTCAGTTTATTTATACTGAATGAATATAAATAAAACCCAAAATAATCTATTTGTATAACCGTGTCTGACTCCTTCCGCAGACTCGAACTTCACTGCTGAATATCTGTATACAACAATGGTTTCGGACATACGCCAATCTTGCCCGGTGAACACCCTAGCTAAACAGTTGGCAAAATTATCAAGATCGCCAATCTACAGATATACACTAACAGAAAAACCATCAAATCCTGTAAGTAATCATATTTGGAATATAATTTTTAGGGTGTTACGATTTTTCAAACTTTTCATAGTGAATGCACAAAAGAAGCTAAAACAATTTATTACTATGCTAGGTTCTATGTATTTTTAGACTAAGGCTCATTGAATGAAATTAGATTCGAAATTTAAATTAATCCAGTCAGCAACATTTGGGCATTTAAAACTTGTATGCATAGAAATAATAATAATGTCGTTATTAATTCGCATGCTTAAAATATTTTTATTTTTTTTAACATGTACAAAACATCGGAAAACATTGTTAACAAAATATGCCTAGTGCTTAGAGTTAAGCTGTAGCATCTGTTTAAAAAACTATTCGCAAAAAAATTTTACCCAAAGTTCTTAAAATTTGTTTCTAAATAGAACAAAATCTAAACTAAATAAAATCTAGAAAATACTGAAAATTGTAACACCGATTTATTTTAAATACACAGTTGACATCTTTAACGTAAACAGAAAATGTAAACAAGGAAACAGGATAAATCTAAAGCTTTAAAAACAAAAGATTACTTAAAAAATAATGTTAAAAATGCAAACACGACTCAATAGGACTTGATATTTACATCTTTACAAGATTTCAGATGTTTAATATTGCTGTATAAATTCCAATTACGAAACTAACTTCACTCGATGAGAATGCGTCAAAAAATATACAGAATATAGCATAGAAATTGATAGTTTTGACTCGATTGATGACAGTGAAATTAATCTTGCAGCTTAAATTTTAAGTTATGGTTGCGTTCAACAATATCCATTTTATATTTTTTCCAGATTTAAAATATAGATATTACTCCCAAGAACACGAAAATATCAGAGTTAAAAAAAAAATTGCATTGCATTGTATTTAAAGAAAGATTCTTATCATCTTATATAATATAAATAAATTTAAAGTTTTTTTTATATATATAATTTAAAACACATTTTAAATTATTGCGTATAAGGTGAAATTTTTTTTTTTTTTTTTTTTTTTTTTTTCGTATTTAGAAATTTATTTGTTTACTTTCCGAGTTTGGTCTGGTTCTCCGTACACGAAGGTCTTGAAGCAACAAGTAAACATGAAGGAGAAGAAAGATAGCGAAAAACACTCTATCACACTTAATATAGGTCAATGTATATATATTAAATAAAATACATAATACACTTTAAGTACATTCTAAATATATTCTGTAGATTTAATATAGGCTCCGTCAATCTGTCTGTCCATCCATTTGTCTGCCTGAAACCCACGTTTCTAAACAATCTTTTATTCTCACAAATTTAAAAACACGTATAATATGTTAAATGAAATTAAATATCTTTCTTTCAAAACGATTTTCCATACCATCTTAAAGCCGTAAGCTACAATAAAAAAAATATTTAAAACGAAGACTGGAAATCAATTTGGATTTCGTTAAACGTAAACTATAAATGCTTTATATATGTCTCATAAACGTTTCAATAATATTAATAACATAGCAGAAAAATTTACCAGCAGCTAAATTGATTCAGATCGACCAACTAAAAAGGTGATTCCATAGTAACTCTTTGGAAAGATTAAAAGTTGGGTTTAAAAAAGGATTTTCGATTATAAGTTTTCTCTCCAAGTTTGTTTACAAACCCATTCACATTAGTGACATTTTCTTTTGACAAAAAAAATCTCAAATTCACTTGCGGTTTTTAAACATATGTCTTCAAGATTAACAGAGGGAGGTTTCAGTCATAAAGTGTCCTAAAAATTGCACGTTTTGCCTTTAGTACCTAAACCTAATGTATAGCAACACAAATGTCTGTAGAGGAAGCATTTCAAAGATAGATACTGTTAAAATGCAAAGCGTTTTAATTTATACTCGTTTCGTTTGAAAGTGTAATAGCAACCAAATGTATAATTTATGAGCACCTACACCAATCCTAACACACCAAAACCCCCATTCAAAAGACTAATACACTCAACCCACACACTACAAACCCACCTAAACTCTCCAAAAGTGAAAGACCCGAGCACTCTAAACAACTCCCAAACATTTGCGAATGCTATTAAATACAACAGATCCCTTTGGCATGGCACCCATTAAAAGTGAACGAGAACCCCTTGCCAAGTCAGCAGAGCAATTTCTCCAGGAACATCTGTCTCCTTTCTCAGAAAGAGTTGCTCCTTCGTGGAGGTGATTAACACTTTCAAATCGCCACCTTTGGCACCCTCCTGTCTGTCTATCCATACTTCAGACAAAGGCTGTTTATCGATTACTTTTAAAGTCCTCCCCTGGTATCGTTCTGTGATGTAGTTAGTTGGCGGGGCTGAATCATGGAATGAAGGTTCTATTGATCTGACATGTCGGGTAAATAAATTTTGAGGTGTGCATGTGAAATTATGTAAATAAATCTTGAAGTACAAGACTAAAGTCTTATTTGAAGGTGTCTTTGAAGTTTTGGTTAAATTAATTTACGATGAATAGAAATAGATTGTGTGTATAACTTCTGCAAAGAGGAAAATATATTGAATTAGATATGTATGCATGAAATAACGTACAATATTAAAGATAAGCATATAAATTCATTATTTACAGAAATAATTATGAAATGTTTTAATATCTTTTATTCGGACGAATATTTTAAATTTAAATATTCGTAAAAAATGTTGTAAACCATTTTTTATTATGTTTAATCAAAATAAATCATTTAAAAATATTTTAGAACATCAAGGTTTGAAAAAAAAAATTACATTTCTACACATTAAAAGCTAAGTATTACATCAGGTTTTCATTTTGACATTGTCTTATAATCTAATAACAGATTTATGAAATATCACTTAATAAAACAGTAAGAAGAAAAAGTTATTGGAAATATATATTCAAAAATTTTGAAAGAAACGATATCCATATTCAATCACAGAGAAAGTCAAAATCACAGATTTGTATACAGTATTAGCTGAATACCCGTGCTTCGCTACGATATTTTAACATGTGAAATATTTTAGCAAGCTATGAGGACTCGCGTAACGGAAATATGTCATTCGTGTATAGATCCCAGTTTTTGGCGCTTCGCTTGCAGGAGAGTTCATCGCTACGCAAAATCGAGCTCGCTTCGTTCGCTGAAAAGTTCATTGACACATAAACACAGGCTTACTTCACTCGTTGAAAGGTTCATTGCTATGCAAGCATAGGCTCGTTTTGCTCGCTAAAAGGCTCATTGCTGTGTAAGCATAAGCTTGCTTCAATCGACAAAATCTAATTGCTACATAAAGACTTAATATTGGAAGCCTCTCCTTTATCAAGAAAAAAAAATCCCCGGTAATACAATAATACAATACCCTTTTAAAATTATTTTCACACGTATTTGTGGAAAGCAAAATTAGAGGTCAAAACTACTTATGTTGAAACTTTCAGAGCTCTAGGTCTATTAGATGTCGCTTTTTGTGAAAAAAGTAATTAAAAAACAAATTAAAATTTTAAGATTCTTCTTGTCAGGCCTATTAGAAGGCTACTTGTGTTAAAAATTTCAGAACTGTAGCCCAATTACAAATCGTTTTGTAAAATATTAGTTAATTGATTAAAAAAAATAATTAAAAAACCAATAAAATTTTAAAATTCTGTTGATTTTGTTCATCCAATTAGAACGCCACAACTACTTGTGTTGAAAATTTCAAAGCTGTAGCCTTATTTGAAATCGTTTTGTAAAATATTCATTAATTAATTTTAAAAAATTAATTAAAAAGCAACTAAATAAAAATTTTAAATTCTGTTTTTCAGAAGTCCAATTAGAAAGCCAAATCTACTTATGTTGAAAATTTCAGAGCTGTAACCCTATTAAAAATCGTTTTGTAAAATATTTATTTATTAATTAAAAAAGAACTAAATAAAAATTTTAAATTCTTCTTTTCAAAAGTCTAATTAATAGGCCAAAACTACTTATGTGGTAAATTTCAGAGTTGTAGCCCTATTAGAAGTCGTTTTGTAAAAAAAATTATTATTTAATTAGGAAAATTAATTAAAAAAACTAATTAAAATTTTAAAATTCTGTTTTTCAAAACTAAAATTAGAAGGCTAAAACTGCTCGTGTTGAAAATTTCGGAGCTGTATCTCTCTTTGAAGTCACTTTGTAAAAAAAAATTAATTAAAAAAGAACTAACTAAAGTTTTAACATTCTGTTTGACATGCATACAATTAGAAGACCAAAACTACTTAAGATGAAAATTTCAGAGATCTACTCCAATTTTAAGTAGCTTTCTATAAATCCACAGAGCCACAGACAGACACACAGCTTGTATTGTTATTATAGATTAAAAAATCATAAAGGTTATTATAAAAAATCTCTTTCTAATTATAAATTGGATATAAAATTGGAAAGATTTGATTTTTGCCATGCCTGAAAAAGACACACGTAAAAAATTATATGCATGTATTGCATAATTAACATTTTAAATACAAATGCTCAAATTAAAAATCTTTATCACGACTACAGCTTTTTTTACAAAGGCATAATCTATATCTCTATTCACAGCATAGCGATATAGAAAAACTTAACTCAAATTATCTCACACATTCAATTTCATTCAGCCAGCATTCATTTAACAAAGAACTCTCTAAAAAGGGTAATCTCATTTTATCCCCCATCGAGCATCAAATCTACTAACATTGGTTTTCGGATTCACCTTGCATATAAAAAATTTCATCGCCCTTTTTGAAAAATAAATTTGATTGAAAAGACACTCCCGGAAGTAGTTTGCGTACAAGAAACTTCGTGTGCTTACCCTTACCTCCCGTTAGTGCTATTTTATTGGATTTAAAATCAGCAGCGGTAGGCAATTTCGTTTTGAGCAAACAACAAAATCCTGGAAAGAGACACCGTATTTCTTACAAGGATGATGTGAAAAATGAAGAACTGGTATTATTTTTGGCCAGATTCAAGTGTCTGCTTCTTGCTGTGATGAATTTTGATGTTGTAATTTCGGAAAACGTGGCTTTACTTTATGATAACATATTATAAATAGTTGAATACATATCGATTCATCAATGTACCTTTTCACTTTTTGCCTTTAGGCTGTCAAATATATTTGGTTCTTACTAAATGCACATAGTGTGATTATTAGAAATGATTTTCAATCAGCAATGAAATAAAATATAATTTTTTTCAGGTATAAAGAAAGAATAGTCAGTGGCATTGGTGGTTAACTGACGCACGTACTGTTTTATTATCAATGACGTTTTTACAAAATCTTGTTTCTTATTCAGAGAATAAATGTGTTAATAGCAAATATATTTTAAGTTAATGATGCATCTTTCATTACAACATTTCATTCAGCACTGGATAAAATATGGAAATTTTAAATGTGCAGTAAGTAATCGTATCTACAACGATGTATTTTGCCTTACGTTCTTTGTGCAATAAAACGTACATAATAAGTTATAACTGAAATTATTTAGTGCAATTGAGAGGTACACTTTTATATAGGCCACATACATGAACAAGTCAGATAATTTCATATGCCTTGTATAAAAAAAAAATTTCATGACTATATTCATACTAATAAGGGCTCTTAACTCAAAAGCTCAAAATTGTACAATTGTAATAGAGGATAAACAGTCTTCATAACATAGGGCACCTAAATCAGTGACCTTTTGTAGCCATACTCCAATCGCAATGTGACAACACATTATGAATACTTTGGAAGTGGCAACAACATCCTTACGTTTTTACAAGTGTAGAAAATGTGTAGGAATATAATATTGCGATAGCAAAAACTGTCCATTCATATGCCTTCTACTGTTGAAATACGTTAATGCATCATTTCTACCTTTGTGCAATAAAAATAGTACATGTCATTTTTCGATTTTTATACTATTGGCCATACGACTACCTACATCGATGGATAAGTTTCAAAGTTACATATAAACGTAGAACTAAACGAACTTAAAACGTTTGAATATTATTGTTACTTGTAATTTATAAAAAAATATAGAAAATAGGATTTACGTGTATCTTTCAATTTTATTATTTATTCTTCAAAATTATTTAACAATACTGAAGAGAGGGAAATTCTTTTCATGAAACAAGTAATGCGAAAAATTAATCTTTCAAACCTTTTATAAATTATCATTATAACCCTGTAGTTAGAAACCGCTTTGATTTGGTACTGAGTTGTGAACATTTTGATGTAGGACTTATTGTAGAACCATTTTTAAACATAATAATAGAGTGTAAAAATAGCTTAAAAGGTTCAAACATACTTTGTTGTTACGCAACGGACGTTATGGAGGAATCTCAAATTTGGAGAATTTAGAAGCATTGTTTAATACCTCAGATTAGGTACATAGAAACAGTTCACTTAATTAAAAATTATCTGAGGTTCCCCATTGGTTTTGTTCTAGAAATATCTGTAATCATATACGTGACCACCTAGTCCAATTAACCCTTAAATAATTAGTACTTACGTATTATCCCATCGACCATGTTCGTGACAAAAAGTTCACCAAACGGATTATCTTAATTCATTGAAACGGTAGATCAGTACGAATGTCCGGCTCACCAGTCAGCTGAGGAATTCCGCAAAAAAGTCCTAACGCTGGTTCTAGCCGAACCTATGCGGTTCGAATTTTTTGTCGCAAACAAAAAGCTCGCAAATAGTCGACGGAATAATACGTAAATAGCAAATTATTTTTCATTAAATACTTGTTATTTTTAAAGTTACAAAATAAATATTTTCAGGTTAAGCTTTTTAACTACACCGCCAAATACAGTTTTCATCTATGGGATCTCATCGCTTTCTTTGGGGACATGGAAAAGTTTCTGCCCAATCCAGAACCAGAAGATGAAGAATTCACTGAAGTTGTGCAACAAATGGTGTCGAACTTCGTCAAGTCTGGTGGAGACAGTGTCGGCAACAGCGATTGGCTTCGGTTTCCAAAAAAGATGGCTAACTTGGTCAGAAATATCACCTTTGGAAACATCAACAAAAATGAATGCAAATTCTGGTCCGAAAGCAAATTAGATGTCTATGCGTGGGTCAGTTAAGATAACCATCTGAAAAGAAATTATTTGGCATCTTACTTAAATATATTCTTAATTGGTCCGCGGATTGGACGCAAGGTTGTCAATATATATTTATTTAGAATAAAAGGAAAAAACTAATTTATTTCATATTTCAATATATATTTTTTTTATGTTTTTCTTTAATAAAAACCCATCAGAAATTTGTTTTATTCCGTAAGCTATTATTTCGATAAAAAATTCTGGCTAAATTAATATCTAAATGTGGCGGCTTTTTCTTGTAAAAAGAGTGTTGTATAAATCGTAAATTAGCTTCATACAATCATGTAAATAAATCCAAGTTAGTCAGAACGTTTGTTTTGATTAATCAATCCTAAGAATTGATTTTCAAAAAGTGATTCTTTAAATTTCATGCCGTCGCTTTGTATAGAATATCAGCATTAAGCTACGTTTATTTATGAAAATAAAGCACTCAAATCATTTATTCATTTGTTTTTAAAAATAATTTATTCGCTTCACTTCATGTTTTTACGCAACAGGCAAGATGGTGGGTGTTTAGCCCAAACGAGCTAATTGTAAAATAATGAGCTTTGCACATCTTTCTAAAGCCCTTTCTGATACGAGGAAGGATTATGTGCAGAGATTTTCCCAAGTCCGCGGCTAATTATATCTGGCAAGATGAAATCATGAGTCAAACGACCATCACATTTCTTTCATTCATCTTTTTTCTAATCGTCCATCCCGAAGCGCTACAACATAGCATCACACACCAGCTTTAATATTGCAACGCTATGAAAGAGGGCAGTGATGTTGCAAAGACAAGCAGTTATCTATGTATATAAGGAAAATTAAGTTGAATATCTTGTTTTTTGTAATTAATCATGGTTGCTTATAGCCGTGTGTCGTCGGAAAAGTGATACCATACTTGAAATTGCAGTTTTCTATCGTAGTAAAGAAATATTAGTATATTTTAATTTAATGTAATCTTGAATTTGTAGCTTAACTATTGATAATGTTTGTTTCAAATTATTGCAAAAAAGTAAACGAATTTCTTTAATATGAATTAGCAACATTTTAATGCTCTTATAAACAACATAATTATCATAAGGTTGTCTTAAAAAGCTAAAACTCTCAAGATTATTTATCTAAAGGAATTCCGATGTTATAACTTTTAAAAGTTCTGTAGGTGTGAAATCTTTTCAGTTGAATTTATCCAACATTCATTAATATATCAAACATTTCAATTTTAACAGGGAACTTTGCATTTTTAAAATGTTAACCATACAGAAATTTTAAAAATTGGATGAAAGTTATTTTGTTACCTGAATTATGATAAAAATAAAATTAAACAACAACTTCATTCCAATAAACTAAAACTCTTCTTTTAATACTTATTAAACTGCAAATTATCTTTCTTTCGACACACAGCCAAGTATATGCTTGTCTCCGTCCTGCGAATATTGATTTAAACACAAGCTCGACGCTGGTGTTTGAACTCAATTTAATGAAAATTGAAAAAGAAGCTTTGAATTTAAAGTCAGTCAAGTATTCTGATAAACAAGAGAACAGTAAAAATTTATTCTGAAAATAAATATTACAAGTAAAGAAATGCTATTCTAAGGTAGTTTGCTATGCGCAGAAGATTAACATTACTCTACAAATATACATAGCAGGATGAAACATACTCAGAACATTGCAAAAGAAGAACTAACATGAAACATAGATTTGTGTCAAGATTTCGATTTAGTGGACTCTACTCAAAAATCGAATCGCCTACTGAATAATTGCAAACTTTTAATGTCTCATTTGAAGGCAGACACATTCAAAAGACTACATGTGTGAGATTATTTATTTATGCATATTTAATCTTAAATAACAAGCTTTTATGAAACCGTTTAACTAAGACTATCACTGAATTTTTCCTTAATGTCATTTTCATAAAATGCAATAATATTTCCATTTTAATTTAAGCATCTCAATAAACTCCCACTTTTAATAACTTTTGACTAATCAATAGATGAATATAACTAAATATTCAGTATTAAGTTCTGGATTCAGCATTTTTCTTTAAAAGTTGCTGTGAAAAATTCTAAATATTTGATTACAAATTATAAATTATTTCGTGTTTAACTTGATTTAATGACAATAATACCTGGCAAATCATATTTCTATAAACTAATTTTATGTGCATAGCTGTATTGAATTGGCAAAACAGTTGTAAAAACTGCTTCATTCATTATAATTTTTTTTTAATGAATTCTGTGCCAAAATGTAACATTTTAAGCATTTTTTTAACTTGCGTGTTGTAAATATATATTTAATTATCATTTGCATGGTTGTATTCTGCATGTTATTGTATGTATTTAAAAACAATGAAGAATCTATATACTGTGCTGCTAAATAAAGTTTTCTTTTGTATTTAATAAAGTTTACGGATGTCATAGTTGCATTCCTTTGATTTTAAACACATTTCTATTGATAGGGAAAAGCAATGGATTTTTACTTTAAGTGAAGCTAACATAAATATTTCTTTAATGGTGTATAGCCAAAGCTTTTAGGAGTTGCTAATGGCTATTCTCGCATTATAAAACCAGATAATGTACCTAATAAAACTAGCAATAATATTTGAAATATTAATTATTAAATGTTATCAAAACTTTATTTCAAAAGTACAAATACATAAATTATGACCAACAGCTTCTCAAAATTTGCATTATATGAATGTTGCCTTAAAGTTCACGATCGAGCAAAAGTCCTTAAATATAATGGCCATCGTTAAAAGCTCATTATAGCCGTCATTAATTCCCTATTTACGAATACAGTTCTAGTTCAGGAACCTTATTAACCCTTTTTGTATATCTTTTGAGCCATTTCTAGGTCATAAACATACGGAGATTTAAATAATACTCCTTAACGTATAACAACTATATCGATTATTGAGAACATTAACTTAAATGACGCAGTGAATAAACAGTTCATTTGGTTTGGATGAGCAAGATTCTGGCACCAAGTGGTTGAAAACTTCGTAACTATTCCATCTGTCGTAATAGGCCTTTATTTATAATTATAAATGTAAATTACAAACAATTCCCATTTTAGGCTGGTTAATTGTACCTAATTACGAATCTATAAATTAGTAAATGGAAATGAAACATTTATGTATCAGTAATTTGGATATATCTCATCCATTAAGAATCAGGTAACTTTTATTTTTCTGAAGTAATATATTATTTACAATTATGGAGTGGGAATTAAAAGTGATTTTACATTCATAGATAGGGATTTACATCACTCTTGAAAAAAAAATTTGAAGCATGAATTGGTCTGCATGAACTTTTATGTTTTAATTCATACAACACAATATATTTAACATGTGATCAAATACATATAACTCACGTGTACAGATAAAATATATACATTGTTTAGAGAAAAATATATTCTCAACTAGCAATTAAATCATATGTTTTAAATCACTTTTGCTTTTGTACATATTAATACACGATAAGGATTAATTCAAGATAACAACTCCAAGTAACATGGCACAAAATAATTTCTTAGAAAAATGTGTTTAATGTATACTAACCAGGTAACTTGGTATTGTAAATGATTCACGAAAGTACATTTTGAACTTAACTGGTTCTAGTTGGTTTCAACTTATACTGTCTGATTTTGAAACATAAATATTAGTAAAAAAAACAGAAAGACATCTTCATTATTTCAAAAGGTTCAGTATTCATCTATTTTGTTAATCGTTACTTTTTCTCAACTCATTATACATTCTACATACATATCTTTGGATTTACTATTAATTATATATAAATCAGGTTTATGAACTGCTGTCCACTTTGTGTGGTGAAATTTCTAGATATCGTTATGAGACAAAATACTTTTCATCATCTAAGAGAACTGTGTTGTTATCTACTTCCGATGTTTGTAAAAACACTGAAACCTATGGAAGATTGGAGGAAATTCAATTCAATGTCACTTAATGACGTAGTAGTGATCCTATTGATTTTCATGAGGACCAATTTTTACAACTAAATTCAAGTCGCACTCAAAGGTGTTGCTACATTGAATTAAGCTACTTTGGTACACATAAAAATCTAAAACAATTTAAAAGTTGATATTTACTTGTAGGACACAATATTTAATTTGTCTTGAGGCATTTAATTTAAAGTTAAAGAAAACTTTTCGAAAAACTGAGAAGAATTTACAAAAAATTGTATACATGTTTTATTAAACTCTTGGTAAATACTTATTTAGTTCAATTACTTAAAGACGAAATATATATATATATATATATATATATATATATATATATATATATATATATATATATATATATATATATATATATATATATATATATATATATATATATATATATATATATATATATATATATATATATATATATATATATATATATATATATATATATATTTTAATTTTTTTTTTTATAAGACTTAGACTTCTAAAGTATCTAATTCTTTCATTATTTTTGAAGCTGAAGGAAATAATTTTTTTTTCTAGCTCAGTAAATCTTTCCATGAGGATATAATGTTTTTATCTTTTTATAGAAATCTAGCTTTTCTTTTAACATTGCAATTATTTTTGAGAGGAAGTTTTTAACAGTTTCTCTCTGAAAAGTAAAAGTTAACTTATAGAAAATTTTAAGGCATATTAACTAATATATCCAACAAAGTTGTAATAATTCTTCCAAGATAAGTGCCTGGCCTCCAATAAAATGTGTGAAATGTTTTTTTACAGAAGGGTAATATGTTTAGATTTATAGTATTCAATATATATGTATATAATTTTATTAGTTTTTTAAAAAACTTTAAAAGATTGAAATTAAGTTATTTATTTTCAACAAAATAAATTAGAGTTTACTCCTTTCTTTTACATTTGTTTCTGAAAAACACTCAATAAAAAGGCTTTACAACTATTTAAAGTAAATATTACATTTGCACTGGGAATAGAACATTATAATTAAATATTTAGGCAATTCATGCTCATTGAAAGTATATTTCCAAACAGATTATCCAAGAAAACTTTTATTTAATATGTGTTGTGTTTTTAACAAAATATTTGTAGAAACTTCAACAAGTCTTATGAGAATATAAAATAATACAAGTAGAAAAAAAGTAACCCATAAAACAAGTTTTTGATATAGATCGTTTATTTATGCATAGCTAGCTTTTATATGCAATTGCAACTTATTTAAATAACTTGGAGCTCAGATCATTTTTGCATAACGTTTGATTGCTACCTTCAGTTCCATATGTTAGGATGTGAGTTTAAATGCATTTTTAGGCTGCATTGATCAATTCCAATTTTGTAATTAATGTAGCAGTGTAAAACTTGGAAAGAATAAAAATAAACTATTTTCAAATAGTGCGGATTGAGCTGGTTTAAAAGCTAGTCACTTAAAATATTTATAACGACATTAATTTTTTATTTCTAGTTCTTTCATACACAAAATTTTAAGCAACAAAGATTCTTAATAGAATCTTAAACACCATTTTATTGGCTCAATAATCATTCTATTGGATAAAAATAATTTAAGAAAAGTGAAAATGCTGAACTTTTTTCATGCTAAATATGATCCACTTAAAAAAAACTTTAGAAAACAATTCCTAAGTAACAAAAAATTAAGGGTTTGCTTCTTTTTAAAAAAAAAAAAACACTAGAGCAAAAAATAAAAAGAAAAGAACAAGTGACATCAAAATGGGTGAAAAAAGGAAAAGGTTACGATCCTGTGGCAACGGTGAAGAAGCAAACGACTTTTTTATGGCTTTGTGTCGCATGAGAACGGAAAACTCTCACTAAGGAGTTTGATAGTTTCTTGTTTTTCCAAAAACTTCTGAAGCGTCAGCATTTGTGCTTAACCATCGCCAAGAAAGAAAATAAACGCCATTCTTAAAAACTAGAAATAGATATAACCATGGAAGACTTATATTTTCTAAGATACAAGAAAGTTAAATTTTATTTCGTTATTGCACTTGCCAAATACAGGGGTTTTTTTAATTGAAAAAGTTATCTTTCAAACTTTTTAAAAGTACATAAGCAAATTTTAATGAAGTGTAATTGTTTTATACATTTTGTTAACTCTTATTTAAATATCATTTTATGGAGCTAGAGTAAAATATGTTGGATGAAAAAAGAGCCATAACTAAAAAGCTACATTATGTATAAATTCATCACGGAAGTTTTGAGAAAGTATTCAAGAGCAAAATCAATAATTGATTGAATAATTGATTAAATAATTGATTTCAGAAAGTAGTTATAAAATGATACTTCCAATATTTAATTAATTTAACAACAATAACTAAATGGTTTTCATAATTGAAATTTCAAAACTTAATCAAATATAAAATGTAAATTTAAAAGTGCAAAGTTATCCGCCCATTGTTGAAAGAGATTACAACCAGTTATTGAAAGTACATACAAAGCATTTTTCTAGCTAATAATATTTACTCCAATTTTCCAGTTGTAGATAAAAAAAAGCATGTTATGGACTTTTAATTAATATTCGAAAGTACAACAGGTGCTATCCACAACAAAGCTGTGAAATATTTAATTACACGTTAAAAAACATTTGAAAGTGGACTAAAGCCTTTAGAAATAAACAATTCGATTAAGGATACGCACAAAGATCCAGTTATCTTTTTTCTTATTTATTGAGTATTTTAAAATTGTAAAATTCAGAAAACGAAAGATTTGTCATGCATAGGTTACACACCAACACCAAGGATTAAACTATCTACTAACTTTACTTACTTTAACAATAAAGCTTATTTTAAAGTTAAGGTTTGAAAGTTGTGTTGTATGATTACAAATTATTTAGAATATTTAAAGTGAAAAGTAAGTAATTTAAAAATATCATTATCAGTTTGTGATCAATGTTTTTTTTTTTTTCCATTATACATTTTAAAACATATTTTTTGCTATAACGGTAATTGTTATGAAAGGTCATTAAACTCATTAAAAATATAATTTACCTCGAAGAAATATAAAATTTTAATTGAAAATGTTTCGGACGTTCAAATATAAACAATTAACTTCAAAAATATGTTATGTAAGCCTTATTAATGAAAGCTATTAAATACTTAATACTACTTCAAATCTTTTGCTAATTGGATGCCGTATTTTTTATTTAAAATATTAAGATGGATCGAATTTCAAAACAGTAAATTATGTTCGTTAATGTCTTTTTTTAGTCAGCAATTCTGCAAAAGTCTTACAATTAAGGCTGGGAGTACACTTCCATAAAAGTACGATTTGAATTACATTTTTGAATAAAGTTCAATTTAATGAGGTCAGATTTCGTGAGTTTAATGATGAGGAAAGATTTGATGTGACAAATAACGCATTCTTATATTTTCAAATAATTAACATGATGTAATGTTTTTTCTGTTTCAAGTATATCACAAAATAACGTTAATTTAAAGAGTTTAAAAGTTTACAGACGGATTTGTTGTCCTTTTTTTCTTTGACTAAATTTAACATTAATTATTTTCGACATAAAATAACTTTAAGCAGTTACTGCGTTTAGTAAATTAGAAATGAAAGTATCTATTGTAGTTGATTTACAAAAATTAATACTACTTTAGAATCTAGATGTTTATGTTATTATAAAAATAGAATTGCTAATGTTACTTTAAGAATTTGGAAACATGACAGTGATTCAGTGATCAACTCCCAATGTCAAAGCGACAAAACGTAATAAAATGTACATTATATTGACAGTTGACCATGTTCCGGCTGGTTTTTGATTCCTCATAGCATGATTTCTAATGCAGATAGAACCCTGATTGTTTGCCATTGTATCATCCCAAATGAGCAGACAAAAATAGTAACTTAATTATCAACATTGAAGAAGTGAAGTGTAAAAGAAATATATTGAAATACAACGAAGTCACTGGAACTTTTTTCTGATTTTTCTTCTTCTGCTTCTTTTTTTCTGATTATTATTCTGGTTGTGAATAAAACTTTATACAGGTAGAGAGGTGGACAGCTTTATGATTTTTTTTTTTTTTTTTTTTTTCGAAATTTTCTTAATAATCTCATCTCAATTAGATAGTGTGCTTTTCGAATAGTTCATTGAGAAAGAGTATCCCTATTTCCATGATATGGTAACAAAAGGTAAGGATTTTCAACCGAAGAAATAACTAAGAAAAATCAATGTATTTTGGATATTTTTTGCCTTGTTTCGATCGATGTGAAGCAGGGACTTTGTTAGTCTAATTTACACTTTGGAAACAGTGTAATAAAAAAATCATCAATTATAATTATATTTTAAAGTAAATTGATTGCTTATCCAAGCTCCAAAAACACATTTTCAACTTAAAGACAAGCGCTCATCTATTAAAATGAAATGTTGAAAATGTCAATATGATTTGTTGGAACATTATTTCAACCCAGTATTTATTGTAAACCTGAAGCGTAAAGCCTCGATATAGGGTAAAATTATTTTAAAGGGGGTTAGTACACAAAAATGTATAATTGATTTTGAGTTTATTATTGCTCATCAAATTTTAAATTAACCACTTTAAAAGTATACCTCATTTGTAATAATGCCTCGACTAGAAGTATTTTTAATAATTTTTTGAAGACAATATTGGTAACTATTAGTGTAAGTAAAGTTTTCTTTAAAATACGTTTTTCTCAAAACTACATTTTTCATTATTCATGTACCTTTTTCTCAGAAATTGCGCAAATTATCCTCCTGAAATTTGTACCACATATCCCTTTCATATATCTGTATATATTGAAATGAGATTTTGTTGTTATTTTAAAAATATTTTTTGTTTTGGCTTTTGTCAGCAAAAAAAAACTTTTGATTTTTAACAAATTTGAGTGACTTTCACGAAAATTTATTTAAAAAAAAGTAAATGAATCACAATCAAAATCTAACTTCAGTAGAATAACATGCGTCTGCTAAATGCACTAAAACAAATTAGGTTTCTTTGTCAAACACTTTTTGAGGAACAAGTATATGAAATTTGCCAAATTAACATTACCGGTATAGTGTACCAACTCCCCTTAAATAGACCAAAGAGAAGATTTCCTGAACACTCTCTAATACTGCATCGTGGTATTTTTTATCTTTGCTCCCAAAGCAAAGAGGAGCAAGTAAAACTCACTAGTCCCATCAAACATAACCTAAAAATAGTAATTCATATCTCACAAAAAACAAACAAAACAAAAAAAAAAAAAAAAAAAAAAACGTACGTTATAAAAGAACTTCACAAGAAAAATAAGCAATCAGCCAAAGTAAAAGCTTTGAAACCTCATGCAACGTTTAATTTGCACAAGATGATCTTAATTTGGATTATAATTTTAAAAAAAACAAAAAAATCTGTAGACCATGAGTACTTGATAGGTTATAGTTTTAGCGAAATAATCCCAGTTGAGAAATTTATCTCTCAATGCAATAAAAATATGATTTCAATTACATAAATTTTAAAGATACAAATATTCCAATAAATTTGCAATCAATGCATTTTTTCCTTAGTTTTTAATACAATAATCTTAATGTGGGGACAGAAGACGATTATCAATATTTCATCCAAAATTTGTTAATTTAGCAACACTATAAATTTTTTGTCATTTTTAAACACTATAAAATTATGTATCCCTTTTTCTTTTATTTTGCTTTCGATGGTCAAAATAAAATATTTACATAGTACACTGGTTTCGAAAGACTTATTTCGGAAATCAAAGACTGAAATTTTAGCTTATTAAGTCTTTTGCAATAATTTCTATTTACTTTTTCAAGTACAAAGCAACCATGAAATGATGTACATTATAAAACTTAAAATTTCATAAATTTTAGCCATAATACAACTTGGAGAATGATCTTTATAACACCTATATTAGTTTTTAATAGATAAAAGTATTGCCATAAACTAAAAAATTTTGTAGAATCTTAACTTTTACGAGTAAGGTCCAAAAAACACGATAACACAAATTTGAGGATAACATATATAAGCTAATTTATCCGGGTTTTTTTTTTTTTTTTTTAAGCAATTGATTTTACCCAGTAGATGTCCATTGCATTTTAAAATTTATTCTGTCGGAATCTTATAGACTTTCCCAAAAGTTATGGATGTATAAAAATAGTTTGAAAAAGTCCATTGATGTACTAGAAAATTTATCGATTTTCCTTTATTTATCTATGCAAATTGGATCTCACGAGCGAAAACGCAATCTTTTCCATCATAAAAGATTCTATTTTTTTTTTCACATCTCCCATAGCACCCGAGCAACAAAACACGGAGAAGAACAAACATTTGAAGAAGCGAAGGACACGAAAAAGCGAATCTTTTTTGAAACTGAAACGAAATAAACCGATTCTTCTTTATCTTTTATTTAATTAAGTCCGGTCGAATCCGGGATATTGAAATATTTCTAATTTCGACACAATCCCGTTCTAAAAACACGTAAAATCCTCCCGAAATCCGGGAAAGGGTGTCGTTTTAAGTTAACTAGGCAAATCCCTGATTCCCAGCCTTCATTTCGCAGGACTTAATCTACGCGGGAAGATGTTTACGAAGGAATGTTCTGGAAAAGAATCAGTTGCAGCAAGAGTAGGAGCGGGATCTCTTCCTATGGAAGGGATAGAAAGAGGAGAGTAAATGCAATTTAACTTTTCTTCTCGGCTTAATAGAAAAACGTCATCTGCCGAGACAGAAGGCTTAAGAAGGGAGTCATCGAGGCGTGTAATGGAGAAGGAGTCAATGTGCAGACAGTGATGCTTTTAAACAAACAAAAAAACTGTAAAGTAAAATGAAGCTTCAGGGAATTTATTTTTGATGCGCATTTCTCGATAGATAGCTTTTTGTGAGAATTTTAAGACCGTGATATTGAGTGTGATTTTAATATCTGTTGAATCAACATTTTTGAAAAAAATGCTCTATTTACTCTTCTCGTTAAAGACAATAACATAATTAATGTTTTAGTCTATTGAATTCCTGATAGGGTGTTTTAAAGTTTGAATAAAAATTAATACAAGAGTATAATTTTTTTAATAAAGAAATATATTAGCTCACTTATTTTATGGGATTTTCATGTAGCTAATATCAATAAAAGTCAGGGAATAGTAAATGTTACATTTGCAAAAAATAGAAGGCGAAATAAAAAAATTCTTTGGTTGGCTTTTATGTTTGTTTACTTTTGCACATCGGTGGTTGAGTTTTATTTCAAAACTAGATAAAATAAACACTAAACATCTTCAAGTATTTAGATTCTTACAATAAAATAAATTCATAAAATGTCAAGATGCATATTTGGTATTTTCATTCCTATTTAATTGAAAAACCTGCAACAAACAAATACCAGTGTTGAGTGTATCCCTACTAGCTAAGCACCATCCCTATTGAGTGGTCCCTCAATTAAAAAAATGATAAGGAATTGTGCTAGGTGGGATTACTCTAAACTCTATTGATCTATAGTGGCTAGTTTGCATTGAATCATGAAAAGAATACAAGTTAATTTAATTAACAGAAATTGTATTGTTTTAGAATCGATATAATAACAGTAATATAAAAAATAAGAAATGTAATTATATTGGGAACACAACTTGCATAATTATCACCGTTGAAGTATGAACAAGCAATATTTGCATTACAAAAAAAAAAAAAAAAAGATGTCTAGTATCTAGCTTCATAAATTAGCAATTTTGTAATTTTTCTACCTTAAATAGAATTAAATTTTCTGACTCAAGTAAAAATTATCTTCATAAAATCATCTATAAAACTCTTGACTAATATATCCTGGCAACATTAAGGAAAAATACATATATACGAACTCTAGTAATTGTACTTTCAAATAAGGCAATACCAAAATTCATGAATAATAAAAGAAAACCTTGACTGTTGGTTAGCAAGAGAAGTTGGGAAAGTGCACTTCCTGGTTATTATCACCATCATCGCAGCTCTAGTAAACGTCATCCTTCCATCAAGGGTCATCTTATAAAGGCACAAAATTTAAAATCTGTCTTTCTAAGAAATTGTGTGTGGCTCTCCGTATATATCTCTGAATCTGAATACTCGCCCTATTTAAGCAAAAATTGCACATCCTCCCTTGGATCCTGATCGACTGAATCTCTTGTGAATCTCCTAATCTTATTTCTTGATTTGATACGATTTAATTTTAGGTTCTTTAAATTTCCAAAGTTCGCACCTTTCCATGTGATTTTTATAGCTGTCATTGTCCTTCTATATCTTCGACCCAAATCGAACATTTTCCTAGTGGACATCGGTTGTTTCTATTTGCTCAGCTGATAAAGATGTGTTTGCAACTTTCTACTTGATTTTCGGATCTGAAGCTCAATGCCAGTATACCCCGGCCCCCCCCCCATACTAAAAATATATCATTCATCATGAGATGCTTATTGGTTTACAGAAATGTAATCTCGTTTTTAAGAATTGTACCAATTTCGACTGATTCAGTAATAGTCTTTGATAAAAAAAAAATATTTACACGATATGTACTTTCGTTTTTAAGAAATGTATAAATTTCTATTTATTCAATATTAGTCTTCGATAAAAAAAATATATGTAAACATCAAAATACGACAATATGTGCAGGTACTGAACTACAGTATTTTTACTAGAAAATATGGATTAAATTGTACAAGAATCTTAATTCCAACCTCACCCAGTATCAATGCAATTTTTTATATTGATAGATTTTTATTTACTTTTCTGAATATATTAATATACGTTTAAGTCATAGAGGTAGAACATCATATTTTAATGCAGTAAAGAAAGGCAATCTAATCTAGAATCAAATTTCTAGCATTTTCTGTTTAGTTAAAGTGTTGGAAGGTGCACTTCCATATTATTAATAGACATTTACTGAAAACTTATCATCATCATAAATGTTTTTATACTTTACTTGCCAGGAAGCAATTCTTCATAATGCCATTCATAATAGTTATTTTACTTACGAGCAATACATTCCTCACGGAGTCATTTATAATGGTATTTTATTAAGAACGAGGCCAGCATCATATTAAATAAAGCGTATTATTTTACATTTAACAACTCATTCAGGGTAATGCTATTTATATTGGATATTTTGCTCTCTATAATGTATTAAGAGTAATACTATTGTGAAAATTGAATGTAACGATATTTAGAAATTATCTCATTAAAAGACGGTATTTTATCCTGGAATATATTTTTTAATATTCCATTTCAGTTACTTCAAGGCGGTACATTCATATACGTTATCTACGTTTAAGACATAGAGGTAGAACATCATATTTTAATTCAGAAAAGAAAGACAATCTATATTTTACTTACCAGGAAGTAATTCATCATAATGCCATTCATATTAGTTATTTTACTTACAAGTAATGCATTCATCAGAGTGCATCTTACAGCATTTATTTATAATGGCATTTTATTAAGAACCGGGCCAGCATCATATTAAAAAAAGTGTATTATTTTACATTCAACATTTCATGCAGCATAATGCTATTTATACTGGATATTTTGCTCTCTATAATGTATAAGACTATTATTGTGAAAATTGAATTGAACCATATTTAGAAATTATCTCGTTAAAAGAAGGTATTTTATCCAGGAATATATTATTTACAACTTCATTTCAGTTACTTCAAGGCAAAGGGTTCTTTTATACACATGAAGAATTTCACTTCCTGAGACTATTTGCTTTTAGTCTGTTTTCATAACTTATTTGTTGTGTCTTTCCCTTCTAAGTTCTTGACATAAGAACACCATGGCACAGAAATCGATATTCATACAACTATACTTCCTTAACTAACAAAAAACCTTTAATGTCACTAACAACTTCCCCTAACAATAAATTGCTTCGCGTGAAATCCCTGTTGACTTTTTCTTCGACACCCACTTAGTCTTCTGTGTTGTTACATCAAGTGGCACCTACCACACTTTTTCTGACACAAAATCACAATTTTGGGAGAAATGCTAAAAATGAAAAATTACTCCCTTTTGTTCAATTTCATGCAGAAGAAAAATTTGCTGAAGTTTTAAGGATGCTTGAACTAAAGAGTGTTCTTCTGAGTACTCGAGACGTAGTTATGTCAAACAACTCGAGAGAAAAGATTGACACCATGGAGTGTGTTTTGGAAAATGTATGGATATATAAAATCTTATGTGTTTTTAAGTTTCGTTTTACTAAGTAATGACGAAGTTCTATTAAGTGTGTACTAGACAACTTTAATTGAATGCTAATGACAATAGATAAAAGTTTATTTGTGTTTATTTCCAAGTCCTTTATATAAGCTTAAATTGTGTCTGGCTTGGAAATCTGCGAACGGCCATTTAACCTATTTTCTGTCTTCCAATCGAGCTGAAACTTGGCAGATAAGTTCGATGTTGATGATAATGCTTCAAATCAAGTTTTAGATTATTTCAGTAAGTACTAACTAACAAAATATAAATATAAAATAAAATATTAAAAAATATTAAAATGCAAAAATATAATAAAAGCTAATTTAAAAAATGATTAGCTAATTTCATTAAAACTAACCTTTCAACTGAAAAGCCGCTTTTACACACGCTTCTTTTGACACCTTCAAATTAATAAAAAAACCACTTCCCATCATCCAATCGAGCTGAAACTTTGAAATTTAGCAAATACACTATAATAACTAGATCCGAGCTCAAGAAGTTGCAGTTGCACACAAAGATTGGCAAGGCATTTAAAAAATTCATATTAAAAACTGCGTTTTATAGGTTATACTATTATGAGGATAATATAAACAATAAGTTTATGTAAAATCTTAAAGTGTGTGTCAAAATTTATTGAAAAATGCCTACCTACAAAGAGGTCATACTTTTAAAAAGTGCACTTGTTTAGAGTCTTTTTTAATGAACAAATCTAAATAAAATGTGGAACTTCACTCTTGGATTAAATCTTAAAATATGAAGATTTAACTGAAATCTCCTACCCACTACCAGTATAGAGGTACTAGGCCGAGTCTTCCTTTAGCCCTAACTAAGGCCTCTAAAGTGACTCTAGCCCTCACATGTGACAGAAAATCATCTACCTGCCACTCACGCTTAGACAGAGGCTATCTTAAATGTCTTACCTTCTCTAAAGGTAAGAAAAATTACACTCTTTGCCCAAAGTGCCACCAACACCAGGCCTCAGCTAACCACATCCTATACTGTTCGGGTCTCCTTTGGGTGGAAATTTATTTTTTTCCCCTTCTCGTCATAGACTTTTTGTATGTCAATGGATTCCTTGACTTGATCTGACTCCATCAGACTGGGTTGGAGATTCGAAACAACAACAAATAAAATTTAGTATACATACTGTTTAAGGGGACTGTTAAGTCAAAAATAAAAATTCTTCAATTTTTGTCTAAAATTCATGAAATTTTTTGTGCAGTTCAATAGCAATTAGATGAAACACAACCTAAAATTTCAAAAATTTATATTGATTTTTTTTTCAAGAAATTAAATTTTTATTGAAAAATTTAGCGTTTTTTCCGTAATTTTAAAAACGCTCCTTGCGATTCAAATTTTTTGCAATCTGTCTCAATTTTTTTGTACAAGCTAATCGAATATATATTGACATAATTGTGCATGGATTTTGAATTTGACTCATTGGTAAATTATTTAAAAGTAAAACTTTGGTACTACGGCAAAAAATTTTAACTTTTTAAATAGAAGCATTACGAAAATTGCTGTAAAACAATAAAAAAATACCAGATTCCAAAATACATGCACAAAAAGTGTTCAAAATAGTATAGTAAACAATACCTCCAAATTTAAAAAAAAATACATCAACTTTTGAATCGCAAGGAACAAATCGAATACCCTAAAAATCTTAAAATACACATGAAAAGAAAAATGCATTTTAAGAAATTGAAATACATACGATTTCTGATATGCCCGCTTACGAAAACTCAAATAATATTCTTAATTCTTCTCGGATCAGCAAAAGTAAGGTATGTACTGAAAGCTAGAATTGTAGGCTATATATTTCCACTAAAATATAAAAATATAAATTTTTGAAATTTTTGCCTTAACAGTCCCCTTAAACCATGAAAAAATAAAAAATAAGCTTTAGATTCAGCCAACCGACGGAAATATTGCCCTTAAAATACTTGCATGGAAGTTAACTTTAAAGGCTTAAACTTAAATTGTTAATGAATTTATTGCACCAAAAAGAAAACAAAATAATTAGTTTTACATAAAGAGCAAAGCAATGTAGTTTATTATTTCTGGACGTGGTTTTCCAATGACACTTTTTGCTTTGTACAACAGCAAAATTGACTCGAGATGTACTAATTTAAAGGTTTAAGACCTCCAGTTCTGAAATATAATATGCAATTGCACATCTTGTTATTTGTCTGAAAATTGATTTTAAAAAATAAAAAATAATACAAAATTTTAAGAAATTACTGTAGAAGGATGTAATAGATGTAAAACTTCTCATTTAAATACATTGAGGAAACCTAAGAAATTTTATATCCCTCAGTATCGTAATGCAATATCTAATTCTAGTGAACTTCCAAAAAATTCATTCTTTTAAACAATTTTAAATGTATAGGCTGTACACGGACCTGCTAGTGTTTGAAAATACAAGCGTTTTTTTTTTAACGAATCTAGTTGAGAAACGAGTGTTTACTTAAGACTAAAATAAGAAGAGCTATTTTTATATCCATTATATTAACTTCGATTGTGTGTGTTGATGGCGGACAAATCTGCGGAGGTCTAATTAACCCCTTTGCCATCATTCAATCAACCTGAAACTGGGCAGATATGCTCGATGTTGATGACAATGCATTCTATCAAATATTGGGGCTGTTACTGTCACTAAAAGGTCGCTTTTACGGAAAACTAATAAACCAACTTGCCGTCATCCAATCGCGTAAAAAAACTCTCTCCTGTTGCTAAAATGTTTTTATTAAATAAACAAATAAACAAACAAATAATTTAATTCAGAAAAAAAATACTTGCATGTGAGTACATAATTCCACGTTCATTTTTAATAAATAAATTTTGAAACGTAGTTTGCCTCACATTTTGCTGATAGAAATGTTTTTGATCTTTAAAATTAGATGCAAACACCAAACACACGTTGTGTATAGAATCGGCGCTTTGTAAATGAACATTAAAATTGGTAATCCATATAAAAGATTTATATAAAAGACTTTGTTTTTGTGGGTTATATTATTTAAGAGTGACTACAGCCTCTTTAGGGTTACAATTGAAAGATAAAACTTCTACAACATATTTGAAAAAGTTTAAATCTATTTTAACAAGAAAAATCAAGTCACGTCTGCACACTGTGACCAACATTTGTCACAATACATAATTACACTTAAATTACAACCTCTTGTTTAAAATCCCTTCTCATTTCCATTGTATTTTATTCATCATCTGTCTATCTATACATTGTGACAAGCTTACTTGAATTCACCGAGTACGCTACAACGATGTGTGAACATGTTTTACTACGTCCTGATTGTCCGATTAGAACGATGTGTGGTCGATTAGTTATAACTCTTATAGTATCCGTGGTTAGAAAACTGAAGTATTCATTAAAATTTAAACTTAAAAACGATAATTTCTTGTTGTTATAAACATATATTCAAGTTTCAAACAAAACTATGTGCTCAGGTTATTAATATTACTGTAAAAGTTGCGATTTGTCCGGAACTGTATCTTTACGACGAAGGATCCATCCTATAGCATATACTCAAAGCTCAAGTAATGTTGTCTCGATATATAGTTTCTTTCTTTCTTTCTTTCTTTCTTTCTTTCTTTCTTTCTTTCTTTCTTTCTTTCTTTCTTTCTTTCTTTCTTTCTTTCTTTCTTTCTTTCTTTCTTTCTTTCTTTCTTTCTCTCTTTTCTTTTTTCTTTTCTTTCTTTCTTTTCTTTCTTTATTTTCTTCTTTTCTTTCTTTTCTTCTTTTATTTATTTCTTTCTTTTCTTTCTTGCTTTTCTTTTCTTTCTTTCTTTCTTTCTTTCTTGCTTTTCTTTCCTTTCTTTCTTTCGCTTCGTTTCGTTTCTTTTCTCTCTTTTTTTCTTTCTTTTATGTTCTTTTCTTTCTTTCCTTCTATCCCTACTCTCAATACATATACTAAGATTTATAAATATCTGGTGATTTCTGTTTGAGTAATCATTTAGTTTTGGCTAATACGACAATACATTTTTATTTGGATCTGAAATGTTTAAAATGGAGAGTGATAGAAATAGATAAATTCTAGAAAGCAGAATTGCAACCAATATTCATTCACTGAGAAATTGACAGTGAGTATAACTTTAAATCATTCATTGAAAAGTAATTTTTCTTGCGATACAATGTCATGGCGATTTAAATTTTTCAGTTGGAGTTGGATCACTTTCATCAAATTCTTCTTTACATAGTATGGTAAAAATATCACTGTCTTCTAAGCACTACAAAATGAAGAAATTTTCCTCTCAATTAGTAATTTAATTACCTTGTTGATAAATATTTGAAAGGAAAGTAGTTACGGAAGAAAATTATGCTAAAACATTTTAAAATCCCTTTAATCTACATCCCTATTGTTAACTATGATGAATTTCAGTGTTTTTATCAATTGTATGGCAAAAAAGATTCATAGTTTTAAAATACTAAAATAGCATGTCCTTGTTCAAAAAATTTAATCCTCTAAGAAAATAGGTTTTTCAAAACTTCAAAAGATGAGTTATTTTGGAAAAAAGGTTCTTCATCAATGTAGTTCAGCTATAAAAATAATCCGTAATCTGTAGTTACACAAAAAATACTTGTTTTGTTTATACTATGTAAAATATCCTCTATTACTTTCATAAACATACTTGAGCCTTTCATACTCCGGAGAAAAATCTATAAATAGACTTTTCCTTATATTTCACGACGAACTAATCCAAAACCTTTTATTTATTTACAATACTAAACAATTTCATCCGAATACATATTTGTTATCCGATTTAATTTTTCAAAAAGGACTTACTCAAACTACTTGACATTCAAAAATTTACGAAAATACAAACAAATCATAAACATACACAAAATCTCTTTGTCAACATACACTTTGAAGACACAAAAGACAGGATCTACGTTGGATGACATGAAAATGACGGCATTCAAAGTTGTGAAAGGATCCGACATTTTCTTTATAAACACTTTACAGCCTCAATATCTTTCGAAGATTGAATCACATACCTATCAAAACAAGAAAAATCCTTTACATAACAAAAGATGTCTCTTTTCAAGCTCATAATCCTCTAAGAACACACAAAAGGTGGATGAAGGACAACTCAGCACAGTCCATGCATGTGCTTATCAAGTAATTCATCAAATAATTACTAAAAATAAGAAGATTTTTACGAGTGCTTCAACTTGACTAAAGAGTAATCTATCATCCTTTTAAGCACTCTTACCACCGGTGATAAATCAGCGGGAGAACACTTCTTTCAGATTTTCACTATTCTTGCAGAAACAAAACTTTCGTCATAAATCAGAGAGTATCGTTCCTCCATTACTTTCAATTGCGTCACAAGAAGCAAGAATGCCCATACATAATGATCAAGAGGGCATAAAAAATAATAATACAATGGAGATGATTATTCGAGATCTCTTTTTGCAGAGTCATATGTGGTGGTGTTATCACTGCGAAGACGAATGGAAAAGGCAGTTAATTTCTGATGACTAAACTTAAAGTATTAATCGTGATATGAAGGAAAAAATGGAGATGAGAATGATTTGTGAGAGATAACTCGCCAAAAATGTTAAGACTCTTGTGGAAGGAAACATTTATTTCTTTATGTAAAAACACCACACGGGAAATAAAGAAAGTAAAAGCATTGTAAAAGCGTAATGGAACAGTTCGATGAATGGAACAATTAAAAGATTGAAAAGAGATCAAGAACAATTAAAGAGTTTTTTCATCAGCGATAAAATTAAATCTTTCGGTGCAATTACACATAAATGACAAATGAAATCTTATTTAATGTATGGGAGTTGTACTTTTATAAAAAAAAATCTTTAAAAATAATTTTAAAAAATTAACTTTCTTTAAATTGATTAATAATAGTTTGTTCCTAGCATAATGTGACTAAATGTTTAATACAATTTTAAAAAAATATATGGTACTAAATTAAAAAAAATTTGCAAATATATCACATTATTTTTATAACTGTTAAAAAATGTGTATATTTACCTGAATTTATGCCTTCCTAGGATAACTCTCAAAAATAAAAAATAAAAATTTTTTAATCACTTTGTAATGGAAAATTATGTAAAGTTGTTCCTGCAAGCCATAAGTTTAATTTTAGCAAAAATCATACTCTAGTAAAAAGGTAGCTTTTTTATTCAAAACATTGAAGTAATCCACCGGAATTGATCTGACTGCAGAATATCCAAAATAAAGCATATACTTTCATCAAAGATTAAAACATTCACATTAAAGATTTAGTTAGAGAGACTCGGGGGATTCTAGATGGATATCCCTGGTTTAAAGATAGAAATATGGTTGACATATATATATTTATTATTAATAAAGTATGTGACATAGATATTTATTAAAAATCCTAATACGCAACCTAAAAAATTGTTCTGAACATTTATACTTTATACAAGTACAGAAAATTTATACATGGAAAGAATTGTGTATTCTATATAGAGTAAGAATAGTATATTAGTTCTTATATATGTCGCAGGGAAATGACGAAAACGGAGATTTGATCAAATCCCTAAGATAGATGATCAATTCTCTAAGGATGTTAAAATTTCAACTATGTGGGGTAATTTCTCTAAAGAAAGTAAGGTATTTTATCGGATTCCTTAACTGTTTTAGTGAAAAGAGGAATCAGGACTCGCAAAGCTCTATGTTTCACTTGTTACCACTCCCCTTTACCTCACCTCTCCCCTCCGGCGTCTGTGGAAAGAGATAACATTGTAGGAATCGTATTAGATGTAAAAAATAATTTATACCAAATTGGAACCTCAGTTGGAATTATAAAAGAATGACTACTTAGAAATGTTCTTCAAATAGCTACTACAACCTAATTTGCAGGTCAAGGATTTAAGAAGTGTTCCAAAACACAATGTAAAACAAAAAGATGTGCCTGTAAAAGAGATAACGTACTTTGAAACTCCAGATGCCACACAATAGCAAATGAACTAACATTATTATTTATTAATTATACTCACTAAAAATGTTAAAAATTTCAACAAAAATATCTTTTTTGTTTCTTAAAAATATCATCTTGAATACCTATTTCTTTCATTTATAACTTTGGAATAAATGATTTGTGTTTCAATAACAATTGTTGTATTACCCACTCTACATTTAATAATGCATAGTTTAGTAAATAATACTTTTAATATCTAAACAATATTATTTCATCTTTTCACTAAAACCGTTAAAGGATTTTATTCAATTAGTTACTTTCTTTAAGGAAATCACCGCACAGAGTCGTAATTTAATATCATCCGTGAATTGATCCTCTTCCTTAGAGATTTGATCAAATCTCCGATTTTATCACTTCCCTGCGACATATATATGTGTGTATATCTGTATGATGCATGTATTGTCTGTCTACCACAAGAATAGGCCCTTCCATAAAGTTTGTTTGGTGGTGGTTGCTACAGCAAGAAGTCTCGTTCATTCAAAATATTGGTAATACATCTTAAAAGACTAATGCTGTATCGCATCTTTTTAGGCCGCCAATTTCCCACCATCACATATACTCTAAAGCGACAAGTCTTGGTGATATAGCGACCACCAACAACCAGAGTTTGTAGTGCGGGAAATTCTAGTGGTAGACAGATAGTACGTATGTATTTATTCATGCTAGTATATATATATATATATATATATATATATATATATATATATATATATATATATATATATATATATATTATTCAGATAGAATGTATGTATTTATTCATGCATGTATTCTTGATGATTGTACTGTCTGCTTACCACAAAAAAATGCCCCCCTCCCCAAGCTACAAAGTTGGATTGGTGACGGTCTTTATAGCAACAAGAATCAAGAATTCCAAAGGACGTTTATTTAGGCTGTGTGTTTACTGTCGACAAAAATTTGCGACATAATTTTGTCACAGAGATATGGATTATGTGAGTTTAGAGGCAGTGACAGAACTACTTGAGAAGCAAAGACAGAACTAATACCGGGAGTTGTGGACTGTTACAACATTTCAGTGACTTTTTGCTCAACGTCATGGATTTCGCTTGCACAATCAAGTGGAGCTATGTCCACTAGCAACAGTTTAGTTGCTCATGATCACACTAAATTGCTTTGTCGACATGTATTCATAGCTTCTTGTTCTTGCGGGGTTTTTTGTTTTTTGTTTTTGTTTTTATTAATTTATTACATTCTGTTGCTTTTCATCCCATTTCGTTGGATATCATAACTTACAAATATTAAAAGCTATAATGAGTCAAACAGTTGTTAAAGAAAACACAATTTCTATTTTTTTTTTTTAAATCAAGTACAGAAAATGGCACAATAAGTCCCTAAACAGTATACAATAAGCTGATTAATTAACCTACATGATCAGATTTTTGTATTGTTTCAGTTTCCTATACTTTATAGATTTACATTCCATGTAAAGAACAACATTCAGTGGTGGACCCAGATGACAGAATAAGAAGTGGTACTCAGTAAACCTAATATAATATTTATTTCCAACCTGATAAATAATCCGTTGAAAATACTATCTGGCAAAGACTTTCGGTCTCGTTTCCATTTCCATAATGAACACACAAACAACTAGAAGGCGCCAAAACAGTGTTGCAACTTTTTGATGACAGTGAATGTATGGTCTAAAAGTAGGGTGGGAGTAGGACTCGAGGGCGAGGGAGGCATCCAAGAAGATGAATCCATATTGTGTCTCTTTAGGCTTCCAATTTCTGCCTGCATCACATTCAACCCTACTCTAAATCGACGAATCTTGTTTCTATAGAAACCGTGATTAACCACACTTTGTGTGGGAGAATGGGGGAGGGGGGATTCTTGTGGTAGACAGACAGTATGTATTTATGTATTTCCTTAATAGTACGATCTTAAGAAAATTTTGCACATTTGTCTTTCTTTCCGATGCCTACATCGACATATATAAAAAGAACATTCCAAACCTAGTCGGCGGGGGAGGCATCCGAGAATATGATTCCATATTGTATCTCTTTAGGCTTCCAATTTCTGCATGCATCACATTCAACCCTACTCTAAATCGGCGAATCTTGTTGTTATAACAACCGTGACTAACCAGACTTTGTGTGGGAGAAGGAAGAGGGGGGATTCTTGTGATAGACAGACAGTATGTAATTATGTATTTCCTTAATAATACGATCTTAAGAAAATTTTGCACATTTGTCTTTCTTTCCGATGCCTACATCGACATATATAAAAAGAACATTCCAAACCTAGTCTCTGATGTCAACATGACAGACTCAGGGTTAATCAACTTCATAAAGTCAGAAACCCGAACCCCAACAAAAAATTACACAAACTGAAAAACAGACAGAAATAATCTCAAACGCTATTACAATTATCACATACAGAATCTATGACAAAAACATAACCCAGACCCTAAGAGGCAAGATATTTAAGCTCCTGGATAAAATCAAGACTATAGACCACAGACATGAAATAACAATCACACAACTAGCCGCTCAACTCCAGGAACTTTAAAGTAACTTTGACACCTTTCACCCTTGTAAGAAATGTAGTAAAATCGCTGATAGGGGTGAAAAAGAATAAGATCATAAGATCTATTCAACTAAATTGAAACGGGTTTGTTTTTTACAAAAAAATTTAATTACTAATCTAGGTTACCACAAACAGAATTTATTTCTGATATTATGTAAGTCAGGTGGTGAGACAGATAATAAGAAGGTAAGGAGGATAACATGGAATCGACTGAAATAATTCGAAGGTAATTGTAAGAGGTAACGTCGAGTCACAGCTGTTTGAGCCTGGTCAACAACAGGAGCTAGCCAAAAATGAAATACCAATCTCATTTCTTATCCTGATTATGACTTCATAGAGCAGATGCCAAAATACTGTGAAAGGGAATACATTAATGTCAGTAAAAGCTGTTAATCTAGTTACTACAATTTAAATATATGCACATTAATGAATGACCTCCCGCCAGAAAAATTTATCTAGTAGACATAACATATTTGTGATAATTAAATATATGTAATTATTTAAAATCAATGTAAACGTGTTTTCACGATTTTGTACAGTATTATTTGCCAAATAAGTTTTGAAGTATATTATATTATTACATGTGGTAAGAATTTTTAAATATATCCTTTTTGAAAAATTTAAATTTTTAAGTCAATTACATAGAAACGAATTTGTACAAAGAACGTAATCCTTACATTGAATTAAAGTGAAACTTTAAAATCCTAAAAGACGTTTTTATGTGGTATATTTATTGCGATTGAACTGCTATTTGAAAAAGCAAGTTGTTCATATTAATTCATTTTAATCACAGGTACTCATTTAATTATCAAACGTTAATCTATTCAATATCCTCAATTAACAAATCACGAAATATTTGATCCAAAAACATTTAATGAAAAATTTTAAAATCATAATAAAATGAAAGGTCTCGTTGGAAAACAACTTTAACTTATTTTTATGAAACATAATTATTGGTGTTATCACAGTGTTTATAAGGGATAATTTTATGTTATTCTATCATTTTTTTTTAAAAAGAACGTCTAAATATTAAATAAAGCCTTAACATGATAAGCCTTTCCATGGCTTCTTTAAGATGGTCACTTTTCATTTACGTTTTTCCCGAAGTTCGCTGCCATAGACTACCATTGTTTTCTCCTCTGGAACTTCCAAATACTTTATATTATAGTTTAAATAAAATATTGGAAGTTTTAAGAATAAAATATCTAAACGACATTCCCTAATTCAATTTACTAGACATTATTTAATCTAACCGGACAGTTTCAAGAAATAGCCAACCAAATAGACATACATTTTTTGAAACCATGGATATTGATGATAAAATCAATTTGTTACTCTACATAGTTGCACAACCATGTGGAAAAAAAATCGCCTATAGTTAAATATATATATATAAATACTATGCACTGGAGAGTTTTCAGAAAAAGCCTTTCACCTGCCAAATATAAAAAAAACGTGGACATAAAAAAAAAAATAAAAAAAAAAAAAAAAAAAACGGAACTCTAAATATTAATTCTCGCCACGTTTCCAACTTTGGCCAATCCTCAACAACAACAAAACAAAACACGAGGAGGCGATAACCACAAGAAGGTGGAAACCTCCATCGAAACTCCCACTGCCTTCTGGTTCGAGCCATCTTGGGTAATCGATTCGGATACGAAAAAGAAGACGACAACAACAACAAAAGTAGAAGGCAACAACAGCGAAACAAATAAACAGAGGGATGAAAGAGGCGCCCACCGAAGCGTGTTCCTGAAACTACTGCGACTGTTGGGTCATTCCCTTCTGTTGCAAAATTCTGCTTTCTTTTCGTCATTCCTCTAGAAATGAGATCTAGTCCAGGCGCCTGCAACAGATTCACTATTTGTTCGCAGACATTGGAAATAATCGAAAAGAATGGTAATGGAATTGCGGAAATGAATGCTCTGATCTGACGTGAGTAGGATATGTGGATGTGATGGGTGGAATGGGTATGTGCGTTCCGGTTGGCCAATTTGTGTTGGCGTATACCGTGATTGTGTGAGATCTTGTGGGAATTAAGTTGGTTAAATGCAGTAGAAACTTTATGGAGGGAGAGGAAATGAGCTAGCGAAGTTCAAAAACTAAATAATCTAAAACAGATTATAGAAAAGGAACTGCCCTCTTTGTTCTTTGCTTGAAACTTGATTTGTAGAAACCTTTTGCAAATAATAAGGCCTCACAAAAAAAAATTTAAGTATTATAATTCCGAAATAAGTTCTTCGGTAGGGGAACGATACCAAATTAAATTTCAAACTGCAAAAGCCACAACATTTTAAATCACGGTTTTCTATTTCCCAAAATGAATAAAATTGAGTTTAATTTGGTGGGGGGGAATTAATAGCCTTCACTATCTATTAGACTAATATAAGTTGTAGAAATAAAAATTAAGAACTTTCTACTATTATTGGGTTCTTCGAAGATTGATATTTTCTTTTCAATTCAAACGCATTTATCATTGTAATCTACAGTAAAATCAATGAAGTTTTAAATCTTCCGATTAATAGAACAAATAAAAATATAAAAGTACCATAAAAAATGACTAGTTTATAAAAGTTTTTAAAAATTTCACTTTTATAAAAAAAAAAAAAAAAAAAAAAATTAAAAAAAAAAAAGTTAGTCGTATAAATAAACTCTTCATCACCATATTTTAAATGTAAATCATAAAAATTAAGAATGTATGTAAAATTTATTTCTAGTCTCTTTTAAAATAATAAAAAATTATTATACGCCTAGGAACCAAAAGTAAATAAGCATATGATTTTAAATAATTCGCACATACTCTCATTATTATGCCTAAGCATTTTATATTTAAAATGTTCTCATCTTAACTCTAAATTGTACTAATTTAAATAATGGTAATGCAATGTAAAAGGTGGAATCCTAAGCGGAATTTTAAGTTAGTGTTGGAGGAGCATTTTATTTCTGGGTATATGCATTTTTGTTTTCAGAAATTAATAGCTTTGGCAGGAAAAATTATATTTCTTATTTTAATTACTTGGGTGTGTTTATAGCATCTAGATAATCTCGTCTCACACCTCCCGGTGTTTACATTTGTCTTTTGTGACTTAGCTATGTGAGCATAAAGTTGACTAGCTGTTAAATAGTAAAACTGTAAATGATTGTTATGATTACTAATGATTGCTCAAATTTTGTTTTAAAAATTAATTTATTTAATATCAACACACATTTTTGTATTTAATCTGTATCAAATGACAAGTTAAATATAAAATAATTTTATCTTAACTTGAGAACAACATAAAAAATTTTAAAAGGCACTTTAGTTAGTTTAAAAAATTATATTATGAAATTTTTGGAGACTAGTGACTTACTTTCAAGTAAACAGTATGGATTTAGAAAGGGAAAATCTTGTGCGACTAATTTTTTACATTTTTACGATGAAGTTACTATGGAATTGGATGGAGGGAATTCGGTCGACATAGTCTATATTGATTTCCAAAAAGCATTTGATAAAGTCCCGTATGAAGCATTATTACATAAGTTTAAAAGAACTGGAATTCATGACACTGTTTTAAGTGGTATTGGAAATTGGTTAATTGGAAGAAAGCAAAGAGTGCATATCAAAGGTAAATACTCTCAGTGGGGAGAAGTTAAAAGTGGGGTGCCACAGAGGTCAGTTTTGGGTCCACTTCTGTTTATAATTTTTATCGATAATATTAGCGAAGGTCTCTTGGGTAAAGTCAGTTTTTTTGCAGATAATTTAAAAATCATGGGATTTTCTAATTTAGTGGAGCAGATAGTACAATTTCAATTAGATTTAGATAAGATATCTGATTGGGCTATTAAATGTTGAATGTCATTTAATATTAGCAAATATCAGGTTTTACACATGGGGAACCAAAATCAAAATGCGTCTTTCAATTTATAAGGTATTATAATAAATGATACTAATGTTGTCAGTGATCTGGGGGTGTTGGTTAGTAAAGATTTTAATATGGGTCAATAATGTAGGATGGCTAGTGACAAGGCAAATAGGATATTAGGTTATATAAAAAAAAAGTGTTTCATCTAGATCTAGTTATATCATACTACCATTGTATAGAGGTTTGGTTAGGACGCCTCTTAGTATGTAGTACAGTTTTTGTCGCCTTATGTAAAAAAGGACATTGATTTACTAGAAAAAGTTCAAGACAGAGCAACAACAAAAAATGCAGGGTACTTCGGGCATGGCATATGAGGATAGACTGAAAAAATTGAACATGTATACACTGCAGGAAAGAAGAGCAAGAGGGGATTTGATCCAGTTTTTTTAATTTATTGCACATGGTGAAATTAGGGTTTTAGAATTTGTCACTGACAATAGGACGCGAGAAAATGGGTGCAAATTGTTGATATCTCAATTTAATAGGGAAGGTCGAAAACACTATTTTTACCATAGGATAATCAATGATTGGAATGATTTGCCTGCAAATGTGTAAATTCAGTGAGCGTAAAGAGTTTTAAGAAACAGTTAGATATACACTGGGGGGTCACCAATGGGAAATAATTGGATTACACTGGCTAGGTAAGTAACTTATATTTTGTACTTTGTATATATTTAATTTAGGTTATTTTGTTACTATATTTGGTTACTTATGTTTGCGTACTGTTTGTTTTTATAAAATTTGTCAGCTTGCATTATGTATTGCATTTCTCCAGTATGATGGTCAAACACTGTGTCAACTTTGTATATTGTATTGTATTATGTATATTGTATTGTATAATCCAGTAACTATTGTATTGTATAATTCTGTAACTATTTTATATTGTGTGTATGATCCTGTAACTATTCTATATTGTATGTATGATCCTGTAACTATTGTATGCAAATTATTTTCTATTTCTATGTATGTGTATATATATATTTACTCGACCAACTCTGTTGGGCCTTGAGCCTGTTGTTGGTCTTAAAATGTGTATTTGTTTGTCTGTAAATGCAATTGTTTGTGATATGTTACTTAAATTAATGAAAATGTTATGAAGGTCAATTTTGGCCATCCAAATTTTTATATGGTAATTATAACCAGTGAATTATTGTGTGTTTCAGCAACAGAAAAATATGCCTATTTAAAAAGAAATTTATAAACTATAAACTCTCTTTTTTTTTACCATTTCATAGAGTATTGAAGAGAGGTTTTTTTTAATATGTATTGTATTTATTGAGATAATAGATTAAAACTGAAATGTTAATGGTCGTTTTAACTGCTCCATAGAAGAAATTTATAAACCATAAACTCTCTTTTTTTATCATTTCATAAAGTATTAAAGAGGGTGGTTTTTTTTTAATGTTTTATTTATTGAGATAATAGATTAAAACTGAAAGTTAATGGTCGTTTTAACTGTTCATTAAACATTAGAAACTTTCTTTAAATCTTTTTACAAACTAATTTTGAAAAATATATAAAAAAGCACAATAAATGTATAAAAAAATTAGTCTCAAAGAAAGAATTAAAAAAAAAAAAATTTAAACCCTTAAATTTTAAAAAATGTGGATAACTTTTATGAAAAAAATTGTCGGCTTTAATGGAAAAAAAATCAACTTGGATGAAAGAAATAGATTGAATGCAATACAAATCTTGTTAATTTAGTGGAGTACATTTACTATATAAAACATAATATAAGTATAAAGTTTAATCCAGAAAATATGTCCCTGTGCAGTGAAGTGGAGAAAATATAAATTACTTTTAAGTCTATTAGCTCATTAAAATCAGTTTTCTTCAGAATATAAATAGGAGTATATTATATATTATCAAGTATTTATAGTTTAAAAGTAACCATAGATGTTATAAATATAAACATTAAAGATAATGCAAGTAAAATCTAACATGGTAGCTCTTCTGATTACAAACTATTTCTCCAACATCAACTCAAAATGTTTTTATAAGTTAGCACGGAAATTATGTTAACTAAAAACATTTTTCCACACCCAATATTTTCTTTTACTAATGAATAAAAATTAAATTGTATTCTAAATTATAGTAAATAAAGAAAAATATCACAAATCCTTGAAAAGCAAATTAAAAACTAACTTTTAAATTGTGACACTTAACAATATAAGTAATAATATGTTTTATGATTAGATTCACATTGATTATTGAAAAAATTGCATATAATTTTAAAAATGTTTTGAATGAATTAAAATTCAAGAAATCAAATTTTTAAATAAAAAAATGCAGTAATAAAAATATTTCAATATTACTTTTAGAAAGATAAATCTCGACTTTGTTTAAAGATGCTAAACATCGGAATCTACTGTTTTGTATGTATTTTTTCACATTTATTATAGAATGGGAATTTGTAAAGAGCAAATTTGGAGTGGGATATTAGTAAGAAAATAAATATGTAAATTAACATAAGGTATGGTAAATTATGTAAAATATTGTGAATTTGCATTTTAGAGTTAAAAAATTCCAACTATAGTTGAAGTTAACAACATGATCGGGAGGATTGCGTGTTGGTAAAAAAAAAACTTTTTAGCATTTAAACTCTGAGTATATGGATGATAAGTGAGTCTCAAAATGTACTGTTTTGGAATTTAATCATTTGTGGTCTAATCAGTGAGTGAGTCGCAAATTTGCTGTTTTAGAATTTCATTATCTCAAAAACGAATAGAAGTAGAGATTTGGAACTTAAGAGTCTGACTAAAGTGACTAACTGTTAACAGTAAATTAAAATTTTAGCTTCCAAATAAAATGCAATGTTTAGATACGAGGAGGTTCAAATGCTGCTGAGGTTTCTCCGATAAAAGGTGTCTGGTAGTGAACTTGGTGGATGTCTTGCAGTTCACCTAGATACATTATTTCTTTCTTTATAACAGTAAATACAAAGAAACCTAAATGGTATTTGAACTAGAGAGGAAAAAATTGGTGTGTTTCTGTCTTTCTTACTTCAAAACTATTAATGCAAAGAAAGCTAAATGGTATTTGAACTAATGAGGAAAATATAAGTCTGTTTCTGTAAAACCCTCTTTCTTACTTCAATACTATTAATGCAAAGAAAGCTAAATGGTATTTGAACTATTGAGGAAAAAATAAGTCTGTTTCTGTAAAACCCACTTTCTTACTTCAAAACTATTAATGCAAAGAAAACTAAATGGTATTTGAACTAGTGAGGAAAAAATAAGTGTGTTTCTGTAAAACCCTCTTTCTTACCTTGAAACTATAAATGCTAAGAAACCTAAATAATATTGAAGTAGTGAAGAAAAAATAAGTATGTTTCTGTAAAATACTCTTTCTTAGTACGAAACTTTAAATGCAAAGAAACCTAAATAGTTGGTGAATAAAACACTGAATTGTACAGAAAAATTATGTGAAACATTCTATTCTACATTGATGATGTAAATACAAAGAAACCTTAACTAGAGGTAAAGTTAATTATCAAAGTTACTGTAAAATATTCTAGGTAGAATGGATAAGGAAATTGTTAAACTATTGGCCCTAAAGGTCTTAGGATGGGCTATTCCATGAATCTCGTTTATGATTTTGAATAGTTTGATGAAATAAATAAATTTAAAGGTAGGTCTGTTGGAAACCAATCGAACCAACCCTTCTTTGGAATACCTTCAAGTTTCTTACGGTTATTGACACATTAAAGGATCTTTGTAATGAAGAATTAAAATGACTTACCATATCAGGATCGCCAAGCAGCCAAAATCATATATTAGTTCTTTACTATACCAAAATCTGTTTTTCGTTAAATAAACTTAGTTTGTTTAAATCACAATCCCCCACAGTCATTTAAAATGTTCTTATGTGTCTCACACAATTTAAGACCTCTTTTCCTACATAGTCTACAAGATACTTTTGTTCAATCTTAAAAGATAAACCTAATTCTTATTTCTTGCCTAGTCATTCATTTTAAAATACTTCATATACAATAAATATCGAAATTTAATTATTGTCTGGTAACAAATCACATCAAATATTACACGAACATTTGTTTACAGTATGTATCAATATTAAGACGGGAGTATTATGAGTAGCGAAGAAAATAAATTATCTAACTCTTAATTTGTTTCGACACTAATTCTAATTTAAAGCTGAATTTTTACACACTTTTAAATATTTTTTAACTAAACGTCAGAACATTTAACAAGTTGTTTTAATTAGGAATATTATACATGATATATTTTCAACAACTATAAACAAACAAACTGGAAAAAAATTAAAAAAATTGTTTCTCGGAGAGGGAGATTTAAAAAATAAATGTTTCTTGGAGGAGGTTAGATAATGCTTAAAAAAAGAATAAAATTATTCCGTCCAACTTTGCCTAAAAACGCTCGGCATTCTATAGATTGAAGGCGTTTCATACACTGCCGTTACCATTTATTATGCTTGCACAAAATTTGCATTGTATATATTTCATAAATTCTAATTCTATATTTTTTTTACTTTCTATTTTAATTATAGCTTCTTATCAATTTGAAATTTCTAATAAGTAACAGAAATGCAACCTTTAAAGTAATAACAATGGTTAGGTCATGATTGAATGTTTGTTGAAATATGTTGCGAATCGCAAACTTATATAAGGCTAAATTCGGGATTAAACAGGGTTCAGTGCAAAAGAACTACCGTGACAAAAAGGGATTATGCTCTCTCGAGAAGCATAAAGCATTTTTATTTTCATTTTCTTTGAGTTGGTTAGTCTGAAGCTCTATTGTGAGCTTGTTTACAAACTGCTTCTTCTGTTTTAAGTATTCTAGAATTCTTGGCGAAGAATAAATAAGTTATTTTCGCTCCTGTATAATTTTTTCCTTGTATTAAGTTTTTAACGTAGCTCTGTATCATTATATCTCGGGAACAAATTTAGTTTTTTTTTTTTTTTTTTTTTTTTTTTCCGGAGACTTTGTTTCATAAGGCATTTTACCTTTAGATGTATTCATTAAAATACCATATCCTAACTTATCAAGCTTTAAAGTGATAATAATATAATAGCAAATCGTGCTTTTATTTAGACGCCATTATATGGAACTATGCTTTAGAGATGAGTCCTCCTAATGCTTCCTAATTCAATGTGCATCACATTAAAAAAATAAAAAGAACGTGTAAAAAATATTACTACGAAACTTCTCAAGCAGAAGTGCAAATGAAAATTAACGAAAGGAAAGTATTCAAATAGCTTGAAAGTATTCAATGACTAGAAAATCCAAAATCTTTCGAAAATGCGAGAACAAACATTCGAATCAGTGAAATAATTATTGCGAAGCAAAATTCCTTTTGATGAAGGAATTTTGTAAGTTCTTCACCTGTTATTAAACTTCCATAGAACCGTCTTAGTGATGCATTTAGCGTAAATGCAAATTCATGTTAATTCCGGACTCCAGTAACGCTTCTTCAATTTGTTTCCTTCAAACTTTTGTATTTTAATTTGAGTTTGAAACTTTGGAATTTATATCAAAAATTCTCTTTGAAAAGGGTTTTTATTATTATTATTATTATTATTATTATTATTATTATTATTATTATTATTATTATTATTATTATTATTATTATTATTATTATTATTATTATTATTATTATTATTATTATTATTATTATTATTATTATTATTATTATTATTATTATTATTATTATTATTATTATTATTATTATTATTATTATTATTATTATTATTATTATTATTATTATTATTATTATTGTTATGGTTAAGTAAAATTTTACGCCCCATTATATTCTGTAATTTTATTTTTCGGAAAAAAATATAATGAATAGAAAATTATGTTTTTATTTAAACCGTTATCTGATAACTTGAAATTGAACTCATAATGTATTTAAAGTAACTTTTTTATTGTAAAACATTCTGTATTTTTAAGAATATAATAATATAATAATTTTTTATTGCGAGAAATGTTTAATAAAAGACTTAAAAATTGGAAATACTCAGGATTACTTCAACCATTTTCTCTTTGTAGATTTTGTAAATATCATTATAAAAATTTTAATTTTTAATTTTTTAATTGAATTATTAAATACTTTAAAATATACTAATTGTAAAGAGAAAACCGTTTTCAAGTTAACTGAAAAGTAAAATTATTTTTTAAATATTTTGTACTGTCAACAATCAATACATACTACATACGCATACTCAAACATAAATTGTTTAAACTTTTAAGACTATTTAAAATAAACATAAAGGAAATGTTAAATACTAACGCTCAAACTAGTGTAATCTCAAAATAGTGATTGATAGTAAGCTGCTTATAACATTTTCTTCTATTTTTCATTAACATTTTTTTGTTGAAATTGATGAAATGATGCAGGCATTTTATGCACAGAATAATTTCCAGTTATACTTATACTATGATATTTATTATTAAGGGAGACATGTGTACCTAGGGCCCCCTTTTTTAACACGCTTTTATTAGTTTCACCTGTATGTTTGTAACCGACTCTTTTGGGCTCGATTTTGCCCTACTTTGAGAGATCAGATTTGATTCAAACTTTGCAAACTTGTCAAAGACCTATGACAATACAATATTTCAATAACTTTGTCGCTTTATCACAAGGATTAGCTCGTGTTGCCCTTGCGCCGTTAAATTCCAACCAACCAACCTTCTCCGGAATCGAACTCTGGTGTGCCGTTTGAAAGATTTGTCGTGGGAACGACGGTTATACAAAGCGTGTTTTTTTTTTAGTCGCATTATCCTTACCAGGATCTTCAGGATTAGTGATTTTTCATATTCAGAGACAAAGTAGCGTTTTGTGCCAAGTAATACGGCGTGTACTAAGGCATACACATGACTTAAATTTGAGACAAGCATATGACTGTTTGCAGGAACAACTGGAGAGTTTTGTACACTTAAATAAAAAAATTAACTAAAAAAAATCTATAGTTTACAGAAAAAATAATTAATAGTTTAAAAAACTAAAAAACACGCTTTAATAGAAAACCAAACTAAAAAGTAGAAAATAATTAATAGTTTAAAAAACTGAAAAACACGCTTTATAGAAAAGTGAACTAAAAAGTAGAAAATAATTTAAAATAAGTTTGAAATAAGAATAGAGTGATTAAAAAGAAATATTTATTTTATCATAAAAAAGCTTGGGGTGCTTGATGTCAGTAGTTGTAAATATTTAATGACAGGTATTGGTAAATATAGAGCCATTATGAAAATATCTTAAAAAGCACCCCACGCTTTTTTACGATAAAATAAATATTTCTTGTTAAACACTATATTCTTATTTCAAACTTATTTAAAATTATTTTCTACTTTTTAGTTCACTTTTCTATTAAAGCGTGTTTATTAGTTTTTTTAACTATTAATTATTCAACGCACAAAAAATGAGCCACTGAACCGTTTAAAAATGTGAAACTGATATGCATACATAGTTACAGTAATTACATCTCATTAGGATTAATATGAATACATAAAATAATAGATTCTTTCAAATAGAAGGTTTTTAAAGAAATTTCATGAATGGCCCTAGGTACAAGACCTCGTTGTAACTAGAGCCAGTAGTTGATGTACTTAGGACCATTCTCTTTAAATGAAATTTCAGTTCATAATTAATCGAAAACAAACAAACACAGAAGAATTTTTTAAAAGAAACAATATCAAATAATTATCAGTCATTGGTTGTTCATATAATAACTAGAATAAATTTCAATGTGTCAAATTATTAGTGAAATACGAGTATTTTCATAACTTGAAAAACTGATTCCAAAAAAAATGAGCTGCATGTATTATCTCTTTGAAGCACCAATAGATTTTAGTTTTGGCAATTTGAACACAATAAGCAACTGTGTGACCTTAGGTACACGACTTGGTAATTTCATATAAAATGCCTTCTACTAAAAATGCACATGGATAAAGGACTTATTTGAACATCCCATTTAGTACTTAATGTTACAAACAAAATTATTTATTAGAATTCAAAGAAAAATACTTGACATAGCTTTGTAAAACAATAAAAGACATGAGCTGCAAAATGTTACTGCAGACCATATAAAAACGTTTTTCACTTATAATTTGCCACAGCTTTCTCCTATAAGATTTCAAAATGGCTGCCAAAAGATCAATTGCGTGTTGCCAATTACCCAAGTGGGTAAAAAAAACTTAAAACCAAACATCATTAGTGGGGTGGCCCTAACTACATAAGTCTCCCCTAAATATTTTCTTAAACATTATATGAAATATACTTCAACTATAATGACTAATTGTTGATTCAAATACAAAATAAATACAATTATGTTATTAGTGTAAAAAGTATTGTAATGGTATTACAAATAAGACAATATTACCCCATGTAAATGTTACATCATGATTCGATTATAGATATTTTGCTGAGATCTTGATCTAATTCTCCCATTGCTCTATATAGCCACATCTCTGGAATTTAGTACAAACGCTAAAAGGGTAAACAAAGAAATATTTAAGCTATTTCAATATCTATTAATTAGTTTTATGGGGCCAAAAAAGTTTCGATACGATGTGTATCCTAATATCCTACTTTCAATCGTAAACTCTAAAATTTGGTAGAAATGTCAAAAGGGGCAAGTACAGAAAAAGTTTTCTTTTCTCACTCTCATAACTATAAAGTTTCAAAAAGATGTGAAACTTTCCAAACGTGAAAGATACCACAAATAAAAAATAGGCTATTCCGATCTTGATCAACCAATTTTCAGTTTTAGAAGTGGTGTCAAACGTATCAAATATGAAATATCTTATTCTCTCAAGAATCCAGGATACTAAAAATTAATGATCAGAAAGCGAACATCATAGAATAATAAAGCTATTAAAATTTTTATTATCACCATTAAGAGTGCAAAAATGGTAAAAGTTTTCAAGTAAAAAATATCTCGATTTACACTTTCCCATTGAACCAGTATCTTGAAAAATGGTAAAAAATTGTCTAAATACTTCATAAATCAAGCTATTACAATTTCAATTAAACCACTCAACCACTCTTAAAGGCTCAAAGCATTCTAAACGAGGAATATTCTTATGCCCAAATTCTCACATAACCTCAAATTTGAAAAGTATAAGTTCAACTAGAACAAGATGGTCTCAGTTAATCAGTTTTAAAGGGTCAAAAAGGAGTAAGATGTTCAAAATATCAAACAATTACCTTCTACTCAAATTAGGTGGTTGAATATTATTACACATGAAGCATGTATCTATATTATTTTGATTGCTAAAAAGCATATAGTAAAATCATACGTAAATAATAGTAAAATGCATATATAAATAATAGTAGCGCTTCAAATACTATTCATAGTATAAACTTTAAATAAATGGAAGTAAAAAAATATATATAAGTAATTTTAAATCTGTCGTCAAAGCTTCTTTTAAAATTGTTTTTAAAAAATTCATTCCGAAGAAAACTTATTTACTCTTAACATCAAGGCAGATATATATCAAAACTACTTAGAATAACTATCTTATACGGTTAAACTATCCCTTAGAATATTATCTTTGCTTGCAGAAAATGAAAATTTAATTAATCAGTTATCAAGAAATGAAAGCAATCCATTTTCTGAGATGCTGAAAGGAACCACACTGAAATTAACATTTACGATGATGTTAAAATTCGTCTCACTATTCATGACATGAAAGAAGTACTTCTGGGCAAACAGTAATATTTCCCAAATACTAATGGCCTCTTACTTAATAATACGTTCACTCATTAAGGCAATTAATTTCGTTTTGAGATCTTAAAAATGAAAAGGAGAATAATTGGCTTAAATAACCATTAGACATATATACATATATCAAGTTATTAGATTTTTTTATTAAAATAATTTCATCAGTAATTTAATACTTTTGGAATTAAGACTCACGTTTAATTTGTCGGTACATACATTTATTTAACTCACTTTTAATGTAAATGAGTTTCAGACAGACTCAAAAGGAGTACATTAGTGTTAATAAGAAATTATGTATGTGCACTTACTTTTGCCAATTGGTATTAAATTCATTAATTAAAAACACATTTTTATTTTTATATCTCATTCTAAATAAAAATATCTTTTGAGCATAGGATTAATTATAAGTTTGATAATTAATTAATTGAATTCACAAATAATTATAAAAAGTTCTTGAAAAAAAAAAATTTTAACTCTTTTTTTTTTTTTTAAGATAAAAAATTAATTTCGACTCATTTTTTTCAAGATATAGTACTATTTTTTATTTCTTCTTTAAATGCTATTATTTGTTTATGTATTAAACTAACTGCTTTTTTGAAATCCCTAACACATGGTCTTCTATTTGAACAAGTCTTCTATTTCTTTTGCATTATTAAATTCTGTATTACCCTTTTGGCAACATCAGTGTAGTGAACTTTCCTATAATTATAACATACGAAAAGATTAACAAGATAGAGTAAACAAGAATTTCGTACCTTGTGGATTGTTTTTATCCACTATCAAATAGAAAGGTAGTTATGAAGTGCAGGAAAAAGTTATCAACATAATCACAAATAGCAAGATTTTAATTTGGCAATGTATTTGAGTGTTTTAACAGATTAGAAATATAATTTCTTATGAAGGTGTAAGAGATCATTATTTTATGTAATAGATATATTTAAGAGGTATATCTAATATATATTTGAATTATACGTTTAAAAGTTGAACTTTAGAAAATATCGTTTTTCTTAATTGAGTCTGACATGGAAAGATTTATGACTGAACATTGTTTAGACAACTGCGCTTTTCCTTATAAATTTGTTTTAAGTGCTTATGTACTATCTTGTCGTCCGTTGGGGATATATAATGGTCTGAAATTAAACTGTGAAAATAGTAAGGTTTTGATAGATGCCTGTCCGCCGAGTAACTGAGGTATTCAACGAGAAGGCCCCGATACTGGGCCTTCAATAACAGCAAGCGGTTTGATTTTTTTCCAAAACAAAAAGTTCGCAAACGGTTGACGGGATAATATGTAAAAACTCTTATTTTTTTAATATTCAAAAATGTTTATATTGCTTTTTTTTTTTAGGGGAAAAACTATGCAACTCCGTTCAATATTTTCCGAAAATCTGTCATTTATATAAAAGCAGTTAAAGATTGAAAAAAAATTGAAGACACTACCAATCATTGAATACAATAATTGACCTTTTAACAAGTTCATTAAATGTCAAATAATATTCAAAACGAGTTAGGGACTGGTTCGCTTTTACCAAACTGTAGCTGCTTGGAGAAATTTGGGGACTGTAACAACCAAAAGCGCTTAATAAAACCTTATATACTTATTATTGAAACTGTGAAAGAATAATATCTAAGAATAAAAATAAAGTAAGCATAAAATTCAAAAGAGTTCAAATATTTGATTTTCAAAAACAACTACTACATTGCAGATATTCAAAACTTTATAATTTATTTTTTCTTTTAGGTCCAAAACTTCATTCACAAAATTCAGCCCTTAGTTGATATCTTCAGACCATTTAGTATGAGTACAATACGAACTATAGTATTATATTTGAAAAAAGTAAAACATCATATACTTTAAGGAATACTTAAATAGTACCCCTTAAAGACCATTTTGAAAGAGAAGAGAATTTGTATGGGTTGTTTAAGGGTTTATGTTTTATATGTTTAGTTTTTTTTTTTTTTTTTTTTTTTTTTTCAGATATTATATTAGGGTCTGTATAGTATGCGTACCAAATAGTATGAATATCTGAGTATTAACCCAGTCTCTATTCTGCTTTAAACAAATGCAGTGTTATTCTTTACATATAGACTAAATCTTTGATTCTAATATCACAATCAAAGTTATGCATGCATTAATTTTATGAATCATTTATAACCTTTCAAAGTAATTACTAAAAATGCTAGCTATGCTAACAATTTTCCGTGACACATCTCTAGAAACTAAATTATTTGACATTAGACAATGTAAATAACAATAGATGGAATGGAAAACATTAACATTTTTCTCTTTAAAGTTGAAATGACGTTTGAAATATCACCATTATCACCATAATTGATTGTAAGATTAACACACGATTAACAGTTACTGAGCAACAGAACTTCAAAGGTTTCAAATCGATGATCTGAAGCATCATTTTTGTAGAAAATTGACCCTAACGAGCATCTTGAGATCCATCTTGAAAGTTCAAGAAAATCCAGTTCGTAACATCCATTTGACTTAAAGCATCCAAAGATTCGATTTTCCAATCAGAGATAAGATTTCAGGTCGGTCGTAATTAGCGGTTTGTCTCCCTCAAGAATAACGTGTTTGAAATTCCAAATCTTGATCCTTTTTAATGAGAGGCCATCAATAAAATCTTTTTCGCAAACTGCTTTTGAATTTTATTTTAAAGACCACAATTTTGACTTTTGAACTTTCCTCGTCATTTTAGTCTTAGACCAAAAATATATCGTTGTGGATTTTCGTAAATACTACAAATATTTAAGAAATTGTTCTAAATTAATTGTCTAGAATGAATTTATTCAATTATTTTTCAAGTTATTACAGTTAGTAAGATGGAATTTACAAGAACTTTCTAAGAGAGGCGCGTGAAGTTATATAAATTAACTAAAAGGGAAAGTAAGAGACTGGATTGGAAAGTCATCATTGTTTTCTTTTGCAGAAGGCTTTACTTTTCGTTGAATTTACAGCTGTACGACGTAAAACGTTCTTCAAAGGTTGACAGTAAATTGTCTGTTGTTAATTTAATCACTAAAAGAAAATAATAAAAATAATTATAATAAAAATAATAATAATAAATTGAAAATAATAAATAATTCCTTTAATTTCGTAGTTCAATGTCATTATTTAACACCGAAGAATATCAATTGAAAAAAGTTTTTCAGGGATCTTCCTTCATTATGCTGTTATTAATTTTAAATAAAATAATCTTTACTTAAATGCTTAGTACATACCATAGTTTAAACATTTAATTTATTTTTATACAAAAACGGCGATGTTTAGAAAAGCAATGAAATGTTAAAGATTATTTTGTGTTATGGAAAATATTAAAAGTAACAATTGACTGCAACTTAATTTTATTTTAGTATAATTTAATTTCAACAGTTTTACTTGTTTTAATGTGGTATAATGGTAGAATGGATGATTACTTGTTGAAAAGTTGGTAATCGATTAAACTTAAATATTGTAATAATTAAATGTGATAATACATTTAATTTTACTATACTTATTATCTCGTACACATTTCCTGATTCGAGATAATAATTGCATCTTTGTCTAGTTTATCCAAAATAATTAAATTTATAACCAGCTGTATTGAAATGTACTTTGGAAAAGCATTAGATGAATAGATTCTGAAATCTTTGTAAGTTTGTGTAAATGGGATGTTTGTGCTTGGTTGTATGTACTTTGTAAATTAAATTGCCATGCATGAAATGTTAAATGATTTATTTAATGAAAATGTAATTTTAAAATTTATTTTAATACTTGAAAGTGTTTAATCCTAATTTTATTCATATTTTCAGTTTTAACCTAACTTATTAGACCCTTATTTTTTTTTATTTGATACAAAGTACACTAATGAGGTACAATTAGAAAGATACTCGGATGCAACCATTATTTGTAACAACAGAAAAAAATTTACATGGAAATGGATTACTGCATAAAATAATACAAATCAGATGAGAAAGTCTTCAAAACATACACACCTGTAAAAATCAAATATATTAAATAAAATACAAATAGTTTATACTAATAGTGAAATAATTATCTAATGAAGTATTGATAACAATGATGTTTATTATAAGTAACATATATTACATTTTTAAAAATAGGTACTGAAAGTTATACAAATTGTGCAAAATCCTTGAATTTTTTTCCAGAAGTATCACTAATATAATTTAATGTATATTTCAAGTGATGCATCGTAATAAGAGGACTTTAGAAAGAAAAGATTGATATTAGTATATATAGAACTTTATAGATAAAGGTTATTTAGAAAGAAATTTTTGTTTTTAGATTATATTTATTTTTCTTTATGTTTAATAATCTTAATTTTATTTATATTATTCGACGTAATACTGACCGTAAGAGTAAAATAATGCACTTAACTTCTAAAAAACCTTTTTTAAATTAATTTAAATTATGATGAAAAAAAATATTTATAAGTATTTTTGCTCCAAAAATTTATATTATGTAAAAATTATATTTGAATAATTGATGTTTGTGCTTTTTTATGTGCCAAAAAAAGAGTTCAAAGTAAAAGCTTTCTATAACACATAATTATTATATAAAAAGATTTTTTAATAGAATTGTGTCTTGTGAATTCATGTAACTAAAAAATGTAGCTTTTTTTTATGGAATATATGCTAAATGTATATGTTCATATAAAATTACAAAAAAATGTGTGATACAAAAATGTTGATAACAATAAAAATTGAATGCTTCCAAAATTTGAATAGATTATTGTTATTGGTTCTGTGGATAAATTGATTTGAATTTGAAAAAAATCTCTGAAATTCACTAACTCTCGAAAGCGCATCGGAAGTTATGTAATCACCATAACGTTCACGTAAAGTAACATTTAAATAATGGCCAACAATATTTCTTATCACCGGAGGGAAAAGACAAAAACCTCATTCTATTCAGCAATGTATGATCTTTTTTAAAAAAAGCGAAAAGCTTTTGACGAAATTTCGGTGTTGTACCCCCTTGATCATACGTATTCAAAATTTAAAGGAACAATTGAAAATATGCCGTAGTTTCAATAATGAAACTTTTTTAAGTACATAGATCAAACATTTTGAATTAATTTTTGAACTTACAAATATGCTAGACCATTTCAATCATCATAGTACAAAAATGTATTTTCACTCATATATTTGTGGATTTTAGAAAAGTTCAATAGATTTGTGTCCTACTCATACTTTCCAAACCCTAATCATCCTTACAATTCAAGCTACTTTTTTGTTCTTAGTTTAATCCTGTAAAATACATCAAGTTTCGATGGCTTGAATTTTTTTCAAGAATGCATATGTGAAATTGTGCATTGATGAAACTCTATAATTTTACATAAAACCAATATTTCATTTTATATTTCATTTTGTGACTATATTATTTCAATTATATTTATGATGCGTAAAGATGTCTCCTCGATATAAATTTCATGTTTCTTAATTGCTCTCCTGAAAAAGTATTAGTGAAAAGCAAAACACCTGTTTACTTTTTAAACACTAGTGAGATTTATCCAATTAAGGTTACTTTATATTTAAAATTACATTGCAAAGAAGTTGCCTGTACAGTAGTTTCATATTTCAACCTAAAATGCAAAATGAAACTACTTAATAGTAATTACTGTAGTAATATAATAGTAATGTTTAAATAGTAATTGACTATTTAAAAGGACATTTGTTTTACTTTACTTTCATCGGCAGAAAAAAATCAGGCTATTATGAATTACAAACATTCAGAAGTACCTCAAACTTTATATCATCGAGAATGAAATTTATAGGATTTGGTAACCAAAATTCCTCCATTTTTCAATTGTTACAAAAATAGATAGAATCCTCTTATTACTTATTCTGTGAGCAATGTAACTATTGTATTTTTAAACTCTAAACACAGAATGAATACAAATATTGGATGAAAAATAAATATAATATAACCTAATTTTATAGTGATATCTGTTAAAAAAAAGTAATACACTTGTAATTAATTATTTGTTCTCAGAGAGCACATCCCAAATTTTGTTATTTTGAAATATTGAGAACGAAAGCAAAAGCAGATCCTTAAATTTCAACTCGCCCTACTACCCAAGTATCACAGTTCACCTTATCACTGAAATTTCCTTCATATACTATGGTACTCAGCCGTTTGCTTTCTGCGATTTCAAATAAATCCAATCACACAATAGTCAATAAATTTTGAGACTATACTTAGACAGAGACCATCCAACTATTTTTCTCACAGCCACCCATCACTCCACCCTCCTCCTGTGAAATCCATTTCCAAACGCCAGCATTTCCACATAGCAAGAGAAAAAAATCAACCCCTCCAAGTAATCACCCAAAGAGGCAAGGGGCCAAGTTAAGATCATCAAAAAAAGAGACACACAACAGCCATTCTAAGTAAAAAAAAAATCAACCCCTAACTGCCACACTAGATGGAAAAATAAGTAAAAGGCATGCCCTCTAGCTCACGTGCCACCAAGGGAATGGTTGGGTGAGAGGAAAGTTGAAGTTCTATTTGCCAAGGAAGCTATTCAAAATCTTCTGGATTCAGGAGACAGCTCAGTCCTGCTTCCGTCAGTTGTGGATTCTGCGTTACAGTGCCCCAGGGTACAAGACTCTATTGAATCGTGATTGGAGGGTTGGGATGGCTTCTGATTCTAGGAATGGTTGGGGTTTGGACTAGTATAGATGGTAGTGTAGGAATCTTCTGTGTGAGAACTGCAACTGCTTGCGTTGAACTATAGGGTGACTGCAATAAAATTCACAGAAATGCTGTGTAAATCAATTTATCTTTCAAAAACTTTGTTAACATACTACTACTACTAAAATAATTTTTTTTTTTTTTTTTTTAATTTGTTGTCTAAAAATAGTTTAAATTTTTGTAAATGTCACTTTAAGAAAAATAATTATATGACAGATAATCCAAATTATATTAGATTATTTATTTATATTTCTAAACCTTCACTCATCACTCTTACCTTTTCTGGTAGGCCCACTCCAATCGATAAAGTTAGCTTCCAAATAAGCCCTAAAAATTACACATTTCCATCTGTTAACAAACTTTTGTAAATTATGTTATTTATTTCATAAGATACGATTTTCCATAGTCTAAACCGTATTCATGCTAGATTATTTGAAGATATATTAATTAAAGCAAGCTTTAATTCACTCTTAACTGTTGCAGTTAAATTAGGATCATAAGTGACATTCCATGCTAGACAGGTACTATGCTATTTACGTGGCTTAGTAAGATATCGTATGCTACTAAAGCAATGTGGTTTGTTTGTTTTTCTGAAATTTTGGTGTTTTTAAATTAAAAGAATATCTCATATTGGGTTTAGCAATAACTATTGTTATAAATTTCAGCACAGGACAAGAAGAAAGAAAACACAGAAAATTCGCATCTTTTGTTTGAGAATTTTGGGAATGATCAAGATTCAAGAATGAAGAATAATTGTCACTGTAAAACCGTACTTAAATCTTATCATTAGCAAATATTTTGATATGAAATCATTTTAATGGGAAATAAATTAGATTGTGGTAGTCACTGATGTAAAAGACCGCTTTTAAAAACATTTGCATTGCTGTACAGAAGATACATCTTACGAAAGTATATTTGAGCAGTTTAGGGGCATTTAATTATATAAGTCCCCTTTTTCGATTTTATACGATAAACAAAGTGTTTGGCCTTATGTTTTTTTTTTTTTTTTTTTTTTTTTTTTTATGAACAAAGCAGTCACCAAATTACCAAGTAGAGATAAGTACTTGACGAGAAACCGTATTACCAAATATCCTACTTCTAATGTTGTATTTGTATTTATACATGATATTTGAACTTTTCATACTGTTACTGTACAAGAACTCTTCCTAACCCTCCCCCTTATGTAAGCCTTTTAATCCTTCTGAGACCTACACAACTCTTTTTCCGACGCACCTTCAGCTGCACACAGGATTGCAGAACTTATTGCTTATGATTAAATTACTGCGAAATTATGATTTTTAAACCACCATTTTTGGTACTGTTGTTTAAAATACCTGGTTGAATTTTGTTATGAACACTTGTCTCGCCGAGATCTTAACTAACTCACGAGTCTTAGAATCAATGGTTTCGTTTGGTTAACCTTGGTAAGATGACAGAGTCTCTGTATAAACTTCTCACAAAACTCGTTGTAATGTACTTTAACTTGTTTTTTAGGTTAATAATGGTATTCTAATCACAAGGGGTACTGCATATACTACAAAAAAGTTAATTGAGATATATTGTTGTATATTAGTGTATACAACAATAAAAATATATTAACATAAATGAATAGTAAAATTATAAAAATAAATATTTATTATAAATTATTAAATTGTAATAATATGATAACTTTAAAAATGTCAAATGCTATTTCTAAAAAAAAAATTGAAAAGGAAACAATTGTAGTTAATAAATATCAAGTATAATAAGAACATAAACTTCGTTTTTTGCTTTCCTTATAGCTCTCAAAATACTGTAAGAAATATGAAAATAATTTTCATTCAATAAAATTTACTTGAATTTAATTAAACCCATAAAAATTGGAAGACAAACATATGAATCCGAAACACTCATCGCATTACTTGGTAACATTTTATGTATGATTTGAGTTGTAATAATTTAAAAAGTTTCTAACTGCTCCGAATAATTCAAAATCATAAATTAAGTAAATAATTAGTAATAATAAGTAATCCTAATTATTACTTCAAAAGTTTAAAAATCAAAAAATAAGTAACAATCCACACCAAAATAAATAATCATACACCATATTTCAAAAACAATTAGAAATGTACGTTTCTTCTTCAAACAATAAGGAAATTCTTTCGGAATTAGTAATCAAAATTCACTTGAGAAGTTCAGTTCCATTTAATTAGGCTCATAAAACAACTATCCTTATTTTCTCTGCAGAACAATAAAAATCTTGGGTTATCTGTAGAATAGTACATTACGGGAATTCGTTAAAGGCATTTAGAAGGTCGTTAAAATTCTCGACACCCTATTTTGGACTACTTCCTTCCGCGACTGTGCTTCTCATTCAAGAGCCTTCTTCAGGAGAATGCTGTGAACAGGCATTGTTCTGAAAGAGAGATCAATGCGCATTTCCGATTGTGCTTACAATTGCAATGTGGAAATAAGAGCACTTTGGAGGGTGAAATAAGGAAGTGTTTAATTGGGTTCTTTGAGCTATTCTTCATTGAGAGTTAATTTGTATAATGAGTTTAAAATATTCTTTTGAAAACGTATAAATAAGTATTGCTGCGAGGTTAAGATTATATGCATATCAGGGTTTTGAAGCTGAATTTATAAATATAATCTTTTTATAATTGACTACCATCCTTAAACTACTAAAAGATTTTATTAGCTTAATAATAGTTTGTCAATTATAAATCTACAATCATGAGGTATGAAAAAAATTTCGGAAAATGCAAGCATTAATTATTTAACTACGTTAGCGATTGCTTACAATTTTTGTATTTTTGCTACTTTTGATATTTTGTGCGAAACTTATAAAATGTCTCTTTCAGTCTAAAGTCAATATTAACAGACAAAACTACGAATTTTACGGACAAGTACTTTATGCCAAGCACAATAACTTGTTGAAATAAATTCCTATGTCAAACTTCAAACGGAAGTTCCAAATGCATGTGTTCCAAAATTCAATCACAAAATTGCTTCCATAGTAAGTCTATTGAAAGTTCACATCTAGGATTCAAATAGATATATTAAGTTCTTATATATCGCCATAAGAAGCCAAACTCCCAAATTTGATGACAATTTTGTCTAAACAAAAAGTTTCTTATAATATATTGCCTACCTTACACGGAGCATATTTCAGACATTAAAATGTTGCCATTGTTCATGTTTAGTTTCATATTGGATAATATTTGTTTCGACTTGGTCTAAGCAAATTTATTGGCAATGCGATCTGCAAGAGAAATATTATACAATGAACAGAAATTTTTTTGAGCTTATGTATTTAATTGTTAGGAATTGTTTTAGGAGAAAAAGTTAAGCTTTACATTTTTTAAAGAAAATCCCAAGAATATTTTTTTTTTTTTTTTTTTTTTTTTTTTTTGAAAAAAAAAAACCCGTTCTTCTACACACTTCAGCTTACATGTTAACTTTTCTAGAATGTTTCTGTAAATTTATTTTTAAAACAAAACAATGTATAGTTATTATTTTATTTTCTCTATTTATACAATTTATATGCATGAGTCTGTTGATACTCACAAAAGACATAACTCAGCATTATGTCATAAAATATTACGTAAGAGCTTATCGAATTGTTCCATATTTCCACCTGTCAATAGATTTTTAGTAAATGAGGTTATTCCACTTGTCATAATTGTGCTGTTAACTACATTTTCAGTTAATAGATCTCTTTATACTCAGTAAATATTATTCAAGTCAAATAACAAAGATAGAGATCGATTCGTTTATAGCTAACGCTGTTATACTGTTAAAATTCACTTAAGCGATTCAACTCATTATTGATAGGTGACTAAGAGTTTCTCAAACAAGTCGGCATTTACGAATTACAAAGACGTTTCATCGAAACCCCAATGCAACTGTTTACATCTCAAACTGTTTCCATAATCTCAAATATTACAACTGAGACCCATGTATGGAGCTTCAAATATTAATTATCTTAATTCTAAAGAGAGGTGATTGCAAGGGGGAAATATTAATTGACGAGAAATAAGAAATTAATTTTGTCTACCCATTAAGCTTCCAGGGAATGGGCGAAATTGTACAGTTGTTTTCTCTTAAATAAATTTTAAATTATATTTCTGATTCAAATATATAATTAATTTAATTTATTTTTTATTCATTTTAATTTATATGGGTTTTAAACAATCATCCTAGTAAAAATATTTTTTTTTTAAATTATTTTAAATGTTATTTATAAATTTAAAAATGTTGTGTATTGCTGAAAAAAATGGGGATTAAAGGACGAGATAATCCGGAAAAGCCGCTCTATGGGTTTTAATCTACTAGACTATTAACGTTTTGTGTTCATTATTATATCCTTTAATTAAATATATTTTTTTGATTTTTTGCGAAATTAAAGTACGTTTTTCTACTTTTAAAATTAAGGAGCCTGAGAACATAAACGACATGTCAGCACAATATCAATTTTTATGTACGTTTCAACATCCTCAAACTCACCTTTATCGGCCTTCAAAATATTTTCAAGCAAAAGAATTTCTAAATCCCTAAAAGTAATCGTACTTAAAATGTGATACATAAACAACATACCCACATCTGTTCTGTAAAACATAATAGTGAAGAGTTAAGTCCGGGTTTGTTCACCAGCTCCATAATTATAGAATATTTCCTTGTACGTTTATAAACCACTGAACTTTAACTTAAATAATTATAAAATTAGCTTAATAGTAAATGACATGGTGTTTATTAACTGCGGGCTTCACTATCTGTTGTTTTTATTTAAATCCTTGCAGGAATGAAAAAAAAAATAGTATTTAGAGCTTCACACTCTTAAAGAAAATGTTATTCCGCTCTGAAAAGTTCGTGCTCATCGGTTGGATAGTTTTTGTTGCAGTATTTTGAAATAGGTAAACTGTTACCATTTCTAAATCAGTAAACCCAAATGACATTACTTAAATTTATACATTAATTTAGTTTTCTTATCTAACTGTTTTAGAACTTCACATATAGTTTAAAACTTTCATAAGAAGCAATTAAAGTGACTGTTTCTATCGCTAGAAACGATATTTGGTTAATCAGTTTTGGCTTCTAAATAACAGGACTGAAAGGGTTAATCTGAACACTGCTTGCCTACAATGCAGAATAAGGAATATTTAACAAACTCTTACAAAAAAATATTCCTTTCCATTCTTTCCATGAGCAATAAAACATTTTGGAAACAGCTTCTTCCATCCCCAACAAATAATGCAATGACATATAGGGCCGGCATTAACTTAACGATACTGCAATTTCCTATCCCATGCATCACAGGGAGGTACTCTTTTGTTTTCTTCCGAACTCTCACAATAGGATGATGCATGGAAGACATGAAATTTCGGGTGCGCATTAACCCATCTGCGCCTTTATGAGTTTGACTTGGGACGGCTAGTGGGTATGTAATGCTGGCGGGGTTCTGCGTCAATATTGGTTGTGGTCATTTATAATGTTTTGAGATGTATTTTTCTATGAGTTTTATATCGATTTATTTGTATTTTGGGCGAAGGCGTCTTAAGTGAGCTATAATAAAGTATGATCTTTAAATTGGATTATTTTTTGTGTGTTTTGGTTTAGTTAATAATTTTACCTTTGCACTACAATGTAGTTAGATTCTTGTGCAAAGACACTGTTATTCGCTCATAAGTCTGATATAAATATTCTTACACATCCTACAAATGCTAAAAAAAACTACGTGCAAATATTTCGGAAATTTTTAATGGTGAAGTCCAATTAATGTAATATGAAAACATTTATATAATTCTAGTACTACACAATTTTTTCAGGATTTAGAAACAATTTTATGCAATCTGATTTAAAGACAGATCGAAAAATCTCAAATCTATTTTTACCTTAATTTTTATTTGCATTGCAATGAAATAAATCGAAAGAAAAGAAACTGAAATTGAAAAATACAAAAAAAAAAATTTAAAAGAAGCGCTCACTTTTATTTAATGCTAAAAACAAAACAATATTTTTTATTCAAATGAAAATTTGTGTATTCGGAATCATACAAGCACAATACAAATTTAATACTATTAATTGATACATGAAATGGAAAATGTATGTCTTAAACTTATACTTTGTGCTTGAATATCGAATTTATCGAAGAAATAATTAATACATTGTTAATTAATATTATTTGAGGGAACATATAATTATGGGTAAGGCAGAGTGTTTTTTTTATTTTTATTGTATCCATGGGTTGCAACTTCATAAATTTCTATATACATACAATGAGTGACTGGAAGCAAAGAGGTCTAAGTGATTTTTCTTAACTTTTGTAAAAATGCACTTAAAAGTTTCTTATTTATATTAAACTATATTAAAACTAGTGATATCTTTATCCCAGAGGTTAATATTTGAAAAACAAATAATTTTTGTACACATTTAATATAACTAAGAAACTTTAAAGTGTATTTTCTTAAAAGTTAAGAAAAGTCACTGGACCCCTAGCTTCTCAGTCCTCAAATGTAGTCTTTATTGTTTCATTGTTGTTGTTGTTTTAAGTATATTTTACACTACATGTATTTTTATGAGATCCCTTCAATTATGCTAGAATTTCTTTATAGTCCATTGCCAGCACAATCTATTTTTACGTTGCGAGTTATATAATAGAAAGAAAGCATACTATTATTTTAAAACTGCGCGACTGCTAAGTACCCATTAAGTTTAAAAACAAAGCTACAAACACACTTATATACTCTCTGATTTCACTTGAAGTGAAAGAAGACCAAGCATTGAACGGTTGCTCTTCTTGATAAAGCTGTTCCTGAAAACTAATTCGAATTTTTTGTATAAATACCTGAAAAGCAACAATTACCAGCTTGGGTAGAAAATGGGTATGATGGAAGTAGAAAAATTGAATGCAAAAAACTTGATGTTGAAGATTTTTACGCTTACCTACTGTTTACGTAATGCGTATTCTCAAAAATTACTTTTATTGTACAGACCAGTTAAATTTTCAGTTGCGCGTGGAAATGTTACCCGCTAATGTGTAAATTGACCTCTGACTATTATTCCAAAGTTAAAAAAATGTTATAACTGAAATGGAACTTAATTTGTTGCATTTAAAACATTGTTCAATACTCATATTTTATAACATATATTAAAAGAAGTTACATTAACTATTGAAGCAATATATTTTGTTGTATCTAATTTTCACTTCTCAATTTTTTTCTATACTTATTTGATATTCAACTCAACTACATGTATGGTTGGTTGGTTGGTTGGTTGGTTGTTTTCAGATTAACTGGCACCGTCAGCAACACGAAGGCTATAATGCGCCGAAAAATTCGTCATTAGACAAGCCAACATACATTTGCAAACACCCATGCCTAACTAACCCTTTTTCTCTCTCTAGAAGCTAGCACGCTAACCACTATACTGTTTGGTTGGCACTACATGTATGGAATGATCGGGAAAGTATTACAAATGAGCACAAAATATAATTTTAGTTTTGCTAACTGATTTGTATATTATATTCAGTACTAATTCCCAGCATGCAATACATGTTTTCGATCCCGTAAGATATTTTAAATAAATTATTTAATATTTTGTTGAAAATAACACAAATTTTAAAATGTTTTTATATATTTATGTTTATTTTATTACCTCAAAAATTCTTACTTCACATTTAAAACCAAGTTCTGTTATAATTTAAATGATAAATGAGCTTATGAAGAAGTTTATAAATCCTATTCGTACCGTTTTTTAAATTTCTAGAAATTTATTTTTCCACTTTTTCTCTTGTGAACTTGAAAGGCATCGTCTCTAGTTTCATAACCCATTCAATATTTTCATTATACTCTATTAAATGATCTGAAATCCTAACAGGAGCAGAAGCATACTAATTTTAACACTGTAATAATACTGCTTTTAGACTTCTTTTTGACAAATTAATAAAAAAGGCCAATGGTCAAGTTTGAATATTGAAAGATGCTATGTGACCTGAAACACCAATGCAATAAACAAGTAAAACTGTAATACAAAGTAGAAAGAAAGAACTGTGAGAAGAACTCTCATGAAAGCAAAAAGTGAAGAAACTTCACTGCTCCGAAACCATGAAAACAACTTACCACGAATAAAAAAACGTACTTTTCTTCACTCTGGAATCTAAAACTTATACCTATTCATTTAAAAATTACACGTATTTGACAAAACTTTAAAATTCAGATGAATCAAATAATTTCGAAACAATTAGGATTGCGTAGCAATCTTCATGAGTTGGCGAGTATTAGCGAGAAGGGGGCAGAACCTTCTTGATGTGTGGAGCAAACCAAAAGAGATTACAAAGCAATCCTCGGGGGAGTTGGCAATCGTTAGTGACCAAGGGTTTGGATCCCCCCCCCCTCTCCAGTCTTTATATAACCTTTAAAATGCTTTTATTAAATTACGCGATAACCAATTTCCCATTAAAATGTTGCCGACCAAACGGTATAGTGGTTAGCATGCTAGCTTCTAGACCGCGAGGTTGCGGGTTCGAGTCCCGTGTTAGGCATGGGTATTTGTAAATGTATGTTGGCTGGTCTAATGACGAATGTTTCGGCGCATTATAGCCCTCGTGTTGCTGACGGCGCCAGGTAATCTGAAAACAACCAACCAACCCATTAAAATGTTGAAACATAAACATTATTAAGAAGTTAAACTTTTCAACATAGATAAGTGTACCATAACTGTTGCTTGCAATTCAATGTTATTTGCAAGTATTGGGCAGTTATAAAACTCTCAAAACTTAATACAATTCCACTAACGGCAGATAATTTATTTTCCAAGTTTCAGATCGATTGTTTGACGAAAAGTGAGCTAATTTGTCCTCCAAAGGTTTTGCCAACCACAAACAAACACACACAAAAAATCTAAGTTAATATTAAAGGATTTTTAAAAAAAATAATTTATTTTCAAACCCTCTGAAAAGTGATCTGAACGTATCACTTTCAACAAGTTTAAATACATTATTTTTAAATTGCTTGTTCACAGGTAAATCTTGAATACAATTTAAAAAGTAATTAATTGTTATTAATTTGATATGAATATTATTAAAAAAATATTCATATCGAAGAGATTCATAAATAAAGGATTTTTTTTTTTTTAAAACTTATTTTCAAACCCTCTGAAAATTGATCTAAACATATCACTTTCAGAAAGTGATTATTATTATTATTATTATTATTATTATTATTATTATTATTATTATTATTCAAATGCATTATTTTTAAATTGCTTGTTCATAGCAATTGAATACAATTAAAAAATACAATACAATTTAATTACTTGAATACAATTTAAAAATTAATTGTTTTTAATTCATTATGAATATTATAAATTGAATAAGTCTTTTAATCCAATCAATTTCAAATTCCCGTTTTTAATAATTTCATTTTCCCTTTTTATTGGGAAATTAAAACTAAGATACTAATTAAGGAAATTGCTCCACTTTATTGATAAAATTATCAAGACTGGTTGCTAAAACTCGATTATAGAAAACTTATTTTTCTCTCCACTAGAGACAAATGATTTGATAAATACTCAAAAACAGAAACAACTAAATTAATTTTAAAAGTAATTTATCCGTATTATTGATTAGTTTATAATAAAACCCATTTCTTTAACTTCATCCAATACCTCTTCATTTTCCAAGTGTGACCTTCACAAAATTCTAATTAAAAGACTTAAAAATCCTTAAAAGAAATATATACTTTTCTAATAGAGTAATATAATACTATTTCCCATCGTAATTAATTTCCCTGACAGCAATATTTTAAAACAAGGTAACACTTCCATCTCTTTTAACAATAAAAAAATATTCCCTCGTGTAATGGTGTAAAAATATTTATCAGGATCTTATCAAGAGCAGCAGTGCTGTCTTGAAAATTATTTTTCTACACTAAGTAAAACTGCTGTTATTTCTGAAAAGTCAACAAGCTTCTCGCCTTTCATTACTTCAGCGGTCTTTTTCTCGTGGAACTTGTTATAGTTCTTCTCACTACAGCCCTACCCCTCAGGGTATCTCGCAATTCCTCATATCTAACAAGATTTAGCGGCGCTGAAAATAAGACCCGATATCAGATGTGCCCTCCGGTGACAGCGCATTGAATGTAACTTCTGGTATGGAAGAGGCATTTTGTTTCAGCGCTATCCACCTTTCTTCAAGGCAGCTGCATTTAGCTGTTCTTTTATCAATCATTTTAACTGTAATTCGGTTATTTAAGGTGTATATGCTTTTTACTTTCAATTACTAATATGTTTACATAGGGTAATAAAATGTAGAGCATTCAGTCAAACAATAAAAGATTTATATTGAAATCCATGTTCTAATGCCCCTTAAGATGTTCTAATCCTCCCCACCTTCGAAATTCCCGTAGAAATGCGATACAAGCGTAAAAAGTTGAAAAGTGATGGACATATTCATCAAAATCGCGTATGCGCATAAGGTTGAAATTATGAAAAATCATTAAAAAATCGTGTTTTTTAGCAATTGCTAAAAAACCACTTTAACGATTTTGATTGAAATATCTGATATAATACCCTTTAAGATGTTCTTATCGTCCCCACCTTCGAAATTCCCGTATAAATACGATAAAAGAGTAAAAAGTTGAAATACGAGTGCTTTGAACACAGAGCTCTGTGCCCTTGAGCATCATCCATCAACGATTGATATTTTTCTGTTTCGCGCACAAGAAAGGACAATGCAATGTCTACTGGATAACAACACCAATTTCACAATTTTCGTGGGGGGGGGGGGTTCCCCATGTAAAAATTAGAACCAAAATTATCATCCAACTGGCCATTTTTATTTAAATGAGTCAAGGTATGAAAACGGTAAGTAACACGATAACTTTTAATGCAATGACCAATGTTATACTTCAATTGAAAGTTGTGCGATGTTGCACACTCCTAGTTTCATTACACTTTATGCAATAGACAATAATAGGTGTTTCACATAGGCGTTATGGTTTGCCTGTGAGACTTGAACTTGCAGCAAAGAGTAAATGATATATAGGTACTTGAGATTCTCTGCGTCTATCTTTATAGCAGCTGTATTAAAATGTCATTTCTTTAGTTCTTTAGCTAACATGGTCTTAAAGCCGTCAATATCGATAATGGACAATTCCCGCATTTTTATTTTTATTTTTTATTATAATTATTATTATTATTACACACACACAATTCTAAATGTTTCGAAAAGGCCATAAACACACAAATTTCTGCTCACTGCGCTTTTTTTTTTTTTTTTTTTTTCCTTTTTTTTTTTTTTTTTGTTCAATCTAAGTTCGCTGGATTATTTTGGCGGGGAAAACGACTGATTCGGCTCGAAGTTAATGGGACGTCACTTGTTCAAAACTTGGCTTGAATCTTGGTTTGAAACGCAGCAGCGGAAACCAGTTTTGCAAGTTTCTCGCAAATCGCACCAATCGACAAGGGATATAGAAACTGTCTAAAATACTCTCACCGACTATTTGGTAGAAACCTCACGATAATCATAGAAACGAAAGAAAGTTTTGACTTCACAGCTAAAATGTAGCGTTTTGATCGGACTACAATCGGATCGGATTTATTTCTTAAAATTTAAATAACTAAATTTTTAAAGAACTTTTGTTTGAATATTTGGAATCAGAAAAAAATTCTTCACAAATATAAACTAATTTCACTCGTTTTTAAAAAATGCCGGAACTGTCCATTGCAGTTATTCTGTTTTATTCTCCTTAAATTGATAGCATATTTCTAATTGTTTTCATATTGAAGCTACAATCAAAAAATAATTTTGATATATTTTATTATTTTTTTTTTTATTTTTATATTTTTAAGTGGCAATTTTATGTTTGTTTACTACATACTTAAAATAAATACATTATGACAAAAAAAAAATACTCAAACTTTTAATAAATTTATAATTTATTTTTAAAGATCTTATTATATATGAGATACGCTTAGAATATCGATATTCTATCATAGGCTACTATTCAATTCCCTTCGAAAATATTATTGAAAACCAACAATCAGAATACAAAAATTTAACTATACACGGGATATCTTCTAAATACCCTTTAAAATTAGAATAAAAATCAATTAATGAAAAGCATTTATTGTATTGGAACCAAATAAATCTCTTTTTACATTTTAGACATTATGAATTATAAACTATTCGTCATAATGTGGGACCCACAAAATAGACAATAGTTTATAATTCATCTTGTCTAAAAGGCAAAAAAGTTACATTCGTTCTACATTCATTAAACTCCATTACATAACTATTTATTCTTTGACAAATATACCAGCCGTAAGCTAATTGTTTGAAAATGTTTATGAGATGCAGACATATTTAATGATTTAGAAATCTGATAGAAAAACCTAATCATTAGGATACTTTTTTCAAGTTATAGTTTTTCTGTGGTTTGTAATTTTTATGTTATTTATAATTATCAATAGTTATCAATTAAATATCACTTTCGTACATAAAATTATAAGAAAAAATAATTTTGTTCAGAACTAATACTAATATGCTAACATGTATTATTATTAAGCTTAGATGATTATGAATAACAACTACACCATATAATTTATAAAAATTTTATCACCTTCACCAGAGGCTAAGTACTTAGTAATATTATTGATATATATAATTTGTAAATAAGTTATTGTTTATATCCAAAAATGGATACTTAACAAAATATGGTTTTTGATAGTAAATCAAGCAACATTGCATATCTCATTGAGCATTCAAAAATTGATTCAAAAATATTACTTAAAACAGTTTAATTCGTATTTATACAGTTTAGTATTTGATTTTAATGTTGGTGAAATATCATGAGTTCTAGAATATTTTGAAACTAACTCATATTATTTTGCATAAGTTCCGTAACGAGATGCATAATGCATATTCTAGTAAACATCGCATTAGTATTTAAATCCGTGTAAATACGAGGATTAAGCTTTTAAGGAGATTTATGCATGAAGTCGTTGCACAAGTTTATTCCTAAATGCCATAATTAAGTTGCATTTGAATTGTGTGTTGAATAATGTTCACATTAAAGCTCTAAATATGCAATTGATTAACAGTTTCAATTAATGGCAAGTTTAACTTTTTCTAAGAATAAAATAATTAAATTTTTTACTATTTGGTATGATAAGAAGATATGACCATCGGAAATACTAAAATAACTAATGAATATTAATCTGTATTTTAAGAATAAGTCTGTCTCAGTTTATATTGATAAAATTAAATTTTAATTAAAATTGCAATCTTCATTTAAAAAGTTTAATTTGTTAAACATTTAAGTACTCGGTGTCACGGGAGAATATATGGAAACTGTATTTAAGATCTTTATCAATGACACCTTAACGTAAACCAGAAGTTTCATTAACTCCCATACGACTCCAATGACCTCATATACATACTAATCCTTTAACCATGATGAAAAATAATCGGGTTATTGTCTTGAAGTTTTTTAACTAATTTTGTAGTTTAATATTTATAGCTTTTTTCGTAAAAACGCTTTTATTTTTAAAATACCATGCCCAAATTATACCTGCCATTCAATTAAAATATTTGATTTGATGTATCATCAAGTAAAATTGTGATAAAATAATTTATTATTATCATTTATCATACTACGGCACTGCTTCCCTCATCGCTAATGCTCTCCAAACCCCTAACTCGCTATGCTAGGGGATTGCTGCCGACCAAACATTATAGTGGTTAGTGTGTTAGCTTCTAGTCCACGAGGTTGCGGGTTCGAGTCCCGTATAACACATGGGTGTTTGTAAATGTATGTTGATTTGTCAAATGACGAATGTTTCGGCGCATTATAGCCCTCGTGTTGCTGACGGTGCCAGATAATCTGAAAACAACCAACCAACTAAGGGATATAAAAGCACACAATAATTGAAATTCGTGTGACAGTGAAAGGTTTGTGACGTGATCATCAAAATCAAAATTTAAAAAATTATATATTACTATCTTTAAAATATCCAGCACATGGTATTTACAAGCAATAGCATCCAAATCGACATTGAATCTAACTTAGCTCCCTTGACCAAACTTGTCAGATTTTCAACCGTAGTATTTTTTTTTTTTTTCTACTGAAACAAAAACCAGTTTATATATTGAATAAAATACCTTGTGAAATATTTTAATAGTAAGAAATACCATAAATATGCCACAAAAACTACTACTTAAAATACTGCGCTCAAAAATTTATGTGAAAATGAGGTATATACATGACTATGTCACTGCCAACCTTCAAAAACATCTTGCAACATTTTGAGTGACGTAGCCATGCATATGCATAATCCTCACACTAACGTAGTATTCAAAATGCTACATCTAGTAACACTTCACTTTCTCTTTTAAATATTAGAGGAGAAAGAAGCGAAGTAAAAAACATTTTTTACATAACTTACATCCTCGTCATTAATTTAACAATTTGAGTTCTGATATTTTGTAATCCAATCCTGATAATTTGGTCTATGTCCATGGTATAATTTATTAAAACCAATCAATCTTTTTTCGCTACCTTTCCTCTGTTTATAAAAAAAAGATCGATCGCGCAAATTTAAAATTGAATTTTTCGAAATTTTGTTATTTAATAACTCCAAAACTGCATAGACATTTTAAAAAAAGGATGATATTAGTGTTTTAGTAAGGCATATACCTATGTTTTTGTTTGTTATTTCAACAGTAGTAAGTTTTTTTCTGGAGAAGATGTCGCATGTAAAAATAATTCTTAATATTAAAATTAATTATTTTCATTTCGAAATAATTCTTTCGTTATACATATAATAACTCAAAAACTAAAGTATAATATTCTTACCTGAAAAATACTTCACATTACAATATGTATTCTCTAATATTACTAACTTTCTAAAAATCATTTAATACCAACCATTGGCATTTCTGGTTTATTCTTTCGCATAAGACCTCTAGACTTTACAGAAAATCCATCGTCAAATTATTTTTAAAACAAAAAAAGATTAGGAAAAAATACTATCTGACAACATGCTACAACCCTCTTTCTTCGCCCAAAACACGCTTGCTTCATTTTTTTATCTTGTTCATCGTCTTCAAACCTGTGTTAAGAACGTTAGTGGTTCATTAGATGGCGTCTTGATAAATTGCTGTTTTGCCAGAGTCTTCATGCATTTAAGTCGTTAAGGAGGAGGGGCCGAAAATTTGTTTTCGTCTCGATGCCATTTAAAAATCGTAAAGACGATCGTTGGTGGCACTAATTTTTTCAGTCTTGGTATTAACGGAATGATCTTTTGTCATTACAGATTCAATATTATAATTAAAAGTAAATTAGAAATCACCTGGAAGTTACAAAAGCAGGATTTACAAAAACACCAGTATTGCCAGCATCAAGATTTTCTTTCAATCTATAATTTGTCGAGAGTGATTGGTTTCATATAATTGATGAATAATAATTATAAACATATGACCAAACAACCAAGGACATATTATTTGAAATGTTAATTTTTAGGATGTATTTCTTTTACTAATTTTCATAAAATGAAGACTCGTAATGAAGTTCCATTTTTTCAAATAAGGAATTAAATACACAATTCCTAAAATGCCTTTTTTCTCTTATGAGAAAAAAGAAATACATCTAAAAGAAAGACATCCTAAAAATTAACATTTCTAATAATATATCTTTAGATGTTTGGTCATATGTTTATAATTATTATGTCATATGTAAACAATACCTAAAATGCCTTCTTTCTCTTATGAAAAAGAACGCATTTTAGGAATTGTGTATTTTTAAGTATTGTGTACTTCCTTATTTGAAAGAACCGCAATTTAAGTTAGGGAAAAAACGTTATGATTGAAACTTTTAAATATCTTGTAATTTGAATAAAAATTCGTCTGGACTTAATTCTTCGGTTCAAATTCAGAGCCAATGTAATTTTTGCCAACAATGAGTAGCAGCCCAAATATTTTTCAAAAAAAGTTAAATACCTATGCTTGCCGATATATAAGCAACTCTCTTAGAATCCACAGCAGAATTGGGAGCCCTACCAAAAGTTCGTTTAAAGTTGTATGGTATTTGCTCTCTAAAAATAACTATTTACAGCAATAAAATATAAATAGAAAAAAATAGCATTTACCCAAAATTGCATCTAACTAGTTTCAATGCACTTTAGATGTTTTTACGTACACTGAGATCTCTCACGCATTTTTTGTTGATTTTATACAAACTTTAAAAATTTACCTTACCCTTAAGAGTTATAAAAGTACAATGTAAATCAAATTTAAAAGATGTGGCCTGATTTTTTTCCTTAAAAAAGAAAACTTCGTAAAATGTCAAAATATTTTTAAAAATAAAAATATAGTTTAAAAATAAACATTATTTTATAAAACAAAGAAAATTAATAAAGATAATAAAACTTCGTAATCACAAGATACAAACATAATCATGCTTCAATCAAAATATAAGTCGCTTCTAGTCTTAATCTAAAATAGTTGTTAAAAGAAATTAAACTATCATGTAAGATTTAACTTTTTAACACATCTTTTATATCGTTTGAGACTCATCCTTTCATCGTAATCGTCCTAGCTGACGCCATAAAAGAAGTATTAGAGTTCAGGAAGAACTTTATGAATTATTAAAATGCTTCCCATGTTGGAATTTTACTCGGTACTTTCTTCATAAATGCTTTGAACGAAGGAATTTCAATTCAAAATGAAATTCTATGAGGGGAAAAGTTCGAGGTGAGTTTTTTTCGAATAAGTCATATAAATTTTTATGAATTGAGAAAAGATTCAAATAATATAACCCACAGCTAATTTAAACTATGATTAAATAGTAAATGATAAAAATAATTTTAAATACACTATTTTGTAAAGTATTTAATATGTTGGGGAAAGTCTAATACGACAAAATGTTTAAAAATTAAGAACGTTACTTGTATCGTGTTAAAGAAATTAAATAAAAGCGTACATGTTCAATACTTATATGTCAAAATCATTAATTGTTTAGTGACTAAATCAATGATTATTGTTTTTATTGAATTTCAATCTCATTATATTTTAATTTCAGGAACCCCTTATAAGGATGTAGCAGACAGGTAAGAAAATGTTCCATTATTAGCAAGTTTGCGGAAATCTCTTGAATTAAACTGTATAGAATGCAAATGGAGACTACTGATAAGAAAGTTTTTTAACTTTTTGGTGTACAGAAGACCAAAAAAATTCAGCTGACACGGCGTTCAGGTTCCTAAAATCGCTCTGTCTATATCTTGAGTTTTAATTGGTGAAAAATAAAATAACAATGCAATTCGTGGAATTTTTTTTAATAATGCATATATATATATATGTATTTTTCTCTCGTAAGTGGTATCTACATATTAAAACAAAACAAAACTATTAAAAGTTCCATGGAAATTCCAATTTATTGTGCCATATTTAGATTTAGCATCACAATAAAGGTGAATTACTAATATTCATAAATTTCCAAGGAAAAGTTATTAATTTAAATAATGACAAAGAAAAAACTAATGGTTGTTAAAAAGAAAAATTGATTTTGCAACCATACATTTTTAAAAAAAAAATATATTAAAATAAGTATTGTTTCCAACGATAATTCATTAATGGCCAAATATAACTAATATACAACTAGTATGCATAAATAGTTTTCTAACAATTAATTATTAATCAATAAAATAAAAAAAAAATTTAATAGAAACATTTTTTTTTCTATCATATGATTTATCATGGTCGAAAACCTTCCAAGAATTTTTTATATTCATTTTGACATTTGGTTTTCAATATTTTAACAAAATGTAAAATAAAATTAATTTAGAAACCATAAACTAGATTATATTTGAAATTAATTAAAGTTTAACTATGGTAAAAAAAAATTCTTCAATGTAAAAATTTCAAGTATTTATTTTATCTTTTCAAACAGTTGAAAACATAGGCACTTTTTGTATTTTTCACTAGTACAATAAGATAGTCACAAACGAATATTGAAATATGCTATACATTTTGCAACTCGTAAGTTTTGGAAGGTGTGCATCAAATTCATTCCTTTATGAGTTTTACACAGCAATCAACCCAAACTCTTGGATAAGAGGTAACATACGTGTCTAGCATGAGAGACGACTAAGGTCTACGCGGTCTGCGCTAAGTAACTTTTGGAGTAAACACAACAAAAATTATGCGATCTAAGTTGGAATTATCAATTCGAAGCTTTACCCATTCGATATTTGAAATGCAAAGATATTTCTTTTAAAGCGCCATTTTTACCATTGAAATCGGGACTAGAATAATAGTTTAGGAGTTATGAAATTTTAGCCTTTATTCTTTTACTCCATGAAAAAAAAAATAACGACGCAACCAATTTTTGTTCGAAATGAGATACCGAAAAATTTTGCTTCGTGGGTCTCCGTGAATTTTATGGATATTTCAGAAAAACACAAAAACATTTAGTTTAGACAATCAATTAATACATTACAACATGAGGTAAAAATTATAGCAAATGTTCATAACGATGGGATTAAATTTACATAAAATATTTCATTATTATAATGTATAGTAATTTTGAAAGCTTGTATTCGTATGCAATGCTACATTACTTTGAAAATTATACACAAAGTTTCAAAAACTGTGTTTTATTAAACACAGTTTTTATAATCCACTGTAATCCCACACTGAATAATCCATTTTTTCCTTGAGTTAGTGAAACATATGATAAATAAGCGTAACGTAATTAGAATCAAGTACTTTAACAACATTAACTAGGGGTGTGGAACATCGCACAACTTTCAATTACACTATAATACTGAATTCAATTTGTGTCATTTACCTTTTGTATAATTTCATCCTTCTTTTAAAACAAATGGCCAGTTCGGCGATAATTCTTGTATGGGTCTAAAAAAAAAATCAATAAAATGGTGATTTTGGTGATATACTTTTCAATAATCCTTATATTATACTTTATTATAAGCGAAACTGAGAGGAGAAGAAAAAACGATCGTTGATGAGGTATGCTCAAGGAAAGAGAACTCTGCATTGAAGGCATTCATTTTTCAACTTGTTACGCCATTAAAACATTTTTACGGGAATTTCGGAGGTGGGGATGTTTAGAACACCTTAAGAGGCATTACCACAGTGATTTTTATCAAAATCGTTAGAGCCGTTTTTTAGCAATCACTGAAAAACATGATTTTTTCAATGGCAGCTACCTTATGCGCATGCTCGATTTTGAAGAAATTTTACTGGTAGGTCCCATGGCCACTACTAACCCTCATACCAAATTTGAACATTGTAGGTCAATTTGTTCGGGAGTTATGCTGACCACAGACACACATACACACACAGACAGACATTTTTTCTAGATCACTTTTTTGAAATCAGGATGCTCCAAAACGTTGAGAAATGCTAAAAAATTAAAAAAAAAATTTACCGAATGCTATACTTTCATTACCCTATGTATATATACATATGGGTAATTGAAAGTAAGAAAATGCTTTATATTTGTCAATTTAATCAATAATCAATACTTAAGTACGCCTTAAACTTCTTTAATTTTTGACCTTATTAGGACTGCGCGTGAAATTGGACCATCTTCAAGTTTGTTAATTATCTAACATTAAAATGCATTGCTAATTAGATTATTTTACTTATTTTGTGTTAGTTTCCTATAGCTACTGAATAATTTTAAATTATAACGTCCTGAAATAGGAATCTGTTGCCATTTGTTTTTCTGAATCACTTAAATGCTGAGGATCTTAATATTTCCCTTCTCAATAAGGAGTTTTACCATTCGGTCATAAAAAGGTTTATTTTTCAATATAATTAACTGAATATTTTTTTTTTTTTTTTTTTTTTTTTTAATTATGGTAAACGAAGTGTTTAAGATCAAATAAAAAGCAAAAAATAGGTGTCTGCGTTGAAATCTTTAAACTTAAAGCTCAATTTACTTAGTAAACAACCCCTCAAGGAAAAAAAATTGCACCAGTCATATAAAAAATTGTAAACAAATTATGTTTGTGCTTTAAATTGCAATCTTCTACGACTTAAGTATTGCCAAGCTTCTTTTTTTTTTTTTTTTTTTTTTTGTACTGTAAGACGTGAATGAATTTATTTAATTTTGAGTACATATTTTGATCAACAAAATTTATTCAATTAATCAACAATGTTAAGAAATTTAGAACACATAAGAGGATGGATAAAAGAAACAATAATAAAATTTGTAAAAGACTGTTCTATCATCACACTAAATATTAGAGGTGAATTTAGAATGCGTTTATAACATCCAATGTCAAATTTCATACATACGTCATATCGCTGTCTTTCTATATTACTTTAATAATTATCATTATATTAAATTTTAACTCGAATTCATAGGTTTCGATCCTTTTTAATAAGAGTGGCTTAAAAAAGGTTTCATTATAAAAATTATACTTTATTGAGCGTAAGAATTCCTATGCGAAAACTTCCTCCGAAAGAGTAGAAGCCACATATTCATATCATATACGTACAGAAGGCAAAAAGTTTGTACCTTGGCTGAATTCAGTTCCCTAATTGATGCAAGAAAAAAAAATCGTAATCGCAGGAGAGGTTTCTTATCAACATATATAGTATTTTCTTCGTCATAACTAGTTATCTATTCATACTTTAAAAAAGTTCAATGGCAACATTGTAATATTATTTCATGAGGGAATTCAAAAGATAAAAAACGTAATTCAAACTGTCATTAATAAATTTTTAATGCATGGTTAATGTTTTATAAATTACAAAAAATTTCCAATGTAAAGCTAAAACTAAACTTTGGTTTAAAATTTAAAAAAAAAACTATTAAATAATAAATATATTTTATTAACTCCTCTTTGTAATAGTTTTAAAATACTAAATACAAATATCAAGTCTATTTGGTATAGAAATTTTTTTAAGTGTTAATCATTAATATATAAAACAATTTTTAAGAATTCGTAGTTATAAACATAATGTTGTCTGCTTTTGGAGTCAAAAATCCCACTAGAATAATTATTTTATTTACATCATGATGTTTAGTTTCTAGTTATAGTTTTATATGATGTTTAGTTTTATATGATTAAAAATGTAAAGCCGCTGAATTTCGGGGAATGAATTAGAAAAGCAGAAAAAAGTAAGTAAAGCAAATCTAAAAGGTTTCTCTTTGAATATTTGTGCATTTCAACCTATGAAATACTTTTAACGATACTCTATTAAAAAAAAATTCCACCTTACACCAAAAATTGGTTCCCATTTAGCTGCAACGATTTGGTGTTTAGTTTCACGATTTAATAGTGCTTACGGTCCGAAGTAGTACCATTAAATCATAAAACTAAGCACCAAATGTTGGTTGCAGCTAAATGGGAACCAATTTTTGGTACAAGTTGGAAAAAAAAATTTAATAGTGTACATAAACGTGCTTCACGAGCATTTTCTTTAATTTCTAAAGGGTTTTTCAATTTAGATTTAGTAAAATGTCATATTTAAGACAATAAATGCTTAGTAAACCAAATAAAGGGCTATAAAATAGGTTTCCACAGTTGGTACAAAAGTAACCTTGAAGATAAATACCAAGGTTATTTTTTTAAAACAAAATTATAAAATACTGAAAATAAAGGTGCAGTTTCACATTACAATTTTTAATACTGAGTTCGATGTAATGTAAATATTCTCTCTCTCTCTCTCTCTCTCTCTCACTCTCTCTCTCTCTCACTCTCTCTCTCTCACTCTCTCTCTCTCTCTCACTCTCTCACTCTCTCTCTCTCTCACTCTCTCTCTCACTCTCTCTTTCTCTCTCACTCACTCACTCTCTCTCACTCACTCTCTCTCACTCACTCTCTCTCACTCTCTCTTTTTTTTCCTTCTTTTTTTTAAATACTGCTATAGAGAGGTGAATAAATTTTTTAGAAGAATGTTGGTAAATTCAATATAAAAAATACGAAAATATAAAGCACAGATGACAATAAAAAAAGCATTCCTATTAATGTGACAGATGAAGCAGGAATTAAACATAAGCTTACCTTTTAAAAGCTGAAACAAAAGAAAAATTATATTTCAATACAGACAATTTTCTTTTACATTAAAAAGTACTGTTGAATTATTGATTTAAAATTGAATAATTGTGATAAATCGCAAAAAGGATTTTTTAATTAAAATGTGTAGAATTTAAAATGTAATTGAGGATATTAGAAATGCAATTGAGGTGGCTCTGAAAATTGTTTAAATGTTTTTGAGAGAATAGTTTTCAATTGAAAAATTTAGTAAATTATGTTGCTTGAATTAAAATAAACTACAAATAATTATGAGAGAAAAATTAATTGTTTAATAGTTCTTTATGGTATTAAATTAATTTAAAAAACGCTTATAATAAAATAGAATTTTTGATATTGAATACTTTTGGTTGAAATTACGTCTGATTTTGAAATGGTTATTACTGAATCCGACAGGTGTCTAATTTTTTGAAAAAAATTAAATAAGTTAGCGTGATGGGTTTTGACAATTCCAAAGCAAACAAAAAGTAATGAAAACTGCTATTTCTGTTTCAGGAAAGAAATTATTTTTGCTTCTTTTTACTTCACTTGGAAGAACTTATTTTTACCACAATTTTTCTCTCAGAAAGCAGAAATTGCATGGAAATAGATATATAAAAAAAAATCTTCGAATAGCTGTGATCTTTCACCGACAATTTTTTAGAAAACCTCGAACCCGATGTGTCATTCTGTCAGTTTTATCTCTGAAAAAGAAAGAAACAAAAAGAGAATCAAACGATTTCCGAGAGAAAACCAGATGTTGCCAATTCAAAGTGCCAAAATAATGGAACTCGAGAAACAAAGGAAATGAACTTTCAATTCTTTCTCATAAGTCCAAACTTTTTCTGCTCAGTTTCCTATCAAAAGTTGGGTGAGAAAAAACAATAGATTGATGGTAAACTAGTAGATAAAATTTCTTAATTGTAAAAGTAAGTCGTTTGTCAAAACATCTGTGGAAGTTTTTAGGATAAGTTCATAGAGGCAAGAAAACTCTACTACATATTTCATAAGGCTAGAGTGTAATTGGTTACGAATTAATTCAAATTTACATACCTTATTACTTAGCAAAATTCTACATTCTACTGCAATAGTATCTGGTATATCACAAGAAAACTCTATCACAAAATGCAAGTATAAAAAAACATAGAATGTAAATAATAACAAATTAAAACTGCAGTCAGTAATCTATTGCAATAAACATTTGTTACTAAATGCACAAGATTAGAACCTAAAAAATACATAGAAATAAAAATAATTGTAATAGTAATTACTTAGAAGTATATTAAATTGGGCATGTATAATAATAATTGTTTAACTAATTGAAATTATGAATTTATTTCAATATTTTAATCATATAAAATGTGACGCATCAAGTGCTATTTATGTACAGGGTGGTTATAATTAAAGTTACCCTGTTTAGAGCCACGTAGACTCCGTTCTAATGAGCAGATTTTGATGAAACTTGGCATATAAACTATATGGCCAATGGGAAAAAGAAATCTGCAATAAAAAAATGTAGTTCAAATTTTTACCACCAGGTGAAAAAGTGGCGCATAACGAACAAAAACCACACATTGAAAACACAAATTTTTATTTAATTACAGCATATCTTCAATGTGCATTCCATTTATGTCAACCACATGCTCAAAGCGTGTTATAGCGTGCTCAAGTTCTTCTACAAGTGCACGAGCGGTGTCACGTGATTTGTTTATCCCTTGGTATACAGTTAGAAAGATTATTCGATCCATTGTAAAATGGTATCCATATAAGATCCATGTTGTGCAACAACTGAAACCTGCTCTGACTCTGGTAAGTGCATTCAATTTTGTAGAATTTTGTTGGCCAAAATAATCGTTGATAATGCATGCCCTTGGAACATTTTATGGTCGGACGAGGCGCATTTTACACTAGATGGAGCTGTGAATACTCAGAACTGTCGAATATGGGGTGCGGCAAAACTGAATGTTGTGCATTAACAGTCTCTGCATCCTGATTACATTACTGTATGGTGTGGTTTTACGGATGAATTTACTCTTGGTACCTTTTTCTTTGAGGGGAGCACTCTTCGTGGTCCTTGAAGGTGTTCGATTACGAGGACCCGCTACTGCGAGCTTCTTTGGCAGCAAGCCCTTTGTACTACTGTTGAACATGCTATAACACGCTTCGAGCATGTGGTTGACATAAATCGAATGCACATTGAACATTTGCTGTAATTTAATAAAAATTTGTGTTTTTAATATGTGGTTTTTGTTCTTTATGCGCCACTTTTTCACCTGGTGGTAAAAATTTGAACTACAATTTTTTATTGCAGATTACTTTTCCCCAAGGTCCACATAGTGTATATGCCAAGTTTCATCAAAATCTGCTCATTAGAACGGACTCTACGTGGCTCTAAACAGTGTAACTTTAATTATAACCACCCTGTATATATAATCAATGAAAATTTGTTTAATCGCATTTTTAGACTAATGAAAAAATAAATTTAAATATTTCACAAAACCTACTAAAGTTGATTTTATTGCAAAAGTGTTATTTACATTACAAAATCGTATAGAATTTCTAACAAAATATCATAATTAAAAAGAATAGAATATTAAAATTGTAAATAACAATTCAATGAATTTTATACAATTAATTTTAAATTTCTAAGGATGATCTTTTTCAATAACTATTTTTGTGACACTGCCGTGAATAGTTGATGTTTGAATTTGATATAATCTGACGTGACAATAGATGGGATTTTAAAAGAATCAAGGGCGATCATATTCTGCGTAAGGGTAAAATTTATAAAACTGTCCTTTATTGGGAAAATACTTATGCAAGACAATATAATGAAGAGTCGAAGCTGTTGCAGAGCCATATAAAAGTATATTTTAGATATAGTATTTAAAACTATGAGTCAAAAAAGAAAAGTAGCTTAAATTATTCTTTTCAATGTTTTTTTTTTTTGTTTTTTTTTTTTAATTAAATATCATAGAAATTGATTTTTATTTAAAGTAGATGCCGTTATAATTTTCAAAAATGTCCACTTGTAGCTTCATTTCGGTAAAAACTGTATTTTCCAATTCAATCTCCTTATCCGATGGGAATTCTTGAATCATTCATAGATTAAACTATCTTGAAAGGTTCATTACATTAATATCATGATAATCGTTTAACCTGTATGAACCTGATTCCTCTCCAACATAGTCCACCTAATATCTGCGTGATTAACGCTCTGGCCTTACATGCCACAGATGCCTGGTTCGTTTGAATCCTATATTAAGCAGTGATGTTTGTTGTCGTTTGGAATCCACGTTCAGCTGTAAATCTCTACCTGATTAGCCGTTATACGTCAAACCCCGTTAAAACGAAATCGCTTAACATGAAATCCCGTTTAATGAAAAATAAAAGCAGTTCTCCACACTGAAAACTTAACTATAATTTATTCGATTAACATAAAATTCGGTTAAAGTGAACGATTTCGGAGGCCCCATCAACTTCGCGTTAACGGGGTTTGACTGTATGTATAAAAATAGGGCGTTGAGTGTTATGAGAAACAAATCATCCTCCCCAACCTAATAATTATTAAGTTTTCTCTAAAACCCTTCTTGATGGCATCCATAAAATATTCTTCCACTAATGCCACTAATGCAACAGCACATAACATTTACATAACTTCCTCCTCGTAAAATCAGCTTATTAGAAGAATTGCCAAACAAAATTATCTTTCCACATTTAAGTATGCTATTCTTTTTCCCGGAAATCTAAATTTTTAAAAATTTCAATTTACCACAAAGTTTTTCAATTGTAATAAATACCAGAAAAGGTTTTTCATAAAACTATATGAATAGGGAAGGTTTGACTATAAATATAAGGCAACACCAAAATTATCAACAACAAAATAATAATATGTGATTGGTTCTTTGAAATTTTTAAGGTATTAAACTTTAAAAAAAAAAAAAAAAAGTATTGTTTCGAATTTTTCCACTGAGGCAATGATGGCACAGTTTTCACGGTTTAAAAATATTTATTCTCTCTTCAGAAAACTCACAAAATTTATTCACAGGCAACAGTTTAATTACTCTCAAGCTTCAACACAAGCTTCAACAAAAATAACTTCGAATTCAGCGATTATACAAGCTCACTCCAATAGGTAAACAAAGCGATCAGCTTTCAACGAAGTCCGAAGTCAATCTGAAAACTTTCCCGATCTGCGGTCTTTTAAATACCAGGCACGTGAGAACATTCCCGAAATTTCCAGCCAATTCATCGGAAAAGAAACGTCTCGAAATTTCTCGATTGCTTTAGGTGTAGCCACCTTTTTCTAACTTGTATAATCGCTGTTAATAAATAAAATAAGATAAAAATAAATTACAATAGAATTTTAAAATAATACGTCACTATTTACACTATATACAGACAATTTGTGCAACATTTCCCCCTTCTTAAAGACTGCACGTCCCGGGCAGTGAAGTCCTTAAGCCATTCAATGACTTCTACCATAATATGGGGCTAGCCTATTGTAGTGTACAACTCTAGGTTTACAGGAAGGTGTCCGTTGAATTCTCACCACGACGTCGTTGATCTTCTTAAGGACCCCATACGGCCCTTCCCAGTTCGTCTGGAGCTTAGGGGAGAGTCCTTTCCGACGTTTAGGGTTCCCTAACCCCACCTTATCACCTTCCTGGAATGAACGGTCCGTGGCCTTGGCATCGTACCGGATCTACATGCGCTCCGTCATGATGTTGTTTCTCTCTCTGGCGAACCGATGTACGGCTTCCAAACGTGCCTGCAGATCATCTAGATACTGGACAGGCGTGGAAGGAGTGTCCGGTGGTTGTCCAAAGAGGAGGTTGCAGGGGAGCCTAAGGTCTCTTCCAAACATCTTTAGAGATGGAGAAAATCCGGTGGTCTCGTGAGTTGCACTCCCGTATGCCAACAGAAGCGGTAAAAGTTTCTGATCCCCATCTTGCTGGTTACATGATTTTGAGAATGGTTGGTGATAAGATTTGAACTCCGTTTTAGATGAATGTCGTCTGCTCTCCGGACATGAACTTCCGGAAAGAGCGTCCCCGTTCCCACTCCCATTCAACCTAACATCATCTTCAGTAAGATTTTCTGTGATTGCGTCCGAATCATCCGCGGGTGCAGCTGATAGATCCCGGAACCTCCGTTCGATGCTTGTAACAGGAGCACGGTGGTCGATTCCCTCTTCACTAACTTTGTCCATTTCCACATGAACCACTTCCTGGGAGGGTTTCATCAACGTCGCTTTCTTCGGTTCTCTTTCCGAGGCTGGAGAGGTACTTTTCATAGATGTGGACTCTTCAGCATTATCTATGACATTGTCTTCATGAGCCATAATCCGATATACGCACAGCTCTTTCATGTCTAGATCGTGCAAAGGAACTTCGCCTCTCCATGTTTGCAGCTTGCTTTTCTCAAAGTTCAGCGTAATTCCATATTTCTTCAAAAAGTCTAGTCCGAGAATGCACGGATCTACAATTTCGGTAACATAAACGGTGTGCTTGTAGGTGTTAAATCAAAGGTCAATGTCCACTTCCAATTTCCCATGCACAGAGATATTACCACCGGACACAGTTTGTAGCGAAACAGAGGGCGCTGTGTAGAGGAGTCGGCTGTTCAGGCGACGAACCACGTCCGTCCTTACGATCGTTGCGTTCGCTCCCGAATCGACGATTAGACGACATGGAGTTCCGTTGATCTCCCCTTTCACGAATAAACCCTGGTTTCCTCCTTGTCGGGATGAAACGTGGAAACGACTGGTCGGGGCTTCACCTGTTCTACCTTGCAGCTTCTGCCCTGCGAGATGGCATCTTCTTAGATTCAGTTGTTGAGATTCTGTGGTAGTGTTATCCCTTCTCTTTTTCAAATCAAGGCAGTTACGTCTTAGATGCCCTTCCCGTTTGCAGTGCTAGCAAATGACTCTGGTCTTTCGATCCTTGGCTCCGGGATAGCTTCTCGTCATTCTATCAATTTTGCTTTCCAGTTCTCGAAGCTTACTGGTGACAAAGTCAGAAGAATCCTCGGCTAATGCACCACACACATATCGTCGGTCTTTTCCAGAAGCTAGCTGTGCGGCTTCCACTCTCATGGCGTACACAAGGGCTGACTTCAGGTTTTTGTTTTGGGATAACCTTACCGCCTGCTGCACATCGGGATCTTGAATAGCGTCGATGAAATACTGCAGAGAAAGATCGTCTCGTACATCCGGGGAACAGTCAGGGAAAGCGAGGAGCGACAGTCTTTCTATATCCGATGCCAATTCTTGAAGAGTTTCATTGGCCTTCTGCTGTCTCACTTTCAATTGCAGTCTGTTGTAATCCTTTAGATGCTGCTCCCCAAACCTTAACTCCAACGCACTTGCCAGCGCCACGAATTCTCCCCGCTTCTCTTCAGGTAGTGTTTGTAAAATGTCAGCAGCTTCACCTCGAAGAGATGCTGCGAGATGGAATGCTTTCGAAGTATCATCCTAACCATTCGCAGAAGCAATCATTTCAAACTGCGTTTGATAAACGCGCCAAGACGACCTCCCATCAAAAGTGGCCACTTTGATGCTGGAACGTGGCGCAATGAAGGGAGTGGAAACATTATCCCAATTAGCGTTGCAACGGTCACAGCTTCGCGAGTTTCTATTTTCCATAGCCTTTCTTCTACAACATCCATGAATTTTCCCTGCTCTTCTTTGATAGTGGAAATCTTTTCTTCCATTTCATCTCTTACCACAGTGAGAACGTCTTCCTTCACGGATTGCAAGACCGATGATGTTTTCTCCATAATAATAGATTCTACCATTGACGCTAGCTCGGTTTTCATTTCTTCCCTGATCTTGATTACGGCTGAGGATGTGGACTCGCACTTATCGGCCAAAGCTTTCATGTCAGATGACGTTGCGTTTTGCAAAGCTTCAAAATGTGATGATGTCGCTTCTTGTAAAGCTTTAATGTCTGATGATGTCGCTTCTTGACTGGCGGCAATTGCGGCGGCGAGTTCGGCTTTTGTCGTTTCTTGACGGGCTTGACCAGCGGCGATTGTAGCGGCGATTGATTCTTGTCCGGCTTTTATTTCAGCAGTCATTTCCATTAATTGTTTCATTTGGTCTTCCATCATTCCTCTAGTTGTCGGCATTCAAAATTACGAATTCCCACTTCTGACACCACTGTTACGAATTTTTCCACTGAGGCAATGATGGCACAGTTTTCACGGTATAAAAATATTTATTCTCTCTTCAGAAAACTCACAAAAGCACACACAGTTCACAGGCAACAGTTTAATTACTCTCAAGCTTCAACACAAGCTTCAACAAAAATAACTTCGAATTCAGCTATTATACAAGCTCACTCCAATAGGTAAACAAAGCGATCAGCTTTCAACGAAGTCCGAAGTCAATCTGAAAACTTTCCCGATCTGCGGTCTTTTAAATACCAGGCACGTGAGAACATTCCCGAAATTTCCAGCCAATTCATCTGAAAAGAAACGTTTCGAAATTTCTCGATTGCTTTAGGTGTTGCCACCTTTTTCTAACTTGTATAATCGCTGTTAATAAATAAAATAAGATAAAAATAAATTACAATAGAATTTTAAAATAATACGTCACTAAATACACTATATACAGACAATTTGTGCAACAGTATATTTATTTCAACTACTAAACGGAAATAAAAATATCAAAATTTTGAACAGTTTTCTACAAATTGACATATAGGTCTAAAAATTTCAAATTAGAAGAAGGTTTTACAATATTCCATGCTTATCCCTCATTCTTAAAGTAAATGTTTCCAATACCTGCAACTATTTATAACAAACAATTTTTTCCGGGAAGATTATAAACGGGACAGGTCAAAAATCACGTTTGAAAGACCTGACGTGTTTGGCCCGCCACTGTAATAGATGAAAAATTGTCGTGAGAATAAGCCATTATTCACGGTACTGAATTTTTTTTAAATATCCTGTTTACTTACTCGACTTATCAATGATTTACGTCATCCTGCAAATAGCTCCTTTGATTTATTAACTCTGCTAGAAGAAACGTGCTAGGGAGAAATTTAAAACTGTCTGTGGAATAAAATCATTAGTACGGTCATGATAATATAATGCATTTTCATTATAAATGATTACTTATTTCCTCAGTTAGATATCTTAAATAAATATTTGTGTGCTTAGAGCTATATTAAATAAATTGAAGGAATACTTATTTCAAAAGCTTTCGACCATTACTTTTAAATAAAAAAGTTATTAAATCATTGATTGAGAAAAAATATTTAAGTATTACTTACTTTAAAGAAAAAGCTTGCTTAAGACGAAATGAAATAAAAAATTAAATGCTTTCATAGCAATGTTTCTATATTTTAGGAAACAACAGCTTAAACACTATTTTTACAATTTTACTTTTAAATCAAAATAATTAGTTAATTTTTCAATATATTTTAATAATTTATTATATAATATTTGTTGTTATTAATTGTATTAATGTTCATAAAAATAAGAATTTTTAAATAATTTCTGATGGAGTAATTATAATTATTAAAGTTAAATCGTGCCGCGATGTGAAACATCCTCAAGATATAACTATATTTCTAAAATCAGAGTTAGATAAGACTACGAAAAGTTCGAAATAAAGCATTAATAAATAAACAAAATCCCTCATGAAAATAATAAAATTAAATTACATAATTCATTTTTAAAACAAAACATTGATTGAAGACTAAGATTTTTTCAAAAAGCAATGTTACAATGTAACAATTGTTTTGTTTCAAAAATATTTAACACGACCCTTTTCGAACCAGGATACCCAACAAAAACTTGTCAATTAAATTACTAAAACAACTAACAATGGAAATCAAATTAAGATGCTACAAATCGTGACAAAGGCAAATCAAATAAAAAGTATATTTAACACTTGAAAATCAGTATTATTTTCTTTTAACAAACAAATGCAAAAAATTGCTGATATAAGTATGGCATTATCTGTTTCATACAAATGTCTAAATGGTTGTAGTGCTAAAAGAGTACAAAACAAAGGTTACAAAAAAACAAATTTTTATTGTATTACCAATAAAGATAAATACTACCAAAAGCCGAAGTTAAAAACCAATATTTTTTTAATTGTTCATTGCAATATTTCTTCTTTAATCAAACTTTATGATCACACTAATTCCATCATATTAGTCTTACACACAATTGACACAATTTTTGGGTCAAAATTTAAAAAAAAAAAAAAATCTTTTAATCAGATAGTGATTAAGTTTAATGCTCCTCCATTGCGAGCGTTCAGAATAGGTACACAAAAAATATTCTCATTTCGCCTTAAAAGTAATTTGATTTCTTCTGCGCTAATCTTGAGCAGCTTAAAAGCCAATAGTCACGAATTACTGTTATTACCACGAGCTTAACGTAAATGGCTGCAAACTACAGCTTGCAATAGCGATAAATGGTAATGACAAGCCGTTTACATTTATGTATTCTTTTCTTTCTTAAAAAGAAGCTTTTTTTAAACAAACTGAGAAAGGGAAGAAATTCTTTATCAAAAATATTACTTTTAGACTTTTATTAATACTGCAAAATTTTGGAGTTTGGGATTAAGATGGTTTAAACTTTCATGTGTTTGATAATTAAAGTTAAATATTTCTTTAGTTTGAAAATAGTTAATAACTTTTGTTAGATAAAGGATATAAATTTAAAGAAAAGCTTTAAAGCCAATTACTGTTAAAATCAAAAATACAGTTAAAAGTGGTAATGGATATCAAGATGATAGTATATTATTAGTCAAGATGGTAGTATATTTATTTTAATATGAATAAATTTATTTTTGTTTGAATATATTTATTTTAGTATGAAGCAAAATATTTTAAACTATAAATTCTTCAATAATTTAAAAGAAGAATGGTTTTGAAAATTCGTATGACCGGAAATCACTCAAATATAAAATAGTCCGAGATATATTACATCGAATTGCTAACAAAGAACGAGAAAATGCTTTATGGTTTTGCTAAAAATACGTCAACATCAATATTTATGGAAATTCACTTGTTTAAAAATATTTCCCTCGCAATTTATTGCTTATAATATTTCTGCAAGGTATGCGAAGAAGTGTGTTTACCTTAAAAGTATGGATATGTTTTTGGAAAGTAAAATTTTTAAAGCCTGTATCATATGGTGTTTTTCCTTGGAAAAATAACTTGAAAATTGACAAGAATATTTACTTCAGACAAAAATGTTGTTTACAAAATGTACTCGAATTATTTCTTGGGTAGTTTTTTCAATCTCTCCAAATCTCGGTACTTAAAGTGCAATACTATTTGATTACTCAGTTTAATACTCCGATACTTCAAGTGCAATGCTATATACTTGATCTCACTTTGAACTAACAACCTCTACGTCAATACGATTTATATATTTTTAATTGAATATTGAATTTATTTAAAACAAATCAACAATAATCACACTAACAACGGCTTTAACATAAAATGGTTTTTTAAAAAAGTATGCTGATTCTTTAGTTTCAACAGTATGTAAATATTAGGTTGAAAAAAGTAAATCAGTTTTTAATTGTGTGATTTTTTTTCACAACTGTTGGTAAAGTAGAAAAAAAATACAATGATAATTTTTTTGTTTAAAATAATCTTAAGATTAATCCGGTTGCACTCCGTTTTCAATACTGTTTTTGTACACTAGATAAGAAAAATAAAATTATACATTAAGTGGTCGCCAGATGGTGCATTTCTTCAAAACCTCAGAAACATTTAACTAATTGTATTACATGTTTCGATTAAAAACCCTTCATCCACACAATAAAAAAATTTAATTAATATAATTAAATATAATATCATATAAGAAAGAAAACACACAGTAATAATGCGAAGCACGGTTAATAGGTAAGGGAGAAATGTATGACTCAACTATTAACTAGTTTCAAAACTTCTTCTTATATTTATACGTCAATCATAAGGCAACGTTTTTACATATACGCTAATAGTTTGTCAACCAAAAGCTAGAATAAACTGGAAACAAATAATAAGGATAATTCGCATATGCTGAATTAACAAGAGGCCTAAAATAATTCTGTATAAAAAAATTACAAAATTGGTTCATTATTAAATCAAAAATAAGTAAAAAAGTGTTTAATCCGAAATTAGCATATTATTTAAGTTTAATTTTTTAAAAAATATTGTTTCAAACAAAAATTATTAAAATATATAAATTTATAATTTTTATCGAAAAACCTCATTTTAACTGTAATTAGTAATTTCCTTGTCGTCACTTAAATCACTAATCATTTTCTGAAAATTCATGAAAGAGATATTTCAACATTGTTATATTTTGTTTCATCTGAATACTAAATATAAATATGTAATCATATTATAGGATATCTATAAACTTTTTAAAGTTGGTTTTTACTCAATAGTTACTTGATATTTAATGACAAGCAAAACAGAATACATTTATGCATTTAAATATATATATATATATATATATATATATATATATATATATATATATATATATATATATATATACTTAAATAAACCGCAAAGCCACTTTCCAATCCTCTTTTATCAATATTTCTTTGTTTTTTGCCTACTGTACTTTTGATATACATACTTTTAGCATCGAGTAGAAATTATTTTCCACACATTACATGCTATACTTAATCTGACATAGTAATGTATGTACTTATTATGCTTTTTATACTCATTAAGCTATACAAGACAATATGTATTGAATAACAGATCATTAAGAAGAAAACAATAATATTGTCTGAAGTTACCTGACGTGAGGAAAATTGACGAAACCAAGTTACATATAAGTTTTACATTATTTGAAAAAAATCTCAGTTATCTATCAAACATTATTTATTGCTGATGAAATTTCAAATAAAATTCGATTGTTACAACATATTTTAAGGGAGAAATGCTGTAAGAAGATTAATTGTCAGACTATTTGTATAATTCATAATATATAAACAAAAATTACGAATACATTTTATATCGACATTATTAATTATTTTATTTTGTGCTAAAATAAATAATAAATCTTCTATTACTGTTAACATTAAAAGCATTGATTCTAAAGTATTTAAAATGAAAAGACACACTTTTTTTATTAGACATTTCATTTTAATTTTCTGAAATGCAAATTTTATACAGAGTCATGTTTTCAAACAGTCAAAAAATTGTTGGCATTACTTTCACTTCTGTGATAAAAATTCCATCTTAAAATTTCATAACTCTCATTTGCATAATTATAAGTAAACAGAGGAGACTTCTATATCTACTACATTTACATTTTATTATACATAATCCCAAACCGAAGTTAAATTTTAAAACGACACTTTACGAGCAAAAAATATTTATTATATATTAATTTTGTCGGTTTCTTTTTTTTTTTTTTTTTTTTCTATTATTTAAGAAACTATCAGCTTTTAGTGAAAATGTGTATCGCATATTTTATACTTGAACTCAATCAATTAAAACATATAGTCGGAAAATATTTATCATTTACAATCCCATCATGAAATAATTACCAGTACAAGTATTTTTTTATTGGTTTTACAGCAAACATTATCAGATCTGTGTCATAAAAGGAGCTTACTAATTTAAAAGTAATTTTAAAACATCCGTGCTTAATAATCATGAATAAAGTTAATTTTCATTCTCTAGCCAAAGGTTTTTCTGCTGAAAATGTTTATTTTCAAATTAATCTGATTATTAAATAAGATAATAATGAAGATTAAAAATAAGAAGCAAATTATAACAATTTCAAAATTGATATAGGTAGTATCTTTATTTAGTAAAGTAAATGCAAATGTTTTGATTGCAATGACAAAATATTTTTAATAAAAGCCATTTTAAATTTATAACTTGACGTTGACTGTAAAAAAAAGTTTTTTTGAAAGAAGGATTTTTTATATAAAATAATCGATTTCCATTACGCTCTTTATATCTCCTAATCTCTTAACTCTTCAATAGTATTTCAGTAACGTTTTTGAATGCGTTATATTTTGTGGTGTGGATTTATGTGTTTTACAATAGAATCACTTTTGTAATTAACATTTAAAAAGTTGTACCAAAGTGAAATTATGCAAATTTAAAAATAAAAAAGTTAACATCTCGGCAATACCTTCTTTTCCAGGGGTCCAATATCCTTTACACATCTTTAAATTGTATTCGCTGACAAACTCATCTAGTAACTGTGCGGTTAGGGCTCTTTCCTTGTCTGAGAAAGATGCCGGGTACGAATACTTGATTAGGCATAACTGTTCGTTGTTGTTCAGGATCTACGTTAAGTTATAGGTCCGGGTCTGATTAGTCATCATTATGCCAAAAAATATTAGGTCAACCAACTACACCTGGCATCAATAGTCAAAAAATTTGTTCTAGTTATAGTAAATATACATTTGGTTATCAATTTGTCTTCCCAATGATCGACGGGACAATACGTATGTACCTTAAAATGTTGTAACATTGAAAAAAAAAAATCTTGAAGACAAATAAGTATGCCTTTATAGAATTTGTTATAAATTTTTGTGTTACCTAGACTTGTCCAAAAAAAAATTATAAAATTACAGTAAGCAAATGTATCACTAATACTTTTTAAACTTAACTGAAATATTTCGAAAATCATTCTTAAATAAAACAACTTACCTATATTTTTATAGCCACTTTCTTGCTAATCCAGTTTCGATTATTCCGAGATGTAGGAAGCGTGTTCTGGATTTTTATATTATCTTTAAGAAAAGTATTTGCAAGTGAAAAGGCCCTAGCTAAAAGTTTTTAAAAATGTACACATTGATATTTTCGAGTATGTCATTAAAAATACATCTTTTTTATATCATTGTGCAGATTTGTATGACAAAAGAATGTGAGCCTTCCCACGAGGTAAAAATAGAGTTTTCAAAAGACTAATCAGAAAATATCAAAATTTGCATTACAAATTTTTTTGATTCAGGACCTTTTAACTAATGACAACAGACATATCCTTAATAAAATTTTAAATTGAAAGTAACGGTTTATTAAACAATTTTGGCATTATTTTTTTTTATTTATTTATTCAATTCTAAATGTTTCAAAAAGGCCATGAACAAAAAAATTTCTGCTCAATGCGCTTTTTTTTTTTTTTTTTTTTTCCCCTTCTTTTTTTTTTTTAAATTTGCAATTAGAATTTCCCTGTTAGACGTTGGCGCGATAACGATTCATTGAAAGTTATGTAAAGAGTCCCCAAACATCTTGGCTTGAAATGCGATAGCGGAAACCAATTTTGCAAGTTTTTCGCGAATCGCGCCAACCTGTAAGTGATATGGCAATGATCTACCAGCGCCAGCTATTTCAAAGCCAACTATTTGGCAGAAATCTCACGATAACCATTGAAACTGTAGGATTCCTTGACGTCACAGATTTTGTTGTGTGTTTTGATCGGACTGATTTCGGCTCGGTTTTGAGGCATTTTCTTTTCTTAATATTTAAATAACTAATTTTTTTAAAAGAACTTTTGTTTAAATATTTGGAATCAGAAAGGAATTTTTCATAAACTTAAACTAATTTCACTCGTTTTTAAAAAATGCGAGAACTATCCGTTATCCACTAATGCAGTTTTTTTAGTTTTTTATACTTTAGTTTTACTTTGTAGTTTTTTGAGTTCTCACGTGAGTTTTTCATACTATAAATGTTTGAAGCGATAAAAAAAGATGGGAACAATTTGTTTGTTTGTTTGTTTGTTTGTTTGTTTGTTTGTTTGTTTGTTTGTTTCAATTACAAGCTTTTACAGCCGCTATAATAAAGTGATGAGTTTGCAACTGTTAATGCAGTAAGTGAGAAAATTTCTAATTGTGCACAATCTCATTGTGAATTGGGGTGTAACTATATGCTAAACAAGATAGACTATGCTAATCACTGTCACTAAAACGCCACTTATACACATTTTCTTTTGAAGTGAAAAAGGTTGTCCACATACCATGAGTGTACGATTTTCTGACAATTAATGACTGAAATCATCCCCTATCAGGGAGAAAATTCTAATAAAAAAAAGACAATTTGAAGATTTTTAAAATAAATAATATCATAAATTTTGATGACAAACTTGGACGAAAACTTGTCTCCAGTCATCCAAGTTCTAATCCAATCTCTATTCACATTCGAGATGTTAGCTTCTCTTAGAGTTACCATAAAATCATTCTTCCGGAAGAACATTAAAGCATCATCTGTTGAATTTAATATTCTGCTACAAACCTTATCGAAGCCTTTAAATTATATATGACACATGTCTAGCATTTGTAATTTATTCTTAATGAAATACTAATTAGCTTCCATTCTCTTTTTCCGAACTTCTGCCAAGTTTTAAAATTGGAGCTTGTTTCGTTGGGCTTTTTATTCGATAACCGCATGCGCGTGAAACATGTCTTATTTATGTGACCGAATATTACTCTCAAACGGACAAAGAGAAGCCATTGAATATCATGTGTGAGACAGAGATTTTCATTCTTTTGATCACAAATTGCACTGTTTCGTCAACTACATTTTTGTCAGGCAAATTAAATACACTAAAATAACAATAAACATGGTCTACTGTATAATAGGCATAAAAATAAAATTCGATGTTTTGGAGTTGGTAGTTATAAAGAATTATGAGTCCCATTAAACTTTACAACTATTATTTCACTTACAAATACATTGATCTGAACATTGCACACTGAAAATGAACTGAAATAAAAGATTCACAATTTAGTCAATTTCAACTAACTGACAAAACAGTTAACTCATAAAAGCAAAGTTTATACAATAAATCCTTTAAAGGCAATGTGGATTTTTATGTGCAATTGTTACTTATTTAAGTAATTTTGTGCTCAGATAGAGCTATCATAGTGTTTGACTACTAAGAAGAAAACAAATATAATCCGTACCATTGCATAATTTGTTTCACTCCAAAAGCTTGATAGAATACGTGGTCTTTGACAGTGAATCTATACGTCAAGTTTCAGCGCAATTGGATGATGTCAAGTGGGTTAATTATCTCACCGAAGATTTTGCCCTCGTCAAACAAAATAGTTGTTAATATTGAGGGTTATATCAAAGTCGGAGGTTTTTACTTTCATTGGGTTAAAAATATCGACTTTTTTTTTTTAATATTGTATTCAAAATCGATACAAAAGTTAGCTTATTTTGACCTACAAAAACAATACATTAAACGGCACAGAATGTTAAAGGGCCCCAAGCTCATGATCGGGAGTTCATGGGTTTGGTCCTGGTGCCCACCAAATACCAGTGTGTACGAAAATAGGGGTTAGTCACATTAAATAGGTCGTAACCTCAATGTCCTCTCGCTTGTATGGTGAGGTTGGAGAGAGAGGTTTGCACGAGAAGGGCTCGACTTTGTAGGATTCGTTATTCCAAATTAAGAGGCGTGTGTGGCTTTGTGTTACTTGATTGTGGCAGAAATAGGCAGCTGGAACCGTACTAACAAGATATATAAATGAACGCGATTCAATTACAGCATCTGAGTTTGACATTAAGTGGATTTCTTGCTGCATAATGCAACATACATTACTTAACTGAGCCACACAAACATATTCAGAACTTACCAAACTTCTTTACCTGCTTCACAACACAATAGCCTAATAAGAAACAGTAGAAATCCGTCGCAATCAACCCAAGCAACAATAAAAAATACCACAGAAATATGCCACAAAAACACCAGTAAAAACAAATATCTCTATCTGATCTGTATTCGAAACTCAACCCTCCACTAGGGTCAACGCGTATTCCACAGAAATCAATCTTGCGTGGGATAAATGTGACACTTCTCGGTAAACAGAATCACCTCACAGATCCACAAATATTCTTTTTCTTTCATTCTTTGTGGGTATTCCATGGAATAAGATATCGAGACAAGGGTGGAAGCATGTGACCTCTAGATGATGGACGATGTCACGTGACCCACCACGTGACGTCCATTGATTCCTTCCTGATGACTTTTAAGATTTCAAAAAAAAAAGTTCGAACGATATAAAATAAAAAACTATTTCAGATATCGGGGTATATCTACAAGCCTCAAACCTTCCTGAAATTGAAACTGTCATCAAACTTTAATATCTGACTTCCAGTTGGAAGTCATCTATCTAGTTTACGAGAAATGGGTGTAATGAATGGGTTGGTAGATGGACATTGGATGATTGAATGATCATTTCTTATGAGTCATTATACCTGTCATTGATCACTGCTTTGCTGATGTCAGGATGTCAGTGTACTGGATCAAAAGGATCAAAGTTAGTACTTACTAAGCTTGCCTATAACATACTTAAAAATTTAATTTTTTAGCGAGATAATTAGGTAATTTGTACAGTGCACACTGATCTTTTAATTAACACAAGAATACCCAAGGTGTTAACTTCAAAAGAATTCGGTAACATTTTCATAGCTTACATACGTATCACATACTGATCTGTGTAACTTTATATAATGTTGAATAAAGATACACCAATGAAATACACTGTAATAATGAACACCTACTTGCAAAATGTGTAAGATAGACTTATATTAAAGTCAATCATTTACATCAAAAGAATTGTCTGAATATTTTTAAACATATATTTGATTCTCATATTTAGCGTTCCATTGCCAAAAGAGATAAGAACTAATGGGATTAAGATAATAGGACAAAAAAAACTCTAATACGACTAACTAATCAGTTAAATATAACAACCTTAGGAATCAATAAAAATGCATATAATAGAAAATAAAAAGAACCAATGTTATATCAAAAATAATATCATAAAAGTAGCGAATGAACTCAATTATCAAAGGTATTGAAACTTAAAATGAAGCGAAACGCGTATCTATTTTTCGGAGTTAATAACTTAGTTTGTCTGTTATTTAATCAGGATATATTATTTTAACATCATCACATTGATTAAATATCCTTGATTCCACAGAATAGCTAGAAAATTAATAGCATTAATTCCGGGAAATACTACCATTTTAAATAAGATGCCAAACAGTTCTTTAGGACTATGTAGGTAACATTACTTGTTAGAAACAAATATATAATCTTTTATAGATACAAAAGTGTATTTACTGTTTCTTGTTAATAATACTTAAATTTTTCAACTATTTATCAAACACATCAAGATATGATTAAGTGTTGTTTGCACGAAAGGTGGTGCATTGGTTCCTGCAATTTCAACAGTAATGGGAACCTAACTACTCTGTCATTGAAAAGGAATTTATGAGAAAAATTCTTTAATAATATGATAAACAGGCATCTCCTCTCACACTTATAAGACTTCTTGTTCATCACATTAGGGAAAACAAATTTCGAAAATCAAGCCCGAGAAGGCCTTCTATTAGATCGGGATTGAGATTAAAGACATACCTGCATACCTATAATTGCTGCATTTACTCCGTTTGGTCTTTTCAAATATGCAGTCAAACTTTTCAGCTACTCATGGATGAGTTTTATTTGGTTTGAATTAATTTTATGTATACTTGGATGACATCTTTATTGCATCATGCGATCCAAAAATCCTCCAATAGGATCTTAGACAAGTGTAGAAGCGGATATGTGAATACCCGTGTGAGTATATATATGAGAATAAAAATCTAGCAAAATACAAATGTGAGAAAACGGAAGTAGAGTTTCACAGGTTCACGTCACTGACAGGGAAATTTCGCCACTTCGAGAAAGATCAGAGCATTGCAAGTGTATCGGCTTATAAACTTGTCGTGGAACTTCGTCATTAAATGGCAATAACTTTTACCACAGGTTCCTTAAAAATGTCTTTGATATACAGCCATGTGTATACAATAAGAATCTAAAAGGGACAAAACGCAAATAGTTTGGCCTTAGGTAACAAAAAATGATCATTGTTAAAGTGTGATAAAAATCCGTTAATATTTTCCAGTACTCCAAGCCCACTAAAAAATTGTTTAACAAATATATTTGCTAAAAAGCATAATAAACAAAACATTTTATTAAAAAAATTACGGAATCGTCAAGATACTGTTACGAATTTTTCCGCTGAGGCAATGATGGCACAGTTTTTACAGTATAAAAATATTTATTCTCTCTTCAGAAAACTCACAAAATTTATCCACAGGCAACAGTGTAATCGCTCACAAGCTTCAACGCAAGCTTTAGCAAAAACAACTTCGAATACAGAGATTATACAAGCTCACTTCAGTAAACAAAGCGATCAGCTCACCTCGAAGTCCAAAGTCAATCTGAAAACTTTCCCGTTCTCCAGTCTTTTATATACAAGCGAACGAGACATTCTCGAAATTTCCAGCCAATTCATAGAAAAGAAATATCTCGAAACTTCTCGATTGCTTTAGGTGTTGCCACCTTTTTCTAACTTGTATAATCGCTATTAATTAATAAATAAAATAAGATAAAAATAAATTACAATAGAATTTTGAAATAATACGTCACTATTTACAATATATACAGACAATTTGTGCAACATTTCCCCCTTCTTAAAGACTGCACGTCCCGGGCAGTGAAGTCCTTAAGCCATTCAATGACTTCTACCATAATATGGGGCTAGCCTATTGTAGTGTACAACTCTAGGTTTACAGGAAGGTGTCCGTTGAATTCTCACCACGACGTCGTTGATCTTCTTAAGGACCCCATACGGCCCTTCCCAGTTCGTCTGGAGCTTAGGGGAGAGTCCTTTCCGACGTTTAGGGTTCCCTAACCACACCTTGTCACCTTCCTGGAATGAACGGTCCATGGCCTTGGCATAGTACCGGATCTTCATGCGCTCCGTCATGATGTTGTTTCTCTCTCTGGCGAACCGATGTACGGCTTCCAAACGTGCCTGCAGATCATCTAGATACTGGACAGGCGAGGAAGGAGTGTCCGGTGGTTGTCCAAAGAGGAGGTTGCTGGGGAGCCTAAGGTCTCCTCCAAACATCGTTAGAGATGGAGAAAATCCGGTGGTCTCGTGAGTTGCACTCCCGTATGCCAACAGAAGCGGTGAAAGTTTCTGATCCCCATCTTGCTGGTTATATGATTTTGAGATTGCGTCCGAATCATCCGTAGGTGCAGCTGATAGATCCCGGGACCTCCGTTCGATGCTTGTAACAGGAGTACGGATGTCGATTCCCTCTTCACTAACTTTGTCCATTTCCACATGAACCACTTCCTGGGAGGGTTTCGTCAACGTCACTTTCTTCGGTTCTCTTTCCGAGGCTGGTGAGGTACTTTTCATAGATGTGGACTCTTCAGCATTCTCTATGACCTTGTCTTCATGAGCCATAATCTAATATACGCACAGCTCTTTCATGTCTAGATCGTGAAAAGGAACTTCGCCTCTCCATGTTTGCAGCTTGCTTTTCTCAAAATTCAGCGTAATTCCATTTTTCTTCAAAAAGTCTAGCCCGAGAATGCACGGGTCTACAATTTCGGCAACATAAAAGGTGTGCTTGTAGGTGTTAAATCCAAGGGCAATGTCCACTTCCAATTTCCCATGCACAGAGATATTACCACCAGACACAGTTTGTAGAGAAACAGAGGGCGCTGTGTAGAGGAGTCGGCTGTTCAGGCGACGAGCCACGTCCGTCCTTACGATCGTTACGTTCGTTCCCGAATCGACGATTAGACGACATGGAGTTCCGTTGATCTCCCCCTTCAAGAATAAACCCTTGTTTCCTCCTTGTCGAGATGAAACGTGGAAACGACTGGTCGGGGCTTCACCTGTTCTACATTGCAGCTTCTGCCCTGCGAGATGACATCTTCTTAGATTCAGTTGTGGAGAATCCGTGGTAGCGTTATCCCTTCTCTTTTTTAAATCAAGGCAGTTTCGTCGTAGATGCCCTTCCCGTTTGCAGTGCCAGCAAACGACTCTGGTCCTTCGATCCCTGGCTCCGGGACAGCTTCTCATCATTCTATCAATTTTGCTTTCCAGTTCTCGAAGCTTACTGGTGACAAAGTCAGACGAATCCTGGGCTAATGCACCACGCACATATCGTCGGTCTTTTCCAGAAGCTAGCTGCGCGACTTCCACTCTCATGGCGTACACGAGGGCCGACTTCAGGTTTTTGTTTTGGGATAACCTTACCGCCTGCTGCACATCGGGATCTTGAATAGCGTCGATGAAATACTGCAGAGAAAGATCGTCTCGTACATCCGGGGAACAGTCAGGGAAAGCGAGGAGCGACAGTCTTTCTATATCCGATGCCAATTCTTGAAGAGTTTCATTGGCCTTCTGCTGTCTCACTTTCAATTGCAGTCTGTTGTAATCCTTTAGATGCTGCTCCCCAAACCTTAACTCCAACGCACTTGCCAGCGCCACGAATTCTCCCCGCTTCTATTCAGGTAGTGTCTGTAAAATGTCGGCAGCTTCACCTCGAAGAGATGCTGCGAGATGGAATGCTTTCGAAGTATCGTCTCAACCATTCGCAGAAGCAATAATTTCAAACTGCGTTTGATAAACGCGCCAAGACGACCTCCCATCAAAAGTGGCTACTTTGATGTTGGAACGTGGCGTAATGAAGGGAGTGAAAACATTATCCCATTTAGGCGTTGCAACGGTCATAGCTTCTCCCGTTTCAATTTTCCGTAGCCTTTCTTCAACAACGTCATGAAACTTTTCCTGCTCCTCTTTCATGGTGGAAAACTTTTCTTCGATTTCATTCCTCACAGTCACAAGATCTTCTTTCACCTTTTCTCCCAAGCAGTCAACTCATTGGCGGCTTCAAGGGGGGGGGCATGCCCCCCCCCCCCCTTGAAGGGTTCCCTCTTCTTCCCTAGCCCTTTCGAATATCCCAAAACTCTTTGAGAATCTCCAGTTTAAAAAACAGGTGAAAATACAGATTTTTAAGCACACTTTCGTTAACGTAAATTTTTTATTTACAGTACACAGAATTATAGCCCCCCCCCCCCCCTCAGAAAAAACCCTGGTTTCATATGTATTTACGTACACAACACACGACACAATACGCGGTACACAACACATGACACAAGTACTCAGGTAGTGACCATCCCCCTCCCAAACGACGATTTCCTTTTTCCCGGAGGCGTCTGCCCCTTTTTGGAACAACCATGCTCTTCTAAGCAACCATGGCGCCGAGGGTAATTATTTTTCAACACGTGATGTCTGGACTAGTGTGTGACTTTTGTCACGTGGGCATGGAATCGGTACTGTGTCATTGTTATAACTAGTTTAGACAGGCCATTTATTAAAAAAAAAAAATCTGTTGAACTAGCAACACTTTTATTCGTTGTTTAAAGATTTCGTGATCATTTTAACTCGTGTAATTAGTGACGAATATCTACAATATGTCTTCAAAAAGAAAAAATGAGAGCATTTTTAAATACTTCTCTAAAAAGAAATACTCAAATACCAGAAGAGTATTTTAGAATCTCGGTTTACATACCTTTATTGGATAATATAATTGAAGACTTAATAGGAAGATTTCCAAAAGAAAATTTGGATTGTTTTGGCCTTCGATTACTGATTCCAACCTCCGATATGGAAAAGCCAACAGAATCAGAAAGCAACGAGCTTCAAAACTTATTAAAGAAGTTCATACCAATTTTAGGACTGACACAAATGAGTGTTATTCTGATTGTAAGTGAGCTAGCACTATGGAGAGGGAAATGGAAAAAAGTAGAAAAGCTCCCCACTTCTGCCATAGATGCAATGAGAGCTTGTGACAAAGATGTATATCCTACTATTTACGAGTTACTTAAAATTTTGGCAACACTACCAGTTAGCGTTGCCTCTGCTGAAAGAAGTTTCTCTACCCTTCGACGCTTGAAAACGTGGCTAAGAGCTAGAATGGGGGAAGAAAGGTTAGCAGGACTTTGCTTGTTGCATACTCACAGAGACATAAACATTGATGTGAGCTGTGTCATAGACATATTTGCCAAAACAAAGCAGAGGAAATTGTATTTTGTTCTTTAGGCTTTCAAAGAATAAAGAAGTGTGATTGTAAAACAATTATTAACTATTTTTATTTTTTGTAATTTCTTTGTTTTACTTTTTTCTTATTTTTCAGGAGAGCAATTCAAGCTTAAATTAACTTTTTTAATTCTGCATCTAATGAAAATTACTAATTTAGAAAATTCTACACTTATTGCAATCAAGCATTTAATCAGCAGTTAGTTTATTACAATTAGGTTACATAGTGCATACATTTTACGTACTTAAAGTTTAAAATGGCCCCCCCTGAAAAATGAACCTAGGGCCGCCTTTGAGTCAACTTTCCCATTAACCGCCTCAAAACTCTCACTGATTTCTTTTCTTACTTCACTCAGAACCTCTTCTTTTACCGATTGTAGAACACTTGTAGTAGTCTCTATTATCGTAGATTCCACCATTGTAGACAGTTCGGATTGCATTTCTTCTTTAATCCCAATTATAGCAGCTGATGTGGATTCTTGGCTGGCGGCGATTGCGGCGGCGAGTTCGGCGTTAGTCGTTTCTTGACGGGCTTGTCCGGCGGCAATCGTAGCGAAAAGTTCGGCTTTCATTTTGGCTGCGGTGGTTTCTTGGCAGGCTTTCATTTCGGCTGCGGTGGTTTCTTGGCAGGCTTTCATTTCGGCTGCGGCGGTTTCTTGGCAGGCTTTCATTTCGGATTTTATTTCGGCGGCAGTGGATTCTTGTTGGGCCTTCATTCCAGCAATCATTTCCATCAACTGCTTCATTTGGTCTTCCATCAATCCTCTAGTTGTCGGCATTCAAAATTACGAGACCCCACTTCTGACACCAATGTTACGAATTTTTCCGCTGAGGCAATGATAGCACAGTTTTTACAGTATAAAAATATTTATTCTCTCTTCAGAAAACTCACAAAATTTATCCACAGGCAACTGTGTAATCGCTCACAAGCTTCAACACAAGCTTTAGCAAAAACAACTTCGAATACAGCGATTATACAAGCTCACTTCAGTAAACAAAGCGATCAGATCACCTCGAAGTCCAAAGTCAAACTGAAAACTTTCCCGTTCTCCAGTCTTTTATATACAAGCGCGCGAGACATTCTCGAAATTTCCAGCCAATTCATAGAAAAGAAATATCTCGAAACTTCTCGATTGCTTTAGGTGTTGCCACCTTTTTCTAACTTGTATAATCGCTATTAATTAATAAATAAAATAAGATAAAAATAAATTACAATAGAATTTTGAAATAATACGTCACTATTTACAATATATACAGACAATTTGTGCAACAATACTCAAGTACTACAGTATGAATGAAATTAAATACTGAAAAATTATTTTATATTTACTTCATATTTTGCGTAGCTCCAAGCCTTTTGAAAAGGATCCAAGATCAGCTTTTTATTAAAAAAATACTTTCAAGTTTGAAGAATATAATTTTAAAATCTAAGGTTATATACAAGTAACCTTACTAGATTTTATTATCCTTCCATGAAATATATTTTCATTTCTGACATTTTTTTTTTTTTTTTTTGTGTTGGTGAATCGTTATTTTTGTGTTCAATTTTAGTTTGTTACCTTGCTTGCAAGATGAAAAAAAACTTAAATAGATTGCTTAAATACATTTGCTGCTAGCTAATTAAAATTCATTTAGTATTTTATATTCTGACTTAGTGTTCAAAGTTGTTATAATAGATCTTGATTTAAATATAATTAATATGAAATATACAAATCGAACACCACGTTTGGCTGCTTGAGTATGACAATTACATGTGGACCTTTCCACTACTCTTTCTATTTCATCTGTTGAGATATGCATCATTACAGGAGGATCACAGAAACCAACTATTTGCCAGTTAATAAGCTCAATTTACTCATATGATGTAAAGTTCAATTTTGGCAATTGGCAAATTCTAATTTTTGTTTTTCTTTTGACTTCTAGCAAGAACTATTGTTTAATTGTAAGAGGACTTAATATGTTCTCTTTCATCAGTGAGTGAATAGTTTTGGGATGACAAAAGAAACTATTTCGCTGAATGACATCATTTCTCTATAACTTCAAGATCCGGTGCTGTACTATATATCGCGACAAAATTTTAAGTCTCCAAATGTGGCGTGTTTTTTCTGTAAGAGATCTATTTCTTATAATTTAAAATCAAGGAGGTATATGCTTTCATTAAACAAATGATAAGAGATATTGTATTTTCTGATGTTTTTTTTACTATCCATATCCGGCATATTCTCTAGACCAGTGGTTCCCAAACATTTTATATTAGTGGCCCAAAGCTTAGTGTCCCACTACCTAATAGAATATGTGTGTATGCGTGCGTGCGTACGTGCGTGCGTCAGTAATAAGTATAACTTACTGTACAAGAAGGATTTTTAAAAAATATTTTATATAAAGAAAGGAACTTATTGTAAACACTTGACTGTCACAACTTTAAGAAAACTAAGAAACAACTGGTCAAAGTTTTTTTTTTTTAAAGTCAATGAAATTTTTATATTGTTTGTCCTTCACGAAGAAGTCAATATCTGGATTAAAACTGGATAGTTTTAACCATGGTTTTAAATTTATTACATATTCACTAGTTACACCATCGAAGAAAACAATTAAGTTATTCGATTGTTGCAAGCAGTCGAGTGACTCGATTGTACCCATCGCTACTCCTGAAGCTCATAATATTTATCTTGGCTAAGATTCTCAACCAGCATCCAACGACCAGAACTACGCTATTCGTGGCCCACTTGTTGCCCGCGATCCATGGGTTGGGAACTGCTGCTCTAAACTTATTGGGATAAATTGCATAATAGTGACAGGATTCAAATGCTTTGCCAATCGACTCAGAAAAGAGTTTGGGTCCAACTGTTGCCCCATCCAACACCAATAATAGATGTCATAAGGACAGCTCGTTAGCATGTAGCTAGCAAATGCACCATTGTAAAGGTCCCCTTAGCTCCAGCTCAAACTAATGAATGATTTCTCCTTTGTTGACGTTTGTTCCATCACATCCTATTACTCCAAGTTCATTCAAATCGATTCCACCTGCTTCTAGAAATTTAACTAATGCCTCTTTTATAGTTTTATCTCCTCCTGTATTTACAGTAACTTACATAACCGATATATTACGATCCTGGCTCCTGTATAAGTGTAAATACTCCTCTGTTCTAGTGCTTGGATAATATTTATGTTTCTTCTTGAATTATACACTCGAGTTCCATCAAAGTGTGAAATTCCAACATCTTGCTTCGGCACAGCAATTGTAGCAACACATTTAATACAAATTCGCATTCTTAATCTATCACATTCTCTGGCTAAAAAAGGTAAACTAAGAACATAAGATAAGCCTTTGATAAGCTATTCTCCTGATGCCGTTTTATATGCATGAAATAAATGAAAAGTACATTGCATAAATTTCATAACATAAGAAAAATGCACAAATTGTCTGCTATTTTTAACTTTATTATCTTTTTATTTGGAGGCTAAATTTGCATAAAAAGTGCCTTTTGGGGAGCTTTCAAGAGTTTTGGTTCACTGAAAGATAATATTTAAAATTGAAATAACTTAGCATGCACAATAACAAACTCAAATTATTTTGAAACTTCTGCCGATAGTAAGTCATTGCTAGTTTTTCTTAACTAGTAATTAATATATGCATACAAATTGTCATTTTTTAAGATCTTAAGAACCTCGGAGCACCAGAAGATATTAGTTAAAATTGAAATAAGTCAATTCTATGTGTACTACCATCTTTAATTGAATGAGTACTCGAAATTAAATTCGTAGTTATTTTCACAATATTAAATTTGTAAATGATTGTGAGGTTTCTGCCTTTATTGCAAGGAATACTTTTCACGTTATATAAATACCAGAAGCACAAAAGAAATTATAAAAATTAAATATAGATTATTTTTAAATATGTCATTAAAGATGTATGTTATATGCTTCATAACGCCTTTTAATTTTAAAGAAAAATTTGTAAACTTAAAGTAGAAGTTATGTTTTTTCTTAGAAGAATACCATTTTGCAAGTGAAAAGAAATAAGTTCTGAAGCCATTTTTTCTCCTATTGAAAAGCTAGAGTTCATCATTATACATTAAATTCCAATTACCTCTGATTCCAATGTTAAATCAAACATCTTTAAGATTCTTTTCCTAATTTATTTCACGTTTCATATTTTGTCATAAATACAAACAATATTAAGAAAGCAATCTTTTCCTCACTAAATATTTAACAAAATCAATGTTCATCCAAAGCCGACTATGAAGATGCCCTCCGTATTCGCTGGAAAGTGAGCATTGCATAGAGGGCGCAACATGAAGGCTTTCGGTGCGAAATATTATCCAATAAGAATTGAGTTTTTCTAGAATTCTTACCTATCTTTCTATAACAAACATGACATTAGATGGAATTTTTTATAACCAATTCCAAAAGAATTTGCATTAAAAACCAATAGTTCAAAAGAATATTGAAGGTAACTTTAAATTCTTTTAAAAAGTTACATTCAAATTTTACTTACTCCTATATTTAAAATTCTTTTTCACATATATTTTTCGAATTCTTTCGATGTCTTCTTATATATGTTTTAGAGTTAAATATACATTGTTTAGACATATTCCATGTGAAGATATTTCCGAATGAACATAAGGAGCCTGTTTTTCATATTCTTTCAACATAAAATCAATGCATATTAAACAAATCAACAAGAGAAATCGAAGTAATTTTAATATTATTAGTTAACAAATCTATAAAAGGTGTTCTTCTTATCGTGTTGAAATTGTAAGAAATAACTCTGTTTCGAAAAAAAAATTATAAATGAAATTTTAAACTTCTCATTTACTATCCTCATTAGTATGACAATAAAACTTCAAACAGGAAATGTATTATTAAAATAATAAAATCGCTTTATATTTATTGATTTAGAAAAATTCAATCGGCAGTAAAAAATAGTCTTGCCCTGCTGAAAATAACTAAAATAGCTAGAAAAATTACATTTTAATGTAAAAAAATGTGTATTATTGTAAAAGAAATATAAATTCATATATTTTTAGAATATACGCTATCTAAGAAATATAAACACAAAATTTGTTCTTTGTTTGACATGGATTTCTACCATTGCACTTGCTGTAAGCGGATTGGCTGGAAAATGGGATATGAGCCGTTTTCTGCTTCTATTAGCCGATCAAACCATTGTTTATCTTTATTTCCACCCAAATGGCCATCAGCCAGCGACACCTGTGGCGATTTCTGGAAACATATCTGATGCCTTTGCTCCTATGGAAGATTCTTCAAATCGGAGTGCATTATTTACTATAGAAGTCGGCTTTGGTTCATCTTTGTACATTAAATTCCAATTACCTCTGATTCCATTGTTAAATCAAACATCTTCAACAATCTTTATCTAATTTATTTCTTATGCTTCATATTTTGCCATAAATACAAACGATATTAAAAAAGCAATCTTTTCCTCACTAAATATTTGACAAAATCAATAACTATCCAATTTTTAGTAAAAAGAAATTCTACAGCCGAACCTAAACCATAAAAACTTTCCCACAGGACTCACGGGGAAGAGGGAAAAAAAGAGAATATAATAAACACCGGGTGTTCCTTCTAAAATAGCTATTCGATAAATCGATTAAAAGAACATTATTGAATTTTACGTCATTTTTTTTTTTTTTTTTTTTTTTTTTTTTTTTACCCTTCTTGACTTTTTCCCTTACGATGGGGTGACTTTCCTGAACTTTCTGTGACGGCCTCATGTAATTGTAGTGAAGTATAACTTCTCGGCATCACACAATATCAAATGTTACCATTTTTTCTATTATTTGTTTGACTTTTTTTTTCCCCTTCTTTTTTGAAAGCAAGAACTGCTCAATCGCGTAAAGTGGAATGGAAGATGGGTTTTACTGCCACTGTTATTTTTAGAGGGGCAGTACTGTTAGTTTTTTACAGGTTCAGTCCCGTTAAGTGTTGCGTAAAGTTGATCGGGTTCTGGAGAAAAACTAAGTGCAAGGCATTTTTAAAGGCCATCGTCGGCTACCGTTGCAATCGTTGTTATAGAATTTTTATTGTTCTCCGTCTTCTGTTGCTGAGAGCAATAAAATGGTACATTTGGTAAATTTGTCGCAAATACGAAAGCAACAATGTTTTATGTTTATGCGTATGAGCAAATGCATATTTAGTATAAGAAATGCATGGTTTAGTACAGCAAACAATAAATCGTTTGTAAAAATATTACTTCTTTTAACTTAAAAAAAATCAAAGAATGGTCTTTAAAAAATATTAAATGAATTCAGTCACTACCTCGATGAAAGTGAACGACTTTTTATAGGTGTATTTATAAATTTACTTAATAATTTTTAACTGATTTTTCTTTGACTTTTCAATGTGTAATATTTTTACAAACGATTTATTGTTTGCTGTACTAATGTGAAATTTTTCCTGGGTCTCTTCCAGTTTTTCACCTCCCTGCTAAATGTACATCCATTCATTATTTCGATATAAAACTAATTACTTAAACATTTCTTTAATATATAATTGAAATTATACTTATTGTTTGTATAATAAAAGAATAAAACGATTACCCTTAACTTTCACATACTTTTCCCTTAAAATCCACCTCTGTTCTGATCCAACTTGCCATGAGATATTCTCACGCATTTGTTAATTTGTGTATAAGGGAGTTTTTTGGAAAGACAATTTCTACATATCCCCTTAAAAAGAACTAAGAGGCAGATAAATTTGCATGAAGAATTGAATGTTTGGACTTTACCACGATAGTTCTGACAACTGAGAGCCACGGATTTTACTTCACGTATTGGGCTGACCTATAGGGGATCCTATCAAAAGAATTGCAATTTGAAGGTGTGACGACAGAGACCATAAAATAGAAGGATTATAGATTGAATATCGATGCAGGATTGATGATGATTGTTTATGAAGGATTTTAAGTACTATTGAGCTATAAAAGATGTAGTTCCAAAATATTTTCTTAGTTTTGTTTATTTATTGATTTATTAAAAAAAAATCTTAATCAAAACCCTAGATGGGCATTTCAAAATAAAAATATAGATGAGACACATGTCCTTACACAGTAGCACAAATCCGCTGGCCAATATTGCCCAACACTGGCCAAACCAGTTGTGGACCGTCGTAGACTGGCCGTTGCTACGGATCTTAGTCAATCTCTCCCAATGCTGGATAAAATATTCTGAAAGTTTCGAAATGTTGATGCTGAGTTTAAAAATTGAAATATAGTGTTATAAGAAAGAATGGAGAGTAAAAGTATGTTTTGGGGTGGTTTTGTGTTTATTTTTTTAAAAAATCGTGTATTTTGGAACGATACTCGAGTTACGACATGGACTAACCATTCTTCCCAGAACCTCTTTTACCGACATTGACCAACACCGCTGTACTACCTGCGTATCATTAATAGCCTAAGTTTAGGGGATTGTAAATTGATTTGTTGTCACCTACTCTGAAACCTTAGATTTTAATGTCCGACAAATTTTTACATAGTGCCTCATCTTGCCAAGAATTTTTATTTGGCATACCGCAGATGCATGTATCCTTTGAAATTATGTTTGAAAATAACAACCTTTGTCAGACAATTTTATTTTGTCAGTTTTGTTTTCAAACAATCTTTGTTTATGCTTCTATCGACACTTGTATCATGTAGAAGCTAATATGTAAATTTGGGCTGTAGTTGGATGAAATAACAGTACTTTTAAAACTTACTACTAAGGAAAAAGCAAAAGAAGCACGGTATTACTTGGAGATTAAACTTCGATACATAGATCATCATTATTAAACCCAACTAATAAAATTATTTTTCCATCCTACTGCAAATAAAGCTATCCAAGTGTCATCACCATCCTAGCAATCACTTCCTTTCTCCGCAACTTTTCCTCTCTAAAGGACAGCACCCACAATCCACAGAACCAACTGACTCGTCAAACTTCTAGAAGGCACTTTAATTAATGAGCCCACACTCACTGCAAGAAAAAGAAGGTTTCCACTGGAGAAGGAAGCACAAAGCATCTTCCGAGATGGTTCTTGACGTGTCAAAGTGGGCGGCTGGAGGAGACACTGCAGTGACAAATTTGTAGTCAGGTGTCCCACTAATTATGGGTTCAACACTTCGGGAATGAAGATTTTTAAAGTGTTCCTCACGCTTGTTCATTCACTTTTCGAGTGAAAGAAGCAAACAGAAAAGCCTCTAAGCAAGAACAATCAGACACAGTTTCAAAATATATTTTATAGTCGTTGGCATTTTTATAGATATATTATTCCAATTGTAAAGTTATAAGTTATTGAAATACTTTAGAATTTTGTTTCAATCCATTCTGACTTTTTTTTAATGTGTAAGGAAATAAAATATTCTGCTTTCTCCAAAGAGTCAATAGCGTTTTACACAGGGTGTACTACAGATGACCGACGATTTGAAAAATCAATTTAAAAAAAAAAAGGAAGGTGATAGAAATATGCGGTTTGCTGTATTATGCTTAAATTACCAAGGAATTAATTCTCGCCAATTTTCCAAATTAGTTACAAAAGTTGCCAACAGATGGCGCTGATGACTAGATAGGCGCTGATATATATATATATATATATATATATATATATATATATATATATATATATATATATATATATATATATATATATATATATATATATATATATATATATATATATATATATATATATATATATATATATATATATATATATATATATATATATATATATATATATATATATATATATACGAACACTCATAAAAAAATTTGCAATGTATTAACACTCTACCAAGAAATTATATGAGACCAATACCATAGTGGCACATAGAAAATATTCTCCAGACATATATTAAGTGTTATTAGATTGGATACTGTCGTCAAAGACATCACGTTGTATGTTAATAGGCCATTAAGCGGATGCAATCGAGTACACGAATGTAATTGTATGGTATTAAGATACCCCTTCTCGAACTCTCCACCTAAACATATATTTGTTAACTGTTATGTGGAATACTATCGAACTGCTACAGTGCTAAGTTCTTTGAGTACTGGCGATTACGATTTCGTTACAAACAAACTTGAGCAACCAATATTTATTTTTTGCCATTCGATGACAGATGAAAATACAGGCAATGGCATCTATAAACAAATTTCCAAATATTTTCTCATTCCAAAGCTTCACTTATTTATATATTTCTTACTTTCACATTTGGATTGTTTCTTAATCATGCCGAAATGCTGTCTACCTAAATAAAACAAAACTACTCTCTTTAAAAAAAGAAGAAGAAAAGAGAATTATTAGCGATCAATCAAATAAAATTATAGCCGTCATCTTAATTTTAAATTCTTGTATATCATTGAAAGACAAATTTAGAAAGGATGACTTCAAAGCTGGCGTACGATTAAAATTGTTTTATAAAATAAAAGAACAAAAGTCTGAAGAGTCAGTAACATTTACTATTTATTTATTGAGTCATTTTTTAAAGATATTATCAATCCGAACTTGTACAAATTACCTTTTTTACAGAAAACCTGTTTTAAGTTATGAAAGGGAGACAGGACAAAGGGACGATATTATTAAATTTAGATTTTTATCTATTACATTAGCAATCAAACTAGGCTGACTATACATAATGTTTATTTAAAGTCATGTCATGGATTGCGTTTTTTCCTGGTTAAGTAATTTCAATTATTAAAAGGTAGAAAATAATAGAAAACTCACGATCCTTTTGAAATAGAAGGTTTCACAACATTAACTAGAATATAATATATTACTTCCACCAAAAATCATGAATCACATTTCTCATCCTTTAAAGAATATTGTGTTTATTTAAAAAGATTCTTTCTTATTGTATTTCACTAATCGATGTAGCCGAACAAAATGTGGGTTATTCATGTTAAAGTCTTATTTTTATTAATAAAAAGTTTAACACTATCCCCGACTCACTAACTTTATTTCTAATTTCGCACTACATAATTCTTACCACATATTATAATTTTTCACTTTTACTACGATAAATGTACAAATTCTTCAATTTAAATAAAAATAACTTCTCATAAACTTTCAAATATTTTTTTTAAACTAAAAGATTCTTTTAAATCTCCCCGAAAACTGATGGGTTTTTTTCGAATGTTTCAAGTCCTTACTGGTTATTTAGAGTATATATGTGACCTCACTAATAATTCTTTATAAAAATTCCTTCCCTATAGAAAGAAATTCCATCATACTTGTTAAAGAGGAAAATATTGAAATTACAACAGCGCCACTAAAACTCTTACTTTCCTGATGAAAGTTTTAATGGTAAAAGGAAACGTAACTTATTTGTTACTTTTTCCCTGTAACCTTTACATACGAGGGTATCTTACATCTGGGCAGTAATTAATTGTTAGGAGGACACGGCGCCTGTTCGTTGAGGTGACAAATTAAGGGAAGAATTTCCGGAGGCATTCTTTAAATTCCCACTAAAACAATGGGCTTAGCCCCTCATCCCCTACTGAGGCAAATTAAAGAGTGTCTTAATTGGAACACTTTAGAACTTTTTCTCTTTCTTGATGAATAGTTTTTCGTAGCAAAGAGAAAGCAATAAACAGGACACACAGACGCTTCTCAAAAACACCTGAGATATATTAGTCGTGTCGAAATGTTTTTTTTTTTTTTTTTTTTTTTTTTTTTTGCGCTACAGTGATGACCTAGAATGGAAAACTGTTAATTCAAAAGCATACGTGAGTGTATTATTCACACAATAAATTAAAGATGTCCTTCTGTAAGTACATGCTCTGACATGAAATTTTAATTCTATGATTAAGAATGTTGTATAGTTTATTTTACTGCTTTATTATGTTACTGTTTTTAATTGTTTGCTCTTGTATATTTTCACAGATTTCCCCAATTTGTAATGCATTTTTTTTTTTTTTTTTTTTTTTTTAATTTTATTATAATGTATTCTAAAACTATTAAATAATATTATGTAAAATATTTTAATTTATGCCTCCTAAGACTATTTAAATATTGAATAGTTTTCTTGTTTCAACACATTTATGTTTACATCTCACAAAAAAATAATTAAAACAAATTACTAAATATAAATAAAACAAACTGGTATAAATATTCCGATTCAAGCTGCCTATACAAATAATCCAATTTAAAGCAGTGAATATATTACGAAACCATAAATACCGAAAAATAGGGCGAGTAAAAGCAGGTTTGAATTTCAGAGCATTATTAAGCCTTTTTCCATATACACCAAAAATAAAAAAATATTCTAAAAACTACGGTTGTAGTCTATTCTGGAGTTCCTCAAGGTAAATATTGTTACGAATTTCTGTATATTTGTAAATATTTCGTAGCATTAATTATGTAAAAAGATAAATTTATGTACATTTCGCATAAGGCAGGGCAATAGTTTGTCTTACTTTGCTTTCCTACAATGTGACCCTTAATGCTTGAAACCGAGTTTTACAAAGAGCAGGCCATTTAACATTATGGTAATGGAAATCTCGCCAAATTGGCGAGATAGAACCAAGTTGGCGACGTTTTTGGCGACTAATTTTCTTCGATAGATTTGGCGAGAAATCGCCAAATGTCGCCAAACGACATTTTCGGTCCCCATGTACATGTATAGCACTTTCCTATATAAGGCCGCCCAAGAGAGCAGTGAGTTGAGTTACTGAGGGAGTTGAGTTAGTTGACTGGAGTTACTGAGTTAGCTGTCTCTCAGTGAGCATTCAGAGTAGTTCTAAAAGTGAACTGTATTGCAATGTCTTTTGCGGCGATTTGTAGCAGTTGTGTATAAAGTTTTTAACTGCTGTTTCGTGCTCTATTGTTGTGTGAAGAGCTGTATTGAGTCTACTAGAACGAGAAGTTCTGGAGTTATATCAGAATAAATTTCTGCAAGGTTTTGATCTGCTTTGGCTTCAAGTCTTTCGAACCCATCAACGCAACAATTAAAGTTCAACTTTGAAACAGCTGTAGAAAAGGACCAGTCACCAGAATGACCTGAAATTTGACCTGAATATAGGCCAGAAAGAAATGGTTTGAAATAAGAAAAAAATATTCAAAATAGTTAATTTTCTTATGCCGTATGACTTTACCTTTCTTCTCGTATAATCAATTGAAATTTCAGACCATTCTGAAAAGTTATTCTTTTTTACAGCTGTTTGAAAGTTGAACTTTCATTATAATTAATATGCATTTAATTTTGGACTGTATGGGAAAGATAAGTTTTTTAAGCACTACTTATATTTACTACCAAATTAGTACAAATAGAATGTCACCTGTTTTTCATTCAATGTTTAGTAGACCAGTTGGACACAAGCAATATATCCCGGTAGTTTTTACCAGTGTGAAACAATGTTTAGTTTTCCATTTCAGTCGATGTAAACAGTCTTTAAATAAGAAGTCATCATCACCATGCTGGCAAGAAAAATCCATCGCAACATGCAGTTATTTTAAAAGCGGTCGTACTTTACTATCGTATCGACTTGTACAATACGTAAAAATAAAAAATAAAACGGAACATGACATCTTCGGTTCTAAATATTGTAGATCGTAGTTTGCACAAAAGTAATTTGTTGACGATTCTTTATTTGCTTATGATTTTTTTTTTTTTTTTTTTTTTATTCCTTCTTGGAGGGACTGTTTACTAAGAAAATTGTACTCCAACTTTGAAAGTTTAAAACGAACGCATTTGTAACTTTTAATTGTATCTAGAATACTTCATTTACCCTAAATAAAAAAATATAAGCTAGTGATATTGAAACACACGCCACTTATGAGATAAGGGCAAATCTCAATATTGAGAATCGTAATTTATAGGTTCTCCAGATAAAAGCAAGCGAAAAGACGCGTGTTTCAGAATGCTACAGGCATTAATCTAAAATTACACTGAAGCAACTTAGATTTATTATGTCATGTTTATAAAGAGGCTTATAGAAATAAAGTAATTCAATCATAAATGAATTTTAATGAAACTTAATTAACTAAATTGAAGATAGAACAATTTCCAATTAAGGTGGAAACCAAAAGTATTAGTGTTGACACAAAATTGACAAATATAATATTGTTACATTTGTGGCGCTTAACATAGCCCAAAGTGCAGGTCATTTCTGGAGCTATCAAATTAGTCCAAAGTGTGGTGATCTTAGGAAGTTAGCCCAATGTAGTTTGTTTTGGAGGAAGCTGCAAGCAACCAATAACTTTTTGATGTTATTCAAAGTGCTTGTGAAATATAAGCAGAGTCTGAAATGTAACAAGCGGATAGCCCCTTTGCTGTTTAATGCCTACATTAACGACTTTCCCAAACTACCTGACTGAACAGTGGCACAATTTGCTGATGACACTGCTTTACTTCGCACATCAAAACAAGGCAACAGAGCCATCGATAAACTTTAAGAAACACTTGACTTAGTCAAAGAGTGGTGTGAAAAATGGTGTATTAAAATCCATGTCCAAAAATCTCAAACAGTCCTCTTCAGAAGACATCACACAAGAAAACACATTACATCCAAAATCGAATAATATTGAATTCGTTAAACACACCAATTACCTCGGCGTTTATCTCGATCAAAAATTAACGTACAAAATCCACCGCTAAGAAGCCATTAGAAAGGCCACAATCGCTCTTATTTCATTGAATCCCATCATGGGCAAAGGATCAAAACTAGTCTTAAGTCTAAAGTTTTGCTTTACAAATCAGTTATTAAAGCAATCCTTCTGTACGCCTGCCCTGTGTGGGCAAATAGACCAGGAAAAGTTACAAACACTCCAAAATAAAGTAGCCAGAAAAATGACAAATGCACCCTGGTATGAGCGTAACAAGATCATCCAGAGAGATTTGGCCTTGACTCAATTGACAACTGTATCTTAATTATGTCACACAATCATCATGTTAAAATTGAAAATAGTGTACACACCCACCTTAGAGCCACCATTAATTATGATCCAATTGAGGAGCAGAAGTTTGAGAGATCGTGGAAAATTTATAGTCCGGGGAATAGAGACTGAAAAAGGGGTCTTACCTTGCAAAAGGTTATGTAGTTCTGATTTTTTAATATGTTATAAAGGTCGGTCCCGTGGTTTATAAACCAAGTTTTCGACCACCTAACCCTTGTGCGTTCTCCGTGGTGCACCAAAAACTGAGCCATTTTTCAGTTTATACGCCATAGCTCTTTGCCAATGCATCTTAGAAACACACATTATATTCAAAAGTTGTAGAATATTAAATTATCTACAGCTTTTGTATACTAATTTTTTTTTGTAGACCTATTATGTAAATAGTTATGTCGCATCAAAGTCAAAACTTTTTCGTGAAAATGCTATTTTTTTAAGATTTGTGTCAAGTTTTTTGATTATATCATCATAATGGTACATTTTAGAGAAAAAGTTTGTGAATAAAAGTTGTAGAGAAATAAATTTCCTACAAGTTTTCTATATAAACTTATTTCCTAGGACTAATAACAAAGGAGTTACTCTGCTTTGTGTATTTTAAGAGGTGAACCACAAACAAATACGTTTTTCAGTTTATAGATCATAACTCTTTCGCAATGTATTTTAAAAACAAACATTAAGTTTAAAAGTTGTAGAATATTAAATTTTCTACAACTTTTGTGAACAATTTGTTTTTGTAAAGCTATTATGTAAAGAATTAAATAGCATCAAAGTAAACACTTTTTCGTAAAAATGCTGCTTTTTTAAGTTTTTTGCCGAGTTTTTCAATTATATCTTCATAACAATAAAACATAGGGAAAAATATATCATACAAAAATTGTAGATCTATAAATTTGCTATAAGTTTTCTACAGAAAAGTTACTATCTAGGACTAATAACTAAGGAGCTACTCATCTTTGAAGGTTTAAGAGATGATAACCTATAATATTTTATGTATAGGTAAGGGTTTAAAAATAGCTTCTTACTGCATAGTCAGACAATTTTAATACCAAAATAAAACAATATATATATAATACTAATGATAATGTAAAATAAAAAAAGGAAATATATTAAATAATGTATATATCTATAGATAATAATAGTAATATAAAGTTTACCATTTTGCCGTGATGCACCAAAAATTTCTGCATTCGGAAATAAAAATGAGAAATAGACTCCATTAAAGTGGCTGATTCTAAACTACGTGGGGTACAGATCTTTTGAGATAGAATAGAAAAATCACAAGTCGGGTGGAATTATAGTGACATGTAAAGGAATTCTTTTAAGGACTCAGTTTCCGCGAAAACACCATATAATGTTGATTAAGATTTGCCACTGCCGAATTCAGGGAAGAAGATAAGAAGAACGGAAAACCATTCTCACCCCTCCTCACCACTAACCATCCTGACAGAATATCAACCACTCAGTGTAGTTACTTAAAATTGGAATACATGCGTTGTAATGATGGCTTCTTCATCATATCCAATATTACAGGAATTTGTAAAGATCTTCCTAGATTCTAATGCCAGTGTTTAAAGCATCACCGAAGCAGTATCAAGCATTCATGTTGCTCTCTTTGGTGGTCACAGGGCAACAACTTGAAATGCTTTGCGTTATAAGCAATTTTCCAAATCAACAACTGGGAGCAAGTTAAATCTGTCAAAGCTACCTCCGACCCAAGAAGCTGCTACGCACCATGTCTTTCGCACATACCATCAAGTAAAGACATGAATGGGCCAATTGAAAAATCCTCTGGTCTGTGGGTGGAAGATGGACAGTAAAGGACTTCTTCCTATTACAACCACCAGGTATTCAGCTCCTCAATCAATTATCTGACCTACATTTTCAGCCAGCGCAACATAGGATGCACTAAGGCCTGCGTTTGTAGAAAGGCCGGTCTCAAGTGCTCCATAATATGTAAAAACTGTCATGGACAAACCTGTGACAATACAGCGAACATCATAATTGATGACAACGATGAAGACGACTCAACAGAACTCTTAATTCAAGAAGTAGCGGAGGAACTAGCAGATCCTTCTTGGCTAAACAAAACTAAATTTAAGAATTTATAAGTTTTCTAAATTGTAAGTTTTATTGATATTACTATTATTATATATATATACATTTTTATAATATTTATATTTTTTGATTTATAATACTATTATTTTAATACCTATCTTGTTTTATTTTTTATTAAACTTGTCAGGCTTTGCAGTAAGAAACAGTTTTTAATATTAGATCTTATCAAGTAGCTCTTTTGTTATTATTCCTATAAAATAACTTTGTATATAAAATGTAGCAAATTTAGGATTCTACAATTTTTATGATATACTTTTATGGATATCATCTAAAAACTCGACAAGAATCTTAAAATGGTATTTTTACGAAAGAGTTTTTGCTTTGATGCTTTCATACAATTTGTTTTTCATACAATAGTTCTACAAAACAAATTTTGCACACACATTAGTGGTAGAAAATTTAATACTCTACAACCTAAAATATAATTTTTTCCCCTATAAAGTGCAGTGGAAAAAGGATATGATCGGTATACTGAAAAAAATTCAAAATTTCAGAATTCAGAAGGTTTTTGGTGTACCATGGCGAAAATGGTAAATTGATATTACCGTTATTGTATATAGATACATACATTATTTAATATATTTCCACTTTTTATTTTACATTATCATTAGTATTATGTAAATATTGTTTTATCTTTTTATTAAAATTGTCAGACTATGCAGTAAGAAGCTATTTTTAAACCCCTACCTATACATAATATATTATAGGTTATCATCTCGTAAACCTTCAAAAAAGAATAGATCCTTAGTTATTAGTCCTAGATAGTAACTTTTTGTATAAAACTTATAGCAAATTTATAGATCTACAATTTTTGTATAATATATTTTTCCCTATGTTTTATTGTTATGAAGATATAATTGAAAAACTCGGCAAAAAACTTAAAAAAGCAGCATTTTTACGAAAAAGTGTTTACTTTGATACAACGCAACTCTTTACATAATAGCTTTACAAAAGCAAATTGTTCACAAAAGTTGTAGAAAATTTAATATTCTACAACTTTTAAACTTAATGTTTGTTTTTAAAATGCATTGTGAAAGAGTTATGATCTATAAACTGAAAAACGTATTTTTTGTGGTGCACCACGGAAAATACACAAAGCAGAGTAACTCCTTTGTTATAAGTCCTAGAAAATAAGTTTATATAGAAAACTTGTAGAAAATTTATTGCTCTACAACTTTTATTCACAAACTTTTTCTCTAAAACGTACCATTATGAAGATATAATCAAAAAACTTGACGCAAATCTGAAAAAAGTAGCATTTTTACGAAAAAGTTTTTACTTTGATGCGACATAACTATTTACATAATAGGTCTACAAAAAAACTTAGTATACAAAAGTTGTAGTTAATTTAATATTCTACAACTTTTGAATGTAATGTGTGTCTCTAAGATGCATAGGCAAAGAGCTATGACGTATAAACTGAAAAACGGCTCAGTTTTTGGTTCCCCACGGAGAACGCTCAAGGGTTAGAAGGTCGAAAACTTGGTTTATAATCCACGAGACCAACCTTTATAACACATTAAAAAATCAGAACTACATAACCTTTTGCAAGGCAAAATGTCTCTATTCCCTGGACTATTATCACGATCCATCATGATGAATCGTTATGATTGGTTGGTTGTTTTCAGATTATCTGGCGCCGTCAGCAACACGAGGACTATAATGCGCCGAAACATTCGTCATTAGACTAGCCAACATACATTTACAAACACCCATGCCTAACACGGAACTTGAACCCGCAACCTCGTGGTCTAGAAGCTAGCACGCTAACCACTACACCGTTTGGTCAGCTGAATCGTCATGATATTTCAGAACTTAAATTCACCCAAAAATGGATGCAACACTTCATGATTGTATTTTTGTTTCATTAATATATACTTTCCTTAAGATATAGGCCATGCAAGTTTGTAACGTGAGTATTTTTGTCTTTAAAATGTACCTGTCTTTAAAAATTTAATTTATTGTCACAGCTTTGACAAACATGGCATATCCTCTTATGTGTTTCATGTACGCTATATTAGTACGAACATCTGCTTAGCCTGCACCCCCCCCCCCCCCTCACACTTGTTCTTTGCTCTGCCAAGCGCTCAGGGCTTTAATATCTTTTTTCTTTTCTTATTCCCCACAGGGAACTTACCTGAAATGAAGTAGTAATGGCCAACCCCTCCGGCAAGCACTGCAGAATTTACTCTCGATCTAAGATCTAACCAACGGCTTTGCATCTAATCCAATATCTTAAGTGTTGCTTCAAATCTAGTTCGACACCCTAAAAGTGTGGCTTGTTGTTACAGTACAGGGTGGTTAAAATTAAACTGATGGTACTCAGAGGCTTGTAGCTCTGGTTCTACTGAACGGATCCAAATTAAACTTGAAATGTATATTAAGTAGATCAAGAGGTCAAGGTTTCCGTCAGAAAAACAAATAGTTTGAAATGTTGCCAATAGAATACACCTAAATACAAATGAGTAGTTCATGGGATTTCGCTATAAAAGTGATAAGTTTGGCTCGAAGAAATTAATTGCTTGCATTGAATATGCCGCTGAACAAGAAAGAACGCGCATTAATTGTAAAACTTCTTTAACAGAATGAAAGCAATGCTTCATCAGCATTCCGTTCTTATCGACGAGAGAATAAACAAGAGGACTCATGTCCGTAAATGCAGTTAAAGGCATGATTAACCTTTAACTGCTGTAAGCGGTCGGACAGACCGCGAGTCATTTTTTGTGGAATGTTTCCGTCCCCTAAAATATATCCCCTTTGAATTTTATATTGATTTTTCTGATACTATGTTTCTTAAACTTTAAACTGATGATCACCAATTTGTTTGGCGTAGTATGGAACATGTGTTGCTCTTGCGCCAAAACCTTTAACCACCCAAACTCAGCAGTTAAAGGTTAACAAGTTAAAAGAAACCGTATCTCTGGTCTGGATATTGCCCCGGGAAGAAGACGACATGCAACTGGCCAGCGATCGTGGAGGAAGTTACAATTGCAATTGAAGAATCTACAAGTTCCTCAAATGCTACTATAATTGGTAATTCAATAGCACGTGCACTGGACATTCCTTGAGCAACTGTGAGCATGAACCCTTGTGACTTCTGCTGTGGGGTTTTCTAAAAGATCGCGTTTATCAAAGACGTGTTACTAATGAAGCAGATTTGAAAACCAGCATCGTCCGCCACCTCTCCCTCATTCCTATTGATATGTTACCCACCTGATGGCTGTGGAGTTAGGGCTTTGGCCTCGCATACCAAAGGTGTTGAATTCGAATCCTGGGTGAAGCATGGATGTTCATTGAAATTCGGAATTCACGTTAAGCTGTAGATCCCGTCCCGATTATCCATCATTCTGTATAAAAATAGGTTGTTGAGCGTACAAACCAACGAATTTATTGATATGTTGCTGGTTGATTGGTTTGTACGCATGCATCTGTTTATAACGCGGTGGTATGCTTTCAACTTATTATTGACCGGTAAGGTATGCACATAGAGATGTTTAAATACAGATGTGTAAATAAATAAAATAATTATGTTATTCTTTGGGATTTTTTAACTGTTTTTTTCTCGTTACAGCACTACCTGTTGGTAGAATTTTGAACTCTTTTTTCCAACGTAAAACTCGGCCGCATGATCTCCATGACATGTATATGAAGTTTCAACCGGATCCATTCAGTAGAACCGGAGAGGGACGGAGAGGGCGATCGGCCCCTCCGTTATTCATTTACCGCTCAAGTTTTAACGTGCGCTGTTCTCAGGTTCTTGGTGAAATCAATCAAGATTTGACGAATCCGCACTGAACATTTTTAATATAAATGTTTTCATTCCAAAAAATTGAGATGAAAAAGCCGAGAACGGAGCAAGACAACAAAGCAAATTTTGTTTGAAAATGTTCAATTATGTATGTGATTTCGTTGTTAGATTGTTCTGTCTTATCATATTTAACAATAATTTATCCTGAATCAAACAGTTGTAGACAGCTAATTTATTGTCGTAAATTCACACATGGCCAACTATTGTGTCGCCTCTACGTTATTGAGACTTTTTACTTCTTTGTATCATGTATAATCAAAGTTAAGTTATCCCATGGTATAGTAATATAACTTAAAAGCAACAAAATTTACCTAAGCTATTCAAAAGCCATCATCCCTTCCGTAATAAAACTCTGGATCCGCACTTGCTATGAGTACCATCAGTTTAATTTTAACCACCCTGTATTATGGACTCTTGTTAATAATTAAATGTTGTTAAATTTTTAAGCCCGCTCTCTCTGATTTATTTAATCAAAGTTAGAAGTTAAGGTGTAAGACACGCTACGAGCTAGAATCTGAAATCCGGCCGTAACGTAGGGGTCGTTGACCTGGCACCTCCACCCCTATACACTCTAAATTTTATCTGACATGAAAAAAATACTTTATGGTAATTAGGTCATTCGCATTTCTTATATGTTCCACTAACCTAAAGAAAAAGGATTAAAAAAAATTATTTTATTAATAAAATTATTTTTTGAAACTTAATGTATATTATCAACATAATGGAACATTGCACAAGAATGGAAATTTGTTAAATTACTATATTATCTTTGAACATTTTATGAAAATATTCCCATTTCCATAAAATCCCATCATTATTGACTTACGCTATATTTTTTACTTAAGGTTGTTAATACATTAACTAATTTCCTAATGTGTGTGTTTGCTTCTTTCTGAAGTGTCCATAATTTTCTCTGCGATCTATGTGGGCAAATTTTTTGTAATCGTATTATGGTTTCGAACACAATTTAATTACATTATTATTATTTATTTATTTATTTTTTTCAGTGCGCAAAGATTCAAATAAAGGGAATACTGAGCTAAAATTTTGTTGTAAATAAATAATTATTCTAGTCCCAATTTCAGGAAAGAATACCTTAGAGAAAGGTCTTTTAAAAAGAACTTCTTTGCATTTCAAATATCGAATGGGAGAAGTCGCGAATTTAGAAAATAACCACTTTGAGATCCCAAACCGTTGTGTCTACTTATTTTTCAAAGAAGAAATTACGTAGCTACAACATTGATAATTAAACCGGAATCGTCTCACATGCTAGTATCGTATGTTGCCTCTGATCCAGGAGTTTGACTCGATTATTGAATAGAACTTAAGGGGACATGGGACACTTTTTAAAAAATTCTTTGATTTTGCTTAGAATTAAATAATATTTGGCAGAAACATAAGAGATATGACTTTTAAGACAGTCACAAAATTTGAGCAGATAATATAAAATAAATAGTAAATTGTTGAAAAAAATTCAATAAAATAATACGAAATTTTAACTTTTTTTCAAAATGCTCCTTGAAACACAATATTTTAACGAACATGAAAGAAAGATTTTAAGTTATTTATCAATATATTATCAACATTTACACACATGCTTTTATCTTTTGGTGCTATAGTTGAACAGAAATAAAATTTCAAACTTGATGCTAGTGATTTTTCATTAAAAAATGCACATATTTCAGTTTTCCAAAATGAAAAAAAAAAAATTTAATAAATGACATAAAAAAGCATGTGTATATCTCTTTATAATACATTAAAAACTATTTCTACAAAATATTAGGTAGATTTAACAAAAAATGAATCACAAGGAGCTTTTCGAACATAGAAAAGAACATAGAACATAAAATGTCAAAAAAGCGAAGTTGAGAAAAATGCATTTTTAACTTTCGACAACAAGTGTGCAACACGTTAAAATAATTAGTTAAAATAAAGATTTTACCACTTAAAATCATCAAATTTCCAAAATTCAAACACGAAATTAAAGCTAGTGATGTCAGCAATTTTTATAGGAGAAAAAAAAAGGGGAAAAAAACGTAATTTTTTGTTATATTTTTGTAGTTTAAGTGTCTCATGTCACCTTAAAAATAGAAAAAACTTGATGCACACCTCGAAAAACTTCAGAAGTTGTAAAATGTATAGCATATTTCAATATTTGTTTATTACTGTCTGAATCTACAAGTGAAATGTATAGAAGTCTGCCATTTATGTTTCCAACAGTTTGAGAAGATAAAAAAGTACTTAAAATGTGTACAAAAAAGACATTCTTTAAAATAATTTAAATTTTAATTAATTTCAAATGTAGTCTAGTATGCGTTCCCTAAAAGTAGACGTATTATATTTTTGATAAAATATTTCAAACTAAACATCAAAATGAAAAGGAAAAAAAAATCTGGAGGGTTTTCAACCATGATAAATCTAATAAAAGGAAGAAAAAAATATAAGTTTTTATTTAAAAAAATTTATAAATTATTAAAAAATTAATAATTAGTCATTAAAAAACTGTTTAATGCAAAACTTGCATGACACTTATGTTTCATCTTTTACAAAATATCATTTGAAACAAAAATTACTAAAATATATGAATTATTTAACAATGTATGGCTAAAAAAAGCAGGTTTTTTTCGCATTAATTTGTCATCATCTAAATTACAAGCCAATTCTAGGAAAATTATGTATTTCGGCATTTCGCCTTTTTTTAGGATGCTGAATCTAAATGTGGCATAATATTATAGAGTTGCCACTGAATATTTAAAAAATTTAGTGTAGTTTTGTCATGTAAATGACCCCACATCACAAAAAAGCTATTTATAATTATTACAAACCTTCCACGAATTAGAACGGTACATTTATGCGTACTGTACCTATTGGAATCCAAATCCTCTTTCATATTTCTTTAGTTGTGTGCCCATGTTAATCTTCGTGTTGAATGACATACAGCTAAGTTAACGTCATCCAATTTGACGTTAACTTTCTCTTAGAGAACAGATAAAGTGGCTACTGACGCTGTTTACTAGTTGTTGACCAGAAATAATTTGACAAGTTATATGTTGCACTAACTCTCATCTGTTCACTGTTATAATACAATATATACAGCGTCCACACTTTTCATTCACATTCTTTTGTCCTCAAAAACTGATCTTAGAAGAAATTATTTGACTGGAAACAACATAATTACGGTTCGCCCTTGATACAGTGGTTCGTGAAAATTCTAGTACTTGCATGACACCCAAGTGGAGTAACCCATAACCCAAGCACAGAAAATTCTCCTCGACCAAATTCACTTGCATCTAAAATCTTGTCTTTCTGCCTACTTGAATATTGCTGATACTCTAAACATCATGTCTTGTAATGTCAAATTACTGCTTACATTTCTATTTCCATTTCTATTTCTATTCACAGAGGGTATTGTAGGGAAACATATTCATAATGAAAAGTATCTCTAATTCAATTCCTTCTCAGTGTAAAGCTTATTTATATTATATTTAAGCTACGTACTGTTTACATTAGTTTGCATGGTTCCGGTTGTCTATTTATACAACTATAAAGTGCTTATCAGAGCCAAATACGCGTCATAATTTTGAATTATGATGAGATTACAAATATTTGTAACGTCCTTTATTTCTTATATTGTATATTTTAGTATTGAATCCTTTATTTCTTATATTGTATTTCTCATATTGTATATAAGTACATATTACATTGGCTTATACTCTTATATAATGAAAATGCATAACATATGACAAATTTTTATTTAAGTTAAGTTATGTAGTTTTTATTTAAACTGTCTTTTTTAAAGAGTATGTATTTTTTTTATCATTAAAAAATAAATTGTTAAAAAACTGCTCATTTTCCAGATAAATATTTATGACATTAATCTGGAAAATTAATCCGAATAATAAATAAGCTAAAGTACATGCATAAACTCCCGATCCCCAACAACTTAATTATAATATTCAAATTAACAGAAATTCTAAAATGTTTGATAAAATATTTATTTGTTAATATTTTAATATCTTTTGAGATACCTTGCGTGAGAACCTAATTCTTTTATACAAAAATTAAACAAGAAATAAATTAATTATTAATTTTAGCCTTTTTGAAATTGCTGTATTTATATCCCATGAGAGAATACCTCCTTTAAAGGTTTCTAAGTCACTACTAATTACAATACTGTAATTGAGCCTAGACTAGAAACGAAATCAATTTATTTTTCAGTGAAATATAATTACTTTTTTCACAAAACATGAAGTGGTTTTTCTATTTCAAGTATTCAAAAGATAATTAAAATATTTATAGTAAATCTCTAAAAATTAAATGAAAAATTAAATTGAATAATAATGAAATATATTAAGGAGAATGTTTATACATTGATATGAAGTACTTAAATATTATTTCAAAAATACATTTTGACAAAAAAAATAATAAACGGAAGAGGGTAGTTTATTTGAATTAAATTAATAATATAAATTTGGGAAGCCTTTTGTTTTGTTTTCAAAAAAGACTTAAAGCTGAATATCTGCATGTGATCTAATTAAAATATTCCTAATCCAATAAAACTATTATAAGTTGTAAAAAAAGAATAAAAGATGTACTTACTATAAAATCATTATCTAAACAAAGCATTTAAGTTTTAAATAACACAAATAATGTATATGCAATAAAGACTACTTAAATCTTTATTATAGTTATTTATTACTATAAGAAGTAAATAAAATGATATGCTTTAAAAAAGCAGTAATAAAATAATTACTGACATTTCTTAATTGGTGAGTCAGCATTTTAAGGTTTCAATTAGCAATTAAATCAATGTTTAGTTGAAATTATAATCTGGGCCTTATTTGTTAATTTCCAGAGTATATATCTTTAAAAACTGCTTTAATTATATTCAATTTAGGTACTGAAAGTATAGGATTCGGTAAAAAAAATTCGATTTTTTTGCATTTCTCCACGTTTTGAAACATCCTGATTTCAAAAAAGTGATCTAGAAAAAATGCCTGTCTGTGTGTATGTGTGTACGTGGACAGCATAAATCCCGAACAAATTGACCGATGATGTTCAAACTTTGCGAGAGGGTTAGTGATGGCCCAAGGATCTACTATTAAGGTTGTAGTCAAAATCACGCATGCGCATAGGGTAGTCATTGAAAAATCATATTTTTTAATAATTGCTAAAAAACGACTATAACGATTTTGTTCAAAATTGCTGTGGTTATGTCCTCTTAAGGTGTTTTAAACATCCCCACCTCCGAAATTCTTATAAAAATGCTTTAATGGTGTAAAAAATTGAAAAACGAATGCCATTAACACAGAGTTCTCTTTCCTTGAGCCATACCTCATCAACGATTGTTTTTTCTTCTCTCTCTCTCTCTCTCTCACTCTCTCTCTCTCTCTCTCTCTCTCTCTCTATATATATATATATATATATATATATATATATATATATATATATATATATATATAACGAGCTTTTAAGGGGGTCCGGCACATGAAAATTTTGCAAATTATTAATTTCGAGTTTATTGCTGTTTGTCAAAATATAAATTTTTTTCTTTAAAATGATGCCACATTTGTAATTATATCTGATTTCAAAGTATTTTTAATAATTTTTTGAAGTAAACAAAATGTAGGTATGTCAAAGCATGTTTTTTAACTTCAAAGTCGAATTTCTCAAAATGCCGTTTTTTCATGTTTGGGTGCACATAACTTAAAATCTACATGACATAAATGCTTCAAATTTTTTGTAGATGTTTCTCTAATGTATTTAAGTACTTTAACACAAGGAATTATTGATAAGTAGCATACATTTTATAAAAAAAATAATTAGTCTAAAATTTTAAAAAATTCCGTAAACATATTTTTAGAAAATCATAATTATTTTAATTTTTAAAAAATAACAAAAATCTCGTGTTAAAGTATTCAAAAGTATCTAAATATTATACTGTGAAAGCTTCATATTGATTGAAGAATCGGTTATTAAATGAGATGCCCCAAAAGTTGCTGAATTTAACATGGCTCCTATGGAGGTGCCGGACCCCCTTAACACGAGCTTTTACCACGAGAAACTATATTAATCTAGTAAAAGAGTTGAATGTATATTCGCTTTGTCTTTGTTTAATGAGATGTTAGATATCTATTTCTGTAAACCTACTTTAAATATAAAATGTTGTTATTTAAACATAAGTGTTTCTGAAATTTTTTCCAGATAAAGAGTAATTATTTTTAAAGCTTTAAACAAGTACAAATTATGTGGTATTCGTTTTTTAGAGTCGTTTCAAATTATGAAATCCAATGTTTGATCCAGTGAGATCTTGAACCCATCGAGTTAAGGTATGATAGAAATTTTGTTGGTAACTGTCGAGTAACTCTTTTTAAATAATTTATGAATTAAATGTATCATTATTAAGCGCGAAACAAAACAAAAAAAAATGCAATGATTTTTCAGTTAAATCAACATCTTGAAAGCAAACCAGAGCCTAAAATTTTTTAGATATTTGGGACGAATTGATAAAAAATTCATTCAGAATTTTCGATATTTCTCCATCCTGAACCACGTTTGTGCTTGTACATTTTTAAAACAGTTTGTATATCTTTACTCAACTAGATGATGTACTCAACCCTTTTCCAATATACCTTACTCTAAATAAAGAATGTACCAGTACATGAAAGATCAATATATTTTGGACTTCCGCTATGTTTTTCCACCAAGATTTCTAGCATCCAGAGAAATGATGAAGGATGCGAAAGATAACGAAAGATAATTCCTCTATCCCCATCTATCATCCAACAGATAAAACATTTATCTGTATGGGACGCGCAAGGAGAAAGTATTTCACCAAGTTTCTTGAAGGCCAGAATCGTGAATTATTGAATTCCAATACCAAAACTTTCAAGAACTCCGTTCCATATAATCGTGATATTACGTAAAAATAAGTTATTGCAGCTATCTGCTATCGGATACCTAGGGCATATGCATAGTACAGATAAAAACGGTTTGGTGATCAGAGAAATTGTTATGAAAAATAACGTGTCTTGTATCAGTCGATAATCCTTACGTTAAATATTAGAACAAATGAGTATAGTTTTCGGATAGTTTTGAGTGCAGTTTTAAATATTAGTTTGGAGTATGCATCAAATTTGATTTTTTTTTTTCATTCAAAGTGGTCTTATTCAAATTAAATGATAATAATTTACAGAAGTGTATGTTAATGCTTGTTATTTATTCGTAAAATTATGAATTATGCAAAGAAATGCCTGATTAGAAAGTTTTTAGAACCGTTAAAAGCATGGTTGCCGCCGTGAAGGTGCAAAGGAGTGCACTTGCCCCCCCCCCCCCTACCCTGGATTTTGAAAATTAAAAATAATGAGGAGAAAAGTGGTATGATTCACTGATAAAATAACTATAATATAGTTTTTAAAGTATTCAATGGATAAGAAATTTAATAAGAAACTATAAATTAAAATTTCATAACATTAGCAAATTGAAAAATCAAGATTATAACAAAAAATTATTCACCTTGCACTCCCTTGGATGTAATCTGCAGCCCCCTGAAAAAAATTCTGATGGCACCCATGGTTAAAAGACACATATTCAAATTAGTCATAAAACTAAATACTATATAATCTTGCAAAAGTTTTTCATAATAAAATTTATTTTTGAAAGCTTTCAAATACTATAATTATTGTTAAATATTTAAATAATGTTCAAACATTAAACACTTACACTTGGCAGATCATTTTTGAAGAGGCAATTATTTATTATTTATTCAAAAACAAAACAAAGAGTCTAAAATGGTGTAAAAATATCTAAACTCCCTATATTCTATTTGCATCATTGAATAAAAATTTTTACAAGTCAATTTTTTTTCTTATTTTATTGGCCTCAAAAGAACACGTTACTAAAAACCATTGCGAAATATTTTAATTAAGTACTAAAAATTATGTTATGTTAAGTGAAATACGAATTTTGTATTGACAGCAAACAATAAGCCTTTAAAATTCCTCTTTATATATATATATATATATATATATATATATATATATATATATATATATATATATATATATATATATATATATATATATATATATATATATATATATATATATATATATATATATATATATATATATATATATATATATATATATATATATATATATTATATATATTTATAATTTTTTTTTTTTTTTTTTTTTTAAATCTTATTAAGATATTTATTCTTAATTGTGACAAAACAGAAAATTATCGATCAAAAGCACCAAAATAGAAAGATTTTTAATGAAATACAAATGTAATTTTAATACTTCATCCTCTAAAGTTAATATATAGTGTAAACTGCTTTATTACTAACAGGTAAAACTTCTAGCTTTACCCACACATTCATCACCAAACTCAAGTACTTCAATTCTGAGATACGCTTTAAACGAAGCAGAAAGAAATACGATCTATTTACTTGAAAATCAACGACAGTTCATTGTAAAGTTGCCCGAAGTCTCAGATTCACAAGAAGGGAAAGAAAAAAAAAAGGAAATTAAAGTTTCTTTCTCCCGAAATCTATTCTTCCAATCTTGCCATTAAAGAACAACCATCGTTAACCAGTCCACAGACCCTAAAGCTTTCTTCTGATTGAAGTTGAAGTAGACACTATACACTCGAGGTTGTGTTCGGTTAAAAAATAAATGAAAAAAACTGCTCCTTTTTTTTTTGTAATTTAATTCTTTTATTTGTCTTTGTACCACCTGTTAGAGGTGGAAGGAAGTTAATCGAATTCGAAACTTTGAATTTGAGACTTAGAGATTCCATTTGTAATAGAATTGCAAAATCAGATTTAACATTTTTAAGGAACTAGATTATTTTGTACAATCAACAACATTTTTACTAGCAATAACAACTAAACAGGCCGGAACCTCCAGCTTTCCATAGATTTTGAATAAGAGCGACAAACCTGCTTCAGATTATAGCTTTTAGTTCTTCTATTTGTATGTGTGCCATATGATAAATATGTGACTAATTTAATAGAATTCAAAACTTTGAATTTGAATCTTTCGGATTTCATCTGCAATTGAATTGCAATGTCAAATTTAGCATTATTTAAGAAACTAGTTTGGTTTTCACATTCAGCAATAACAATTTAGCAGGATGAAACATCCTCCTTGTCTTAGATTTTGAATAAAAACGGACATCCAAATAATGTCTTAAAAATATAGTTCTGCAAAGGGAAGCAATGATTTATTCCACGGCAATAAATTGCTCTCGCATCATTTTCTTCGAGACAAAAATATCACAAATGACATGCAGCATTCCATTTGGCAAATAGAGCTGAATTAAAATATCAGATAGTATAAAACAAAAATTTCTTTGACTTTTCAGGTCAATTAATTTAGCGATTAGTGGCATAGAACGAATTCGAGCCCTCGTACCTTATTCCCTCCTCTTCTTCAAAATGAAATCTATATGTTTTAGTATTAACGTTATCGACTTCTTTAAAAAATTTACTTTTCGATTAATATAAATTATCGGAGAGAGCAAACTTTTTCTGGGTTTACAAATAAATACAAATTTTTGCAGTAAATCCTAATATTGTTACGCAATTTTTCTGTATATAATTCTAAATAGCATTAATATTTCTTTTCAAAATTCTATTCTATTAAATTTATTTTTTTAACAGCCATAATACAGGTTTGTGAAAGTTAACAACACGTGGGTGAATCGATCGATTTCGAGATATTTCCTAGTGCGTGCTGATCTCTATATCGTCTGCGATGAATTTTTTGGAGAAAGCTCACACAGAAAGGACATAAATAACTCCAAGACGCGGAATTTAAGTCGGTTGGATTTAGCGCGCTGATTTGAAAAGAGATCAGTGATGGTTTTTGTGAAGTCTGAATTATCGATGTTTTCTGAAGTTGTTGAAGCTTTTCTTAAAGCTTGATACCGAGTTTATTGTTGTTTGGAGAGGTTTTGTGGGCCTTTAAAACGAAGAACAAATTATAGCTTTTACTTTGTAAAAGATGTGTCAACTTTACCTATGAGAAAATTCGTAACAATAGTTTTTTAAATAATGAGTACTTGTGTACCTGGAATCAACAACAGTTTTTGAATTTCTTTTGTTATTTTATTTTCAATTGTTTATTCATCAACTCTTTATAAAAAATAAAAAATCTATATATTTAATAGGCAATACGTTTTTTGGGGTTAGTCCGTCCGCCTAAACTGCTCAACCAATTTCAATGATCAAGGTGTCATTTTAAAGGAAATAAGCTGTAGATTTGCCAAAACGTGCCAAAATAATTTATTAACACTTCATTAATTAGTTAAATTTCAATATTTTTCCTCATTAAGCTACTACAAAGCCTCAATGATTTTGAATATATGAATGGCAACATCCTTACGTATGTAAACAACAAACCCGACTACGCGACGTCCAACGCGAGGCATTTTCTGGATAGAAATACTTCAAAATAATAATTACTCTAATACAAAAATGCTTTAGAAAAACAGAAAAAATCAACTTTGAAACGAAGAGTTTAAAAAAGCTTTAAAATTAGCAACGGGTTTGTTGTTGGTTTGAAATTGATTGAGCAGTTTAGGCGGACGGACTAACCCCAAAAAAACGTATTGCCTATTAAATATATAGATTAATTTAATAGTTACGATGATGCAAGAATAAATAGGTCCAAGATATGTACATTTCTTTTGGATTAGAATTTCGGATAATCCAGACTTTTCGAGAAAGTTATCTGCTGAAACATGTTCCGGAGGTCGCCGGGTTGCATTCAGCGCTAAATCGACAACTTTCAAAAAGTCGCTAAGAGGTATTGTGCAGTAAATCTGAACCTATATTCATTTCTAATCAGTACAAATTCAACTATTACGAATTAAAAACTATCAAAATAACGACTAAAACCACCCAATCAACTTCAAAATCTCATATGAAATTTAAAATTTTTTTTTACAAAATAGGGTTAATTTTCTCGCCAAATTTGATTTTCGAAAAATTCCGGTTGATTGAATGCCGGATAATTGGCCTTTCTTTGTTTTATTTTATCTTCTAAGAATCGCAAAAAAGATTATGCGAACATATGATTGCTTCGATAGGAAATTTCGATAAGCAACTTTAATTATTTTGGCGCTTCATACGAAACCAGCCCGTAAATTTTAATTGTTCAATGAAATAACCGATCTTTTTTAAATATATGTACAATACTGTTTATTTTTGTGGTTTTCCAATAACTTTTTATTACGTTGCCACACTGTCCCTGCTTAAAGCGTCTCGGCAGCAGTAGGATAATGACGTGGTAAGTATTCTCTTCATAAATAACAAAACGTTTTCAGTTTCATGGCATTATGCAGCTGACGCTTCACTTTGAGGCGAGCAAAGCGAGCCAAGGGGATTGCATAGCAATCCAGGGGGTTGGCGAGCGTCAGCGAGCAGGGGGCTGAGCCCCCTAGTAAAATTAAACCAAAAAAAAAAGCCTAGGGGTTTGGAACATCGCACACTATAATACGGAAGTGGATTTGTGTAATTTACCTTTTTTGTATTTTCATCATTCATTTAGAAAAAATTGCCAGTTTGGCGAAATATTTTGAGATAATTCTTGTAGGTGTTTTTAAAAAGAAAAACTCCGCCAAAATGGTGATTTTGGCGAAATACTTTTCAATAATTTTTATATTATCCTTTCTTATAAATGAAACTGCAGAGAGGAGAAAAAGCGATGTCGCTTAGCTATGCTGAAGGAAAGAGAACTTATTCATTTTTCGACTTTTTAAGCCATTAAAATATTTTAAGGGAATTTTGAAGGTAAGGATATTTAGAACACCTTAAGAGGCATTACCACAACGAATTTGATCGAAGTCGTTCGAGCCATTATTTGGCAATCATTAAAAAACATGATTTCTTCAATAGCAGCTACCTTATGAGGATGTGCAATTTTGATGAAAACATTAATGGTAGGTCTCTGGGTCACCACTAACCAAATTTGAACATCTGAAATCTATTTGTTCAGGAGTTATGCCGACCACGTACACACAGACATATTTTTTTTTTGTCTTTTTTGAAATCAGGATGCTCCAAAACGTGGGAAAAGGGGGGGGGGGGGTCTTTTTTTCGGTTTTTTTTTTTTTTTTTCCCTATTAAATTCTGTACTTTCATTACCCTATGTATTAGGGTGGTCCAAAAAAGGTCGATTTTTTTTTTTTTTTTTTTTTTTTTTTTTAAGATTTTTAAAGGTGCTACTCGTTTAATTTGTTCCTTTTTTATTAAAAATAAATATCGTAAGGTTTGAGCCCATAATTTTAATATTTAGAGGTAGCTCAACACCCCAAAAGTTTTGTGTTTGTGTTTTTCATACCGCAGAAAGTAACAAAATTCAGAAAAATATTAAATTTTTATTTTGTAGAAATTTCTGGCATTTTGCGAGATAAAAAAATTATAAAACAATATGATAATAATACAACAATGACATTTAAATGGCAGCTGATGTGCCAGTGGCTGCTTAAGTCTATTTTTTGCAGCCAGGATGAGTTAGGCAACGTTCTTCTATTGGGTATAGCAAGAATCGTAGATGGTTCTAATTGTGTATAATGCTCCCATTAAACTTTTTACTGAATGCTTAAAGGCTTTCCGCTTGTTTATTGACTTCAATGGTTTGTACAATTTTTAATAATTTACTATAACCCTCCTGAGTCTACCAAATTTCTGGATCTATTTGAAGAAATGTATCTGGTAGGGTAGTTCTTTCAAATAACAAAGCTAGCTATTTCGTCACAAAGTCCTCAAATTTCATATCCATGAATGTTTTGAGCTTAATGTCAGGACACTTTGCAGGATTGTTTCTTCCGTTAACTCCTTTGATAGACTTTATCCTAATTTTTTCAGGTAGTGAGGCACTTGATTGTTGGTTGTTGTTTCCGACTGGGTGTGTTGTTGTTATTTAGGTTGTGCTGGATGTGATTTTACTCATATAGACATTCCATTCGTCGTGAAAAAATGGAACACCGATATAATACGTTTGAGCAGCTCAAAACTGAATTTCAGGAACAAGTTGCTAAATTAACCGGACAGTAAACTGTTATAAGACTTAACTGGAAAAGAAAAAGTCCCTATTATCGTATTTGGAAAGAGTGCATTAATTACTTTAAGTGGTAAAATTGCCATTAGCAACTGGTGAAACTCATGCTAACAGATAACTACTTTATGCAGTGTTGCAGGATTGGGGCTTAACCTTCAATGCAAAGTATGTGCTTTGACACAACAAGTGTTAATACTATCCAAAGGAATGGTACCTGTCTCTTACTTGAACAAAAAATGAACAAGAAACTAGATTATTTGGCTTGTCGACACTATATTATGAAATTGGTTATTGATACAGATTTTAATAAGTTCCAGACCAGAGTTACCTTTCTTAAAAAGATTCCAGGCCTACTGGAAGTTCATTGATAAAGACAAATATAAGACAGTAATTAATAGTAAAAAAATTTTGTCTCAAGTGGCTCATATAAAGGCTAATATATTTAGATTTGATGAAAAATTATTGGATGTAACCAATCAAGAGATGATTACCGAGAATTACTCAAACTGATTTTAATATTTCTAGATAAAACTCCATCTTGTGGAATCAGTTTTACAGCACTTGCAGCAATGCACCATGTTCTGATGGATATCCAAAATATTGTACTCTCAATTTATGAATTTTAGTAGTTATCTCACCATTACCAAAGGATATGTATTTTTGCTGTACAAGTATACCAAAAGGCTTGGATGACAACTTTTTTACCACAAAATGCCCCATACAATGATTTAATTTGAAAACATATCTATTCCACTATAAAAATATTGATAAAGGAGTATCCAAAATTGAATCAGAAAAACTAGTCAATTGTCTTTGGAGTTTGTCAGAGAATCTTGTATCTTTAGCTCTTTTTGAAGACTTGCAATCAGAAATTTTAATTCTATCTTAAGCTAGCTCTTTTTGCTGTAATACCCTTCATTAGATATTTGCTGATCCAATTGAAAAAATTACAGTTACAAATATATTTCATAAAATATGTCTTTATACAAAATTTGCATTTCAATTTCCTGTTAATTGTAACTACAACTACAATCTCATTTGCGTTTAGTTTGCACCTTCGAAAACAATCTCCCTATTAAACAATGGTGTGAACTTCATCTGCATTGAGCTACCTCTTAATATCACTGAAATGTTCTCAAATTTGGTCTGATTTCTTTTTTACAACATTGAAACAAAATAAAAGGGTAGGACTTAATAAATTTTGACCTACAATATTTTGAACCACCCTACTATGTACACCTATACATATAGGCAACTGAAAGTAAAAAACTTATCTTTGATGTCCTCACTCATGGAACAACACTGAATGTATAGCGATTTACTGTATATATTTGATAAATTTATAAATAGACAATGACTTCATATTTACCCTGATATAGTCGAATCACATCACCATATAAAGTGTATAACTCGTCACATGTTAGAATACCAAGCTTTTTAACTTTTCGACCAAATACAAATTGAAAAAATTCAGTAAATCTCCTCCTGAACCTAAATATGAATCTAAATCCTAAAATATTAAATCAAAAACTCTATGCGTAAATAAATAGAAATCCAAATATAAAAAAATAGGAAACAAATACGCCAATGCCATCTATCGTCGAACAGACGGATTCCGTTAAAATTCAATATGAATGTACCATTGCAATACTCCATAGAACCAAGTGAACTCCCATGGGATCCTTCTAGAGGAATGTAGATAGGCAACTGAATGCATTTTTATGTACTTACGAAGTTCTGAAGGAAACAGATAGATAGGTGGAAATAGATTGGGTTTGTTCAAAAGGAATGGGTTTGAAGGAAGAATGAATGGTTTTTGAATGCAGAAAACAATGCTTGGAATTTCAAAGTGGTGGTGTTAGACTAGTCTGGAATATACCACTCATAAATATCTTCCAAACTTACTTAAAAGAATGCCTTGTCTGGGACAAAAGGATACTGCCAATGATATTAATAATGCGTTTATTCAATAAATGATTTCAGTAGATTTTCACTTCTAAGCACTTCAAGCATTCATCTGAAGGCTAAGTAAGGTTGACGGAAAATATTTCATCATTCGTATTTTATATAAGGCTATATGATTTTTCGAAAAAACAATTTTGAACATGTATTCAATTTTTGCGTGATTCACGTTACTTCTTCAATTGAAATTCTAAAAATGGAACTGATGCTTACTTCTTTTAGTTAAAACATTTTATGCCTAGAAGTAAAAAAGGAATAATTTAATATCAAAGAAACGTAAAAAAAAAAAAAAAAAAAAATTTAAAAATTAAAAAAAAAATCTGCAACCCTCTCAAATGTAAAGTATGCAGGTAAAAATATTAAATCAAAAATGCTCTGTCATATTAAATTCATGATTAGAAATTGTCCAAAGAGAAATTCAATGGAAGTGGAAATTTATATTTTTCTTTTACATAAATATGTATCATCAGAGTAAGAAACCAAATTTTATTATTTCTACAAAATTGGTTTAAATAACTGTATGGATAAAATTGTACTAAATTATTTTTTATATATTTTTTTTTATCTATATATAACATTACTTTTTTTAGCGTAACGTAATGCTTAAAAACATATTTATATGAAACTTTGTTGTTGAGATAAAAAAAAATCTTACATAAATTCTTCCTAAATATGATTTCCCTTTTTTTAGAATACGCTTCTTTTAATAACGTTTAAAAATATACGTTTAATTTTAAAAATGTTAAAATAGTGATTTATCACGAGTAATAGAATTTTTTAGTTTAATATATGCAAATAAATGGACTATAAACATCCCTTTTTATGACATCCAGTGGTATTAATTGCAAATTATTAATATTAAAAATAAACCTTTAAAGAAAAGACCATTCTAAACAGTTTGAATTTTATAGAAAAGTTTACAATTTTATATTCTGTAATAGTAGTATCCTTTAATAGGACAGTAGAGAGGATTTTAAAACTAGAGTGGTGAGTACATCAATAGAAATTCCTCGGCAATATTCAACCATTTGACTTATAAATTTAGAATTAATACAAATTATAATAAATAGTTGTCTACACAATATTTTTTAATTTATATGGTGTTTAAATAAATCTACTTTGGTTTTTAGATGAATCTCAACTTACAAATTTATTTAATCACGATGGGTAGATCTCACTGAAACTATACATACATATAACTAATAAATATTTTTTCTTAAAAACAGACTTAAAATCCATGACCTAACCTTGAGAACCAATTTTGTCTCTTCTTATCATCTGCAGGATTCCAAGGATCGGTTTCGTAAATTTCATTACTTTCGAGTGAGAACTGTGAAATCCGAAGCAGCTGCAAGGCACTTATCCTTTCATTTCCAGAACCACTTGAAAGAATTAAAGAGTATTCGATTTTCTTCAACTTCTGAAGATTAAGGTACGGTAAAGTTTTTAAGCACTTGCGAAAACTTTGAAATTGGATTAAAGAAATAAATCCAAAAATAAACAGTGACTTCTATAGAGTAGGTTTAAGTTTGACTCTTATGCCCATTCTTCAGTGCTTCTAAACTTTTTCATTAAGTGAATTTGGGTTGATTTAAAAGTTAAAAATGTTTTTGCACTATTAATTCTTCCCATGCAAATATTTATAACTAAAAGTAGGCATAAAGATTAAAATGAAAGAGCTCAAAGAAATAGGTCAAATTTCCAGGTATAGATTTATTAACAGGAAATAATTTGTGAATTGAAGTAATAAACTCATGCTTTATGACTTATATAAAACATAGAACATTTATGCATATTATATAATGTATTATTTATATTCCATAAAATAAGACATGTAATATATAATATATATTTTATCTAATTTATAACATATGCTACATAAAAATAAAATTAAAATATTAAGTATAAAATGTAATAAGTAATATGCAGACAGTCCCCATGATACATTACCTTATTTTATAAAATAAGGTAATAAGTCATGAGGAATGTCTACAGTAACATATGACACGTTTTAATCCTGGAACTTAGTTTTACAGCCACTTTTCATTCTAAGTCATGTTCAATGTGTTAATTAATATTCTGATGCGTTGTTATTATTAAGTCCAACTGCTTAATTTATTATTGAATATTATTTCAATTAACATAGGCAATGAAAATCTATGAAAGAAAGTGTCCTTTAGCCGAAGAGCGAAGAAAATTTAAGGAAAACCACTCATAAGCCACACATTTATCACAGGCAAGAATATGGATTTTTGTTTAATCAATACTTTTAGAAACATTTGAGTTGTTACATCTAATCAAATGTCTCATCTAAACTCGTACTTTTTATTTCATCAGTATCTATAATACAGTTTGAAGAATGCAAGGCAAACGACGAAAAGCAGGGAAATGATATTGAGTTGTCCTCCTTCCTCCACTCCAATCTTCTGCGTCTTTTTTTTTTTTTTTTTTCTTTTTTTTTTTTTTTTTCTGTGTCCTGTGATGAGAAATAAACGAACCTGTATATCCTCAGGGGACTTTTCTCGCCCTGACAACCCCGACGAAGTAGAGGCTTAAGAAGCTAACCCCCCCCCCCCTTGCCGATCGACGAGAGTGACATACGAGACAGAGCTGTTTTCTAACCTAACGGGGATAGAGAAAAGCCCAGCACTTTTATGCACCGCGTTCTTTAAAGAGAAGGCGGCCTTTTTTATAATTGGATTAATTGAGTCGATTTCTGTTTTAGGCGTTAGATTGAAATATATTACATTAAGTCCCCTGGTGTTTTTGCGGAAAAAATTCGATTTTTTTTATGGAACGCTAATGGAAGCCAAACTCAATGTGAGTGAATTTTTTTCGATAAAGGTTTTAATGTAAAGTACTAATTGGGTAATGGATTACCTACCTCAAATTAAAAAGTTACCAAATTATGGTCTTTTAATTTATAAATCTATATCAACGATCAGCGAAGAAGACAGTATACACCAGGAAAATAACGTCCTTGACATTCGAGTTATTATCAATTGAGTTAAACAATTACTTATTACACGTGATATAAAAAGGACATATTTGCGTTATTATGTGAGTGACTAGTAAACAAATATGGGGCATAACTTAAAAGTTTAAATTTCGATTCACTGACATTGTTATAAAATTGCAGCGATTAAATTATGGAGATTAAGCTATTTTGTTAAAAGGAAATTATTGATTTTAGCATTTTCATTAAAGAAATTTTGGGCTCCAGCTTAAATAATCTATAATTGCAAATGGAGGACTATTCAAGTTCTATAACAAGTAAAAAACTAGTAATCGATTTTCTTAATTTTTTATAATATATTCAATGAATTCTGTTTTATAGCCTCCGATTTGAATACCTAATTTTGCTTCATCACAGAATTTCTCTAACGCGATATTTATAGAACAAAAATAAAATTCATATATGCTATTAAGTAAACAATTCTATATTTAAATATACCATTTATGGGATGCAAGTCTTTTTCTAAAGTGACTTATAGAACACTCTTCATGGAGCGAAGAGCGGCAGATTTCATCACACTTCCAATGGTAAATATTAAATATAATTGGATTTTATTTGTGATTGACTTGTTATATTTACAGCAATATGACTACTGGTTTAGTGTAAATCTACTTATCCTACTGTACTAAATAATGCATTTCCTCCTCAAATTTCAAATATCTAGTGTTCTTTAAATTTCTTTATTCAACCGATATCTAATATAATATATAAAGATATAAATAAACATCCTCCTTTTGAATTAAATTGTAATTTGGCAATATTGCAAAATCTGTATCTGCACAAAAAGCACATAAAGTTACAATTTGGACTGTCGCATACTCTTATAGAACTAAATTATACAATTTGAATATTTATTGCAAAACTATTTGTCATTAAAAATTAACTGTCGAATAAAAAAATAATTAATTTTTGAAAGAATTATTTGATATTTTACACAAATTATTAGGACCATCATCGAAACGGTTTTTGGAAATATTAAAATCGTTCATTTTAAAACAATATTTGTACAAAACACAGCCTTTGTTTACTCAAATATTCGCAATCGAACGAACTGTGAAACACACAAAAAACGAGCATTCTCAAATTTTAATTCGCAAGGTAAATATGTACCTTCACTACTTCATATGTAAACAAACGCATACATAAAAGATACCTAAGGATCTCTTTACAAAATAAAAAATAAAAAAAATAAAATTAAAAAAAAAAAAAAAGGTACTACAAGCTCGATATTTGCATCTGCCATCCAATCCTACAAACACGAAAGGAAGAGACCGGATACTGGTATAAAACAAGATGGTGGGCATAAAAGGGAAACATCTTCTTTATTGGAGCATCGAGACAAAGAAAGTCCAGGAAAATAAAAGGTAGGGGGCAGCTATAAAAGAAAGATCTACATCTTGTTACCGACCAACAATGAGCTTGCAAAATAAGGTAACAAAAAAGATAGCCCACTGCTGTAAATGAACGCGACGTCCCATGAGTAAACAAGCCGACATATGGAGGAAGAAGGGCAAAAGGCCCTGCTGAAAACAAAGGACACGGGATTCTTTGTTTACTTTTGCAATTATGGTTGGTAAAAGATAAGGTTGCAGTTACGGGGGAAGAATGCGTGTTAAAGAGATTGCTGTTAGTGTTTCTGGCCGTGGCTTAGTCAAATGAGTGTGCTTAGTGCAGTTTGTTTCGTTCGTCTTAAGTTGCAACATAGATTATAGTGTTTTGTTGTTCTTTACTATTATGAAGTGATAATTTAGAAGATGGAGTGGTTAACAAAAGATGTGAAAGATTATTTCGGGGGTAAGGAGAGCACATAGGTAAAAAGTATGTGGTAAATGTAGTAATCCAAAAATTGCATTTTTTTTTTTTTTTTTCTAATGTTTAAATTGATATGCATGGTTATCTAACAGTAACAAAAAATTTGAAAATAGATCATTCAAAAACATATGAAAGACGGACAATGGGATTTTCACAGAAATTAATATATATATATATATTTTCAAACAAAGTATTAAATAGATCATTTTCTCTTAGACAAATGGCGCCTTACATTAAAACGTGTAGGAACAGTAGTCTTCAGCCTTGATAAATAACACAATACAGTTTTTCAGTATTTCTATCCATTTAAACTCTAATTTGGATTTGTGGGGGAAAATAATATTTTCTGGTTATTTCTGGGAAAACTCTATCATCTTACTCTCAATTCTTCGTTCTCAGCACAAAGAGGCGTAAAATTCCTTTACGCTCTTTGTGTTGAGAGCTCTTTGTGCTGAGAGTGAAGAATTATTCATGATGCATCAGCTTTCAAATATCATGTTACTTTTGATAACTCTGTATTAAGTTGAATTATTAATGAACTCGTATATTCAAGTTAGGTCAAATGTTTATGTATTGAATTACTTCTATTTTTGTTGGGGGTTTTCCTGGGAAAAAGAACATCTAAATGTATTAGCCCTTAAAATTTATGCTCAGACCATTCAAAATATTTTCAATGTGTTTGCATTGTTCATGCACAATGTTACATATAAACAGCAATATAAATAGTTAAGTAGTTATTAAGCACCAAACAGCATGTGACTCATCAGTCTTTATACGTTAATCCTTAATTTTATTACAATTCTACATTGTCTAATTTTCATGTTTAGTTCAGTTTCAATCAAAATTTGAGAAACACAAATTTTTCATCTAATTTAATTTTCTACCAGATAGTTTTAAGAAAGGGATCTTAAAGTATTTATTGAAGTGATCAAAAACCTAGTTTTATTCCATAATTCGGTCACAGAAGTAATTTGTCTATACTTTTAACTCACAAGCACTTGGCTCACTTTTTGTGTCTCGGAGAGTTTACTCATAAAATATTCCCTCAACAGACATACATTTTTTATCTGGAATGAATAATAAAATAAATTTATGAGACAAATATTAATTATTTTGGTATTTATCATATCAAATGTAAACAAATATTATTAATATAATCATATTAATAATATCTGTTTACGAATAGTGTTTTAAAGCCATACAACTACATCGTACCATTTACTTTAGTAAGCATTTGTTGTGATGCAGTTCTCAATATCAACTTTATTTTCACCTTTAGAAAAATCAGTTTAAAGAAATATAAAAAAATTAAATACTATGTATCATCAAACATCAAACTTGATCGTAAAAATCAATTGAGTAATTTAAGAGTTGTGACTGTGACTAAAATATGTCTTGCCTATTAAGTATATAGACGACAAAAAGAATAACAAAGTTTTAAATAATATAACCCATAAAAACAAAAATCCTTTAAAAAAATCCTTTATATGCATTGTCAATTTTTATATTCATTAAAACAGAGCCGACATCAAAAACATTTCTATCAGCAAAATATGCGGCAAACTACGTTTCAAAATTTATTTATTAAAAATGAGAGTGAATTTATGCTCTCACATCCAAATATTATTTATTTATTCTGATTAAAGTAATTTTATTATTTATTTATTTAAAAAAAATCTTGGCAACAGAAAAGAGTTTCAGCAATGATCGATTCAATGCTATTTCAACGCGATTGGATGACGACCATTTGGTTTATTAGTATTCCGTAAAAGTTACCTTTTAGAGACAGTAACAGCCCCAGAAATTAATAGAATGCATTGTCATCGACATCAAACCTATCTACCAAGTTTCATCCCTATTGGATGATGGCTAAGGGATTAATTAGGCACCTGCTGATTCTGCTCCCATCGACAAACAAGCACACAGATATGAAGGTAATAAAAAGGATTTAAATAGAACTTACATAAAAACATTTAACATCTTCAAGAAAAAACATATTCAACTGGAATTCACTATATTTCTCGTATGTATATTAGTTTTTAAGTTATTTATTTCTTCAATAATTATAGGACAGTTTTGATAAAGCATCTCAACAAGCGATAAAGTGAAAATGCATAAATTCAAAACTTAAAAAAATTAACATTATTTTGAAAACTTGAATCTTCCACTTAGAAAAACAAACCAACACACGTTAATTACCCATCAAACACAAACCACACAAAAAAAGTTGAAAAATCGCCCATTGAAATTTTCACCAGAAGTAAATGACTTCGAAGACCATTCCAGACAGCGATAGACATTCTCTATCCTCTCCAGATGCAGGCTCCACAAGAATAAAATGAAAAAGCAGAACGATGCCAAAAGAGCAAGACATTCTTAAGGAAAAAGTGGCGAAAAAACTCCTACTGCTTCTGTTCACAAAAAGAGTTCCATTTAGTATGCAGTTAATTTGTTTCGTTACACAGGCGTGACAGTTATATTCTTTGTTCACCACATGTTCCGGATCTTTCCGGTGGTTTACTTTTAGGAAGATTTTTTTTTTCCTAGAACAAGTTTGGGAGAAAATTTATTTTTTTATGCAGTTCGTTATCAAGTAATATTGCGTGTTCTTTTAGGGCTACTTTCGCACATTATATCTTAAATTTATGAAAAGTTTAATAGCTTGTATGTCACGCACGAAAGTTATTCAAACAATAACGTGAAGTGCTTCTAGTCTCCTTTTGAGGTTTCTTTTAAAAACGATAAAATTTAATTTCTTTGTCAATGACTAGTAAAGTAAATAGTAAGTTTCAGAAGTCATCTACATGAAGTTCAACATACTTGAAGTAATGAACATAAACTTCCTCTGTATTAAATTAAATCTTAAAGTTTATGTTTTGAGTAATAAATTTAATTTCTAAGTGTAAAAATTATTACAGTGTTTTAGCAAAAGTATTTAACAAACAAATCCAAGATTTTTTTTTTTTTTCTTTTTAAACAAATATTCGGGCATTTAGGAAATTGGAAGATTTTTCTTAGTGATTTTCTACTGAACTGAAGTTTTGAAGAAAAGAGATTAATGGATAATGCGAATTTATGCATTCACTTCCAAATATATTTTATTTACTATGATTAAAACAATTTTGGCAACTGGAAAAAGTTTCAACAATGATCGACTAGGTGGGATTTATTAGTATTCTAAAATGATTAGAGAAGCGTGTATAAAATCGATCTTATAGTGATAACGACAGCCCCTCCAAAACTTAATAGAATGCATTTTCATCGACATCGAATCTATCTGCTAAATTTCAACCCGATCGGATGGGTATTTAAAATTGTTTATGTACCTTTCATTAAAATGATTAAAAAATTGCATTTAAATTCAAAGAAAAATAAATTATATGAATTTCATAAAATTATTTAAACTTTAAAACTATTTTAATCTACTCTTCTTTATTCGTCTGATTTAGACAAACTTCAAGTAAAATATGTTTTAAAAATATTAAATTAAATCCAATTTAATGATAGTAGAGGCAGAACATCATTGGCCATAAGAGAAAATTCCTCTAGTTATTAATTTCTCTTCAGACATTTATGTAAGTAACAACACATCACAAATTATACTAAAAATAAATTCTCTCTTAAAATAGAGGTAAAGCTGAAATTTGCAGTTAAGCAACAAATAGGTTAGAGTTTCTCTCTTTTTCTGTTTGTATTGACTTACTTTACAAGCTAATAAATAAAAACGTAAGGCAATTTTATCTAATTTAAAACATGAACTTTAAAGATTATATAAATGCCTACAATAATGTCTCGTTTATAATAGGAGTTGGATTTCAGTCATCGATTAAGAAAAATACAGACCATACTTAGGGGCAGATGTATGGCAATTGGCGCTAATGTTAAAGTTATGTACTAGACAAGTTACATAACTTTAACATTACTGTTAGCTAGGTGTCGTATTCACCCCAAGATATATGGTGCGCAACCTTAATGCTGTGCCTAGTGAACGTCGTTGTCAAACACATACAAGGGAGAAGAAATAAAATAACTAAATTAACTGGTTCGCAGTCACTTTTCATTGTCAAAGATAATATATATATATAAATATATATATATATTCTTCAAAGCTATGACCTAACTGTCATTATTATTATTTTTAATAAAAATAAAAGAATGAAAAACGGAATTTATTTACTAGTTTCTTTATATGATTTCAGTAGAATTTTGGAAATAAAAACATTTGAAAGCTCCAAACTTGTAATAAAATTTGTAGTTAATTTAAGTAGCTAAAATTTACTATCTGAAGCCCATATGAAAAGACGTTTTGTTTTTAAAGTAATACAAAACATGTTTAAAATATAATTTTATATTTATACTTAAATAAAAAAAAAAGGGTAACTGGTTTTGCATAAATTCTCATTTAAAAACACTGTTCTTTTGAACAATTTTTCTTCTTGTTTCATACATTACCTACTAATAAAACTATGAACATATAAAGAAACACGAGTGCAAAAGTCAAATACATTCATTCCTATTTGTCTGAAACCTAAAAAAACGCTTTCAAACTAGTCATCATTACAACAGACACTAATCGACAGTAACCATGTCTCCTCTACACATATCTAAATCCAATCTCCCTCTGACCACCAGCCCATATCACACAACCTGAGTAATTTGAATTATGGCCAACCAAAGCCAGCAAACACACACACTCCAACAAGTCCACCACTTCATTTCCAGACGCGTCCATCTCAAGGTACATATCCACCGGACAACAAGCAATCGACCCATCCGCCCCTCCCCCCTCTGGGCCACATTCAGAGCCCGAAGAAAGGAGACCCCCCTTTGTCAGGAGGAAACAAGTTAATAAATGAGTCCTGCAGTAAGGAACAGCTATTGACCATCACTCCTCTCGGCCCCTTTCCCTTGCTGACACGGGCAATCTGTTACACAACGGCGGAGTTGCTCACTGTCTTCGGCCACTACAATGGATGGATGGCTGTTGAGCGAACGGATCGGGGCTCTGGGTGACTTGTTACACATCATTCATTAGGGGATGCCCAACTCGGAATGGAAGGGGAAGGTGGTATTGTATTTCAAATTGTGTTTTAAATGCCTGTTGTGTTGAATTTGAAATGTTGTTTGAGAGAGGTTTATAGTTAAAAGGGTATCGATTCCCTGCAAAGTTCAAATAGTTTATTAGGGGTTGAAATTAGTTATGAAACGAATATGTATTTTGTGGGGCAAACTGAAAATCGCACGATTCCATTGGACTTTCCAGTAATCAAATAATACAAAATTTAGTATAATTAATTAAATAGGTTCCCATGAGAACATTATTCAGCTGAATGCCATACAGACGTGCTTCTTCATAATTTTAAATAAAAAGACAAAATAAATCTCCCATAATTTATCCCTAGAAGGACTTAGACATAATATTTAATAAAATAATTATTATGCCATGTTAAATCCCAATCTCATTCATACCATATTATTTGTAAATTATATACTGTTCAAATATCCACAGGTATACCTTAATTAACATAATAGCATAAAATTACATGCATCTAAAAGTGTCATACATTAAAATTCGTCACCATAACGTGTGGAAGCTTATTATGCCCTATTTTGCTAAGTGGTATTGGTTAACAAATAATTAACCGACATGTAGATTTTACTATCCTGTTTCCCTAGTTTTCAAGATATCGCGTATTTGGGCCCCATTCACGCATTTCAACACATACTTTTATAATTTTAGAGTCTAACACTTTTATTTGAATTCGTGGACATGTGGTTCATTCTATTTTATAAAGAGCTTTAAATGAGGATTGGCTTAAAATAAACCATTTTGAAATAATTATTGTTATTGTTCTTTCTTTTAACTTTTAATGCAAACCCTCCAAACAATTCTGAATTGAATACCATAAATTTTTATTTAAAAAAAAATTGTTTTTTTTTTTTTTAATTTTTTTTTTTCGAATGAAAACTTTTGTGCATAGTATGTAAATTTGCCACAGATAGTATTTGTTTATTGACATATTATTTTACTTTCTTTCACTGTTTCAAATTTTCAAAATAATTAAACATTTCGAAAAATAATCAAAAATTTATAAGACTTGGCGAGGTACAAAAAATATATAAATCGACCACTTCTGAAAGGTTTTTTGGAGCTTCACAGGAATGAGATAAAGTAAATAAATAATTCACTGTAGAAAAGAAACTTTTAAGGAACTATGCTCAAATATCTCGTAACCTCCCCCGAAACCAAAGAAATATTTCTGTCGAACAAATACCAGAGAGGAATCCTAAATTCAACGGTGTTGCCAGTTCCGTTATTGCCCAGGTCCATTTGGAACAAGAAAAATGTGCAAAGCTGTTTCACGACATGCTTTTATTTTTTCGCTATCCTACACATCTATACTGGTTCTCTTTTTTTTTTCCCCCTTCTTTATTTTGCTTTCAAATAGAAAAGAAAGAAGGAAAATGTGTTCTGCGTGTACATTCCTTTAAAAACATTTACTACATTTTGAAACAGGAACTCTCTTCAAAAGAGAAGACACCAGGAAAGGTGTTTTTACTCGAAGCAAAGGGACATCCTCAATTGTGCTTGCGAAAATGTGTCGGAGGAAATGCAATGAAAGCAATAATAAAAAAAATCAAAAGAAATGAAAGAAAATTAGGAGCCGAAGTCAAACATTGGAGAATAAAAATTCAGGAGTTCCCTTGTATCTTTACTTAGGAAGCGTGATTCAGATGCTTAAAAGAATTTTTATTTCTTTTTTCATTTTTAAAGTTTTTGAGAAAATTCTGTTCCGTCGTCAATGTTCAAAGAGCCAGAGGGTATTGTCTCCAACACACAGATCGCTTCGGTTTTTAAGGCATCTGAAGTATTTTTCTCTAGGCTATAACCTTATTATTTCTTTTTTCACTCGAAATTATATTTTTAAAAATAAAACTTTGAGAAACTTTAAGTTTTCAAAACTTTCAATCCCATTTAGACAATTTGTATTACAACGTTTTTGATAGAATTACAAAATAAAAATTATAGGGATTTTTCCAATTCAAAATATTAAGTAGGCGTACCTAATTAACTTTAAGTTAATTTATACAACAGTTAAAAAAAAGGCTAATAAAATGCTTAAAAGTTTTTATATAATATGAAATTAATTGAAAAGAAGTTTTTTTTTTTTAAAAAGCACACTTTTTTGTTTATGATAAAAGTCTTAGCATATGAATTAGCTCACTCCTGTGAGTCTCACAGATTCACAATATGAAACTTCTTTTTCAGAAAAACTTTTTCTTTCAAAAGTACCTGTAGAAGTTCCTGAAGGTAAGATTATTTATTTAAAATATATGTATAATCTTAGCTTGATAAATTAAAATGAAATTTTTTTAATTTTCATGCTTCAGGAGAAACAAACAAATCAAATTTTTAATTTTGTTTCACTTAATATTTCCCTAATTTGATTCTGTGTTATCCCAATTTAAGAATGTACCTAACATGGTGTGCGTGCGCTTCAATAAAATCCTGGCTCCCGACTTGTTTGCATCACATTCCCAATACACAAATATTTCTAGTATTCACAATTTCAAACTATATCCGTTAAAAAGGTATTGAAAATTATTTATTTCTTAACATCTTATCTCTTATCCTCACCCCTACCCCTACTCCAGCTTAGTTTTCGAGGTAAAAGTATCATTAGCTGCTTATTCCCTAACATCCTCACAAGCAGAATTACGATGTTACTTATCATTATCTTACTTCAGTGTCTGCAGAATTTCTTCAAGCCTATTCCATTCACCTCTTACAAAAGATCATCGCAATCATCATATTAACTCAAGTGTTCAAAAACGCAAAGTTCGAGTATAACATAATACACATGTCTGGCTATAAACTAGTACAGTTATACACAAAACAATATTAGACGATGAATATCGGAGTACGCATCAGATATTTACGAAATAATCACTCCTAGAACCTAATCATCGAACACGAATTTAAATCGACTCAGAAAAGCGACATTATCAAAGAACGCATTATTAAAGTTTATACAAGCATAGGAGGGACGTAAAACTCATGTAGTAAGCATTATAATGATACAATAACGCGACATTACCGTCAGAAACTTCCCTTGGCGTAAAAGCCTTTGGCGAGTTTTCCACGTATATATATAAGGCACCATCAAAGGCAGTAAAGTTAATGCTTCTAGTCATTGTGATAAGTATTTTTATGGCATAAATTCAAATCTACTCGGGATGGCTCTTAAAGTTGATGGTAATAACATTTTTAAGGGGCCTGATAAGATTCTTGATGGGATCGGACATTTTTTGTGCGTGTAGGGTAATTTTAAAAACATAATTTAAAGTGATGTTTTGGAAAGATAGTTTTTAGAAAATGTACGAACCTGCTGGCTGTGCCATCACGTTTAACACAAAACATTATTTTTACAGATTTTTTTTTTTTTTTTTTTTTCAAATTTACTTAAGGTTGTTTTTTGAAAACAGAAAGTAAAATATAAATACCCATATTGTCTAAAGTAAATAAGCTTGCTAGAAAAACTGTAATTATATTATTTAGTTTTTTAAGAGAAAGAATTAATGCTGACAACTTAAGATCCTTACTTAATGGTTTAAACATTCCAGATATGTTTAATTTTTTAAGCAAACAGTTTATACATTAGAAGACTCTTATCACTTTATATAGCTAAATCCAATATTTATTGACTAGAATCTGCCAACCAATGTACCATTGGAATCCAAAGCTGATTTCCAAAGGACATTTATTATCAACATTAAAGCTATTTACCAAGTTTTACAGAAAACATTTCAATATTTTGAGAAAATAAAGAATATGAGACCACCATTTTAGGGAAATTCATAATATTTTTATTCATAGAAGTCACATTCACTATTATTCAAGCTAACGTGTCTTTCGAGTCATCTTGTGAATGGAAAAATATGCAATGATAAGAAATTAAATAGCCTAAACAGGCTTTCTTTTCATTATTCACATGCCTTGATTATGTTATGTAAAACACATTCTATTAATGCTGTTGTAAGTATAAAACAAAATTTATAATTATACACTAGTAAGTTAGTTAGGGGATAAATAATTTTATATATTTTTTAATTAATGCATACTATTTTTTTATAATTCAATGGTAAACCATGTAAGTAAGAAAGATGCTTTCAAATATTGAGTAATTGCTTTTTAACTTTTACGCATGTTCCTAAATATTTACGTTTGACAATTACTGTTTTTAAGAAAAATGCAGTGCTCTTCAGTTAGTATCAGCACCTTTTGCCACAGTGATGAAAAAGACTGCTAAGAAACCATCAAACATCACATTGGCCGAACATTAACTTTTTGTACTGGAATTTCGTGCAAAACAAACTGCATGACATGCAAACTACCAGAATAACACTACGGCAAGCGTGAGTGTTATGGGTTTAACTCTTCCAAACGATCTTTAATAGGGAAATTCACCCCAAAATAACTATCACCAGAGATAACTCGAAACACTCTCCGAAGATATCCCGACAATCAAAGCGAAACAACAATCACCTTCGTATCTACTCGTTTTTTAAATTTCCAACCAGGGAATGAAGTCGACACTTAGGTGAATATTCTGTCTCTTAGTTTCTTTCAGTTGGACTTACAAATTAAAAAAGTAACGACAAATACTAGTTGGAAACTACATAAACCTTTATATTAACTCTGTATTAAGTACAAGATTCAATATACATATTAAATAAAAAAAACTTCAAAAGTATGAGCTTAAAAATAAAAGGCTTTAATTCGTGCAACAAACACCGTTAAATGATTTGAATAAAAAACAATTATATTTTTTCAGTGAGTTACTGCACCACTCATTAAATAATTTACTGATGCCAATCTCTAAAATTAAATCAATGTTGCGTTGAGTAAAAACAAATGTTTTAGCCTTCTTCCAAGGCAAACAAATTTATTTCCATCTCTCTTGAACAAGTTCGATACTACATTAGTCTAATTTAAATAACAAATTACAAAGTTATGTATAATAAATGAATTTTCTCCAAAACATTACTTACAATTTTCTTCAATATCTACATTAAAAATAATTTTACTTTCCTCTAATGACAAGCCATAAAATATATTCTGCAATGTGCCTTCTTCGATTTGAGACTGGCTGCTTTTTAATCGATAATCTGCAATTTCTTAAAGTGGAATAAATTTATTCTCACGAATTCAATTTAATTTTATCTGATAAAGGTTTATTTAAGCAAACAGAATGAGTGGAAAAAGATTTTTGTCAAAATAAATTGAAACGGACAATAGTGTTACTTACTCGTCCCTGTGCGTTAGATTCGCATTTCTTCCAATTTTGGTTTCTTTATTTCTTGCTTTTGAGTTCATTAAATTAAAAGAGAAGCTAATGGAAAGGATTGAGAAGGGAATATAAATGTGGAACACAATTTTCTCACTGGAATTGGCAACTGGATGCAATAAACAGGAAACTGGTGTAAAGAACGCATTCAGTTTAATTAATGAGTGATAAAAGTAACTTTCAATTTTCTTGTAGATTTTATATCCAGTTCATATGCAAGTGCAAGGTGATTGAAAAGTAACAACACAAAATTAAAAAATAAATAATTCATGTCAATTCGAGAGAAAAACCAAATTGTTTTCGCTGACAAACTTATAAAATATCAGAGAGGGAGGGGGAAGGTCTCCACACACAAAAAAATATATTCTCTCAACAGATAGCCCTGTAGATATCGATGGGAAACTGTCCAATGTTATTTAAGTGGGCTGTAGGCAGTCAGCGATTAATATTTTAATATAAGGTGTCCTGCGTTGTCATTGAAGAAACTTTTTTTACGATGTGATAAAATTGATTTTTATTTTGAGCATTTCTGTAAAAATCGCATCATCTTACAGTCAATTGTTGATAAATTATTGATTTTTAAAAGTCTTGTTATGTCTAGAAAATCGTGTAGTATAAGATGAGAATTGTATAAAATATGCAATTTATATTAAATATTTTATTATTTATATTAATTTAGAGTCGAAAGTAAACTATGCATTTTGTTGGAAAATTAATCAATCAAATAGATCAAGAGTTTTTGACTAACAGTAAAAGTAAACTTTCAGGGGAATTTAAGGTATCATAACCAAGATGCAAAAAAAAATTATTGCTGTTGTTGATGTTGTTATTGATGTTGTTGCTGTTGCTGCTGCTGTTGTTATTGTTACTATGGTTATTTTTTATACGTATTTATGTATATGCTCACCTACTATGTAACGTAGAATACACACGTCAAAGAGCATTTCTTTATTTCTTCTTAGATAACAAAAAAAAAACACCGTTTATTCATGTAATTATAGTGTTAAATATCCAATCATGATGAACGTATATTGTAAGATATCTGCTAATGGACGTTAGAAATTATGAAAATATATTCAGACTACACCTTTAGTGACATTCAAACAACTAAGAAAGTTTAGTTTATATATAATTTTCATTCAAATCATTAAGTACATTTCGTTGGCTTAGAGTGAAAAGATATTAACTCCATTTATAAAAGTTTCGAGAATAGAAATATAAACTTCTAAAGTGATAATTTAACCTGATTTTGCTTCGTTTGAGTATCAATCATTTATCACAAATTTATTTCAGTGAAGTTTCAGCTTTTACTTATTATTTTGTCTTGTCTTCCTGCTTCCAAATATGCCGAAAATGGATTTGAGACCAAAAAGTGGAGTTAGCACATTTCGCTAAGCAGACGATATATATTTAATGATTTTGTAACACCTTCCCCATACAGTTAAATTTTAAAATCCTATGTTACACCTTAACTGTCTCTTTTGACATTTTGTAACGTTAAATATATCGTGTACATCGCAATCCTCCACTTACTAATTTTCCCGTGAGATCAAGAACACTTACTAACAGAAAGTCTTCTTTAAAACTTATTCCCCACGTTAAAAACGTCAGAGCCACAATTCCCTTAGTATATCATTATTTAGAGAAATACCTAAAACAATCCCTATGTTATGATTTTGAGAAATTACCATTACATAGAGAACAATTCTTGTACAATGAATAGAATAATAACAAAACTCTTCTGGGACATATTCTGTTATACAGTAACCCCTCGTTATATAGCGCCTGCTATCGGATATATCGCACTTTTGCTCATTCTGATTTTCCGTTTTTATTCTTTTTCTTTCCCAAAACTTATGTGTTAAGTGGCCCACAGACAAGGCTGTCTATACTACAATAATGGATGATGCTATTTTTTTTATTATTATTATTATTAATATTTAGGCAGATTTTTGGCCAAAAAAATTGATTAGTTAGTTTTTCAAATTATCTACACTGCGTGAAAAAAGTAGAAGGACACATGATTTTTTTTTTTTATAAATAAAAAACACTGATTTTTTTCCATAACAATTTAATGAGTAATACTTTAAATTACTAATTACAAACAGATAACTGTATCTGAAAATTGAAACAAAAAAATACAGGTCAAGTACAGCAATAAATCAGTTTTGACTTCATTATACTCTGTGAAAAAAGTAGAAGGACACTTCTAAATAATGCAAATAAAAGTCTTATTAACAGGGAATTCTTCCACCATTGGCTTTGACTACTTCAAAAATTCGATTTGGCATCGAATCATATAAAGTTTGAATTTCTGTTTGGCAGAAATTGTTCCATACATAATTCAAAGTTCTCCGAAGCTCAACTATAGATTCAAACTGCTTGCCTTCAGCGTAAACGCGACGAACAATCATTGCCCATATGTTCTCTACAATGTTGAGGTCTGAGCTTTTAGCAGGTCATGACAAAACCCGAACATTATTTGCTGCAAACCAATTTTTAACCCCGTTAGCTGTGTGAATTGATGCTCCGTCCTGTTGAAAAATCCAGTCATTTTTGCCTAGCTCAACGCCGTAGGGAAGGACATCTGAATTCAAGACCTGGATGTAATCTGTGTGTTTCTGCCTGCCACTCAGGAACACTAGGCTTGTTCTTCCTCCGTACCCGACAACCAAACCATTAAACTCCCTCCTCCCATCTGTCGGGTAGAATAAGTCTTTTCTTCAGTACCGAGACAGTGTCAATAGTATTTGTAGCCATCTGGACCGTCTAAATTAAAACTTTTCTCATCAGAAAATATAACGGAGGTCCATTCTGACGTCCAGGACATGTGGTTTTTAGCCCAGTGCAGTCGGTGTTCAATGTGCCTTTCATTCCATTTGGGATGGTGCTTCCTTTTTCGGAATACGAAATTTTCGGATCTTTTTATGTAGTTGTAGACAGTTCTTCTTGAAACGTGTGTGATGCCTGCATTATTTTGAGCTTTAGCAATACTTCTATCCGTTTTTTTTTAGTTCCCGAATGATTTTTCTTTGATCGCGTTGCGTCAGTTTTTTAGGTCTGCCAGTCTTCTTTTTGGTTCCCTGACTACTAGGATTTCTTATATAGTTTGAAACAGTATTTGGACTAATATGTAGCTGGCGTGCAATCTCTCTCGCACCTTTGCCATCGTTTTTGTAGGCATAAATTTGACCTTTTTCAAACTCACTTAAAGGTTTTCCTCTAGGCATTCTAAAAAGATGAAAACGACAGATTTTCAATAAAATAGTATGTTTTTCTTAACAAAAACAGTTAAAAAGAATGAAACACCTACCTTTGAGGTTTACAATATTCCAAAACAAATTGTTTTAGCACGTGTCCTTCTACTTTATTCACACACCAAAAATCATTAAGTACTGTTTTCCTTAATTTTTACTAGTGGTAGATAAAATTTACTCATTTATAAAAAAGAAAAAATAGCCAAACTACATAAATAAAGAAATTTAGATCAGGAGGATCGAAATACAAAGCATAAATTACAAAATATGACTGTCCTTCTACTTTTTTCCCGTAGTGTATGTATAAATTAAAAAACGTATCTTTACTTTATAAATACAAAAGTATGAGTATGTAGTAAAAGGTACATAATACTTCAAAAATAAAATTTCCTAAATGGTCATTTCTTTTGAATCAACCTACACTAAAAAACGTGCCATATGTAGTCTGCAAGAGTGTTTCCTGTAGCTTGCTGGTTACACAGAAGATATGTTTTGTTTTTTATTCCAGAGGGTTTTTTCTTTTTTTTTTTCTTTTTTTTTTTTTTCTCTTTTTTTCGAAAAACCTCCTTAGAATTTATTCTAGTCAGGTGAATGAAAGCGTCTTTTAAATACTTTTCAAAAATTAATAAAAATATGGTAAAATATCAGACAGAACCAACGAATAAAACGACGTATCAAAAAAGCTCGCTCCCAGCTAAATTCGTCAACTTTAATTGGATGTGATTAATTATTTTGTCTTAAGTTCGTTTGATATAATAGTTTAACTACTATTTTTTAGAATTTTCTTGAAATGATTTGGAAAAAGATACAGTTAGGGTGGTGTTTATTTATTTCTGGAATTAATCTTAAAAAATCACCTCACCAACGCTACTTTTCAAAAGACATTTAGTAGTAAACAAGGGTTAATATTCAGGATCATACTAATCAAATAATAACATTACCTTTAGTCGGTGTATATACCATTAAAATACTTTAAATACCCTTCTTTTACAAAAATTTCTAGGTTTCCTAATACAAATTATAGAATTTAATATATGAAGAAGAAAGGTATAATGTTATAAATTTTCGGCTAAACACAAACAGTTTAACTTGCAATAAGTATACCAAATATTTATTTTATAAATGTTCATATCAAGCAAGCTCACAACTTTAAATTTCAATACATCATTAGCAAACAAATCTTATTTAACAACTTTATAAATAAAGTTTCTAGATTTCTTACTTTCAATTGCGCATATGTATACACAGGGTAATGAAAGTATAGCATTCGGTCCAAAAAAAAAAAAAATCGATTTTTTTTTGCATTTCTCTACTTTTTGGAACATCCTGGTCTCAAAAAAGTGAACTAGAAAAAATGTCTGTCTGTGTGTATGTGTACGTGGTCAGCATAACTCCCGAACAAAGTGACCTATGATGTTCAAATTTGGTGTGAGGGTTAGTGATTGCCCAAGGACCTACCATTAAGGCCTTTAACACAGAGTTCTCTCTCCTCGTGCATACATCATCAACGATTGTTTTTTCTTCTCTGCCCACTTTCAGTTACAAGAAAGGAAAATGTAAGAATTATCGATAAGTATTACAAGAATTATCACATAAAATTTCGCCAAACTGTCCATTTTTACTAAGTGAATGATGAAAATATAAATACGTTAAATGACACAAATTCACGTCAGTATTATAGGGCAGTTGAAAGTTGTGCAATGTTCCACACCCCTAGTTTTTCTCGATTTTAATTTTATTATATCAAATCAAACGTTTCCTTTCTCTTCACTAAGTAAGAATCATAAACTGCTTAACTTCCGAATTCAAAAAGACTTAATATTCAAAAAATATTCAATTTATTTTCTTTAAATAAAGAATCGAACACAAACACTATATGATTCATTGAAAGTTACATACATTTAAGTGTTCATTTTAACATATCAATGTATAATTTTCTGAAAAAATAACTCCACCAACAAATACCTCGAGCAGAGAAATTTAAAATACTTTAACAAAGAATCACAAACTGCGTGAATTCTCTGTTTTGCATCTGAAAGACTCCAAACTCCAAATCTACACATAAAATATATAACAATGCATAAAAATGAATAACGTGGGTGAATCTTACTGGAAAATCCCATATTAAGTTTCAAATGTATTCTTAAAATTACTTGGTCGGAATTTCACGAACTGCGATCTCTTTGAGAAAATGAAAAATGTGTTAATTCATTTCCATCTCGAATCTTTCAGTGTTTCGTTTACCCTTGTAAGATAAAAATGCAACCTTTAAAGCACGAGGAAAATCTTATTTCACAGTTCTTTCTTGTTACTCATCTGCCTCCGATTTGATTATGTTTGCTTTTCATATCACCTCGGAATCCCATTAGCTTATTTCTACAAATATAAATGCTTTTAGCGAAATTTTATTCGATTCTCAATCAACTGGAATAATAGTTTTACTTGAACAATGCTCGAGTAATTCGCCTTTATTTTAAATCTTAAATATGTGGCTGTTTGTTTACCGGGGAAGACTTAAGTGGGTCCTACGTGCATTTGAATGGAGATTATTTTAAGATAGATTCCTGGCCGTGTCGCATGTTTATCACATTTGATTTTCTTTAATTTTCTAGAGAAAGTGGAGTGAGTTTGATAATTTTAATAAAGTGCAACTTCGTTTTAGCAAAATGCGCACTAGACAGCCCTTAAGAAGATTATTTCGTCTTAAATTAATGATCCATAGAGAAATTCATTCAATGTTATTGTTAATAAAATATCTCCTAATGTTTATTAAGGGAGTATTCTACTGTAGAGGCATGAATTTCGCCCGGTTTTTGAAGCGCTGTACAAAGGAAACAAAAAATATTTTTACCATCAATTTTTTTATCATTTGTTTATTGATGTTTTATTATTACATAAAAAAATTATTAAAAAAAAAATTAAAATTGACAAAGTTATGAGCAGTCAAAATGGGGGGGTAAAAAAAAAGAGGGTGTCCTGGCGTGCATTATTCCAACCCTCCTGGTGATCTGAAACATAAAAAACAGACGGATTCTTAATTATTATAGATACCGCTATCGTATAACCCTTGGATAAGTTAAAAAAAAAAAATTAAATGGCGGCAGTTTGAAAAAAAAATTTCAAGCATTTTTTTTTTTTTTCAAACTACCGCTATTTAAAAAAAAAAAATTTTAACTTATCCAAGGGTTATACGATAGCGGCATCTATAATAATTAAGAATCCGTCTGTTTTTTATGTTTCAGATCACCAGGAGGGTTGGAATAATGCACGCCAGGACACCCTCTTTTTTTTTTACCCCCCACTTAGACTGCTCATAACTTTGTCAATTTTATTTTTTTTTTTTTTAATAATTTTTTTATGTAATAATAAAACATCAATAAACAAATGATAAAAAAATTTATTCTAAAAATATTTTTTGTTTCCTTTGTACAGCCCTTCAAAAATCGTTCGAAATTCATGCCTCTACAGTAGAATACTCCCTTAAATATTTAATCTCTATAATGAAATTATCCAGTTCACAATTAAAGGGTCACGGCAAAGAAGGATCATAGTCCAATTTTTTCGAATTTGTGGTTTTTCTGTCATCTGAGAAGTTATAGCAAATAGTTTTAATCCGCGGTTTCCTCCGACAAATAAATATCATGGTATGTGAGATTTAGTGCAACCATTTACCTCAACCCCTATATAAGCCCTGAGACTTAAAACTTTAAATCAGATTTTCTGGATAATTGAGAAAAACAGTCTCCGATTGTTCTTTGCCGTAGCTCTTCAATTACTATTTTGCACAAAGCAATGATTTTAATTCAAAATTTGACTACCATGATTACTTCAGAATATTGCTAATTGGCAATTTAAGTCATTAGCCATTATCAATGTTTGAATTAAAAGTAGCTGCTGAAGTTTATCCTTTATATATTTCTATTTTATTGATCATCACATTTAACAAAATTACTTAAAAGGTTTAAGTTATGAATGAAATTCCCCAATTAATAAATGAATATTTAGTATAATCATAATATCCTGGTTTGAGTTTGGCTACGACAAAATTTATTAATCTTAGATAAATGTATATGAATAAATGTATACGAAATGTAGGAAGTTAAATTTTACCATCTTAAATGTTTACTACCCGATACATTTTGAAAACACATTTAGTCAAAATTGTCCTATTTTCCATCATCTTAAATAATTTAAAACTTCAAGGTGATAAGTAATATTTTTAGAGAGTTGTTAATGACAAGTAATTAAGTCGGTTCAATAATTAAAATGACTCATAAAAAAAGTAATACCTGGAGAAAGCTTATAGTATTTAAAAAGATTTCCAATGATTCACCTATTTAATTTTAATTACAAAGAAAACATTCTTTAAACTTTCAAACATAATCCGATTACCATTTCAGAACTCTACTTAAAAAAATAATCCTTGAAAATAACTCATTATTTTTTATCAAAGCAACAAAATAATGTTCTAAATTATAAATGACTAACATAATGTGAATGTGAAAACTGAAAAAAGTCAAATAAATACAGTAAACAAATCCACTGATCCCTTCCGGGATAAGTTTTGATCGAATACCGAAAACTGACCGTTAATGAACAGAGTGGGATTTCGTGAGAGGCCAGCCAATAGGATGCTTCGATCCAGTTCAGTTACTACTAATTACTCTTTTAAGCCGCATGTGGCGCCAACGGTTTAAATGCCATCTGATGGATAAGGTCCTGGAGGGGATAAGAGTATGTGGAATAAGGTAGCAAGTATTGAATTAATTTAGTTGCCTCTTGCGTTATTTTAAGTTTCCCAATAAAATTTCATCAACTTTGATTTTTCTTTATGAGAATAATATACAGGTTGATATCGGAACCGCAGCGAAACTAAGAGACTCTCTATTTTGTACAGGGCCCTGTCCTAAGTTTGATGACGTCACGCTAAGCGATGGATGAAAACACGATGGCTGTCTACCATAGTCCGTAATTCCCAGATGTAATGAAACAGCTTTGGTAATTTAAATAAAATATTATGTAGTGAGTTATAAAATGTTTTAATATGTTAAGTTGTTTAATTGTAGAATATTCAGATACAACATTTAATTTCATAAAGTAAAAGCACCGATAATGGGATTTAAATTAAAATTGCGGCATATTGTTGAAATTATAACTGGATTTTTTTTTTTTTTTTTTTTAATACTAATTATTATATTCAAACCTTTTATAATAGATTGAAAATTCTCTGAAACATATTCATGTACTAACATATCTGAAATAATTTCAATACCATAACAAGCAATACATTAAAACAGTATGTATTTAAAAGAATAAACATTGCAAAAATACAAACACTAAATTATTATACAAAAACTTTATTTCAACTTTGAAAAAATGAAATTTAAAAATTTATTCTGATTAAAATTTCATTTTTAAGCATTTTATTTCCTCAAGAAGATCATAAATAATTTCAAATACATATTTTCATTTTTAAACAAATAAATTAGATGGTTTATGTTCTCAACGTCCTATTTTTATGTATAATGACAGCTAATCTGGCTGGGACCTACAACTTAAAGTGGCTTCCGAACCATAATGAACATCCATGTCTTATCCGTGATTCTAACCCGGCACCTTTGGCATGCGTGGCCAGAGAGCTAGCCTCACAGTCATCAGATGGGCAAACAAATAAGACTTCCTTAATTTGAAAATAAGTGTCAAAATTAAATCTTAAAAATTATGCCCAAAGAATATGTTTTACATATATTTAAAAATAAATACCAGAAAAAATTATATAAATAACTTTTTAGCATTCATAATATTGATAATTAAAAAAAAAAGTATTAATAAATGCAACTACTAACCGACTCAGACAAGCTCGACTTTAGAAAATTATATTTTCTTTTTGAACTATGAACCATCTTTATTAGTATTTCATTAAAGAGCCAGTTTAATTCGTGATTTTTTTTTTTCCCCCTCCAAAGAAAAACATTTCGAGACAGATTCCTCTCTATAGAAATACTCTGACGAACACTTATTGGCACTTTTTGATTGTTCAGGCAATAAAAAATATTGAGGTTTTCTTGAACACACAGCAGCCAGTCTTTTTTATTTTTGCTATGTTTACGTTTCATTTAGATTTTATCTTAACTGGTCCATTTTTCCATCGGTATCATATATTCTTGTAGCCTTCCTTGGTTCTAGAAAAAGTAATATCATCAGGTATTGTTTACGAGTATAGCCATAAAAAAGATAATTTTAACTTTAATCAAATGATAAATAGAAAGATGACTTTCTAATTATTTTCAATGATGTTAAAAAATCAGCAAATGTTTATATGATAGCTGTATCAGTAAGAAATAAACATCTTTAAAATTTCACTTTTTCAGTTTTACAAAATTATATTTTCAAAAGAATGTTTAAAATAGAATTATGAAATAAAACTTTTTTAATTTCTATGAGAGAGTGTTTGAGTTATGATAGGATTAAGCCTAACTTAGAACACTATAAAAGTTTGAAAGTAATACATTTATACATGATACAACATACCTGTAAAGTTTACAAATTTGAAAGTCACTTCTTTATAGAATTATCCTTTCCACATTTCTTGTAAAAAAATTTAAAAAAAAAGGATAAAAAGAAACAAATAGGCATCGATAAATTTGAATTCCGTGTATACAATCCAGTTCGTAGAATAGTTTGTTTACATTTTCATCCATCGCTTAGCGACGCTTCAGCCAGAGAGCCATCTGGTTGTACCAGGCCCGAAATAACCATAGATACTATATTTCGCGGCAGTCCCGTTGATATTATGGTTATTATTAATTGATTATTACGCATTGCATTTTAAAATGTCTTATCGGGCTTAACTGTATTTTTTAAGTGCATCATTAATGTAGAACAGTTTTCCTTAAGTATTCTGAAGAAAAAATTTCCATGATTCGTGCCATTAATGTTAAGAATTCTAGCACAAGTGAAAACATGTTATAATAAGAAAGCACACACTATATTTCAACTTTTTTTTTTTTAAGTGTGATTTTTTACGTCTGCCTATGCAATTGTTCAGAACAAAAATATTGTTTTAATTGTATCATTTCAGCATTTCAGGAGCAAAAATGCTAAACAACCTGATCCATACTCTCATCCACTATTTTTCTGCAATAGTAAATACGTTTAAAGCGAACAACATCTATCTCTCTCTCTCTCTCAGTCACTTCTTTATAGAACTGTTTCTTCTATATTGCCTTGGAGCTAAAATTGTTAAAATTTTCCTTTTTTTAAATGTTTAGTATGCATAAGTTTGAATAGCATTTTATTCCACCCGCTAAATAATAAATGTAATTTACAATAGTATGCGTAAACAACGATTTTTGTTGTATACCTTATTATACTTTCAGACAATCAAAGCATACGCATATATGTAACTAAAAATTTCTTTACCACCTATTTAAACAAGAACATCCTAATGTTGCAAACTTCAACCTGTTTCAATTCCTCACTTTCAACTCTTCTCCACTTGTTTTAAATAAAGCTTCAAAAATCAAAAATAGATTTACGACACCCAAAACGAAAAATTCAAGAGGGGAAATGTTTCAGAATAAAGTTTAAACTCCTCCCTCCGAATTCCGAACAAGACCGGAAAACCGTCGACCAAACCACGGCCAAAGATTTTTTTTTTTTTTTTTTTTTTTTTTAAAGTCCGACAATCCTCAAAACTAGAACCCGTAGCCAATAGAAGGTCAGATACGACGGCGAATAAAATTGGCGAGGATAGAAGGGGAAAAAAGAAGACCCTGTTGTAACCTGAGAAGACTATCGACACATTTTTTCCCCATCGTTCCCTACTGGACCTATCAAAGTGTCGTTTATCTTCGAATCGTCCCTATTTCGTCGAAAAAGAATAGATTCTTCCTGCTTCTTCCCTTTCTCCCCTAAGAGTCTTCTATCACGAGATTTTATTTTACAAAATGGGAAATGTTTCTAGAAAGAAGGGGAAAAAAGGGATTGTTATTACGCTTAAACTTGTGAGAAGCTCGTTGCCTCGAGGGAAACCGTGGTATTAACGAAACTCTGCAATGGAACAACGCTTTTTGTTCAAAGTTTAGAGTTTTGTTTGGATTGGAATTAAACATTGAGATGTTTAAAAATCTTTAACATGTATTTTGGAAGTTTATTTTTGTTTTATATACTCTTATGCTTCATTGGAAATCTATGTAAAAATTATATTTATGAAATAACTTTAAAATTTCATACATTATCCTTAGCATATATTAACACTAACATTTTTTTTTTTTAATGAAAATTTTATTTCAACTTCTTATAAATTTATTTTAAACATATGAAATACATTCATTCAATCCATTTCATTCTAAATGTCACCAATTCTTGCTGTCTGGTACCACCGCTTCCAATTAATAATTTCCCATGCATCAAAAGCTACAAGTATTTAGAAAATCACCATACATAAATTTTTTGTATATGAATTTCCGAAGTAGAATTTCAACCTCGTATACTGAAGTAAAGCATGTTATTGATGTCGCCGTCGCAACTTAAAGGGTTTATTTTTAAAGATCGTGTTTTAGTCGACGATTTAAGAAATATTTTATAGTTGGTGTTAAAAATTATTTAAGAAATTTATTATGTTGATCTCTTCAAACTTTATTTCGTGTATAAGAAAGAAATAATTTGAATTAATCAGAAAAAAAATATGCATTAATAAGTGAGAAAAGAAAAAGAAATTACTATGTCTGAATTAACAAGCATGAAACAAATTTTTCTTTAATTCACATCCAAAGAAGATAAACACTCAATGAGATTACTTGTAATATTTTAACTAGTTTACAAAATAGACTCACAGTCTTCAAACATTAATTAAGCTTTTTAACGTATTTATCTTTTCAGATTAATTTGCCTGTAAGAAATAAGGTATTTTGACAGCGTAGTTAAAAAAGCTCTAATAAAGTAACAGTGAAGAATCTTCTTTCAACCACTAATTATAAATGTTATTACTTCGTATTTTCAAAGAATTTCCTTTGAGACAATTTTTTTCTAATTAAAATTGAAATTTTCCAACAATAAAAAGAATCCACTTTACATAAAAAGGGCTATATTCCCGTCTGAAAAATGTTTACCTCTTGGATATAAACATGTTTTTAAATTTAATAGGTTTTCTTGAAAATATTTTTTTTTTATTCATACTAGATTATTTCTACAAAAATATTTATATTAGATAAATATTGCAAAATTTTATATTCAAAATATTTATATATAAAAGGGATGAATTTTCCAGTACATTTGTTGCTCAGAAGTGCTCAAAAAGACTATTATACGCACATATGAGGCTCTGAAAAAAATTATAAGGTCGAATAAATAGCCAGTTAAACTAAGATGTATGCAAATTTGCCGGATGGAAAAGGAATTAAAATATAAAAAAATATGCAATGATGTGTCAATTATAATACACTGTAATTAAAATTTATTTTAAATTTATCGAACTAATTACCATATTAAATCTTAATCTTAACTGCTGATGAAAAAAATTATAAGGTCATCGAATTTTTTTCAGGGATATGCAAATTTTCTGAGGTCTGAGGAAACACGAAATAGAAACGGCAACCTAACAACGCATTTAGGGTAATTTTAATCTTTCTATGCGCTATTGACAACAATGCCGAAGCAGAAACAATTGTCCTATGTAAAACGCGAGAAAATCCTTGGAGTGAAAGCGAATGGAATGAATGGTGCATCTATTTCCAGGTCTATCGGTAGGTCTAAAACGGTAGTCGATATTTATTTTTATTTTTTTTATTTATTTTTTTTATTTTTTTAAATCCTTCAATTTATGGTAAAAGCAAGCATCCAGGAAGACCAAGTACACTTTCAAATCACCAAAAATCTACCGTTTTTTGATGGGCGTGCGACAAAAAAAAATGTTTTCTTCTGATATAGTTCATGATTTAAGCCTACTATGTACCAGGCGAACTGTCCGCAATGTTTTAAGTTCCAAACACAGTTCGGTAAAATTACAACCTCAACCACCCTTGACAAAAAGCATGAATTAGCTCGTTTATAATTTGGTAAAATATATGTTTCGCTTTGAGATAAATGGAAAGATGGAATTTTCGGATGAGAAAAAAAAATTAATTTTAATGAGCCAGACGATTTAAAAAAATACTGGCATGATATTAAAAAAATAAAACTTTACTTTTCCAAGTGGCGATATGGAAGTGGATCAGTAATGGTATGAGGAGCGTTTGCTGCTAATGGCATGTTACCAACCGTGGTAATTGATACTATAATGAATGCAGAAAAGTATCAAATTATACTGGGTGATACTTTGCTTCCAAATGCCCCACTAGTTACATCAGGAGATTGGACATTTCAACAGGATAATGTCAGCATCCATGCTTCTCATTCAACAAAAGCTTGATTTGAAGCAAATGATATCCGTCTGCTTGATAGGTCACCCTGCAGTCGTGATTTAAACCCAATGGGAAAAATATGTGGGGACATACTTGCACAATTTTTTTATAAGGGCATGCAACAGTATCGAGGGAAAGGCGAACTCATCAATGTTATCAGAAATGCATGAGAAAATATCGGGAAAAGAAATGTATCTCGACTTGCTTTAAAAATGACTAATCAACTGATAAAAGACAGTGAAAAAAAAGGTAAATTTGTATGATATTGACTTTTTATTTTCATTCAAAAATCCTCGATATTATATTTATTTCCAAGATGAAGTGCCATCAGATTTCTAAATTGTCATTTAATACTTTGATTATATTTTATGTATGTTAATAGCCTATGTTTATGTTTTGTAATTTCATTTCTGAGAAAGAGTTAGTTATACTAAATTTTTCGTGTTTAACTAAGTTTTTTTTTTTTTTTTTTTTTTTTTTTTTTGTAATAAATTTTGCAACCTCATAATTTTTTCAGGGCTAAAGCTTTCAAAAAGTGTTCAGGTTTGATGTCTTTCAATTCCAAGAAGATAAGAGAGAGTAGAGTGAATTAGCAAGTATTCATTGAATATTTTTAACTTTCAATTACCCATATTTATACATAGAGTAATGAAAGTATCGCATTCGGGTGTAAAAACAAAAATAGTTTTTTTTTTTTTTTTTTTTTTTTTTGCATTTCTCCACGTTTTGGAACATCCTGATTTCAAAAAAGTGATCTAAAAAAAAATGTGTCTGTTTGTGTATGTGTGTCTGTGGTCAGCATAACTCCCGAACAAATTGACTTACAATGTTCAAATTTGGTGTGAGGGTTTATGGTGGCCATGGAACCTACCATTATTGTTTTTGTCTAAATCGCGCATGCGCATAAGGTAACTGGCATTGAAAAAATCGTGTTTTTCAGTCATTGTTAAAAAACGGCTCTAACGATTTTGTTCAAAATCGCTGTGGTAATGCCTCTTAAGGTGTTTTAAACATCCCCACCTCCGAAATTCTCGTAAAAATGCTTTAATGGCGTAGAAAGTGAAAAATGAATGCAGAGTTCTCTTTCCTTAAGCATAGCTCATCTACGATCGTGTTTACTCCTCTGCGCAGTTTCAGTTATAAGAAAGGATACCATAAAAAATTTCGAAAAGTATGACGCCAAAATTCCCAATTTGCAAAGTTTTTTTTTTTTTTTTTTTTTTTTTTTTTTTTAAATATTTATATTACAATTATCTCAAAAAATATCGTCAAACTGGTCATTTTTCTAAATGAATGGTGGAAATATAGAAACTGTAAATGACACAAATCAACATCAGTAACATAGTGTAATTGAAAATAGTTCGATGTTCCACCAGGCGCGGATTTAGGGGGGGTGCGGGGGGTGCGACCGCACCCCCCATGATGTATCTCGTCAAAATTATTTTTAAATGGCCGTTTCCTCCAAATTCAAAAAAAAAAAAAAAAAATACATTTCTTTAATATTTGTAAGATCTATTTTTTATTTAATATCAATATCGATGGATTTAGAGGGGGTAAACAAAATTAAGCTTTTTCTGACATTTTTCATGTTTCATTAATACAGATTCTTAAGCCACCTAACCGAGCTCCTTATTTCACAATCCGTAGAAGGAATAGGCTTGAGAGGGGACGAATAGATCAAGATTGTGATGACATGCAATGTGCCCGTCAACGAATCTTTATCCCTTGTGTGATTCTCAAATTAAAAAATTTCTCACAATACCATTACAAAATTTCTCAATTTCAGCACGATTTTCTCATTTGTGAGTAGGAGATGGGGCCAATAACTGGCAAGTTTTTTATTCCAATTAGCATTCTGCAGGTATACTTCTTGTCTTCTTGATCAGAGGGCAATTAATTATACAGGTTTAATATCGGGGTGCCATCGCACCCCTAAACGTACAAAAAATCATGCACTAAAAATAAAAATAAAAAATTTAAAAAAAAAAAACCTTTAATTATAATTTTAAACCTAATTATAAACCTTTAATATTCCTAATTTAAAAAAAGCTTTGATCAAATCAGTACAATAGCATTACTGCCATTCTACAGAGGTTGTAAGAAGTTCCGATGAAGAAGCTATCGCTAAATTAGGACCAAGAAAAGTTTCCCTTCGTTCTCTCCAGAAGATCAACAAAAACGACCCCTTCTTTCTTGACCTTGAATTTGAAACTAAGGACACAAAGCAATAAAACTTGTGGGGCATACTGTCCCCTCCCATGCACGTGACATTGCACCATTGTGAGTTGCAAATTACTAAAATGCCTCTACTCTGGGTGGAAGTGACAAGTGAATGGAATGGTCATTTTTGCTTGAGTTGGAGTGTGCGTGCGATGTCAAGACTTTGTTTCTTCAATTGGTATGGCAGTGCAAGATAACTGACAGTAATATATAAGCATGATAAGATTTTTTAAATGTTACTATTTATTTTACAAAATGTAATATTTCATTAACAATTTGTTTCAGTTTAGACGTTTGCTTTTTTTTTCTAAATATGTTTGAATATTTCATTTTTTACAGAATAATCAGAAGTAGTGATTTATACTATACACTCATATTTGGCATTTTATGCAATTATCAACGTAACTCTCAATTCAATACCACCAGTATACGAATAGATTATAATAAAATATGTAATTCTTGTAAAAACAAACTGGTTTTACTGGTTTAACCCCTTGTATCTGCACCCTTTCATATGCAAAATCATAAAAGCCCTTTGATAATGTCAAACAAAATTGCTTTCGTAAATTATAAAATTTAATTTATCCTTAACAGTATAAAGTGAGTTCCATATTACCTTTTAACTTCTTTTCAAAATATTCAGGATCATAGCCAAACACGTTTTTAAATATTGCTATATGCTCCAATCTCACACCTCGCGAAAATTCACCGGATCGAGCAATATTTGGCTCTCTGTAGTCTGTTTTCAAATTGAGTAAACGCTTTACAAATTTTGACTAGTAATCTCGCGTCGATTGTTGAGCTACTTCCTGGTAGTTTTCTGAGGTTTCTCTTATTTAAGATGAAGTCCATTTTTCCCTTGAAAGACCATCTGGTAGATGTTCTCTGCTTGATAAACAAACTAATCAGAATTTAACGTTGTTCCGGTGCAATATCTGGAAATATCCGGTACAGCGACATTTATTGCTACTAGAATATCAAGTAATTTAACATATTGTAATTTCAAAACTGGTCAGCTTAGATTGCAAATTTGTAAATATTGCGCATTCGCAGCTTTTGACAGTTTTTATTTGCTCTGTTAAATAAAAGCCAAAATTGTTTTGTGCGAGTTGATTATTTAAGTTTAAATTACTGAAATATTAAGAACAATACCGATGACTTACAAATAATTTAAATCATTTAATGTTAAAATCTTTTTAAATGTTCTTTTTTTTTTTTTTTAATTTTAATTTTAAATGTGTTTTTGTGTGTGTGACTCAAAATTGATGGTAATATGACTACTAATATATCTAATATGAGACACAATATGTAACCGATTAGAGATGATACTTGTGATGAAAAAGCAGGTCCTATGGTTATATGAAAATTATTATTATTACAATTTCACCTGCTGTAACTAATTTAGTTTGGAATTTTATTTGAATAAAACGCAGAGAGTTAAAGCAAACTAATTTTCAGATAATGTTAAGTTTATTGTTTGAAAAACCTGCTGCTTTTTTTTTTTTTTTTATTTTTTTATTATGGTGATTTGTGTGTTGACGGTTTAAGATGGGCTTTGAGTACATTTTCCTAATTTAAGTTCTTTTTAAATCATATTTATAAGAGAAAATATACAGTTATGTTAAACCAATCTCAAAATTTATATTAAAGTACAGGTTGGGTACAATAAAAATCCGTCTTTTTAGAGAATTTTTGCAACTAAAGGAAAATATAAAACTTTAAGATGAAAAGGGCTTATATGGCTTATCAATAAAGGCTTATCAATATCAACTTATATCATTAAAGTGGTCTAGATAAAATGTCTATGCGTACATGGTCAGCATAGCTCCTAAACGAATTGACGTACGATATTCAAATTTGGTGTGAGGGCTAGTGGTAGCCATGGGACCTACGATTAGGTTTGAGCATTCACATAAGGGTGAAATCATGAATCTAATGCCTCTTAAGGTGTTTTAATCGCCCCCACCTCCGAATTTCCCCTAGAAATCTGATAAAAGCGTAAAAAGTTGAAAAATGTGTGTCTTTAACGCAGAGCTCTCTGCCCTTGTGCATCGCCCATCAACTATTGATATCTTTCTGCTTTTCGTTCAAAAAAGGACAGTGTAATGTCTATTGAATATCATCACCAATTTCGTCGGTTATGCGTTTTTTTTTTTATTATTATTATTACTATTTTTCTTGTCCCACGTAAAAATTATTGCCAAAAATATCGCCAAACTCTCCATTTTCATTTAAATGAAGGAAAATTTGGAAACAGTAAATAATACCATATCAAATTTGAATGCAGTGACCAATATTATAGTGTGTAGTCTCAAGTTTATGTAACTTATATTTTAATTTACTAATGTGATGTCAAACAGAGTTGAAAAGAATTGTTTAACTTTGGAAATTATTAAAACCTTATGTATATAGAGTGTTACGTACCTGCAATGCTGTCTAAAGTTGTTAAAAGATCTATCGCCTTTTTCTGCATCAATTGATTTATGATATTGAATGTATTAGTAAATTAACTTGTATAAAAAAGTTGAATTTTCATGGTTGCTGAGCTTTTTACACTTCACCTAATCTGCATGAGATATTTTTTTGTGCTCTTAAATATTTTTTGTTTAATAAAAAATACTAAATATTTAAAATTTAATTTTTTATTACATTTTCGGGGTAATTTGTTACATGGGGTGCAAAAGAGGATTGTCAAACCCTCTAATTTTTATTTTTCATTGAACCCTGATAGTATCATACTAATTGATGATACCCCTCTCTCCCCCCCCCCCCCTCTTCCCCAAGTTGACAAATTCCCCAACTGTAAACACTCCCGTTCATAATCGCACCCCCCTTGATTGACCTCTAAATCCGCCCCTGTGTTCCACACCCCTAGTTAAATCATGCGTTATTGAACCACATGAACAAGTACATATTTTACTATACAAATTAATATTTAAATGAAGTATTTTAACTAATTCCTATTATAACCATCGATTTTTCTAATTTAAGTAAATTATTTAACATGTGCGAGAATTTATATTTGATTTAGGTCCCAAACTTTTCAGTAATAAAATGTGTATTTTTCATATTGACGGTCTTCATTACATATGATGTCATTATTCAGTTGAGTTCAAATTTTTAAGCATTCAGATATTTTAAAATTATGTATTTTATACTGAGATAATTAAATACTTTACTTCTTTGAAGTTCTATATAAAAAGTTACAAAAGATTTTAATGGTTATTTGAAATTTTACTTAGTTAATTAATGGCTAGTATATTTTGAAAATTTACTCGCTTGATTACAATCAAATTTCTTTTATCAATAAATTCATTAGTTAAAGTAAAACCTCGTATGTATGATTTCCTGAGCAGAGCCACATGAACCACATCTCAGAAATTATGTTTAGTTAAACATCGATAAAAACGCTGTTTTTGGAATGGAGGGTACCTACACAACAAATTTCATAGAGGTACTTACTAAACAAATATCATGCATTTGTATACTCATTAAAGTAATGTCTGACATTTTATTTGAATAAACACTCATAACAGTATATTTACTTAAATGAGCCAGGTAGCACAGCGGTTTTGGCCACTATCCGAAAAAAGACTTCTGGGAAGATTGACCAATTCATACCGGAACTCGAGCTTCGTTCCAAAATACACGATTTTTTTTTTTTTTAATAAAATTAATACCATAACAAAACATATTTATTGCCTCTCTGTCTTTTCTAATGAAATATATTTCAATTTTAAAACTCTGTAGCAACATTTCAAATCCAGTATATATTATCCAGCACTGAACGATATTGACCAAGATCCGTAGCAACGACCTGTCTACAACGGTTCACATTGGGATTGGCCCGCGTTGAGCAATATTGACCAGCGAATTTATGCTACTGGGGAATTGAATAAAAAGCGCTGAAATTATGCATATGTAATTGTTAGTTGACACAATAATGTATAAAATATTAAAAGGTATGATGATGAATTTAAAGTATTTTCAATGTTTTTCAAAAATTTAAGAACCTAAAAAAATAATAAAAGAAAAAATGTCTTTATATTTAAAACAATACATAGGTTCGCTCTAATTCAAGTTATGAAAAATACTCTATTTCATTATGAATAAGGCTAATTAGACATTTTCTGAAAAAATTGTTTGCAAACTTTTCCTAAAACCGCAGTAAAAAGGTAGAGAATGTAATGGTCCTTAAGCTACAATGTTTAATGGTTACTTATGTTTTCAAATTAGGTCCATGTAAGACACAAATAAAAATTAAGATTTTTCTGCTGGTTATGAAATCATTATTAAGATAACTTTCGAAAAAAGACTTTTTTGCAAAAATTTATGTTTTATGTTCACTCTATTTAAAGTTTTAGCCATTAGTCTTCACAATAGTATTTATAAAGAACTTTTTATGCCCCATGAATTATTATGGTAATACCTCTGACAGTCTTAATTTCATACATCTATTATAAAATATTGAATTACGTCAACAGATTTCTGCCTTTTGAATTTTTACCAGAAGTGTTTCTATGCTAATAAAACGAAACGTAATGCAACCAAACAATCCCGCATATTTAAAAATTGAATTCAAGTTCTTAAAGTTTTAGACTGTATTGCACAATTTTTTTTTTCTTTTTTTTTTTTTTTTTAATACAATTTTAAATGAATTTCAGTATTGTATTGAATAAAATATTACATTATTAATAAAATATTACATTTTTATGTAATTGTAAGTATTATACATTTTTACTTTCAATTACCCATTTATAGTGCTAGAAGTGTAGGTAGACTCGGGGTGACACGTCCCCTCACTTTTCAAGAAAATACCCGTGCGTTCCCCCATTTATAAAGCCACTGAAATACATCCCCTCACATTTAAAAACACTCATTCTGTAAAAAAAACTACTAAAAAAAAATAACATTAATCTTTAAATGTAGGGACACTGTGAAAAAGTGATTTAAAGTTTTCAAACGTAAAAAAAACAAACTATTTATGGTATATATCATACTATTATAAAATGTATTATACTTCTATAAAAAAAAAAAAAATGCAAGTATTTTTTTATTAACAAATAATGTTACTCTTGGACAGCTTTTAATTTTGAAGGAACTTTTCTTTTAAGTTAAATTTCTATTATTGTTTCATTTAGAGACAAGCTATTAAAAAAAAAAATTAATGTTCTCTTAAATTTAATTGTACATTTAGAAGCATTACTTAAATCTAAACAAACAGTTATGTATATATTGTTGAATTATTACTTCACTTTATCTCTTGCTTTCAAGTGAAACAACTGAGTCACAAAATATTAATTAAAACAACAATAAATTTTGGATCCTTGTTTAAAGATAGTGTTAGGAGATACAAATTATTTCCTTGACTAGTTAATACTTGCATTACAAGATAGGCAACTATAAAATTTATCGCTGGGGAGGGGGTGCACTTGTCACCAACTTTTGGGCATTCCACCACCTTTTTTTCCCCACTTCTACCACTGAACATATGTAATGAAAGTATAGCAATCGGTAAAAAAAATTTCGATTTTTTTTTTTTTTTTTTTTTTTTAATATATATATATGTGTGTGTGTGTGTGTGTGTGTGTGTGTGTGTGTGTGTGTGTGTGTGTGTGTGTGTGTGTGTGTGTGTGTGTGTGTGTGTGTGTGTGTGTGTGTGTGTGTGTGTGTGTGTGTGTGTGTGTGTGTGTGTGTGTGTGTGTGTGTGTGTGTGTGTGTGTGTGTGTGTGTGTGTGTGTGTGTCTGTGATATCAGCTTCCAAACAAATTGCCTTAGGATTTTCAAATTTGGTGTGGGGGTTGGTGGTAGCCATGATACATACTATTAAGGTTTTCGTCAAAGTCGTGCATGCGCATAAGGTAGCTGCCATTGAAAAAATCATGTTCTTCAATGATTTCCAAAAAAACGGCTCAAACGATTTTATTTAAAATCACTGTGGTAATCTTTCTTAAGGTGTTCTAAACATCCCCACCTCCGAAATTCCTGTAAAAATGAAAATGTAGTATGGCGTAAAAAGTAGAAAAACGAATGTCTTCAACACAGAGTTCTCTGCCCTTGAGCACTGCACATCAACGAATGATTTTTCCTGTTACACACACAAGAAAAGCCAATGTAATGTCTATCAAATAGCATCGCCAATTTCACCATCAGGCTTTTTTTTTCTTAAAGCCCGTATAAAAAAAAATATTGCCAAAAATATCACCAAACTGGCAATTTTCATTTAAATGAATGAAAATATGAAAATGGTAAATAACACCATAAATTTTAATGCAAATGCCAATAGAATAGTATGGTGTAATTGAAAGTTGTGCGATGTTCTACACCCCTAATTTTTTTTATTTTATTGTTATTTCATCTGAAGCTTAAAACTTTGAGATGCACTGTAGAAGCTTATTATGCTTTAAAGTAATAGACAATTATTTATCAAAGATTTATAATACATTTTGAAACATGTTTTATTTCCCTATACGTATACTATTACTTTCTTACTTTTGAAAACCTGTAAATCAGCTTCTATGCAAGAGGACTTTATTCTTAACTGAATAACTTCATAATTTACTATCACATTCAAAAGATTAGAGCTACCTTTACTTTTATCGAACCATCAAATAATTCATTATCAATGAAATTACATTGCTATACTTTAAGCTGTAAAGAAATCCTAGTGGTGTCGAATAATTTACTTGGAGTAGACTAAAGAAACTATTTCCTCTGAAATAATATATTTCATCTTACCCTTATATAACTTATAACTACATTTTAAAAATGGAACAGTAAGAACTAATATAGATATTACACAAAATGAATAAAATAAATTAAAAAATATTTCCTTGGTTTAAAAGGTGCATTTCAGATTTCAAAAATATCTTATTTGTTCAAACACAAATGATGTTTCTCCTAAAATATCAATAATAAAGGAACGTACAAAATCACTTTATGAGTATAAATGCCAAAACAACCTTTTTCGTAGATTCATTGGTTAAGCAATCAAGACATGAGAATTAATTTAACATTAAACCTTCAGTGCAGTTAACAAAAATACGCAAAAAAAACACATCATATACAGAATTCTCTTACAAACAACGTAATATAAATTGACGTCTAACTTTTTAAATAATGATTTACTAGAAGATTCCCGCAGATCTATAAAATAATATCCACTAAAAATATTAAATTAAATAATCTCTAAAAGTAATCGAGAAAAGTACCCAAAGTACCCAAATTGGCACCAGCAACACAAGATTAAATTTTAAACGTTCAAAAAGATATAGAAAATACGTTATAATTTTCATCTGCCAAAATTAAATCACTTTTACACGTATTAATAAGTCTACTAAAAGTAAATTGCTGAAAATGTAAAATTAAGATGAAATATTACTCCTCACGTTGAAGTACAAACATAGCTTTTACAGACATTTCTAGTAAAAGAAGGTCAATCCTTCCCCAAAAATTATGAACACACATTATGATAAACATTAATATTCTTACTATTAAATGCAATGTAACAGACAATATAGGAACGTATGGAATTCAATAGCAACATGCGAATGCAACATCTCTTGGCCATTGCTAGGTTATATCTTCTTTGCGGTGTGCGTTTGTATATCTATCTAATTCCTGTTAACTTATCGAATACCCCAACATTATTCTCCTAATAAGCTTTCAAACACAGAATGAAAAGAAAATATGTGACTATAAAAAAACAATAAAAAATAGCTTCGATCGCTAATAAGTCGATGGGATACTTGTAAGAAGAAATATTTTGGTAAAAAAGCCCAAACAGGAAGAAGAATAGAAAAAGGGAATAAAGGAAATAAGCCGATGAAACCCATGGTGGTATTAGTCAGAAATGTAATTTTTACAGAATGTTATGTACTAGGGGATCGAAAGATAAGTACACTCCGGTATTTAAAGAGTGGGATAAGCTATAATAATACGCTAATAATTAATAAGTGAAAAAACTTAAATTGTAATAATTCTGTCTTTTATGAAAAATATTCTTTTGTACCAAAAAATAGGGCATTTTTTATTACTTTTTAGAACAATAAATAATCGTTCCGTTTCTAAAATCAAGTATTTCTGCTTTTTAACAAAACAAAAAAAGATTTTGACAAAAATTTAATGTGTTAACAGGTATTTTACTTGTGATAATTTAAACGAGTATAAATATAGTTCTTTTTTTAAAAAAATAGTTTGGTTTGAAAGGAAGAAAGACAGAAACAGTGACTATTATTTAAATCTTTAGTAATTACGTTAGATATCCGACCATAGTTTTAAAGTAGAACTATTGTTTCTTCAAGCTAGCATTTAGCTTTTCTTCAAGCTAGCGTTTTAGATTACTGATCTTACAGAGCGTGAAAGTAATGAGCATTAAATACTCTTTATGATTTCTCTCTTTTACCACAGATCATTCAAACCTAAATATTCTACTCATAGTAATAAAAATAAGGAATTATTCCGTATAAATTATTTCACCTACACTATCAAGCTTTATTTTCAAATATTTTTTATTGTAAACATACTATTTTTACTTTCTTATGTAAAAAGACAATATATCTTAAATTATATGCAAAAAGGAATGCGGAAGGTGTTTTTTTATTTAGCTAAGATTCCGTATGAGTTGGGAAGTTACGGGACATTTATGTTATTTCATTAAACACTTGTTGAAGTTAAGTATTCTTCGATATTTTAATTTATACGTTGAAATGAGTCAATTTTTTTATGTAAGCCATCAATTGTAGAAACTTTTAAAACAGTCAAGTGTTAAAATGATACAATTAATTACTCAACTTAATATCAACTCAATACAAAATATCAAGCAATAAACTTAAATAAATACTCTTTTGATTTACCATGTTTATATCCATAATTCATAAAGCCTAAAATTTGCATTTTTTTTATTTTAAAAGTCTAGTAAGACGTCACCTACCACATAAGCATAAAATTAATCACAAATGATATCGTATACAATCGCGCACATGGAACTTATGCATACCTAAAAGTTGATTTACACGCTGGCAGTGCCCGACTGCAAGAAGGCAAGGGGATTGGAAGGTCACTGTCACGCATCGATTATAATTCCAGTTTCGCATTTACACAGTGCCAGCACTGGAACCATCTATCTATTGAGCGAGAGTTTCGCCCCCTATCGCTAGTCATGGAAGAGCGCAGATGATTGGATGATGGGAGTTGAAGCACCGGTCAGTAAAAAATGTTTAATTTACTGGAGCCAACAACCAGAAGCGATCACGTGACAAACTGATTTCTCCTGGGAATGATGGAATAAAGTGTTTACCCAGTGCTAGCACTGACATCTAATCTCAACTGGTACGTCAGCTGGTAACCTGTAAATCTGCCTTACATAACAATCAATCGTTGTAAGAAAACGAAAAGTGCATTGTGATTTGCTAAGAGAACGCAGAAATTCGAAATTGTCTGTAAATATGTATTGTTATTGGTCCCAATCTCATGATATGTGTTGAAGTACGTTCAAAAGTAAACCAACCACCCTCAAAATAATGCCTTGCTTAAGGTTCGTCGACTTTTATTTTCCTTTTATGCAAAAAAATACTCTGCGAAATTAAATGAATATAAACTCCGTTTCCACAAACCTAAAATAAATATCTTAACGAAAAAGAAAAAGTATTTTCCAAAGCAAAGTCAATTCAACGCAGAATAGATCTACGTTACATATAAAATATGGCCATGAAATTTAAAATAGGTCTAAGGTTTAATTTATATTCTCGTCAAATAAAACTTCTTTTGGTTATCCAAAAGTATTTTTAACTTTTAGGCTGAAAAAGTTTTAGTTCAAGAAGTTAAAAAGATTTTGTAAAAGGAAACTATTAATATTTATGCAAAGATGATGAGAAACTTCTTTTCCGTACTTAAGTTATCAGCATACATCCTTAGAAAAAAAACTCTAATCGATATCGAAATATATTCCAATTTCAGTATCAAAAGTGTCGAATAAATTGGGTATTTTTTCAGACACTGAGAGGAGGAAGAGAACTTCTTACGATATATCGTCAATTTCTAAAAACTAAATTTCCATTTCTGGAATCTATAATAAGAAAAGTATTGGAATTTTAGTGAACAACAATACCTTTACTTTAAAATTTATTCTTTCTGATTTTGGAAGTAAAGATAGAGCTACATTTTGTCGTCAACTTAGAAGATAAACTTTTGTTTGGCAAAAATTCTTACTTTCCAAAGTTGACTAAATACTCTGTAGTATAACAAAATTTAAAACTTAATTATAAAGCTTTAATCTACTATATTATATTAAAATAAACACATTCAAAAATGAATAAGCACCACTCCTTCAAATTTTCATAACCAAGTTGTAATGTGGAACTTTAAAGAAAAAATGTAAGCTAACTTTACAAGCTGAGCGGTTGAAAAACAATTTATAACAATATATAATTCATCCGATGACTTTTGTTTCTTAAAAAAAGTGTCGAATAAGTAATATCCTTTCATTTGCAAAAATGTTAACTATTTTTTAAATTTGCAATAAAAAAAGTATTTTACAAAACAGTTTTCAACATTCTCAATAATATGTGAAGATAAACTAAAATTCTACAAAATCTTGCCCGATCTAAAAAGCGTCTTTTTAACTATGGTCCCCATCTTTAGATATAAATGATCCTCAGAGGCATAAAATATTATTTATTATGCTAAGCATATAGTTTCAGGTAACGCAAAATCTATTGCATAATATAGATTAACAACTTTACATTAATACAGATTCAATTCCTTGTTTTGCATACTTTTCGTTGCAAATAGCTTTCGTAGTTAAAACCTCCTTGCAAACATAATTAAATTGCCCTTTCTTAGATTGCATTAATAAAGCTTATGTTTGTCTGCAGCATATTAAACTGCTATGTTTGGAAGTAAACAAAATGTGCATTATGATTGGCTAATGGAATGTAAAAAATTGAATTTGCTTTAAAAGACGTGTTTTGATTGTCAACTAATACATAACAAGTACTTCTAGACGATCATACGTCTATAAAATTACGTTTTCAATAAGAAACTTAAGGAGTTTTTTTTTTTTTTTTTAATTATTTTTATTGTGCAAGCTCGGATGCTAAAATGAAACATTTATACAAATATCTTTTGATTCGATATTTCTTTAATTCAAAAATAATTTTTTTTAAATTCTATTCAGAAATTTTATTTTTTAGTTTTGTCTTCAAACTCTTTAGTTTTTTTATACAAACATCAAATGGAAAGAGATTTCATACTGAAAAAATGTCTATATTTAAATAAAGATATAGTGTGTCATTTTGTACAAAAAGCATTTTTTACTTTATGCTACTTAAAAAAAACATTTAGTGTTTTATGTGACTTCTATGATTCAAAATAAGTCTTCAACGGTTTATCTTTTCAGTACTTATGTTTTTAATGGTTTACTTCGTCACATTTATGTTCTTGTTTAAACGAGATGTGTTTGACATGCATATTTCTTTAAAAAAAACTTTCTTTTCCTTAAATTCGTATTTCATTTATATGTTTTAAAAATAAAGTTTATGTGTATATGCATAAATTGATAAAATTACAGATACTGTATAACTTTTTTTTCAATCGCAATCTAATATCTTACTTAGTTTTATGGTGCTATAACAGAACAGTTAATAATGCATAAAATAAGTAGTAGTAGTTACGGCATAAAAATACTCCGGAAGGTATAAGTTACAATTACAAGTTCACAATCCTATACACATCAAAATATCAACTCTTAAAAGTATATGCTTTTTTTTTTTTTTTTTTAATTCTGTAAAGTTCAAAACAAGACCATTTAAATTAATTCTCAACTTACAGAAACTCGCCATTTCTTATTAAATTTCTGAATAAATAAGAAATCTTTTATTTCTTTTAACATTGATTGAAATTCAGCATATTAAATCATACCCAATAAATCAGTTTCAAAATTAAATGCAACCATAAAACGGTGCTTTCCCTGCTTCATCTTCCAATATCCTAAGTCACTTATGAAAAGCATCTCTCTCGTAAAATACAGTAGTAATTTATTATTCAATTTAAATTCAAATGCATCCTTTCTCATGCAATAACATAATTCCAATGATTTCAGAATAAAAAACGCATTGCATTATAAAGTTTCATTCTAAATCAGTACTGTGTTTTACATTCCAAATATTTTATAAGCTATTGCGGTGCTTCTCCATCCTCGATATTTGCATTTACTATTCATACTCGGACAAAGTAAATCCTATTTGGGAAATATCATCTGCTTTTGTCACCATCAAAACATTTTAACGAAAAACAGTTCATTCCTTGAAACATGCTCATGCATTTAAATTATTCCGTTGCTTTCTCGTATTCTCGTCGAGAGAGTTTATGCATTCTCATTCGAAGTGAGGCTTTGCGTTTGTTTGTCCTTAAATGTATTTTGCTTATTTTTTTTTTTTATGTCCAGTGGTAACCGAATGAAAGTTTTTGCTTCACCGGTTTTAAGAACGAGACTTCTGGTGAGAACAGAAACAGATGTCGACCGAACAATATTTGTGGGAGAAAGAAGCGTTGGGACTAATTCTTTGGGAATTTTTTGTTCTTTTCAATAAAGTTTATTACTTGTGTAAAAGTACCTTAGCAAACAAGTTTATTTATGAGGGTTGTGTTTATTTTGTAAGCAGCGTTGACAGAAAGGAGAATAGTTTTAAATTATATGATCAAGAAGTGCGAATTCTTAAAAAAAAAAAAAAAAAAAAAAAAAAAAAAAAAAGTTTTTATTAAAACAAAACATTCTAACTCGAAAGTAAATTCAAAAGCAAACGATTAAAAATTTCAAAGAACTCCGATACTATTTTCTTCAGATATTAAAAAGGTGTTCGACGCATTTAAAACTTTGCAATTAGACATTTTAAAAGTCATATCTTTTCTTCTCTTCTTGTTTCATTTTGAAGTATGAGTGGAAAAGATCTAATAAACTTATACTGGTGGAGAAAATTTTTAGAAAGGCAGCGTTTTTGTCGTTGATTTTAAAGTTTTTTTTTTTTTTTTAATTTTATTTTATTGTGGTTGAAGACACCTCACTGTTAGACAAGAAATTAATCATTCCATATCTCTTACTATACTATACTAACTTCCATACTACAACGATAGTAATTTTAAAATAACCAAATTAAGAGATATTACAAATATTATGTAAATCAAATTTCGGAAGGCAAATAAAATGTTAAACTCATAATTCGTTTTAAACAAGTTTGATTTTAAAGTAACTGTCCCTAAAAGGTCGCTTCTGGATACATGTCCTTATCTGTACATCAAGTAAACATATCAAGCATGTAAGATTAGTTAACATTTAAGGCCTGAAATCTCTCTCTGTTTATGTTAATGATGTATAATAAGAAAATTCTGTAAGTTTACGGGTTCTATTATAAACCAGAGTAGGTTCAAGTTGATGAATTTTGTGACAAATTTAGAGAGAAAGCGGGTTACCTTATTCGCAAGTTCAATTCCGATATCTTTAAATAAAGATATCAGAATTGAACTTGCGAATAAGATAACCAGCATGCAAAATATGAATTCATACACAGGGGTCTATAAAGACAAAGAGTAAAAATGAAAGCAATTTTTCAATTGTAATTTCCGATACGTCCAGTTGAACCACTACTCAACGAGACATTTCAGTTAACATACCAGTTGCATTTATAATTTCGTCTACGAATGTTGATCTCAGGCACACAAACAGACGGGTGAATGAATGAAGTCTTTGTGTAAAGATTGGAAGGACATATTGACGATATCATTAATTAATCATTAATGAATCAAAACAATTTTCTTTTGAAATATCCATAGCCATCTCTACGTATTGAGTTTTAAGTAAAATTGTTTTTGACTAAAGATCAACTTTTTAAAAAAATTTACTGGTCTTACAAAATTCTATGTATTGAAACATGGATCGTATATTCAGCAGTGATGCTTTTGCATGTAAATGTCAAATATCAAGGAAACCATTTTGAAAGATTTTGTAGAAGTAATATTAAAGGGAATGTTGCGCAATGATGTACAAATCTTAAAAATGAGTGCCATTTGTAACTCAATTAAATTGAAAGAATCATTAATTCAGTAAAGTCGTGACTTTACTGTTTGATGAGAATGAGGAGAAGAGTGTAATAAATGAAATATTTGAAGAAAAAAATTTCAATAAAGTTTTCACAGTTAAAATAAACGCTTGTGACTATATGTATGAAACCGTGTGGAATGCTTCTTTGATAACTGCATGATAAAAAATATAAATATTCACGTATTGTTAAACAGAGATACTTTGTAGCCCAGCTTTTTTTTTAGACGAGTACCATTACATGTAGGTGTATAGTACCAACTATCGATGACATACACAATTCCCAAGCTGTCAGAGATTTAAACAATCTTTTTCCAACATTGCCTATAGCTATATACCAATAAAATGTACAAAATAATATTCGAATTTTCATTAGTTCGCGTAAACCTCTTCTGGTTCTGGTTTATAGGTTTGTAAGTGTGGGTTTATGGGCAAAAAGTGTATTCCAATTTCTATTGCTATAATATTGCAATATAATTGAAAAATCTAAGTTTTAAGTTAAGTTTTAGTTTACGAGTTATGACGTAAAAAAGGAAACGATGATACTTTGAGGGATGACTTTGTGTCATTATTGTAATTTTTTTTTCCCCTTTTTTTTCCCCCCTAAGATAACTTCTTTTTTTTTTGTATTTTATATGGTTTTAGGTTACATATGAAACGCAGAAAAATTGTCTTGATTATAGAAATCACCGTCTATTGTAGAAAACAATGACGGGGAGTTGAAGTGTTCAATAACAAATTTTCAAGGGATATAAATGTAAAAATGAAGGTGGCACTAAAGCCCCCCCCCCCCCCCATCTCTCTCTAACACTACTCCCAGTTGGAATCGCATAAAACAAGACGCACGGTAACAATTTTATGACGCTTGTGCTATCATGTAAAATAAAACAAACCGTTTTTAATCTATCTATTCTGAGAAAAAAAGTAGGGATTAAAATTCAGTGGACGTTGTGTTTCAGAAATTTTCCTCCTCGCGTTGTTCTCTATACTCCCCTAGTAAAATAAAATATAAAGGGAAGAAACAACACGAGGATATTTATTTATAACGCTAGTAGAAACTGCACGAGAATACATTTTTCCCGCTGCAGTTATTAAACTAAACAAGATCAATGATACCAATTTCAATGTTCTTTATTTGAAAATATATACGCGATTTCATCAATAACAGAACTATAATTTCTGTTTCGTACAACACATTTAGACATCAGTATCCTCTATAGTACATCCAAATCAAATCTTAGAAACACCCAAAATGAAATCAATGTTAAATTTCATCGATTACCAACAAAAACTAGAAAAAATTAATCAGATTTAATTCTACAAGCACATCAGATTCCTTTAATCGAAATAGTTGCAATTACACAAGCACGACCACTTTGGAGGGAAAAGTTAATTTTATTCTTGATTATGCACCGAAAAGGGTGATTCTTGTAACACGCTAAAACGCAATGGGGATAAGGTATTTTTTCGTGTTTGTATCTCATTATGAAATCTCGTTAGGGCAGAGACATGGACCAAGGTGTGATAAAAAATAAAGATTCACAGCAAATTGGCTCAGTTAGATAATTAGGTTACAAGCATAAGGCTTGAGAAATGGGCTGCTTTAATTTGTTCGTTATGAAAGCAACATTCTATTCTAAAGACTTATCTTGCAGTTAAATGAACACGGAATGCGGCATAATGTAGAAATGTTTTCTTATTTTAAAACATTTTGGAGTTGAAACATGAGGCTCTTGCATTTAGAGTTTATATTGAGGTTTTGTATACTTTCTTAAACTCATAGTTTTTCAGAAGCTGCACATTTAGCAATTGCATTCTAACGTTGGAATTGTTCCTATCTTTTATTCTTCTTATTCATTATTTTTCGTTTGAGATAGTCCTTCGTTTTATTATTAACTTTTGAAAGTATTTATACTAGTTTAAAATCCTGCATTATAAAATAAATACATGTTAAATAGTATGCTTAATCAGCTACTTTTTACATTTTTAGCAATGGATTAAAAGTGTGGTATGATTTTCTCAATTTAGAAAAAGTTTATTCAAAAGAAATATTCAATAAAATATACCATGATTGCTAAAATTATAAGTATCTTATGGCAGTTAAATTTTTTGTAGATAACAGTTCTTCCAATAAATTTGTTGTAATAGAAGTGGTGTACCCATTACCCGTTTCTGTTCAAGGATATATTTCTGAAATGATAACTGATATTTCACTAAACAAAAACAATACGCTGCTGGCAAACAAATTCAAACGTTGGCTATATTTCTGGACCTAAAACTCTTAAGATAAACCTATTTCCCCTGTTTCTTGTTTTAAATTTTATACTATTTAATATTAAAATGTTTATTGGGCGCCTATAAGTTCATTTTTCTCACATCTCTGAAAATTTCAATATATAAACCTAATTTTTTCACTTCAACAATCTGATTATAACTATAAAAATTCTGATTTATACAGATTTATTTTGAAAATATTCCGTTTTTCTATGCAAAAATTGGTAATTTCGTTTGAAACATTTATAGGGCCCCTAATGATTTTTGCAAAGAAATTGAATCCATCTGTAACTACACCAACAACAAACAATTGAACTTTACATTTTTGTACGCACACTTAATAGAAATGAGTATAAAATTTTCAATTTTTATTAAAACATTATTACAGCACAATTTAAATATCAAATCCTTTACAAAACACTTACAAAAGCATCACACTTTAAAATATTATTATGCTTATTCATAAGACAAATGATAAAAACCATGACATTATTATTTCTTTCAAATTTTAATATACCATATTCATCCTCAACTTCCAGAACAGTAAAACAAAACGGGAACCGGAAAGCATAAATTATCGTTAACAACACAATTTATTCCATATTAAGCCCTGGACATCACTACCATAAAACCAGGATATATCTTAACTCAATTTCCCTCATAAAATATCCTACTTGAAACTCCACGAGAAAAAAGCTGTACCTTTGGGATGATAATGAACACAGCAGTAGCCATTTTGATAATCTAACAGGGTTTATTAGTCACAAAATTTCCAGCTAATAACGTAAGAACCCTCTAAAGATTTATGGTTAGCCCATTGTGCCTTTATAAACTTTCGTTAATTCTGATATTTCTAGCCTCCAAGGGTGTAAATTTAGATTTTAGTTTTATTGAGCTGTATTTTTTATCAGATGAAGAAAGTGGCAAGATTTGCAAAGCCATCAGTTAACTGATGGGATTCCCAATTGACTCGTAACTGTAGAAATTATTGATGGCATGATTTAAAAATCTTAGAAAGTGGCCGGAAGATGTTTATTGTAATACTGAATTCATTTGATTAAAATGCTGGGAAAAGTAACACATAAATTATGCTCTTTTTGTCGTTGCTATAATGACTCTCTTTTATTTAGGCTTTTGAAATATTTTAACTCCCAGTAGTGTTCAATCAAAGAAAATTGAATGCTAGTTATTATATTTCTTTTTTAGTCTTTCGATGGAACTTCCTAAAGTAATATAAATTATTTATTTTTTGCACTTGTTTAAAATTTCATAATTTAAAACTAAAATATTTAAGGTAATATCATGTTATTGTAGAATTTGTCCTCTTAAGCAGTAAAACTAAGTTTGTTATACTCTCGTAGACTTGAACCGAATATATAAACTCATATTTTTCATTACTCTAGTTTCTATATTTAATATAACGAGGATAATTAACATTAATTTGAAGCAATAGGTAACATGATCCTTCTATATTTTTATTAGGTGGAAAGCAGAACCAGTCAGAAAATATGCAGCAGGTCATAAATTTATATATTAATTTAATAATATAAACTTTCCCAATTATTAATTTAAAAGTATAAACTATTTTATCTTCTTGTGCAGTGAACTAATTAGTAAGTAGGTAAAAAGAGTAAGTAAAGCAATGCAAAAATCTGATATCAGTTGTTGATGGAGATCAACCTATTGTTTTATATTTATATATTCAAATTTATATCAACGCCCTGCCAGTAATTTCAAATGTTTATCTTATAATTCTATTTTAAAAAGTATGTAAGTCTTGTAGACTAAACTAAATTTGTTAATAATGAATATTTTCACCATGTTAACATAAATTGTTTGCTGTACCAAAGATACTAGACTAAAGTGTTTTTAAATATGTACCTAAGTGACCTATACCTTCAAATTGTGCAAGGTTAAAAAAAAATTAAACCTGGCAATCAGCATATTTCAGATAATATATTTTAAAGCATGAACTTTAATTTAGATTACACCTATAGTTTGTGAGTTCTTTTAAGTATTATAATTACTTTAACATTGTAGTTACTTATTTTAGGATTTACGTACAAAGTATAAAACTCTATTAAAAATTCCAAAACGCGCACTTGAATCCTGTACAATATTCAAAAATAATATACGGAAAAAGACGGCAATATGGCTTTCATATATACAACTTTTTAAATTATTCGTCTCTTTTAAACAGTCCTTAATAAAATAACATGTTTTTAAAAAAATGTGTTTAAATTTCCCAATACTTAAATTTCCCAATGCAATACTCTACAAATACTCTTAAATGGTTTACCTGTATATATTAAGAAACATTTAAATTTGAAAACATTTTTCTGATTATTTTTTGTTCTTTTTTAATGATTTATTATGACAAAAGCGTGTATTCTCATATGTGCATTGAACTAAAACTAATTATTCAAGAGACATGCTTATACTTATGAAATTTACAATCATTATAAGAAAATTAAGTCATCAACAATATATTTATATGTGTCGTTGTATTGGGAAAAAAACAATTCATGTCGAAAAATAAAATAAAATACAAAGATATGTCTTAAAATAAGTCTATAAGACCGATGGTTTCCACGTACATATTGTATTCCATGTATTTTATACATATTTACAAAAACAAATTAGTGAAATTAATCTATTATACCTTAATCAATTTTGTGTAACTCTTTGAGATCTACTACTTCTTCTAGACACCTTAGTTTTATATTTAGTCCACAAATATCATTAAAGCATATTAAACAAGAGATAATAGCATTAAAAATATTGAATTTAGTTACATTTAAAAATTATATTTAAACTAAAAAAATATCTTAAATTATTAAAGGTTTTGGTACAGGAATTCCATAAAATGCAAGTTCAGTCATTTCCATATTTTTAAATGTTTCACTAATGAAGATAGTTTCATTTTACTCGAGAAAGTAGTATGACGTAAACAATTATTTTAAGCGTCATCTCTTAGCTGGGCTTGGAACTATGCTGTCTCTCTTTAAACTTAGCAAACTAGATGGCGATAATGGAAGATAATCTCATGTTGGTTGTAAGGTAGGAGGTTTCTCGGTTTCTTACAATTAGAGACACAAATATGAGGTGGCTCTTAAAATATCTCTCCGAGAGCATTCATCAACTTCAAACAGATCTAAAGATGTTCTAGAGCAGTGCAGCTCTTTCATGTTGTGTAGAGTCGTGTAGCTATTTCACTAGACAATTAACTCGTTTTTAATAGTGGGTCATGTTGTAACAAAAAATAGTTTTGCATTGGCTCTGCAATATCACTTTTACTGTATAAAATCATTAGTTTTCAAATTCTAATATTGACTATGATCCTTACCTTCATATTGAGGGACCTTGGTTTACCACATGCTATCAGCTGCAACGAACGTCTTCGGTCCAATACGTCTACAAGCCAAGTTCCCTTGGATACAATTGAAGTGTTCAGTCTTTTTGTTAAAAATTTGTTTAGATGTTGACTGAACATTAATCTGTGTTAAATAATTCAAATGTTATCTATATGAGCATGAATAAACAATACTTGACTTCATTTCTTCTTGTGAATGTCAATATGGTTTTGATTGAATGTCCCCTTAATTTATTTAAAAAAAAAAATTTAAATTTGAACTCATTATTCAAACAGCTTTACAACTTTTAATCACATCAGTTCGAGTCGATAAATACGTTGTTACAACAATAATTCCTTACTGCCCCCTTAATATACCACAATTTGGTGTGACGTAATTTACAAAACCGCTTTGCATTTTTTTTTTTTTTTTTTTTTTTTTTTACGAAAAGAAATAAAAACAATAACCAAAATTCCCTACTTTAGAAAAAAGTTGTGGGTGCTATAATTTCTTGGACTTATTCGGCTTGGCGCAGAATCCAAAACAGATGAGGAATCTCACTGAACTCCAACTTATTTTGCATTAATCAATAGGCCTTATCAATAACATAGCTTATTTTTTCAAGCTTATTTGTGTTTCACTTAACTCCCCCAAACTTTTAATGTAAAACATACACTTAAAATGAACCAGGGAAACAAAATTATTATAAAAAAAAGCAATGTATTGAATATAAAATTATATATATTATGTGCATAAAGGTCTTAAAAATTTCTCTTCAGACATATTTATCTTAACAAATTTACATTTAGAAACACAATGCATAAAATTATAAAACACAAATTCATTAAATCAAACTGTCATTCAAGGGGGAGGGAATGCACTTTACAATCTGCAACTATTTTTGGAATATTAAATGAAAAAAGGAAAACAATGTGGTTACAAAATATGAGTTTTTGGTGTACTCGCTTTCCCAGCTTTAAACAGTCCTTGGGATTAAAAAAAAAAGTTGACAAACAGAAAGACTAATGCTAAATATGCAAATTTACAAAAAAACCTAGATTATTCCTCGATTGAAGGGCTCAACCATCTTCTTTGAGTGGTGTAGTCCAACCTACCAGATAATTAATTTGAATAAAGAATATGAATCATGTTCGTAAATATCAATTCAGTAAAATGCACATTTAACTTGAAGCACTGCAAATAGATAGATTAATTGAGGTACTGTATGAAAAAAAATTCCAAACGATACCTTCATCTTCAGTTCTAAAAATCGTTGTACCTTGCGGTTTGCGTCAAAATGAGTTATTTGCGATTTGTTATGTCTGGTAGAAGAAAAAAAATTGGCGGCTATATACTAGGTAAATTTAATTCTAACTTTGAAAATTTCAATACAAACTTATTTGTCATTCGATTTTGAATACTTTACCCTAAATACCGAATTTCATTTCATTATATTGAAAATCACTTCTCTTATGAGTGAAAATGTTTTGACAGATTTTCAGGACTTATCTCAATATTCAGATGCTTATTTTTAAAAATCCAACTTTGAAGCGGCTAGGCTAGGGAACGAGCGTTGGTGGGTTTCAAGGTTGGTTGGTTGTTTTCAGATTATCTGGCAGCGTCAGCAACACGAGGGCTATAATGCGCCGAAACATTCGTCATTAGACAAGCCAACATACATTTACAAACACCCATGCCTTACACGGGACTCGAACCTGCAACCTCGCGGTCTAGAAGCTAGCACGCTAACCACTATACCGCTTGATCGGCTGGTGTCTTTCAAGACGTTATAAAAATACAGGTACTAGTCTAAAATTATACAGAAACTACTTGAATTTATAGCTTCCTGTTTTACAACAGATCAATACAAAATCGGTAAAGTAACTCAAAATTAGCATAATTTATTCACAAGATTAAAGATGTGACAACTACGCAAGAAGTAAATAAAATATCAAAACTACAAGACGGCCAATAAAAAAGTGGCCCCAGACAATTTTCAAAACATACAATGGCTCCTAAAAGTGTTCGTATACTTACAAATTTCAATCAAATACTACATTATCCATTCAAAAATTAATATTTCAGAACAGTTTTTATAGCTCTAATTTTATCTTAATCAAACTACATAAAATATTTTGAATGCATATAAAAACTTTTTTTTATTAAATCCTTAACCTTAAAATAATACATAAAATATCTCCCAAAAGTATTCGTACACCTGCATTTTTTTACATTAGCACTTATAGTAATGTTTTGGTAAATTAGTAATTCGTAGGATATTTTTTAGCATTCACAACATCTTTGAATTGCCTGGGCATAGATTTCTCTAACTATTTTGTAATTTTTTAATCATTGTTCCTCCATTCTTCGATCATTACTGTTTTCATTTGACTTTTCGTTTTAATGTTGTGTCTTCTTACTTTGGTCTCCAAGTCTCTCCAAGCCTGTTCGTTTGGATTTAAATCTGTCGATTGAGGAGGTGTTTTTAGATTTTGTAGACAATGATAGAGGCAATGGAGGCGATCAGTAAATGTTGAGTGCTCGGACCATTATCATGGTAAAAAAGAATAAAGTTATTTGTAATGCCCAAATTTTTAGTGGACAAATTTAATTTATCATTTAAAATATTCAAATAGCTTTCATGATTCATAACTCCATCATTAAACACCAAATTACCAAGTCCTGATGTTGACAAGCACGTACACACAAGAACACTTCCAACCCCATACTTGACAGTTCCAACAAAGTTCTTGTGATTAAGTTCAAAATTTTTTCTTCCCCACAAAATAATGCGCCCATCGAAACTAAAAATGTTATTTTTTGCGATAATTCTTATAAGGGTAGTTATAAAAAATAAAAAAAAAATAAAAAAATAAAAAAAACTTCGCCAAAATGGTGATTTTGGCGATATATTTTCGATAATTCTTATATTAACTTATCTTATAGGTGAAACTGAAGAGAGAGGGGAAAAACGACCGTTGATGAGCTATGCTCAAGGAAAGAGAACTCTGCGTTGAAGGCATTCGTTTTTCAAGTTTTTTCAAATTTTTTCGAAAAAGCATTTTTATGAGAATTTCGGTGGTGGGGATGTTTAGAACACCTTACATCTTAAATTTACAACAAAATGTACTATCTACCCCAGTCGAAGACGAGAGAACAACGAATATCAACAAATACTCGATTGAACTGTAACTGTGACTTATTGGAGGAACATTTCTATTGCGCATTCTAACTGTTCAGTTTTTCAACTGAGAGCATGTCGGGGGTTGCTGTGGGTGTTTAATTTAAGTTAGAATTTGATAACAGTGTTACTAATCCACCCTACTCGTATCTCTGTGTTTAGTCGCGTTTTCATTATTTCACAGTTTTTAGATTATGCTGTAAAGTTTATAATTAGTTTACTCAAACAATGCATGCATTTCTTACTATTTATTGCTTGATAAGTTTAGTTTTAGGTTAAGTTACTTAAAATTGGAAGAACTGCAAATATCCATAAATAAAGAGGTAAAGAGACAAGTGCGGCTCTGGAAACGGTGGTCTGCCAACTCCTGAGTTAGGTGAAGATATTTCGTCTGTATACTTGAAAATTCCTGCATTCAGAAAACTGGTATTGGAAAATAAAAATTACGATGAATATATGGTTCAGGGCACGATAGGAGTTTTAATTTACAATGCATGATAGAAGTTTTAGTTGTATTTTATTAGCAAAGCTATCTTTAAGTATTGAAATATCAACTGATATGTCAATTCTTTCTTATGATATCATTTAATTACCATTGAAAGCATATAACTTTTATTTCAAAACACAAAACATCTTACCATATTGTTGCACAAATTGTCTGTATATATTGTAAATAGTGACGTATTATTTCAAAATTCTATTGTAATTTATTTTTATCCTATTTTATTTAGTAATTAATAGCGATTATACAAGTTAGAAAAAGGTGGCAACACCTAAAATAATCGAGAAGTTTCGAGATATTTCGTTTCCGATAAATTGGCTGGAAATTTCGAGTAATTAAACTGTTGCCTGTGAATAAATTTTGTGAGTTTTCTGAAGAGAGAATAAATATTTTTAAACCGTGAAAACTGTGCCATCATTGCCTCAGTGGAAAAATTCATAACAGTGGTGTCAGAAGTGGGGTCAAGTCATCTTGAATGCCGACTACTAGAGGAATGATGGAAGACCAAATGAAACAGTTGATGGAAATGCTTGCTGGAATGAAAGCCTGCCAAGAAACCGCCTCAGCCGAAATGAAAGAAATGAAAGCCGAAATAAAAGCCGGACAAGAAACGACAAATGCCGAACTCGCCGCTACAATCGCAGCTGGTCAAGCCCGTCAAGAAACGACAAATGCCGAACTCGCCGCTACAATCGCAGCTGGTCAAGCCCGTCAAGAAACGACAAATGCCGAACTCACCGCCGCAATTGCCGCCAGTCAAGAAGCGACATCATCAGACATTAAAGCTTTACAAGAAGCGACATCATCAGATTTTAAAGCTTTGCAAAATGCAACGTCATCTGACATGAAAGCTTTGGCCGATAAGTGCGAGTCCACATCCGCAGCCGTAATCAAGATCAGGGAAGAAATGAAAACCGAGCTAGCGTCAATGGTAGAATCTACTATTATGGAGACAACATCATCGGTCCTGCAATCCGTGAAGGAAGACGTTCTCACTGCTATAAGAGATGAAATGGAAGAAAAGGTTTCCACTATCAAAGAAGAGCAGGGAAAATTCATGGATGCTGTAGAAGAAAGGCTACGGAAAATAGAAACTCGCGAAGCTGTGACCATTGCAACGCCTAATTGGGATAACGTTTCCACTCCCTTTATTGCGCCACGTTCCAGCATCAAAGTGGCCACTTTTGATGGGAGGTCGTCTTGGCGCGTTTATCAAACGCAGTTTGAAATGATTGCTTCTGCGAATGGTTGGGACGATACTTCGAAAGCATTCCATCTCGCGGCATCTCTTCGAGGTGAAGCTGCTGACATTTTACAAACACTACCTGAAGAGAAGCAGGGAGAATTCGTGGCGCTGGCAAGTGCGTTGGAATTAAGGTTTCGGGAACAACATCTAAAGGATTATAACAGACTGCAACTGAAAGTGAGACAGCAGAAGGCCAATGAAACTCTTCAAGAATTGGCATCGGATATAGAAAGACTGTCGCTCCTCGCTTTCCCTGACTGTCCCCCGGATGTACGAGACGATCTTTCTCTGCAGTATTTCATCGACGCTATTCAAGATCCCGATGTGCAGCAGGCGGTAAGGTTATCCCAAAACAAAAACCTGAAGTCGGCCCTCGTGTACGCCATGAGAGTAGATGCCGCACAGCTAGCTTCTGGAAAAGACCGACGATATGTGCGTGGTGCATTAGCCGAGGATTCTTCTGACTTTGTCACCAGTAAGCTTCGAGAACTGGAGAGCAAAATTGATAGAATGATGAGAAGCTATCCCGGAGTCAGGGATCGAAGGACCAGAGTCGTTTGCTGGCACTGCAAACGGGAAGGGCATCTACGACGAAACTGCCTTGATTTGAAAAAGAGAAGGGATAACACTACCACGGATTCTCCACAACTGAATCTAAGAAGATGTCATCTCGCAGGGCAGAAGCTGCAATGTAGAACAGGTGAAGCCCCGACCAGTCGTTTCCACGTTTCATCCCGACAAGGAGGAAACCAGGGTTTATTCGTGAAGGGGGAGATCAACGGAACTCCATGTCGTCTAATCGTCGATTCGGGAGCAAACGTAACGATCGTAAGGACGGACGTGGCTCGTCGCCTGAACAGCCGACTCCTCTACACAGCGCCCTCTGTTTCTCTACAAACTGTGTCTGGTGGTAATATCTCTGTTCATGGGAAATTGCAAGTGGACATTGCCCTTGGATTTAACACCTACAAGCACACCGTTTATGTTGCCGAAATTGTAGATCCGTGCATTCTCGGACTAGACTTTTTGAAGAAAAATAGAATTACGCTGAATTTTGAGAGAAGCCAGCTGCAAACATGGAGAGGCGAAGTTCCTTTGCACGATCTAGACATGAAAGAGCTGTGCGTATATCGGATTGTAGCTCATGAAGACAATGTCATAGAGAATGCTGAAGAGTCCACATCTATGGAAAGTACCTCTCCAGCCTCGGAGAGCGAACCGAAGAAAGCGACGTTGATGAAACCCTCCCAGGAAGTGGTTCATGTGGAAATGGGCAAAGTTAGTGACGAGGGAATCGACATCCGTACTCCTGTTACAAGCATCGAACGGAGGTCCCGGGATCTATCAGCTGCACCCGCGGACGATTCGGACGCAATCTCAAAATCATATAACCAGCAAGATGGTGATCAGAAACTTTCACCGCTTCTGTTGGCATACGGGAGTGCAACTCACGAGACCACCGGATTTTCTCCATCTCTAACGATGTGTGGAAGAGACCTTAGGCTCCCCAGCAACCTCCTCTTTGGACAACCACAGGACACTCCTTCCTCGCCTGTCCAGTATCTAGATGATCTGCAGGCACGTTTGGAAGCCGTACATCGGTTCGCCAGAGAGAGAAACAACATCATGACGGAGCGCATGAAGATCCGGTACTATGCCAAGGCCATGGACCGTTCATTCCAGGAAGGTGACAAGGTGTGGTTATGGAATCCTAAACGTCGGAAAGGACTCTCCTCTAAGCTCCAGACGAACTGGGAAGGGCCGTATGTGGTCCTTAAGAAGATCAACGACGTCGTGGTAAGGATTCAACGGACACCCTCCTGTAAACCTAGAGTAGTACATCACAATAGGCTAGCCCCATATTATGATAGAAGTGATTGAATGACCTTTCCTCTTAAGGACTTCACTGCCCGGGACGTGCAGTCTTTAAGAAGGGGGAAATGTTGCACAAATTGTCTGTATATATTGTAAATAGTGACGTATTATTTCAAAATTCTATTGTAATTTATTTTTATCCTATTTTATTTAGTAATTAATAGCGATTATACAAGTTAGAAAAAGGTGGCAACACCTAAAGTAATCGAGAAGTTTCGAGATATTTCGTTTCCGATAAATTGGCTGGAAATTTCGAGAATGTCTCACGCGCTTGTATAGAAAGGACTGGAGAACGGGAAAGTTTTCAGATTGACTTCGGAGTTCGTTGAAAGCTGATCGCTTTGTTTACCTATTGGAGTGAGCTTGTATAATCGCTGAATTCGAAGTTATTTTTGTTGAAGCTTGTGTTGAAGCTTGAGAGTAATTAAACTGTTGCCTGTGAATAAATTTTGTGAGTTTTCTGAAGAGAGAATAAATATTTTTAAACCGTGAAAACTGTGCCATCATTGCCTCAGTGGAAAAATTCATAACAATATTCTTCATGAACTTTCTCTAGGTAGTCATAAGATTCCTTTGCATTTTCAAGAGTGTATTCGCCCTGTAAGGGACACTTTGATACAACATCAATGAGTAGGTAGTTGCAAAATAAAATGCAGCAAATATCCAACAAAGTTTAATGAAATTTTAAATTGCTATACAAAAGTAAGATGCATTATCATAGAGTAAGATGCATTATGTACGTATGGCATGTACTGAGAATTCTGAGAAAATATGATGGACAGAACAAAAATTTTATTCTTATAGGTATGATTTGCACTTAGCTACCCAAAAATACCTCACTATCAAAAAAAAGTCATTCTATTCTCTGTTGATCATTTCAAGATTCCTTAGATCGTATATATTGTATATTTGGCAGGATTGAACCAAAAAGTTGGATTCGAAAATTCATTATGTCCATTCTTCATTATGTAAACATATTTTTTTTTTTTTTTTTTTTTTTTTTTTAATAAATTAAATTTAAATATTTTTTACTGCGGTCATGCAACATTGTAAAAAATAAAATAAACAAAATGATAAAAAAACAAAACGATTTCAACATTTGCAGAGTTTTAAAAAAGTTTTATTTCGTTTCCTGAAAAATTTCATTTTTTAAACACAAAGACTTTTGGAACTGGGGGACTCGAATATTAGATTAAAAAAGTGTTTAAATGAAGTAAAATGTAATCAGAAGGAATTAAAAAAAAAAATGTATCAATATAAGTTACCTTATAGGATTACCTACTTTATTTCCTCCAAATTGTATACGAGCTTTCCCTTTTACCAAAGTTAAAGCAATTTGAAGAATAACAGTTTCAACAGTGTAAGCACAGCTCCAACCCTGTAAGCAGAAACCACATTACTTAAAACACACAGACACACACTGAAGACTTAGAGGACACACTTAAGAGGTTACTATTAAGCACATACACAAATATACAGGGTGGTCATAAAATAACTTTGCTAATACATGAACCTCTAGCTGCCGTCCCGTTCATCAGATCGAGATAAAATTTCAGGTATAGTTATTCAGAAGTATGAGCTCGGAATTCTGTAAATGGCAACAAAATAGCGCTCACGGTTACGGTTATAGTTACAAATTTTCTAATGGCAACACCTACTTTTTCCTATATCAAAATGCTCAGCGCATGCTAAAACCCTAGGAGTGTTGGAACGGTAGGTGTATTGCCAAAACGGACGCGTTATGCAAGCACAAAAGACAGCTCGACAAAAGGCCAACAGAAACGCAATCGGGGCACATGGAGAAAATTTGCACGTAGAAAACCGATAAAAGTGCCTGTGATGGCACCAATATGAACTTTGGTCTCTGTCATATGCAAGGCCGACCAAACGGTATAGTGGTTAGCTTGCTAACTTCTAGACCGCGAGGTTGCGGGTTCGAGTCCCGTGTTAGGCATGGGTGTTTGTAAATGTATGTTGGCTTGTCTAATGATGAATGTTTCGGAGTATTATAGCCCTCGTGTTGCTGACGGCGCCAGATAATCTGAAAACAACCAACCTGTCATATGCAAATTTCCACCGTGCACCTCGATTGCGTTTTTGTTGACCGTTCGCAGAACTGTTTTTGTGCATGCATAACGCGTCAGTTTTTTGTGATACACCTACCGTTCCAATGCTCTTTAGCGTTTTCGCATGAGCTGAGCATTTGGAGACAGGAAAATTAAGTGTTGCCATTCGAAAGTTTCGAGTTTCTGAAACTATAACTGTAACCGTGAGGGCCATTTTGTTGCCATTCCCAGAATCTCGAACTCATACTTCAGAATAACTCTTCCTGAAATTTCATCTCGATCTGTTGAACGGGACGGCAGCTAGAGGTTCATATATTGACAAAGTTATTTTAGGACCGTATTTTAGACGTATATATGTAACCATTAACAATGGTAAGAACAAACTATTTCTTCTGCATTTAAGATTCAGAAAAGAGTGGAATATTACGGAGTAAGATGTTAAAAGGAGAAGAAATATATATAACTGTTATCGTAATTAATGAACATCTTGAACTTAGAGGAGAACTTAAGAGACTAAGGGTGCTTACACAGTGGAGCCGGGATGGGTGCTTACTCGCATACTCGCACAGTGCGAGGTAAAATAAAATCATGCTTCTCTATGGGGACGTTCACAGTGGAGACTGGTCGGTTTACCTGGAATACTTGCATGAATCCAGGTAGGTTTTTCTCGGATGGATGCTTACTGGCATAGTGCGGGGGTACTCAGTGCGCATGTGCAACTTTGATCCGTTGCTGCATTATATCGAGGATTTTTCTAAAATTGAGGTTATTAGTGTTAATAATTATGTGTATTGCATATAGTTATTGCGTATAGTAATTACACATGTGTACTGCAAATAGGTACTGTACGTGTATATTGTTAATTCTTGTTGCAATTATGAATTGCACATGAGTATTGCGAATAGGTATTGCCCATATATATTGCAAATAGTTATTGCACATGTGTAAGCTATAAATTAGGGATTGCACATGAGTATTTCCCATAAGAATTGCAAGTAGATATTGCACATGAGTATAGCAAATAGGTATTGCACATGGGTATTCCAAGTAGATATTGCACATGAGTATTGCAAATAGTTATTGCATATGAGTATTGTGTATGTGTATTGCACATGAGTATTCCAAAAAGGTATTGCATATGAATATTGCATATGTGTATTGCACATGAGTATTGCATATGTGTATTGCACATGAGTATTGCAAATTGGCATTGAACATGAGTATTTCAAATGGGTATTGCACATAAGTATTGCAAGTAGATATTGCACATAAGTATAGCAAATAGGTTGGTTGTATTCAGATTATCTGGCGCCGTCAGCAACACGAGGGCTATAATGCGCCGAAACTTTCGTCATTAAACAAGCCAACATACATTTACAAACACCCATGCCTAATACGGGACTCGAACCCGCAACCTCACGGTCTAGAAGCCAGCACGCTAACCACTACACCGTTTGGTCGGCTATAGCAAATAGGTATTGCACTTGAGTATTGCACATGAGTATTGCAAGTAGATATTGCACATGAGTATTGGAAATAGGTATTGCATATGAGTACTGTTCAAGCAAAGGTATTTCTATCGGATTTTCACAGTTTTTCAGTGGTTTCTCTTGAAATACCACATCTCGAGAGCAGATAACTGTGTTTATTTCTCTTATCCAGATACGATATCTTTCATCTCCATCATATCCTATTAGGTAACCCTTTATTGCTTTCTTATCCATTTTCCTGCGTTTCTGATCAGGTATGTGAGCATAACATAGTGATCCGACTATACGCATATGTTTTACTCGAGGTTTTTGTCCTATCCAAGCTTCATAAGGACTTACATTTGAAAAAGAACTCTTTCCTGTTCTGTTCAAAATATACACTGATGTACTAATAAGCTCTGCCCATAATGACGAAGGAAAATTAATTTCTGAATTTGAATTTTTCAAAGTCCTTGCCATTTCTACCAACGTTCTGTTTTCACGCTCACTTCCACCATTTTGCTGTGGAGTGTAGGGGGCAGTTAATCTTTGAACAATTCCACTTTTCTTCAGGATACTTCTAACATTTTCATTAACAAATTCCCCGCCATTGTCACTTAGGAACTCTTTGATGTTGTGTCCTAAATTTTTAGCATGGGAGATCATATTTTCAATAGCTTCTGCAACTTCTGATTTTTAACGTAGAAAAAATACATATCTAAATTTAGTGAAATGATCTTTAAAGACTACAAAGTAACGATATCTTCTAAAAGATTCATCAAACGGTCCACAAACATCTGCTGAGATAAGTTCTCCAGGTCTTGTGGTCTTCTCTCTAGTACCAAATTTCAAACGATGTGCTTTGCCGTATATACATGCTTCACATAGTTGATTGTCTAACTCAACTTTGAGATTCATTTGTTGTTTTAGAACATTCTTAATATGCCTTTTGTCTTGGTGACCCCAACTCTCGTGGTATAACTGCAGAACAGAATCTCCTGTAGTAGCTGTATTGACTTCTACTGTATTCTTCGGAATAAGTACTTCCATGTGAACTTTATATAGACCACCCCTTATGCTTCTTGTACCATAGAGTACAGCGTTGTTGTTGATTTTCAACCAACACTCTTCTGCGGTTGACTCAAATCTGCTATTTTTATTCTTATCTTGAGCTGCCAGTACTGAGAATAGGTTCTTACTAATACCTGGAACAAACCAGACTTCTTTAAGTTCTTTGAATTGCTTCTCTTGTTTTACTCTTGTCACAATTTTCAAAGTTCCTTTACCTACAGCTAGTAGTACTTCTCCATTTGCAGCAGTAACTCCATGTGGGGTGTCAAATTTTTCAAATTCTGTGAAGTAACTACTATTATTGGTAATATGTTTTGATGCTCCGTTATCCACAAACCAGTCATAACAGTTTTCTTCAGATGAAAATACTTCTTCGTCTAGAGCTAACATGGATACACTTGCTATGACATCATCTTTTCTTGAGACTTTATCATTCTTATTAGGCTTTGCTGGTCTTCCATCAGCTATCCATTTTCGACAGAATTTTACCCAGTGTCCATCCTGATGACAATAATTGCATTTTCCTATCTGCTTTTTGCTCTTGAAAGCTATCATCATTCTACTTGCTTTAGCTTCTAATGCATCTTGATTTTGCACATCACCTTTTGACTTTTCTTCTTTAAATTCTCTTTCTTGAGAACATAACTGAGTAGTCAACTCATCAATTGTTCTTTTATCTTCATTCAAAAGTAGCCAACTTGACTTGAAAGAACGATACTTTTGAGGTAGTGTGTCTAAAATCTTGCAAATTAATAACATCTGAGGCAATTTAGTTTCTTGCTTTCTTTCAAGACCTAAATTTAATTCACTCCACAGGTTCTTTAATTTTGATAAATGAGCAGCCATACTGTCGTTCATTGTCCACTTACACTGGAAAAATTGTAGACAAATGTTATACAGTTGGTTGTCAGATGTTGCTTCAAATAACTTATGAAGCTCTAACCATACTTCTCTAGCATTATCAAACCTCATGATTTTCTTCATGGTTTCTTCAGTCATGGAATTTGTTATTACCATCATGGCACAAGTGTTAGCCTTTTTATATCTTGAAAGATCTTCTTCGTATTTCTTCAAAATTGCTTCATCAGCTCCTTCTAGCGGCTGATTTGGTTTAATTATTTTTCCTTCGATAACTTCTAAGGCATCGGCATAATAATTTAAAGCAAATTTTATTCTATACTTCCACATCGGCCAGTCAGCTTCTGCAAATAAAGGTTTTGTCTGTAACTTTCCTATCTCCATAATTAGTGTTTCACTTTACGATATAGTAATCTTATAAACACTTCAATAACTAGTCCACTTCAATCATATAATTCCCTCAAGGGTTGTCTTTAAACAAAAGTGATTTCAGGACTTGAATAATTAGGAAGAAAAACTTACAGTTCTTGCCGTTAGTGAAAAACTATCCTGCTAACTTCTGAAACTTCAGCAAAATCAAGCATTACTTTAATCATAACAGCGCATTTAGCGTGACTGTGATCCCATAACCTGTTAATTTTTAAGATTAAAGTATATATTAAATATAAAAGCTTGCTAAATTGAGAAGTACATTTTCCATGAACTTTATTTCAAGTAAAACAAATCCGCTCAACTGAGCTTCTATCAATTTTGAATCCAAAGATATTCAGAAGTGTTGCCACATTACAAAAAACAATTACACTATTATTTTTCTTAAAAATACAACTTCAACAGAAACAACGCACAACTTTCAATTTTACACTACAACACTGGTCAGTGTTTTTAAATTTGACATTGAATGGTATAATTTAGCATTTTCGTTTCACTACTTTAAAAAAATGGCCAATTTTGCGATATTTTTGGCTATAATTATTACAGTAGCCAAAAAACACCACCAAATTGGGAAATTGGCGATGTTTTACGGTAATTATTGCATTATCCTTTCAGGTAAGTAAATAATACAACCCTTAAAAAAGGTGTTTAATATAAGTCCTTTATATACATTGCCAATTTTTTTTGAACTTATTGAGTTCAAATCTAGTTTTCATTGAGTTTTACCACTACGATGAAAATACCCATTTCGAACTATTTACTAGCTTGTTTTTACTCCCAAAACTTGATTGAATATATTTTCATAGACAACGAATCTATCCTCAAAGTTTCAACTCAATTGGATGACGGAAAGTGGGTTAATTAGTCCTCTGAAGATTTTACCTCGGCAAACTTAATAGAGGGAGGTTTACGTCATTAAATATCCCGAATTGTGCATGTTTGAGTAATCTGGGTATCTGGATAACAGAATGTGAGTAAAAGTAATGCTATAGATAGTAATGCTAACGTAATGCTATAAAAACTTGTGTAAAAGCAGCTGTTTAGTGACAGCCCCAAAACGTGATAAAAAGTATTGTCAACGACAACGAGTGTATCTTCCGAGTTTTAAAATATCAAATCGACAGGATGAGGTGAAATGGATTCATTAATCGGAAGCGACAAAAGTAGAGTGAGTAAAAACGGTCTTTTAGTGACAATGACAGACACCAATACTTGATATAATACATTCTTAATGATAACGAATCTATCTGTCAAATTTCATCGCAATTGGATAGAGCCAAGTGAGTTTATTAATATTTCGAAGCGTGTGTAAAAGAGGTATTTTAGAGAATGTGACAGTCACCACAACTTAATAGAATTCATTGTAATCGACATCAAACCAATCTGCCAAGTTTTAGCTCGATTAAATGACGACGAAATTTGTTAAGTAGTTATCCGAAATGACAGCAGTAGCGCGTCTAAAAGCGGTCTTTTAGGAACAGTGGCAACCTCACAAACTTAAAAACTTGTTAACTTGAAGTTCTTTCAACAATGTATGTAATGTCTATGTGAAACACTTACAAAAGCATTTGCAATAGGTTGTCTTAGTATTTTATGTGTATGATAACAACAACAGCATTAAAAGTTCTCAACACTTATAGCGATAAAACAATTTCATGCCTCAATTTCTAAAAACTGAGTATGGGAATCGAAAGTAATTACTTATTAATTCCGAACACAAAAAGCAACTTATTAAAATGCTGAAAACCACATTTAAAAAAAATCACGTTATACAAGCTTGTGGTGACGTCCTACATCCCTACAACAGCTGAATTCAGACATTCTCAGCTACATATTTCTTGGCCATTCACTTAGTGGTAGCGACAGCACTAGAGCTATATTTGGGAAATATGGGCGGGTCTAGGAGGGTCGATGGCACAGCAGAACTGTCAATAGTATACCTTAATTAGTAATATCTTGCAAAAAAAACATCTACTCTAGCACTTACAAGGTTTGCCAAATTCCCACCCAACTATAGAAGTGAACAGTGATTGGATAATCGTCCACCCATCATCATCATCATCAAGCCACAGGAGCGGTTTTTTCCCCTGAATTTCCATTGGAGCAGTCTATCCAATTGTATATCTACATCGATGGTTTTCTTAGATGAATATAGAAACGGATTATTTCGAAAGTCGATGAAAACTATTGCCTGATTACAATCCTTTCACCTACGCTATTATCGTTACAATAACGATAACATCTCAATCAGCCATGATCAAGCTCAGCAATCATAACGATGTTGCTACCAAATACCAAGTACAGATGTAACTTGGTGGTAAATGATTGCCAGAACATTGGGGTTTTACACGACAGGGTGAGAATTTGTTGCTACATCCATTGGAAGATATTCTGAAGTTGGTGTCATTATGTAAATACAATTATTCCATGTCAAAATGCAACTGTAAGAAGAGTGGAATTTCATGTGCAAGATGTGTGAAAGCCTGTCATGTCTCAATCAGGACATGAAGAAGAATCAATGCTCATTTCTTCTGAAGACTTCATTTCTAAAGGCAACTCAATTAATGAAGAAGAGAAGATGATAAGTATACAAAACTTTTTTTTTCTTGTATAATTTCAAGTGATTTACCAGAAATTTTTACCTTATTTCATTACTTATTCTTTATCACTTTTACTGATTCTTACTTACTATTGCAATTTTTGCCAAGTAACTTATTTTATTACTTACTGGTATTTTTTCTGTTAAAATTTGGTTGTTCATGTACTTTTTCCACTAATTTTTGGTTTTTACAAGTACTTTTGATTATAAAAAGAACCTTAACGTTTTTTAGGATATTTATTTTGATCTTTTTGTTTTCTTTCATTTCAACGCCAAAATATACTACGTAAACATGCGTCCACATGCCTAAATTGTTCTAAAGTTAATTTTTAAGCTTCAAAAACCTCTATTCTCACATATTTCACCCCAAAGAAAACCTTTTTCCAATCTAGAAATTTTATAGACTCTTTTGTGTCTTAATTTTCATGACAAATTAAACGTGTTTGCCAAGTTTAATCAACGGACCATTTTTATTTATATATATGTCATATTTCACCATAAACCTAATGTGAATAAATACATCACGGGAATATAGTAGCATATGCTTTGGATTTACTATGTAATTACATTCAAGAATCTGTTTAATATTGTATGTAGTATTTTTCCAATGTATGTGCCAAGACGTTCCTCACATTGTCTTAAAAAGTCAAGGGTAGGAACTAACCCCAAATATAATGAATTGAGATAAATTTGTCCCAATTAGAATTATGTGTTCGAAAAAATAATATAAATATGCCATTTAAAATTACTTATTTATTTTATTATCTATAACTAAAAAAATTTCATATTAAATTATAGAATATAAAAAAATGGGTTTTAAAGGGAAGCTTATAATTGATATCAGGAAATATTGAGAGTTTTTTCATCTATATGTATAAAACTGAGTATCTGTCCATCTCAACCTTATACAAATCCACAATTTTACACCTAGAGGGGCGGAATCTGGTACATAGAAGATTTAGTAGATCAGGATAGTCATGAACATTTTTTAAATTTAATTAAAAGTTGTTTTTATTAACATTTAATGACATTAAAAAAAATCATTGGGATGGCAACGATATATTTTATTACATCTAAATAAAAACTAAAATTATTTTAATGTGTCCCCCTAATTCTTATGATTATGTATTATAATCGTCTGCCTGAGAAGCAGTTCAAATACTATTGTAATATTTCCAAATATTTACTATAAATTTACACCGCAAACAAGTTCTGAGCATGCGCGGTTTTAAAGCGTAATATATGAAGTGTTCTGATTGGCTGTTGAAGGTAAACGCTGTGGTTTCCTTGACGATTAGTTTTATTGAAAGGAAGGATTACGTTCCACAAAAAAATTTTCTCAAATGCAAACTTCTAAGTACTTCGGCGGGTTCCCAGAAGTGCAGAATCACGTAGCTAGTATTTGATATAACAAGCACAGTATAAGATGTCATTGAAATCCCATTAAAACGTGCAAAAGAAGACAATGTAAAAATTGACTGACCTGTTTTGTGAATAACTCCATACAAATAACACCACTTTTGAGAACGCAGCCCCAGTTATCATTGGATAGACCACACGAATGAAAGGTGGTTCGAAAGGATAGTCTTTCTGAGATGAAATAAAAAAAAATCAGTAAAATTTATGTCAAAAATAGTGGAAAAGGGCACATTGATTGCATTTCATTTGTCATATTATGACTAAAAAAATTTTGTGAAAAAGCTAACATATGCAGGTCATTGGTGTAATATGTAAGAACCATTACCCGTCTTCTAGTTCTTCTATTCGTAATTCAATTGGTATTGAAATGCTAGTGTACGAAATTTGAGAGTTTCTCAAATACTTAAACAAATGTAGTCAGCCAAGGTTCTCGCTTTTTTTCTTGGTAATAATATTTTAGACTACAAACCTATTCAATTTTAACATATTTATTTTGCATAAATATTAAAAGTTAAGTTACAAATTAAAATACATATATATATATATATATATATATATATATATATATATATATATATATATATATATATATATATATATATATATATATATATATATATATATATATATATATATATATATATATATAATAAAAAAAAAACGGTGCTCTTCTAGTTGGCGCAGTTGGCGACAAGCCATGCATGTTTATATGTTTAAATAATGCGTAAATGTATCACCTGGCCTAAATATTTACGGTTGTTATAGGGTTGCTATAGCAATGTTATAATGGTATTTTATAGGAATTAAAAGTATTTGAAGGTTATTAATTTAAATGAGATATCGCTACTAATTGGCGATTTTTATTTGGTACCCTTCTAACGGAAGAGTACCAAAAAAAAAAAAAAAAAAAAAACCGACTTAATTATGCATTAAGACGAAAACTCATTTCAAAGCAACTCAAATGTTCTTATTTTTATTGTGTGAAAATGTAATTACATAATTGAGTTTTAATGGAAAAATAACTATAGTAGAACACGCAAAACGACTAAAAAACTGTTAATTAAGTTGTACGAAAAAAGTTATAAAGGAGAAAGATTGCTTTCTGAAGTTTTTTAGTTTATTTAGATTAGTTTAGTTTGCAAGAATCCGATTGCCTATTTCTTCCACTATGAAGTGCTAATCCCAGCCAAATACGTCTCATAATTTTGAAATACGATACGACTACGAGGTCGAAAACTTATCGCGCATACCTCTCTCTCTAACCCCGCCACACCAACGAGAGGACATTGAGGCCAAGATATATTTAATAAGCAACAGCGCACCAAGATCAGAGGGAGCCCACGAGATGCTTCTCATGAGTTCAGTAATTTAACCCGCTGGATCACTGGAGCCCACCTTCCTGAAATATCAACTTTCTTTGCAGCCAACGCAGATTAAGATACTTTATTATAATTATATTTATAAATTTAGTTGAAATTTTAAGTTCTCCTGTTTAAGGATGAATGCCAAATTTCAAGTCGATAATAGATTAAAAATTGGTTTGAAATTGAATAGCATGATTTCAAATGGAATGAAACAGATGTAAAAGAAAACAACTCAATTAAACACCTCACCTTAAATAAGATACTTAACAAAATGCAGTCTTTTCCTTCTTTATCTTTAAGAAGATTGAGGTCGTCATGGAGTTCACTATCAGGATCCACTTTCAGAAGCTTTATATTCCACTCGTAAAGGCTGTCGTCTACAAGCTCCACTGTGAACACTTCTAAATTGGAGAGATATACAAGTAAGGGTGACTAATCATACAATGTGTTCACTAATAATTATAAAATACCAATAAGGATTTTATGACAGAATTTCATTAAAAAAGTTCTAGTCAGACTTAAGCAGTACCTCCAAGAATTCAAGTTACAAATTTTAATTCTTGTTCCTGCATCAATATGAATCATTCAATGTAAAAAGAAAACGTGTCAATAGGTTTTCAATTGGACATAGTCCCTTTTTACATTCAGCTATTCATATGCAGGGTATATTAAAAAGAATCTCTTCTTCTAGTTCATGGTAAGTTCTCTGTCATTCACGCATAGAGAGCCATCTAGTGTCGATTCCCTAAAACTCTACGCCATGTCTCGTCATAACTTTTATTCACGAAATCGTTTTTTCCATAAATATAACGATTTAGAATCAGGAAATTCTTTTGAAAGCCTTTTTTATAAAGAAGATAGTACTTATGCACGTGTATGTATGTTTTTATAGAAAGCTTCAATTTTATGCAGTTTTGATGAATCAATCCAATAATTTTATCTAGTTTTGATAAACATTTGCACATTGGATTTTCGAAAAAAAGAGGAAGATTCCTGGCTACTTAAAATTTCGAAAAACCCTTTTTATAACTTAAAGGAATGATATTAACTTGATATCTACTGAACCAATAATTTAAACCTTTTTTTTTTTTTTTTTTTTTTTTTTCTTCTTCTATCGGTATCTTGACTAATCCAGATAATTGGGAATACAATTTCATTTCGATGTTTTGAAGGTAAGATGGTGAAATCAAAGAAAGGAATTGAAAAAAAGGTATGATCCTAAATTCAGATCTACTGAACCAATATAAATGGCTTTTTTTTTTTTCTATAGGTTTCTTGAATTATCCCATGTTTAGTACTAATTAAGATGGGAAAATCAAGGATGGAAGGTGAAAAGTGGTAAGATGAAAATTTGAGATCTACTGAACCAGTTTAAATCGGAGTTTTTTCAATCAGCATCTTGACTAAGATTATCGGGATCACAATTTCATTCCGATTGGTTGTTGCTAAGATAGTAAAATTGAGAATGGTGGGATGGCTGGGGAATACTCACATAACATGCAGTCGACTAAACCAAGTTGGACCGGGTTATACAGGCAACCACTGAGTTCGTGTAACACTGGACACTTCAGTTAGGACTAAATGCTTTTTAATATTCAAGTACATTTCAAGCCAAAATGCTATCTTTAATATCCAAACAAATCTGCTCAAGCTAACATTAAAAGCAAATAAAATTACTTTGCTTGAAGCTCTCCGAGGGTTAACTTCTCGGAGTTCTTTCAAAAGGCGATCTGTGGCTTGAACTGACTCTTTGCGGTTGTCCTGGAGTTGGTTATTTCGTGGTTATGGGTATATATATATATATATATTAAATTAATTAATAAATATTTTACAAAATGGTTTCTAATAGGGCTACAGCTCTGAAATTTTCAACATAAGTAGTTTTAGCCTTCTAATTGGACTTTTAAAAAAACAGAATTTTAAATTTTTATTTGGTTATTTTTAATTAATTTTCTTAATTAATTTTTTTTTAATTACAAAACGACTTTTGATAGAGCTACAGTTCTAAAATTTTCAACATAAGTAGTTGTGGCCTCCTAATTGGACTTTGAAAAACAGAATTTAAAATTTTTATTTAGTTTTTTTTTAATTATTTTTTTAATTAATTAATAAATATTTTATAGAATGATTTCTAAAAGGGCTGCTGCTCTGAAATTTTCAACACAATTAGTTTTGACATTCTAATTGGACTATTTACAAAAAGAATGTTTAAATTTTAATTGTTTTGTTTTTTTATTAATTTTCTAAATATTTTCACAAAAAGAGACTTCTAATAGGCCTAGAGCTCTGAAAGTTTCAACATAACTTATATCCTGTTATAAATTGAACTAATAAATAAGACTAAAAAAAAATTGGACTCGGCAAAAAAAAAATCTCCGTGACCTGAAAAGTTAGGGAACGGATGATTTTAGCTCATTCATTTTAAGAGGAGATCCTTGTAAGAATCATTCTTTATACTTTCTGCGTTACAATTTTCTAGCCAAGTGCATTAAAAACTATTTGTACAACCTTGAAATTTGGTGAGTAGGTACGAAAAAGGTCACTCAATGGTTGGTTGGTTTTTCTGGCGCAAGGGCTTCACGTGGGCCATACTGCGCCAAACAAATTAATAAATATCAACCACGTTAAAAATGATTAAAAATATACTAAGGTCAGCAAAAGGTAATAAATTAAAAATAAAATACTTAAATCAAGTGATAAAATCCAATTTCATGTAAGAAGTTAAAAATATGTTCATGAGGGGGTGAACTCAAAAGAGATGATAATAAAGGATGGTTCATGTTAAAAAGTCTTAATCTGATGGTGTTTAAAGCCGCGCATTCATTAAGAATGTGAAACACAGAAAAAGTAACTCCACATATGTTGCATGTAGGGGCATCTTCTGGCAGCTGAAGATGCACATGGGTAAAACGAGTGTGGCCTATTCTTAAACTAGTTAGGACTTAAACTAGTCACTTAATGAAACGACAAAAGTTGTTTTCTTTTAATGTCTATATTAATAGTATTATATACTTTTAATATAGACATTAAAAGAAAACAATTTATGTCGTTTTAAAAGTATGTCTATATCAAAAGTATCATTAAATATTATGTACTCTAATATTATAAATATAAATTAAAATAACAAAATACTATCGCAGGGGGAGCCACTGCATATGCTTTGACATAAGGATTTCAAATATATAATAAAATATATTATACGCCATTTTCAAGTTTTTAATTTATATCATTTCATTAAGTGATAATTTTCTTACCTATATACCAAATTTAAAAGTTTTATTCAAAGTAGTTTCTAAATGCACTGGGTTGGAAGATTGTAACACAGAAAGTATAGAGAATGATCCTTACAAGGACTTCTTTTTTAATCCTAATACTCTAATATTATAATACAAATATAGTGTATTGAAATAGAAGACTCCCATATTTATCGATGTTGTCAAAGCATTCATCTGTTACTTGCATTTTAATTTATATACTTACAATATATTTTTCAATACAAATTACTTAGTTCACTCTCTTAGACTTGAAACTCTCTAAATGTTTTTCACGAGAATTTATTTTGAAATAAAGTAAAAGAGTTTCACCAAATTAACAATTTTTTTCTCATTTAAAACTTTATTTCTATTGGTAAATTTTCCTCACCTATAGAATCATATATATAGGATACTATATAACGAAACAAAAGCGCAATTTTGTTGCTGAACTTTATAAAAATATTTTAGATAATAAACTAGAATACTTCAAATTTAGTCAACAATTTTTAGTGGCATTTTACACATTTTCTGTACCACATTTTTTAAACATATGTTTTTCTATTTTCAGTCGGTAAGATCTAAAGAAATTTTTAAACAAAGCTTTTACTCCATAATAATAGCAATCCACAATATTTAAAATTGTTTTACAGCTTTATTTATGGAGACTCAAGCTAATGTGTTAAGATAAAATGCTCAATGAAGCAATGCTCAGAAATATTAATTAAACGTCATTAAAACATTTTATGAGACAAAGAAGATGTAGCACAGATTATAAATCGTTAAATATTTTGAAAATAAGGGAAATACAGCAATAATCTTAATATCCAACTAATATTCTTATAATAACAAAACTTTGTAAAGATAATCTCCTATTTTCCTCTACTAATCAAAGCCGAAGGGCGAAAAGCATAAATTTATTTCTTGAATCACATAGTTCTCTACATTTCAAAAGTATATATTCTTGCATAAGTCACAAAGTATTATTTCAAATTAATTAAACTTAGAAATCTTATCTTCTAATATATCTTCTTTTTTAAAAATCATGGATTATTCTAAAATCTTACCCTCTTTCTCTTCCGACCGTAGTTTAAGGCAGAATTTTGGGAAGATTACGCTCCTCATCCGGTTAACTTAATCTTCGGAAAAGTTCGAAAAGCGTTACAAATTCTTCGCTGGGGGAGTCAGAAAAAGAAAAAAAAATCAAGTTAATTGCCCCTTTCCAATGACGTAACGTGTGGAGCTGAGATAAGGCCCAGATAACGACGTTCCTTCGAATTACGAAGACGTTGTTTCGTTTGTGGAACGAAAAAATGCTGCAAAATCGAAGGAAATTGGATCTAAGATTCGATGTGATAGAACCGAATGGTTCACTTACCTGAGATGTAGCATGTTTATAAGAGAATGAAATTAAATGTATATAACCTTGTTTGTTCAGGATGGATCAAATCAGTTAAGCCCTGCTTCATAAATATTCTGTCAAAAGGCAAATGGTTATGAAAATATCAAAATAAAAAGTTTGCATTGCAAGAAATTCTTTCAATTTGTAATGAAAACATAACGCACATTAATTTGGGCATTTTATTAAATTAATAAATTGATTACTTTAAAATTGAATTCATCACAAAAATAATTCTGGCATTGAAAAATTTATAAACATTTATTCACAGGCTAGTTTCGTGAGGAAGTTTTCCCTGCAAGTTAGTAGTCTGATTTTAAAATAAAAAAATGCTTAGATTAATGAGATTTTAAAATTCTTCTTTCGCTTGAATAATGCGTAAACAATTACATTAAAACTATGCTAATGGTGGTATTAAAAAAGGAATAACTCAAATACGCATTTTATAATGCTAAAAGTTACCTAAAAAGGTGAAATCGGAAGTAAATGTTGCTTAAACTTTTATCTTCATTTCTTTTTTGAAAAATATAAAATAATCTTTAATAACTGTTAAAGTATCTATTTATATTAATATATATATATATATATATATATATATATATATATATATATATATATATATATATATATATATATATATATATATATATATATTAAATTTAACAATATATATATATAATATATATATATATATATATATTAAATTTAAACAACCTGCAGTTAAAAAAATTAACTAACAAACAAATGATTATTTTATCTTCCTTTTGACCACTGCTACTAATGCATGTATGTTTTTGTTATGATTGGTAGATTTAACAATAGATTTGTCTTAAAAACAAGACTCCCAATTAATAATCAGAAAGCATGTAAAATGTAAACCATATTTTTCATAAAATATGTTTTCATAACAAGTGTTTTACAAGTACTAAAATAAATAGAAAATAATCAAATGATACACTTTTGGAACAAAAACTTAGGAATAAGTTTTATCTTATGCCCTTACCTTCACCACATATAAGAATTCATAAGGCACAAGTGGAGTTGCTATGGAATTTCTCTTATAGATATTTGTATTGCACATTCCGCACAACCTGCCTACCAAGACAACTCAAGACAATCTTTTAGAGGAATATTTCTAATACAACTGGGTTTCATTTTAATTTAATCTCCTATGTGGATAAAAATACCAACTACTTTATTGAATTTACAGAGAATATTATACCTGTTCTGATTTCTCCTTTATTTATATACATATGATTTATATCGAAATATATATAATTATATCTCCGATACGATAAACATAACTCATTGCGACATTAATCAATTTATTGGTCTTAACTTTATAGCAAATGGTTTCAATCATATTTTTGTAACTATATTACAGCGTCAGTATTCAGTATTCGCGGCCCAGTTTTCAATCATAATTTTCATTGCGCCCCCGCTTACAATAAAATGTGTACAACAATAATGTATATTGAGTATTTTGGATTCTGTTTTTAAATTATTTTTAACTAACTGCCAAAACAAGAGTAAGAGAGCCAACTTTGACGAGAAACCACATCTGGCATTTTGCCTAGCGGGCGGTGAAAACGACCAATGCCGTATCGAGCATCCGCAGAGCAAATGTTTTCTCATACGAAAAAGGAAAATGTTCGATAACACAATTTTCAATTCCAGCCAGTCTCATTCGAGTCGATCCTTCTATCGCTATCGAATCTATCGTGAATGTGTATGTCATAAATGTTTTCGTGTTAATTGCAATTCACCATATTAAATATTCACTGCAGCAGATTTATGCAGACTCATGGACAAATTCTTAAGCGGAAGTAAGCAAGCATTAGACGATAGTCAAGCATCAACAAGTACACAGACGAACGTGGTTCTGAAAATAAAATCAAGAAAATATTCTCAAGAATACTTAAATTTTGGGTTTACCAGTACTGAAGTAAATGAAGAAAAAAGGCCCCTGCGTACCATTTACTCAAAAATATTGGCCGCAGACAGCATGAAACCTAATAAACTTAAACGACATTTGGAAACGCTTCATAGCGAGTACGTCAACAAACCCAGAGAATTCTTCGAATTAAAATTAAAATCATATAAAAAGCAAAAATCATTTTTAAAGAAACTTTGTCTGGGAATAAAAAAGCTTTAATTGCATCTTACAAAGTTTCTTATAAATTAGCCAGATGTAAAAAACCTCACACCATTGGTGAAGAGCTTATTTTGCCAGCAGCAATTGAGATTGTAGAAACTATGTTTGGAAATAATTTTTCAAAAGAATTGCAGTTCATACCTCTTTCAAATGATACTGTTGCTCGTCAAATTGGCTGATATAGCTGAATTGATATAGCTGATATAGCTGAAGAATTGATATAGCTGAAGATGTACAGTGTCAGCTTTTCTCGAAGTTGCTTGACAAATTATTTTCAATACAGCTTGATGAAGCAACAGATAGTAATAAAGAGGCTCATTTAATTGGCTATGTTCGATTTTGTGATAATATATCAGTAGTAGAACTACTTTTCTGCAAACCAATAGAACTCCAAACAATAGCGATCGCATTATTTACTATTTTAAATGATTTTATAAACGAGACAAACATAGAATGGAAAAATTGCGTCAGAATATGCACCGATGGTTTTCGTTCAATGTCCGGAAGATTCCAAGGTATACAAGCACTTGTAAAACAAAAATCGCCTCAGTGCGTCAGGACACATTGCATGATCCACAGAGAAGCTTTGGCTTCGAAAGAAATGAGTCCCGGTCTGAATATTGTGTTAACTACGGTTGTAACCGTAGTAAATTATATAAAAATTATACCCCTGAAAACGAGAATCTTTTCCTCACTTTGTAAAGACATGGGTTCAGTACATTTAGCGTTACTATTTTATTGCGAGGCTAGATGGTTGTCACGTGGGAAATTTTTGCAACGTGTTTATGAATTAAGAGAAGAAATCCCCATTTTCCTAGATGAAGAAAACAGACCGAAAGCCGAGAATTTTCGCAATGGTTTATTTGTGATGAAATTGATCTACTTGGTCGACATATTTGAGAAATTAAATAACTTGAATCTTCAACTCCAAGGATAAAATACACATATGTTGGATACGAGGGATAAAGTTAATGCTTTTTGTAGAAAATTGGAACTGTGGAGCAGAAATTTAAAGCAAAAAAAACTAACAATGTTTGCAAATGTGGATGATTGTATTAAAAATCACAAGGCTGAAGAAGAACATGTAAAAGTGGTTTTTGTAACCTTTAAAAATCATTTAGCCATGCTGGCAAAGAATTTTAAAAGTATTTTCTTGCTGAGATAGCAAGTTACGAGTGGGTTAGGGATCCATTTCATAAGACTCCCGAAGGACTCTCAATTGACGAGGAAGAAAAATTCATAGACTTCACAAGTGGCGAAACCAAAAGACAATTTAGTAATAAATCACTATTTGAATTTTGGGCAGGAGTAGAGGATGATTTTTCTCCACCAAAAACAAGGGCTTTTCGCATTCTATTACCATTTTCAACAGCCTACCTTTGTGAAACTGGATTTTCTGCTGTGGCTTCTTTGAAACCAAAATATTGATGTCGGCTGAATAAAGAAACAGAACTGAGAGTGACTATTTCTAATATCAAGCCTTCCTTCGAAAAACTTTGCTTTGCAAGACAGGCCCAAGGAAGTCACTAATAATTATTAAATTTGTTTTTAATTTAGTATGTTTTGATTAAGTAAGTTTTGATTTAGTAAGTTGTTTTACTTTATTTGTTAAATATGTCGAAATGTATTTTGTTTTCTATGTGTATGTGTGCTTTCCTTTCAGTCAGTTAATCAATTTTTTTAAATAATATTTTCTCTTGAATATTTTCGCGCCTCCCCGTTAGTGTGTTCGCGACCCACAGGTTGAGAATCGCTGCTATATAATAAAATCAATCTTTGGAAGTGAGTAAAAGTAAAGAGTTTTCCTTAAAATGTGATTAATATGTTTTTTAATGAATTTTTTTTTTTATTAAATAAGGAAAAGCATGACAAATAGACCCCTCTCATTTCAGTACTTCTGCCCAGTTAATGTTTTAGTACAGTTTAATATTATCAACATTTTTCTTTGATTTGGAAAATCTCTTATGTTATAGAATATCATTCTATGATACATTCTATGATACATTCAACATACTAAATACCAATTTTTATTATAATCTCATGAGTTAAACCAACCAAATCACGTGTTAAACCAAGCTATTCTTTTGCGATGCAGGTCAATCCCTTTCTTTTTCTTAATTTATATTATTTTTGAATACTATTTGGTTATTTATTTATTATTATTATTTTTTTTTTTTTTTTTTTTTTTTAATAATTTTATTAACTCAAAATTGAAGCAAATGTTTTTCCCAAACTGGTAAATGAGTGCTTTCTTGCTATTTCTAAAAATTGCGCTCTTAACAATGTGCACAGTTGTTTTTTCAGGCGTGGCGTGTGCGTACGCACATCCCACCTGCGATCAGTCATCGCTGAATAGGTGCAAGAACATGATGCCCTCGATCGGTAAGGGTGAAATGTTCCCGAGTGATCCCAAGAAAAACATCTCTGTAAAAAGGCGCCAAGTTCCTTATGCAATATCTATAGCCGTGAAAAGTATTGAGTTCTAAAGTAGAGCCAAGTTTAACATCGTTCTAAATTACGGGGAAATGAAATTTTGTAAGATTTTCTTCTCTAAGTCAAAATTAAATTCCCCTTCATAAACTTAATATCCAGCTACAAAAATGTTTGTGACACTTAGTCATTATGTATCCTGGATTACTTGTTTGCTGTGTGATGACGCGTAATGGCCAAGTCGCACAAGCATTTTGGTAGCTGGATATTTCGGCCTTTTGAAAGAGAATTTTGACTTTGAGAAGAAACTCTTACTAATTTTCATTGCCTGTAATTTACAACGATGTTAAATTTGGATCTACTTTAAATCTCAATACTTTTTCACTGCCATGGATATAAGGGTGGTTCGAAAAAAAATATGTTTTTATTTTTAAAGCCCATGAGGTAAAAAAAGTTGTTACATATCTTGATAAGAAAAACTGTAAAAAAAATTTGGGAAAAAAATATATCTTCCGATCGCGCATTCCCCTCGAAGTTCGGAGAAAATACAAAAAATAACTATTTTTCCTAAATTTTTTTAAATTTCTAAACTTTATTTATTTGAAAGGAAATAGTCTGCAATCTGTAGTGAAAGTGTAGTATAATGCAGGAAAACACTGTTCTATGAATTTTTAAAACATGTATTAATAATTAAAAATATTCAAAAATGCATTTTTTTTTGTGAACAAATTTATTTTTCCATAAAATGGATACAAAAGTTATTTTTTTCATATTTTTGTTAAAATTGTTTTATTTAATACAAGCATTCACTTCAAAGTTTCGAAAAAATACAAAAAAATACCTTTTTTCCATCAATTTGTAGAATGCACCATTTACTAAATTACCGTGACACATTAGTTTATATTGTGTGGAATGAAGTAGATAAAACTTGCGAAAAAAATAAAATTAGTAATTACTCAATTATAATAGTACGCGCATAACCTTTGAAACATTGATAAAAACTGTGTTTTAGCGGGTTTCAATCTCGGTGGCCTTTCTCGTGTGCCTTCTCTTCCTTTGAAACTCATAGACTTACTTGCTTATCCAATGGATCATAACGCACGTGGCTGTGATTGGGACTGCCATGAATACTGGCTGGAAATAATCGGACAGATCACATTGCACGTTGGGAGACCATTGCAGTGGGATATATGGCTCGTATATTTAAATGAACTGCCATTTAGATGCTATTTAAACACGTAATTTATACTACAACAGGACCAACATCTTTCAGTGGGAACATATATAAAAAATTGAAGAACTGTAAAAAATTTCTCCTGACTGAATTTTTACGTGTTGAATGTTCAATTCCTCAAGTTGAAATGAAAGTACTGAGCACAGATCAGTTATATCTTTTTGGTATTTTTGCAGCGATTAGATGAGGCCAATAACTTGGTAGCTCTCAAACCAGATGGCTAACAACAGAAAACAGAGTACTTAGTCTATATGAAAGTGAATGTAAACCATCGGATAAACTCAAACAAGAGGTATTCTTTATTTTAAATTGTTATATGCCACATAGATTTCGAATTTTTAAGAAAGAGTTAATTTTTATGAAGGACCTAAGATCATATATGAAGCAATTCGATTGTCTCAATACCTCCTTGAATATTTACTAGAAGTTTTAAACTCGGTAATTAACCGAAATACTTCCTTCCCTCACCCAAAAAATTTGATTTTGGCAATGATTTTGTACGAAAGAAGTGATGTAGGAGAACTGTGTTGTCGGTTTATGAAATCTCGAGAGCTTTCCTAGAGAAAGACAATCAGTCATTTCAAGGTAACCAAACTTAACTTTATAACTTTATTCCACTGATTACCAAGGTAGCACAGCAGTATTGGAGGAAACAGGGGATGACTGGAAGGTTGGCTAGTCTGGGAGAGCATAGTTTCAATATACACGATTTTTCAACAAACATGTCAAAGCCGCCATATAGTTTTGTTTCTCATAAATATAATATTGCAATTTGAAAACTAAGCATAGACGTTTCAGAACCTCATCTATATTTTATCCAGAGCTGGGCGAGATTGGCTAATATTGTTTCCAACGACCGATTCACAGTGTTCCACATCGGGATTAGCCTATGTCTGGCGAAATTGGCCAGCGTTTGTGTGCTACAAAGGACCACTGAAATCACACTTCATCTCGTTTCCTTGTCACTCTCAGGCTGTCGTGCGCTTGTGTAGAGAGACAAGACAAAAAGAGGGTGGTGCTGACGACAAGGACGCAAGGACAATACCTTTTCTTTAAAGATCCCTAATGCCCGGCTTTTATACAAAAGTGTCCTTCAAAGTGTATCACTAGGATAGAAAGCTCGAGAAAAAAGTGAACCAAAGGAGTAAAAGCATGTTTCTTTAAAAAAAAATTTAAGAAATAACATTAGTACCCATTTTACAAAAAAATCATTATTTTTACAAAAAAATTTATTTTTCTGTCTTATACCACTCTTTCACTACACATTGCAAACTATTGCCTTTCAAATACATAAAGTTTAGAAATTAAAAAAAAAATTAGGAAAAATAGGGGTTTTTTTGGTATTTTCCAAACTTTGAGGTGAATGAGCGATCGAAAGATATATATATATATATATATATATATATATATATATATATATATATATATATATATATATATATATATATATATATATATATATTTCTAGTTAAATGACAACTTTTTTTACCTCATGCGTTTCGAAAATAATAATAAAAAAATAAATTCGAGTCACCTTAATGGATATTGCACGAAGAACTTGGCGTCCTTTTACAGAATTTTTTGTGTTGCGATCTCACTTCTTTTTACTTTCAATTACCCATATGTATACATGAGAGTATAGTATTCGGTCAAAAAAATATCGAGTTTTTTTTTTTTTTTTTTTTTTTTTTTGCATATCTCCACGTTTTGGAACATCCTGATTTGAAAAAAGTTATCTTGAAAAAAGGTCTGTCAGTGTGTCTGTGCGTCCGAGTGATCAGCATAACTCCCGGACAAATTGACCTAGGATGTTCAGATTTGGTGCGCAGGTTAGTGGTGACTATGAGACCTACCATTAAGGTTTTCGTCAATATCGCGCATAAGGTAGCTGACATTAAAAAAATCATGTTTTTCAGTAATTGCTAAAAACCGACTCTAACGATTTTGTTCAAAATCGCTGTGGTAATTATCGCAAAGTATATCGCCAAAAGCAATCATCATTTCGACGGATTTTTTTTTTTTTTTTTTTTTTTTTTTTTTCCCAAGACCCATTTAGTCAAAATTATTTTACTTATAGCGTTGCGCAAAGTTGTATTGGCTAAACTTCACTCCATATTGAATTATGTGCATTCACTTTCAATTATCTTTCATTTATTTTGATTAAAACAATTTTAGCAACAAAAAAGAGTTTCAATAAATGATCGGTTAAAATAGGATTTATTAGTATTCCGAAGCGATTATAGAAGCATGAGTAAAAGTGACTTTTTAGCGAGAGTGACAGCCCCAAAATTTGATAGAATGCATTGTCATCGACATCAAATCTACCATCCAAGTTTCAGCCCAAATGGAATACGTTAAGGGGGTTAATTAGGCCTCAGCAGATTTAACACCATCGACATACTTAAATACACCCACACAAAATCGAAGTCAATATAAAGAATTTAAAAATACTGCATTATCCCATAACTACGGAATGATGTCTAAACTACTGTGACCTAATTTTATGAAAGAAACACATTCCTGGATGTTTTTAAAAATGACCTAAACTGCATTTATCTTAAAGACAATTTTTGTCTCGAATGGGAGACAGAAAAATCCCATCAGAAAGACTTACAACAAGACATCACACCTATTTGTCTCTATCTTCGTCGGGTTGACTTGTTTTTGTAACGGAGTTTACAGATCGCCAATACGCTAGGAATCTAACACAATTAATTTGTCTACTGATGTACGAATACTTTGCTTCTGAGCCATTTCGGCTTTATATCACCAGGGCTATACTACATCAGAATATCAAACATCACACCAAAGTCAATAGTTAAGTAGAGTGTAACGAATTTCCTCAGAGAAAATGATGACATATCTTTTACAAAATAAAAAGTAAAAATTTAGAAATGCTCATAAAACTATTTTAAACAACAGTCAACTCGTTAGCAGGCTTCCACAAACGCTTCGGTACATACAACTACAGACAAACCAATAATTCAAGCATCACGAAGGTAAATATGCACTGGGCTATTTTCAAAGCAGTTCTCAAAATCTAACTAACTCAAAATATCATTTCCTGGAGATTTTTATATCTTTGCGTGCAAACTTTGGTGAAAAATCCAAAGGTAACGATTTGGTGATCAGAACGCGCAGTGTAAGTTTTAAAGCCTGTATTATTGCTATTAGCAGATAAATTTAAAGAATATAGAACGTTAAAAAGATATATGTGCACTATTTACAATTTCATTCATAAAACTTGCGTAACAATGGATTTAAAAGCAGCCCATTTAGAGACATGTCAGTAAAAATAAATCAATAGAGTAAAACAATGATGTCAATATTAAAATAATTTATTTTGAGTACATTTGTGAGATACACATATTAAAAAAAAAAAAATTGGAAGTCTTTTTCATTTAGATAACATTGAACTAATGTGTATTTGTGAATAAAACTTAAAAAAAAAAAAAAAACATTGGTCAGAATGACCTGAATTTGACCTGTATATTACTCGAAGAAAGGGGAAAGAGTATGACACAGGGAAACATTATTTTTAACTATTTTTTTATGCCTTAATTTATTTATTTTTTGAAAACTATGTTTTGGTATAAGAAAAAAATGGCATGTATTTGAAATCGTGCTTTTTGAAAGTCTATGGCTGAAGCTTATTAATAATCACCCCGGATTGATTATAATTTAAGTTCAACTTTCAAAAAATTTTAAAAAAAGAAACACTTACTTTACAAGAATAAATTACACAATCCGAGGTAACTTCAATTCTATTCCATTTTAATCCGATATATGATAAATACCAAATATTTTTAGAAAAAAAATTGACGACCTTATTAGAAGAGTGGACACTTACCTTACATAAGAAATTAAACTCTCTTAAGTAATTTCAATTATGTTCTTTTTAGCCAGAAGATTATTATTACCATTCCTCATAAATAAAATATTATCGATTCCTACTTACCATACTTTTTTTTTCTTACTGCATCAGTTCCACACCAATATGATTTAAACGCAGAAACATGGCGTTTCATTATGCATAAGGTCATTTGAATTTCTTGGAAGCGATTTTGTAATTTATTTTTTTTGTTTTCAGTTTGAGATAAAAATTGAGCAACTTCTAATGAATACGGTAAACGTCTGACTGAAAGTAAAAATGAAAACATATTCGCGAAACTTCATCCTCAGACTGTTCAAATGCAGGCAAATATCAAGAAAATGAAATATCTAATTGCATCGGAAACTGAGAATAATGTCTTCAGGCATTGGAAAAAAAAAATCATTCATAAAGAATCGAAGTTAAAAAAGAGGTTTAAACCTAAAGTTCATCTGCTTTTGCCAAAGCATATTACTGAAAGAAAAAAGTACAGAAAATTATATAAAAAACGCATAGCTGAGGAAAGATGGAAATTTGTGGTATCACTCGATTAGGTATAGGTATATTTAAGTGACTGTAATAAAAAAATTAAATTCTATTGCTCAACTGAAGGCAATGACCGTACGAAATGGCTTCATCAGTATAAAGAAAAGTTCCCAAAGGGATTCATTATAGTAGCAGGATTTTGTTACAACAGCGAATTAAAAATCAAAAAAAGTATGTCAAGTAAAACCAAAATTAATTCACTTTACTATCAGCAGAATATTGTAGAACCAATTTTTGAAGAATAAATTCTAGCCTTATATGGAAAGGACATTGATAAAGTTGAGCTTCATGTGGACAAAGCCTCTAGTTGCATGTTTATTTATCAAAGAAAAAATTAGAAACAGGAAAAAAGTATATCTCAACAAGCTGAATTCCAGTGCTTCGTCCTAACCAAACGATATAGTGGTTAGCGTGCTAGCTTCTAGACAGCGAGGTTGTGGGTTCGAGTCCCGTGTAAGACATGGTTGTTTGTAAATGGCTTGTCAAATGAAGAATGTTTCGGCGCATTATAGCCTTCGTGTTGCTGACGGAGCCATATAATCTGAAAACAACCAACCCATTGCTTCGCTACAAAATTTTACCATGTGCATTTTAGCAATCAAAAAGCAATCAAGCGCTCCACATCTTGGATGTACGATCCCATTTCGACCCCTAAAATTTGGTTTTGTCCAAATCGGAATACTTTACTTTATTTATGTTTGCTGTCTTTGACATTTATTTCAAATTTTATAATTGTGACTATATTGGAAGTAGGATATAGTAATATGCTTCGCATATAAAACGTTTTAACCCCATTTCGACCTTTTAAAATTAGTTAATTAAGATCGAAATAATTTACTTTTTCTATGTTTCTCTTTGCTGATATTTATACCAAATTACAGAGTTGTGACTACATTGGAAGTGGAGATCGTTTGGAACGTTTAGATCCCTTTCTACCCTTTAAAATTAATTAATCGATATTAGAATAGCTTACTTTATTGACATATGTATCAAATTGTAGAGTTTTGACGTCTTTGGAAATGGATCATGCTCTATTTCCTCGTATGGAAAGTTTCGACCCCTTTTCAATCATTTAAAATGAGTTAATCGAGATTGGAATAACTTATTTTATCAAGTCTTGCTCTTGGTACCAAATTTCAGGATTGTGACTGCATTGAAAGTAGAGTATTGGGATAATCCTCATTTGGGAGCCTTTCGATCCCTATTCGACTCTGTGATGAAGCTATGTTTCATCACACTCGAAATTCATGGAGGGAGACTCCAACAAAAAGATTACGACATTTCCCCCTCCCCTCTCCCCTCTTGTGTCAGTTCGGAGCTGCGACGTGTAGACAAGATGTCTGACCAACAAACAGAAATCCCACTCCTTATAAGAATGTCTCATAAATCCAGTTGTCAGGAAAGTCAGACATAGCTAGACATTGGCACCATTTTAGACGCTTTTTCGACAGATTAAGAATTTAAGAGTACCACTCGCCTTCACTAAAAAGACCAACCGCCTCGCCAATTACAAGACACAAGGGCGGATTCGGGCCAGCCTTCTCTCCTTAGATGTAACCAATGGTAAGGACTGAACACACCTCTCGGCGATACGACCAATACGAGAGTTTTAAGTGATTTTCAAAAAGTCAAGACGAGAGCCGACTTCCGAAGATTTTTGAATACTTCACTTCGAGCCTCCTCTCTCTTAGAACCCTTGAGAGCCATAGTCCTGTTTTTCAGTAAAAAAACTGTAATTTGATTCCGACCATGCTGGATCGCGTAGCTGTTTATCACAAGCCCGAATCTGGGGCAACTCCGAATTGTTGCGTAATCTTGTAACCCTTACTGTAATTAAATGAATTGTTATAATTTTGATCCAGCTGCTGTCATTCCTTTGACTTTTATCTATTCTAATTTATGGCAATTTTTGAACTATATTAGATCTGGTGTTTTAGATACGTTGAAAATCCACTACACGAACTAATGATTCTGATACTAAATGCAAATTATAGATTGAATTTATTTATGTCAGCGGCCTTCACCACAGACTCCTTAAAGATAGTTAATCAAGATCAGAAATGTTTACTTTATCTATGCTTGTTCTTGGTATCAAATTTAAGAGTTGTGACTATATTGGAAGTGGGTTATTGGGATATAACTGGTTAGGATTATTTCTATCCCTTTTCGACCATTTAATATTTGTTAATTGAGATCTCAATAGCTTACTTTTTTCTATTCTTGGTTTTGTTGACTTTTGTACTAAATTCCAGAGGTATGACTATGTTGGAAGAGGAACAGTGGGAGAATCATCGTTTGGAACATTTCGACTCCTTTTCGACCTTTAAAAATTTATTTATCAACATCCGAATAGTCGACTTTTTCCGTGCTTAATTTTGTTGATACTTGTACCAAATATCAGAGTTGTGGCTATATGGCAAGAGGGACATTTGAATATTCCAGGTTTGGAGCATTTGACCCCTTTTCGACCATTTTAAACTGCTTAATCAACATCGCAATGTTTTGCTATTTCTATGCTTGCCCTTGTTGACAATTGTACCAATTTTCAGAGTTGTGACTGCATTGGAATTAGAACATTGGAATATTCCTTTTTTGGAACATTTGACTCCTTTTCGATCCCTTGATGTTGGTAAATCGGAATCGGAATAGCTTATTTTTTCTAGGTTTGTTGTTGTTGACACTTCTACCAATTTTCAGAGTTGTGACTGCATTGGAATTAAAACATTGGAATATTCCTTTTTTGGAACATTTGACTCTTTTACGACCCCTTGATGTTGGTAAATCGGAATCGGAATAGCTTATTTTTTCTAGGTTTGTTGTTGTTGACACTTCTACCAATTTTCAGAGTTGTGACTACATTGGAATTAGAACATTGGAATATTCATTTTTTGGAACATTTGACTCCTTTACGACCCATTGATGTTGGTAAATCGGAATCGGAATAGCTTATTTTTTCTAGGTTTGTTGTTGTTGACACTTCTACCAATTTTCAGAGTTGTGACTGCATTGGAATTAGAACATTGGAATATTCATTTTTTGGAACATTTGACTCCTTTACGACCCCTTGATGTCGGTAAATCGGAATCGGAATAGCTTATTTTTTCTAGGTTTGTTGTTGTTGACACTTCTACCAATTTTCAGAGTTGTGACTGCATTGGAATTAAAACATTGGAATATTCCTTTTTTGGAACATTTGACTCTTTTACGACCCCTTGATGTTGGTAAATCGGAATCGTAATAGCTTATAATAGCTTATTTTTTCTAGGTTTGTTGTTGTTGACACTTCTACCAATTTTCAGAGTTTGTGATCATATGGGAAATGGGAAAATTAGTGATGAATGAGTGAGGATCAGTCTATAAAGGATTTGCCTTTTACATATGGTGACAGCTAAATACCCGGGAACATTTTATCACGTGCATTTCAGAATTCAAAAAACATTTATGTATTGTAATTCGGTGTATGAAATCCCTCTTTTTGAGCGTTTGACCCCTTCTGGACCCCATAAAATAAGTTAATCGAGATTGGAATAGCTTACATTACCTATGCTTGCTTTTGAATCTATATATATATACTAACTTTGCTACGTAATTCTACCATGTGTATTTTAGCAATTAAAAGACATTCATGTATTCCACACTTCAGACGTTTGATCCTGACAAATAGATTTATCAAAATAGAAATACTTTACTTTAGCTGTGCTTGCCTTTGTTGATATTTTACCAAAATTTATAATTGTGAATATATTGGAATTGAGACATTTGAATATCAATCGTTTAGAAAGTTTAACCCCCTTTTGACCCTTTTTAATTACATAATCGAGATTGCAATAGTTTATTGTGTTTAGGTTTCCTCTTAGTTCTAAATTTCAAAGTTGTAACTGTATTAGAAGTGATACATTAAGATATTCCTTGTATAGTTTCAATGTTGCGTCGAATTTTCATCCCTAAAATATTCATTAATCGATTTTAGAATAGCTTATTTTTTATACATTTGCCTTTTTAAAATTTGCACCAAATAAAATTGTGACTGCATTGGATGAGGAACATTCGGATATCTCTCGTTTGGAACGTTTAACCTCTTTTCCACCCCTTAAAGTTGATTCATCGTGATCAGAATAGCTTGCGTTTTCTATGTTTGTCTTTGTTGACATTTATACTAATTTTCAGAGTTGTGACTATATTGGAAGTGAGACATTAGAATATCCCTCGTTTGGAATGTTGACCCCATTTCCAACCCTTAAAATGGGTTAATCGAGATCGGAATAGCTTAATTTTTCTATGTTTATCTTAGTTGACATTTGCACCGATTTGCAGAATTGTAACCAAATGAGAAATGGGACATTCGAATGTCCCTCGTTTGGAACGTTTAACCCCTTTTCCACCCCTTAAAGTGGGTTAATAGAGATCGGAATAGCTTACTTTTTCTATATTTGTCTTTGTTGACATTTGCAACAATTTTTTAGAGTTGTGACCATATAGAAAGTGGAAGAATTAGTAATAAGTAAGTCAGTGAACTTAGTAAGTAAATTCAACTGACGTTTTTCCATTGGACTTTTGTGCTTTCGAGTTTTTAAAACGAGTCTTAGGAAAATGGCATCAACAAAGGAAAAATGAACGGACTTTAAAAAACAGTCCAAGAAAAATGGGGTAAAATTGACATGACCATACTGTTATGAATTTTCCCACTGAGGCAATGATGGCACAGTTTTCACGGTTTAAAAGTATTTATTCTCTCTTCAGAAAACTCACAAAATTTATTCACAGGCAACAGTTTAATTACTCTCAAGCTTCAGCACAAGCTTCAACAAAAATAACTTCGAATTCAGCGATTATACAAGCTCACTCCAATAGGAAAACAAAGCGATCAGCTATCAACGAAGTCTGAAGTCAATCTGAAAACTTTCCCGTTCTCCAGTCTTTTATATACAAGCGCGTGAGACATTCTCGAAATTTCCAGCCAATTCATCGGAAAAGAAATTTCTCGAAACTTCTCGATTACTTCAGGTGTTGCCACCTTTTTCTAACTTGTATAATCGCTATTAATTATTAAATAAAATTGGATAAAAATAAATTACAATAGAATTTTGAAATAATACGTCACTATTTACAATATATACAGACAATTTGTGCAACATTTCCCACTTCTTAAAGACTGCACGTCCCGGGCAGTGAAGTCCTTAAGAGGAAAGGCAATTCAATCACTTCTACTATAATATGGGGCTAGTCTATTGTTATGTACAACTCTAGGTTTACAGGAGGGTGTCCGTTGAATCCTTACCACGACGTCGTTGATCTTCTTGAGGACCACATACGGCCCTTCCCAGTTCGTCTGGAGCTTAGGGGAGTCCTTTCCGACGTTTAGGATTCCATAACCACACCTTGTCACCTTCCTGGAATGAACGTTCCGTGGCCTTGGCATCGTAGCGGACCTTCATGCGCTCTGTCATGATGTTGATTCTTTCTCTGGCGAACCGATGTACGGCTTCCAAACGTGCCTGGAGATCATCTAGATACTGGACAGGCGAGGAAGGGGTGTCCGGTGGTCGTCCAAAGAGGAGGTCGCAGGGTAGTCTAAGGTCTCTTCCGAAAATCATTTGAGATGGTGTATATCCGGTGGTCTCGTGAGTAGCACTTCTGTAAGCCAAAAGGAACAATGGAAGTTTCTGATCCCAATCTTGCTGGTTCTTGGAAACAAACAAGGAGAGATGATTCAGAATCGTTCTATTAAATCGTTCAACCATTCTATCGGATTGTGGGTGCAGGGGAGTTGTACGAGTCTTTTCCATGTCGAGCAAGTCACACAGCCCAGTGAAGACGGCAGAGTTGAAGTTCGTCCCCTGATCGGAATGTATCAGCAGGGGTACGCCAAATCGGGAGATCCAATTCCGTACGAGAACTTCTGCTACGGTTGTGGCTTCCTGGTCCGGAATCGCGTATGCTTCTGGCCACTTGCTAAAGTAGTCCATGACAACTAGGATGTATTTGTTGCCATTAGTTGTGTGAGGTAGGGGGCCTAAGACGTCCAAAGCAATTCTTTCGAATGGTGCTCCTACGTTGTAACGTTGCAACTTTCCACGAGTTCGGGTCTTCGGTCCCTTCCGCGAATTGCATGCATCACAGGACTTGCCCCACTTCTCCACGTCGGATTTTGCTTTGTCCCAGAAGAATCTCTCCCTGACTTTCTGAAGAGTTTTCGTGACACCAAAATGTCCTCCAGTAGAACTGCTGTGAAGTTCTTCTAGAACGTTCGTAACTCTAGAACTTGGAAGGATTAATTGCCACCGGAAGCTTTTGCCGTCATCGGACTCCCATCGACGGTAGAGTACTCCATTCTTCAAGTGCAAAGAGTCCCACATAGCCCAATATCTCTTCATTGTTGGGCTATAGCATGCAATTTCCTGCCAACTGGGTTTTCCGGTAGCCGCTTCCAGGAATTCAATGAGAGGTTTCAAGTCCTGATCTTCGACCTGACTTTTGCGGACATTCCGATCACTCCAAGGATCCACGTCTGAAGTAGTTGACTTGGAAGTTTTTTTTCCGAACGGCCGATGTGTTAACCCCAAACTTAGACTCGGCATTGGTACAAAATCGACAGTTCTCCGGACATGGTCTTCTAGAAAGAGCGTCTGCATTCCCATGGAACGTTCCTTTTCTGTGATGGATATCCATGTCGTATTCCTGCAGGCGCTGATTTCACCTTGCTATTTGTCCCTCTGTATTCTTGAAATTCAGCAACCAAGTCAGAGACGCATGATCAGTTCTTAAAAGGAATTTTCGGCCGTACAAGTAATGATGAAAGTGCTCAACGGCTTTTACTATTGCCAGTAACTCCTTTCTTGTGACGCAGTAGTTCCGCTCCGATCTTGACAGGCTCTTACTAAAATAAGCGATGACTTTCTCCTGTCCTTCAATTTCCTGGGAAAGAACGGCGCCCACTCCCTCATTGCTGGCATCTGTATCCAAAATAAAGTCCTTGTTAACATCGGGAAAAGCCAAAACAGGTGCGGATGTTAAAGCGTTCTTCAGTTGATTGAAGGAGTCGTCACAGTCGGCAGTCCATAGGAACTTCTGCTTGCTCTCTGTTAGTCGATGCAAGGGTCTGGCGATCTTGGAGAAACCTTTCACGAATTTATGGTAATACGTGCACAGGCCTAGGAAGCTTCGTAATTGATGAACGTCTTGCGGTCGAGACCAAATTTGCACAGCATGGATCTTGGCTGGATCTGTGATTACTCCATCGGATGAGATGATGTGTCCGAGATAACTGACTTTCCGCCTAAAGAGCTTACATTTTGATGGGCTAAGTTTCAAGTGGGCTTCCCTAAGCTTCAAGAACACGTTCTTCACATTTTGCAAGTGTTGATCAAAACTCCGCCCGGTGATAATGATATCGTCCAAATATACCAGACAGGTCTCGTAGGAAAGTCCTCTAAGCAAGTCTCCATTAGTCGCTCGAACGTAGCCGGTGCATTACACAAGCCAAACGGCATAACTTGAAACTGCCATAATCCTTGGCCGGTAGTGAAGGCAGTCTTCTCACGATCGTCGGGATGTATCTCCACTTGCCAGTATCCACTCTTCAAATCCAAAGTCGAAAACCACTGGTTCCCCGATAGAGTGTCCAAAGTGTCATCGATTCTTGGCAGAGGGTAGCTGTCCTTTTTCGTAATTTCGTTCAGCTTCCGGTAATCCACACAAAACCTGGTGGAACCATCCTTCTTTCGAACGAGTACGATTGGAGAGGCCCATTGACTTGAGGAGGGTTCGATAACTCTATTATCTTCCATTTCATTAAACAATCTCCCGACCTCCTCTTGTTTTGCGAAAGGAAGTCTTCGAGGATGTTGTTTAATAGGTAAATGGGTCCCAGTATCGATTCGATGTTGAGTAAGCTCTGTTCTTCCTACATCTTTCGATGACATGGAGAAAATGTCTTGAAATTCTTTTATAAGGTTTCCGACAATCTTCTCTTGCCTTCTTTCCAACCGAGAGTCTTCGAGAAGCTGGTCCACTAAATCCGCGGTTGGTGCGGTTGGAAGCTCCTTCGATCCTCGTTCGATGCTTGTAACAGGTGTGCAAGTGGCAATTTCTTCTCCTTTCTTGATAACTCTCTTTGAATCACCGATGTTGGCCATTCTCACATGCACCACCTCTTGAGAGAGATCCACAAGCGTCGCTCCTACTACCACTCCTTTCGGGACGCTATTCGATGATGGGAAGTCCGTTACTCCAAATCGGAAGGCCTTCGGGAGCTCTGTTGAACCTTTTACAACCAAATCTGTCATGGAGGGGATGGTGATGTCTTCAAGAGCTACTATTCGATATGCACACGGCTCTTCCGAGTCCAAACCGAACAATGGAACTTCTTCTTTCCCCGTTTGAAGCTCGTCTTTCTCGAAATTCAAAGTATTTCCATTTCTCTTTAAAAAGTCCAATCCAAGAATACATGGGTCAATAATTTCAGCGACGTAAACGGTGTGAGTGTAGGTGTGAAATCCAAAAGAGATGTTGACATTTAATTTCCCATGCACAGAAATTTTGTCACCAGTCACAGTCTGTAGTGAAACTGAAGGCGCCGTGTAAAGAGGTTGGCTGTCCAGGCGCCGTGTAAAGAGGTTGGCTGTCCAGGCGCCGGGCTACATCCGTCCGTAAGATGGTTACATTTGCCCCTGAGTCAACTCTTAGACGACAGGGAGTTCCATTGATCTTGCCCTCCACTAATAAACCATGGTTTCCTCCTTGAAGGGATGGGATGTGATAGAGGCTGAGTGTTGCACCACCTGCTCTACACGGCGACCTCCGCCTCGCGAGATAGCCGCTCTTTAGTTTAACTGCTGAGGCTCGGACGAGGGTCTGTCCCCTCTCCTGTCCAATTCAGGGCAATCACGTCTGAAATGTCCTTCCCGGTTGCAGAGCCAACAAACCACTCTAGTTTTTCGATCCCTCGAGCCAGGAATATTTCTCATAATTCGCTCCATCTTGTTTTCCAGTTCTTGAAACTTCTTCGTGAAAAGTTCAGAGGAATCGTCTGCCAATGTTCCACGTACGAAACGCCGATCTTTTCTAGACGCTTGCTGTGCGGCTTCTACTCTCATGGCATAGACGAGGGTGGACTTTAGATCTTTGCTGTCTGACATCCTGGTAGCTTGCTGTATGTCGGGATCTTTGATGGCATCCACGAAATACTGAAGAGGCAGGTTATCTCGTACGTCCGAGGGACAGTCTGGGAAAGCGAGGAGCGACAGTCTTTCTATATCCGATGCCAATTCTTGAAGAGTTTCATTGGCCTTCTGCTGTCTCACTTTCAGTTGCAGTCTGTTATAATCCTTTAGATGTTGCTCCCCAAACCTTAACTCCAACGCACTTGCCAGCGCCACGAATTCTCCCCGCTTCTCTTCAGGTAGGGTTTGTAAAATGTCAACAGCTTCACCTCGAAGTGATGCCGCGAGATGGAATGCTTTCGAAGTATCGTCCCAACCATTCGCAGAAGCAATCATTTCAAACTGCGTTTGATAAACGCGCCAAGACGACCTCCCATCAAAAGTGGCCACTTTGATGCTGGAACGTGGCGCAATAAAGGGAGTGGAAACATTATCCCAATTAGGCGTTGCAATGGTCACAGCTTCGCGAGTTTCTATTTTCCGTAGCCTTTCTTCTACAGCATCCATGATTTTTCCCTGCTCTTCTTTGATAGTGGAAACCTTTTCTTCCATTTCATCTCTCACAGCAGTGAGAACGTCTTCCTTCACGGATTGCAGGACCGATGATGTTGTCTCCATAATAGTAGATTCTACCATTGACGCTAGCTCGGTTTTCATTTCTTCCCTGATCTTGATTACGGCTGCGGATGTGGACTCGCACTTATCGGCCAAAGCTTTCATGTCAGATGACGTTGCATTTTGCAAAGCTTTAAAATCTGATGATGTCGCTTCTTGTAAAGCTTTAATGTCTGATGATGTCGCTTCTTGACTTGCGGCAATTGCGGCGGCGAGTTCGGCATTTGTCGTTTCTTGACGGGCTTGACCAGCGGCGATTGTAGCGGCGGTTGATTCTTGTCCAGCTTTTATTTCGGCGGCGGTGGTTTCCTGTTGGGCCTTCATTCCAACAATCATTTCCATCAACTGCTTCATTTGGTCTTCCATCATTCCTCTAGTTGTCGGCATTCAAAATTTCGAGACCCCACTTCTGACACCACTGTTATGAATTTTCCCACTGAGGCAATGATGGCACAGTTTTCACAGTTTAAAAGTATTTATTCTCTCTTCAGAAAACTCACAAAATTTATTCACAGGCAACAGTTTAATTACTCTCAAGCTTCAGCACAAGCTTCAACAAAAATAACTTCGAATTCAGCGATTATACAAGCTCACTCCAATAGGAAAACAAAGCGATCAGCTTTCAACGAAGTCTGAAGTCAATCTGAAAACTTTCCCGTTCTCCAGTCTTTTATATACAAGCGCGTGAGACATTCTCGAAATTTCCAGCCAATTCATCGGAAAAGAAATTTCTCGAAACTTCTCGATTACTTCAGGTGTTGCCACCTTTTTCTAACTTGTATAATCGCTATTAATTACTAAATAAAATTGGATAAAAATAAATTACAATAGAATTTTGAAATAATACGTCACTATTTACAATATATACAGACAATTTGTGCAACATTTGTGCATTTAGAAAACACTAGGGGGCTTCGCCCCCTGCTCGCTAACGCTCGCCAACCCCCAAACGCCTCGCTGCGCTCGGATTTGTGGTTAAAACATCTTGCTGCGCTCGAATAGGTTTGCCAGCAATAAAAAATGTAACCAAATTTTTATAAATTTAATGTAAGGTCTAATAGAGAAAAACACCCAAATTGCAAGTTTCATAATAGAAAGTTAAATATACTATCCGCCAACATTCTGACTTAAAACTTCATTAGCTATGCCCTTACATTGAAGTCCCAATATCTTTTATTTATTCTGATAAGTCGCCCCGTTAGAGAACGACGTCCAACGCGAAGTATTTTCTGGATAGAAATATTTCAAAATAATAAATACTCTAATACAAAAATGCTTCAGAAAAACAGAAAAAATCAACTTTGAAACGAAGAGTTTAAAAAGAGCTTTGAAATTAGCAACAGGTTTGTTGTTTACATACGTAAGGATAGCTTTAACATTAGCAACGGGTTTGTTGTTTACATACGTAAGGGAGAACGACGTCCAACGCAAGGCATTTTCTGGATAGAAATACTTCAAAATAATAATTACTCTAATACAAAAAATACTTTAAAAAAACAGAAAAAATCAACTTTGAAACGAAGAGTTTAAAAAGAGCTTTAAAATTAGCAACGGGTTTGTTGTTTACATACGTAAGGATAGCTTTAAAATTAGCAACAGTTGGTTGGTTGGTTGAACCCCCGAGCAGCCGGTTTGTTGTTTACATACGTAAGGATGTTGCCAATCATATATTCAAAATCATTGAGGCTTTGTAGTAGCTTAATGATGAAAAATATTGAAATTTAACTAATTAATAAAGTGTTAATAAATTATTTTGGCACGTTTTGGCAAATCTACAGCTTATTTCCTTTAAAATGATACCTTGATCATTGAAATTGGTTGAGCAGTTTAGGTGGACGGACTAACCCCAAAAAACGTATTGCCTATTAAATATATAGACTAGGGGGCTTCGCCCCCTGCTCGCTAACGCTCGCCAACCCCCAAACACCTCGCTGCGCTCGGATTGAGCGGCTTTGCCGCTCGAATTTGTGGTTAAAACATCTTGCTGCGCTCGAATAGGTTTGCCAGCCATAAAAAATGTAACCAAATTTTTATAACTTTAATGGAAGGCCTAATAGAGGAAACACCCAAATTGCAAGTTTCATAATAGAAAGTTAAATATACTATCCGCCAACATTCTGACTTAAAACTTCATTAGTTATGCCCTTACATTGAAGTCCCAATATCTTTTATTTATTCTGATAAGTCGCCCCGTTAGAGAACGACGTCCAACGCGAAGCATTTTCTGGATAGAAATACTTCAAAATAATAATTACTCTAATACAAAAATGCTTCAGAAAAACAGAAAAAGTCTACTTTGAAAAGAAGAATTTAAAAAGAGCTTTAAAATTAGCAACGGGTTTGTTGTTTACATACGTAAGGATAGCTTTAAAATTAGCAACGGTTGGTTGGTTGGTTGAACCCCCGAGCAGCTGGTTTGTTTACTTAAGGATGTTGCCATTCTTATATTCAAAATCATTGAGGCTTTGTAGTAGCTTAATGATGAAAAATATTGAAATTTAACTAATTAATAAAATGTTAATAAATTATTTTGGCACGTTTTGGCAAATCTACAGCTTATTTCCTTTAAAATGACACCTTGATCATTGAAATTGGTTGAGTAGTTTAGGCGGGCGGACTAACCCCAAAAAACGTATTGCCTATTAAATATATAGATTTACTTCCAAGAAAAACTCAAGCTATATCTATTATCAAGAATCATGGCTATCAGATAGAAGCAAATAATTAAAAAACACGGCTTTTATACAAGAAAGAAAAAAAAAGAAAAAAACTATCAAATCGTTTCCATAAAGTGCGAATGACCTTCTGTACTTTGTCAAATTAATTCAAGCTCGAACTGTAATTTGTATATATCATTTTATTTCATTGAAAGAAGGATTTTTTTTTTTTTTTTTTTTTTTTTTTTTTTTTAATTTTGATTTTTTTCAACTATGGTGAAAGTTTCCTGTTTATAACTTGAAACCAAAGGACTTTTTATGGTACAGTTTATTTGCTTTTACAATAAACGAGCAATAATTTAGCTTAGTTGTCACTAACAGGAAATATTTTTTTAACTGAAAAGCAAGATTAAGTTTTAGTTGTTTAACGGATTTTTTTTTTTTTTTTTTTTTTTTAATAGGATTTTTTAGTGTATTTTTTAATTTACAACAATATGTGATCCTTCTTAACTAGAAATGTGATGTATGCATTTCTCCATAAGAAAAAAAACTTCCTTTATTCCTTTTTAATTAATGACTTTTCCCAAGACGCTACTGGAATTATATTACAACGGGTGGTATTAAGTAAATTAATTTGAAGTTCTGCGTAAAATTAATTACATTCTGGGATTATTTCGGCAAAAAAACTCACTTTTTTAAAAGAAAACAATCTTCTAAATTACAAACGCACAAATAGTTTGGTTAATTTACATAAAGAAAATTTCCAAATAAATCTTTTAATCTAATTACTCAATTCGAATCATATTTTAGATAAAACTGATTAAAATTTGGAAATCTAATTATTGATCGGCTACTTTTTTTAACCACATAATTTTTTAGAAAATTAATGAGTAATGCAAACACTCTAATTTTATTTAACAAGTTTTCCTCTGTTTACAACGGATATGTTTTCGCAACAACTCGATAACTAATTAACAAACAAAGACCTTTCAAAGAGAAGAATTTGAAATTCAATGAATCAATATTTAAATTTTTATTTAATTTCCAACTTTTGGAGCAATTCCGTTCACTCTTAATTTAATAAAGAGAATGTTAAAGAAAACTTGTTTATATTTAAAAATGAAAGCCTGCTGAAATATCACCACAATTTATTCAATTAAAGTTAAAGAATAAATTTTCTATCTTTGATTCATTTTTAACTAAATCAAATATTAAGCATTTCAAGTAGCAAAAAGAATATTTCTGAAACTTCAAAAGTGAAAAATTAATTCATTAATTATCAAATTGTGGGAAGCTCAGTGGGGCTAAATTATAAACTGTTGTTGCTAAATTAAACACTAGACTTTAATAAACATAGATTTAGGTTATTTTACATTGTCAGTGGGACAAAACCAAATACACCTTTCTCGTCCCTATCTCCAGGAATGCTCTCCTTCCGTCGTGACGTACTTCCACTCCACGTCCCGACTTCTCAGCCAGGTATGGTGTCTTGTCTGATTGGCTCATTCAAATAGGGGAATGATGCCATCTGTTGGAGGGGTCTCCGACTCACAAAATTATAATCAATATATAATTGTATATATAAAATAATTAATTATCATTTAATAGTTTTAACACTAACAATAGATATTACATCAAGAATATTTGGCAACAGGAATATAACTTTTACAGCAAAGAAATCAGTTAGTTTTCATTAATCGAAACTGGCTATAATTTATACAACATTGAAAACACTACTATGAAAAATATCATTGATTTTCAAGAAATTGCCTATTTTACAAGAAAACCTATAAACAAATAAATATGTAATAATGATTAGAATTGGTATAATTGACTCTAAAGATGTTTTATTACAGTCTCCAAGCATTGTTACCAAAGAGGCAACAACTCTGATTTCGCCAGGTAATTAATTCTAAATCAAAGATTTTAACCTTTAACTGCTGTATGCGGTCCGACAGACCACGAGTCATTTTTTATGGAATGCCTAGCCCCTAAAATGTTTTACCTTTGACTTTTAAATTTCATTTTTCCGATACTATATTTTTTAAATTTTAATCTGGTGTTCATTAATTTGTTTGGTGTAGTACAGATCACGGGTTGCCCTTGCTCCAAAAATATGAAACCACCCAACCACAGCAGTTAAAGGTTAAAATATAAATTTTTTACAGGTATTTGTTCGACCTTTGAAAAAACACATTTTATTTCATATCACCTTTATTTTCATAGTATTTGCATTCGACATTTGAATGAAATGGAAGATTGTTTTCTACTTCTACTATCAATTAAAAAAATTGCAACTTGAAAACCTCTGAGTTGGTTTAGGGCTTTCCTAATAATTATGAAGGTAGAAATAGAGTAAAGCAACACGTTCAATCGATTACGCTAAACCACAAACGCCTTCGCAATTGTCTATTCAAAAGAGCCGAAAAAAATTCATCCCTGAGTCTTTTGCCTGCTAAAAGTTCACTGTCCTCTATCATCAATTATGCAAATGACAACCGATTGACTGCGGATCACGATTTTCACTCAAATCAGCTGCCCTTAATTGACACCGAGCAACAGCTCATTAGGAAAGTGGGTGAAAGCAACCACTTCCAGAGATTCTTTAAATCAATAGATTCAAATGCAATGCTCTTTCCTGATTACAAAATCATTACAGATTATAGTGAAGTGAATGCAGGATAAAGAATATTTAATTAGCCGTATCTCTGATTGTGGATTTCAGTATTAGAGTTTCTAAATAAAAAGAATATTTGTAAAACACTTAGTATCCCCTCTCAAAGAATCACTTTCTAATCTGTTTTCTAATAGATAGAGAGGTGATTACAGATTTTAGCACCTCATTGAATATTTTACTGAATTTCATATTTAAAGTAGAGAAACACCAGTAGTTTAAAATCGCTAATTGTGGATTTCATTGTTTGGGTTTTGAAAACGAATAATTCTCATAAAATACTTAGTATCGTCAATTAATGAATCACTTTCTAATATGTTTTCTAATTGATCACTTTCTAATATGTTTTCTAATTGATCGAGAGGTGGCTACAGAACATAGAACGTAATTAAAATTTAAAATAAAGAAAGACCATTAGTTTAGAATCTCTAATTGTGGATTTCGTTGTAGGGTCTCGAAAACAAAGGATTCTTGTTAAACATTGTCAAAACTCAAACAATTACTTCCTAATCTTTCGACTTTCAATTACCCATATGTATATATAGGGTAATGAAAGTATAGCATTCGGGCAAAAAAAAAAAAAATGATTTTTTTTTTTTTTTTTTTTTTACCCCCCTTGAGGTTTTGGAGCATCCTGATTTCAAAAATGTGATCTAGAAAAAATGTCTGTATATGTGTCAGCATAAGTCCCGAACAAATTGACCTACGATCTTCAAATTTGGTATGAGGGTTAGTGGTGGCCATGGGACCTGCCATTAGGGTTTTCGTCAGAATCGCGCTGCCATTGAAAAAATCATGTTTTTCAGTAACTGCTAAAAAACGGCTCAAACGATTTTGTTCAAAATCGCTGTGATAATGCCTCTTAAGGTGTTCTAAACATTCCCACCTCTGAAATTCCCGTAAAAATGCTTTAATGACGTAAAAAGTTGAAAAACGAATTCCTTCAACACAGAGCTCTCTTTCCTTGACCATACCTCATCAACGATCGTTTTTTCTTCTCTCCTCATTTTCACTTATAATAAAGGATAATATAAGGATTATCGAAAAACATAACGTCAAATCACCATTTTGGTGAAGATTTTTTTTTTTTTTTTTTTTTTTTTCTTTCTTTCTTTTAATGAACCATACAAGAATTATCGCAATTGCAAAAAATATCGCCAAACTGGCCATTTTCACTAAATGAATGATGGAAGTATAAAAACGGTAAATGACACAAATTGACATTAGTATTTATAGTGTAATTGAAAGTTGTGTGACGTTCCACACCCCTAGTTTCGGTTATGTTGCAATAAATATTTTATTAGGTTTTTTTTTTAATATTATTTTGCAATTTACATCGAATGAAAAGACCAATGATTCTAGAATGTCGTGATCTTCTAGACTTTATTTGTCAGTAAGTCTCCTGTACACCAATTCCAATAGAATTAAGTTGAAAAACATACATTTCATTAATTTAAAATGTTAAACAAGCAATTTACTCTTAAAAACCTTGTTAGTCATTTGAAACGTATACATGTAATGTAACATCATGAATTTTGCTGTCCCGACAAGAAATCTTTCTTTTCACGAACACAAGTAACTTTGGTGAAGTTGTTACGCCATCGCGCAATTCAACGCCTGTATTTTGCTCTAAATTGATGTCTTGGTGCTTTATGTCATAAACATAACTCAATAGACTTTAAATTCTTAAATAAAACAACTATACCTAATTCGTAGAACATACACTATCTCATGAAAACGAATAAAATAGTTGACATTTATAGATTAAAATAAAAAATATTAAATATTCCTTCAAGATGCTAAAAATCGTTTCCATTTTAATTTAAATTAAAAATGGACGATTCCCGCATTTTTATTTTATTTTTTTAAATTTTTTTATTCAATTCTAAATGTTTCGAAAAGGCCATAAACACAAAAATTTCTGCTCAATGCGTTTTTTCTTTTTTTTAAATTTGCGATCAAAATAACCTTATTAAACGTTGGCGAGGAAACGACTCATTTCACTGGCATTGAATGTAACGTCACGGCTTCGCAAACATCTTGGCGTGAAATGCGGCAGCGGAAACCAGATTTACAAGTGTCTCGCAAATCACTCCAACCTGTACGGAATGTGGCAATGGTCTACCAACTCCAACTATTTGGCAGAAGCCTCACGATAACCATAGAAACGATAGGGTCTCTTTACGTCACGGACTTTGTTGACTATTTTGATCGAACTGGTTTTGGCTCGGTTTTAGGGCATTTTCTTTCCTTAATATTTAGATAACTAATTTTTTTAAAGAACTTTTCTTTAAATATTTGGAATCAGAAATAAATTCTTCATAAATATATACTAATTTCACTCGTTTTAAAAAAAGGCGGGAATTGTCCATCGTTTCGTTTTTGTTGAAATTTATTTATATGAACTTGTGAGGAACCAAATACGGAAGAAAATTCTTTGTAAGCAAGAATTCACTTTGTTCTAGCATTATTTAAAATAAGAGTGGTGCAATATATCTGTCATGTTGAAATTGAATAAATTTAAATTTATACCATCTTACTCCCAGTTGATAGTAAGGAAAAAATACTTTCAAATCAGACACCCACACATATTGAATGAATTATATCTATAAACATTTTAATTAATTTAATTTAATAGTTTGTTAACTCTTACTGGTATAAGTCCTTCTTTTACATTAATTAACAAGGTAATTCTTAATATTAATTTCCCAGTAACAATCACCACAAATTTTCTGTTTGTCCATTTAAATCTGCTTCATGACTTTCCAAATTTAATAGCATCCATTTTTTCAGGACTAAAGCAATTGCAGAATTATTATAGAATATAAAAGAAAAACTTATTCTAACGCTTGAACTCAAGATAAGATGTTTTGGAAAAAACGTTCCAAAAATTTGGTTAAAACTTCCGGGGGTTGGAACGTGCTTCATGAATAATTCAAACCTAGTCAAGCTCAGGGTAAAGTTTTTAAGGAAAAGGGTCCATTTATATTTTTTATTCTAGTATTTTTTTTTTTTTTTTTTTTTTCATGTTTTCTAGTTTTTAGTGATAATAAAGATCTTATTCGTAGAAAATTTTATCGTTAGCAAGAAAAAACATCAGTGTTATTTTTAAAAACCTCCAAGTAAAAATGTCCGATAAGGAAGTAACTATATAAGTTCATAAAAAATTGTAAAGCCAATCTATGCGTTAACATTCTAAAATGTTTTATCCTAGTACACATACATTCAGAACTAATTTAATTGTTCTTTATAAGTTATTTCTCAATAACATAAAAACATAATAACATAAAAAATTTAGATTTAAAACATAATGACATAAAAAATTTACATTTAAAACATAATGACATAAAGTATAAGAATATATTTATACATAAAGTACTGTAGACAGGAGGACTACAAATACACCTATAAAAAAAATTATGAATACAACTTGTAAATAGAAAAGTAGTTGTTACACTCATAACTCTGTACCAAAGACAATATAATAACTATTCACGTGTGAAATTCTTTGACTGTACTCTGCTGTTATGATTCACCAAAGAATACTAATGTGATGGTGAGGTTACCCCATCACAATTTTATAAGTATTAGGGGGTGGTACAGACCTACCCTAGATGTAAGGGCAATTTTTATGAGAGGGGACTAGACTTGCTGGCGCGGTTGGACCCAAGAGTTGGCAGGACCAGGTCAAGAGGTCAGGGGTGAATTTACAGCTTGGTGTGGATTGGACAGAGGTGAAGATGAGGTGATTTCTCGAGGGAGGACCTTCAAGTCCAATTGGTTGCAAGGAAGAAGAGGGATCATCCCAGATCAACGTAAAAGGGTTTGCAAGCATTCAAGAGCCACTTTTTCTCGCTTTTTCAATTACAAAAGAGACGCTGTGAGTAGAGAGACGGACCTGGCAGAGAAGAGAGCTGTAGCAGACGGAAAAGTCCACATGCGATTCTAGCCCATCTAGCCAGATGATCCTTTCGACGGCCCTCTACCGAAGGACACAGCAGAGCCTCTAATGACCTGACCTTGATAGAGCTAACCCTGGTGCCCGCAACTGACAGCACCCAGCAGAGCCTGAATGACCGGAACCAAAGCCTGATGACCGGACGAACATGGCAACCCTTGATGGTAAAGCGAACCCAGGAGCCCTCAATGATAGAGACAGACCGCCGAGTAGACCCTACAACACGGCCTCGATCCCACCAGAATACCTGATCAGAAATCCCCCCTAGAGCCCTTGACTGGAGAGTCCAGCACACGATAGCCACCTGCAGACGCTAACCGGAGTCAAGCTCCATGACAGGCCGTAAGTTGAACTCCCCTCTCTCCTTTAATTAAACCCTGCACTTCCGCGAACTTCGTAATGCACTTAATTTATGACTGCTATTCAATGATTATGCTAAATGAGTAAATCAATAAATTCTGTTTTAAATGTTAATGATTCTCTTCCTTGTCTCCCAGACTCAATACTAACGGACCTTTTTGATCACAAAGTGGCTATAGTTTTAATTATTAGTTATTGCGGCACAACTTTACTTTAATAATGTTTTATAGTGGTTACAACCCGGAGGCACTATGCCACTGGTCATAAATGGGCCCGAAGGGCGATCATCATAAAATATAAAAATCTAATTGGCATGAAAAGTTACAGTGAGGGACGGACGGGACAGCACAAAATAAAAAGAAAGAAAAATAAAAAGTTTACATAAAATAAACAAAAGCAAACGCTTCTGGGTACAAAAAATAAATCGTTAAAACCAGAGATTTTAACGTCAACAATAGGAGCTATGAACAAGAAGCTTGCGTTTCTAAAAGTAAAAAGGGGGAGTCTGTAAAAGAAAGTGTAATTTTACAGAATGTGAGATCAAAAGAGTTATTTGTTGAATCTTTTAGTCATGACAGCGTCGGTGAGAACAAATGCAGCATATGGTCTGTTACGTGAATCACTTTGAAAAATCTCGTAATCCAGACATTCATTAATTATTGAGCTAGTTTTTGTAGCCTTTTTGTAAAATGAGATGTTTAATTCAGCCAGGTGTTGGGCAATGGTGTCGATTTTTAAGTCTCTGTGAATTGCGGCACAACATTTAACATTTACAATTTAACTTAGGTACGAGCTAACCACGACAACTAATAAAAAGGTTCCTAAACAATAAACCTTGACAAACACCAGAAATTGTTTAAAACAATATCCTACCGAGTAAATATCTTTCTGGCTTTGTGGGTAAGGTAGTATTGGACTACGGACAGAGTTTATAAGATCGAAGTTCCCCAATTCGAAACTATGGTATTTGTTTCCTTTGTATAGTTCTTATTTCTATGTTTGCTTTTAGAACTGTCTAGGAAGTTCGTCAAATGCATATATGCAAATTCTACTGTTCTGATTATGATACTTCCTATTTGGAATGTTCTGGAAGTCTTGATTGGAGATCTGCGAGTTCTTTGTTTTCCTTCAAAAACAAATTCTATGCGACACTATTACAAACTTTTTAAAAATATCCCCTTTTTTCCAGTATTTAAAAGGGAAGTTATTCTGAGAAGACCTGTACAAACAAAACACTCTCAATTTAAATGGAGTATTAGGCTATATCGATACTGGTTCACAGGATGAAGCTCGTAATATGTTGTCACCCCTACGGCTGATTAACTTTTTATCCAGAAATTATTCTAATATTCAATAATTACTTAATTACTTTTTAGTTCAAATACTATCCTTTACATTCTTCCATTCCATACATAAAGATTACTTGCTTTCAGTATAAGAACATACACATCTTTCCCCCCTGTTAGCTTTGCTACATAGACTATTATTGACTTTAAAAATTAACTAGATTTTTTTATATCAAGATACCATCTCTCTCTTTAATGAGATTAATCCATATAAAAATTTATGTTCACGCTAAATCTCAAATTTGCTTTTTCATATCAATATTTCATATGTGATCGTTGATTCACCGCTAGATTTTCAATGTGTGATTATTAAATTGTAGTCTTTAAATTATATCTCAAGAGAATCGCATTTATCACCAGCAACAAAAACATATTTTATTATTGCAGTTCTGTAATTTTTTTTAATAAATTTTTCCTGTCCTCCCACTAAAAAACTTTAAATTTTCAATTGTGAGATGTGGGTCATATTAATAATATTCATTGATGGTAGGCTTAGTGGGTCACGGGCTGTAATGCAGAACACTATCAACAGAAATCGAAACCAAGTTATTCGCTTTAAAATTACCACTAATCCAAAATTAGGATAGTTAAAAAAATGGATATACAGGTCTGCATACAGTTCATTTGAAGAACCGAATAAAACTATTTTTTTTTATGTAGAATGGTCTGTGTTTTATTAGAAGGGAAAACGGTAAAAGTTTTCTTTAAAAAATGACTGATTATTCATCCTTTAAATTCATCAGTTACTCTAATATGAGTAATTATTTATGGAATCATCTTTAGGAAGTATTAACCCTTTGAACTCGAGCCCTTTTTCGCGCGGAGGGACTAGGAACTCTAGACATTTCGAAGCATTTTTGGTTCGGTTTGCGGTTATGCATTCACTTCATAGAAATTAAACACAGTCATTGGCCTTGCATCGAATTTCCACATCAAACCTAGTGGTCCTCTCGTGTTGCGGTATCCAATCATGTGGTGCCTGAAAGGCACCGCTAGAGGGCAAAGGGTTAAAAAAAAACTTGGGGTTAGAATTTATACTGTCACCTACTTTTAAACTTATAAAATATTTTCAATTACATCTAAACACCGGTGACTGTATGGAGACAAATTATTTGAAAGTGGAGAGCAGCAAATTTAAGTCAATATTGCTTTAAAAGTCACCAAACTTTCAATTTCCCTTCTCCTCTCTTTTAATAGCGCTGCTGTAAAAATCCCAGCTATAGTTTTTATAGATTTGTTGGAATTAAATTAATTTTTTCAATAATTATAAATATTTACTATTATAAAATGTAATAGTAAAATATAATTATCGGAAAACTAATAAAAATATCGGAAAACTCAGTAATATTTTTTTTTATATAAATATTCATCTTTTAAATGAGATCTAAGAGGGGTATTTTGTATTAATAACAACAACATTCTAAAAAGTTTAAATTGATTTCTTGGAACAGAGATATTGTTATAAATTTCCATTCTTAGACATAATCATTGATTATCAAAAAGATTTATTCCACATTGAAATTCATTACCTGAGAGACGAAAAAAAAAATTATTCGAAAAGAAATTCAGAAAAAAATCAAGCAATGCAATATCCATTGCAATTTTACTTTGCCCAAAAGATGTAGAAATAAATGCGAGCATAATTTTGGCCTAAGAAACAAGTAAATATTTCAAGAGAGAAGTTACTTATTTCAACTTATATCCAAAATACAAATTAAATTTAGTCTCAATTCATCAAAATTTGAATCCTGAATCTTTACAATATTTCACAAATAATGAGTTGACATCAAAAACAATCCGAGTCATATTTCTTCTCTACAACTGAAGAAATCCTCCTCTATCATCATATCACTAATAACCAAATGTCAATTTCATAAACGACAAAGCTTTGAAACTGGCGAATGAAATATTACTTTTGACACTTTTAAGTTAAAATTTTATTTGAAACAGTTTCTTCTATGGATATTACGAACCTATTTGTTGCAAACAATAGAAGATTTGTTGATTTTTCCTTCCCTTGTCCTGAACTGAACTACTTCCTGAAATATCCGTCCAAGTTTAATCCATGCACATATTGCCTGAAGGTACTAAATTTTCAATCTGCTTGAGATGGAATGAGTGGTGGCACATTAAGCATAAAAGTTTATTTTACGGTACTGAGTATTGATTGGAGAAACGGGGAAAATTCTATAAACAGACAATCCTATTTCTAGGTTTTAAAACGCTAGCTTTACGTGAATGAGTAAGTTTCATACACATGACTACTTTTCAGAATTCAATAGAATATTTAGTAATATTCCAAATGAGTATAAAGCACCTCGACATACGGTAATCGATCATTTTTCTTTTGTATTCTGGTGAAATTTATAGAACTTTCCCAATTGGACTGGAATTCCCTTTCAAGCGGTGCGGACGCTTCTCTTTAATGGAGAATAAGTTGGAAAGACGCTCCACTACCTTTTCTAACAGGGTCAGAATTTTCAGTTTAATTTTTCAATTGGTTGAAAGCGTTCCACTACCTTTTCATATTACTCATTATTCTTACTCTACAACACTGTTTACATGTCGATAGCTAAAATATAGTTACGAAATAAAATCGAAGCCTTTCTCTTGGTAAGCTCAACTGTTTTAACTTCTTGTATTAGTGTAGATTATGTTTTATGTTCAACAGTTGATCAAGATAAGGTTCAAGCAACTCGAAATACGAGTCTAAATGAAATTCTTAACCACACTTGTGGTTGCTCTAAAAAATTCTCCGGGCAAGGAATGGATGCAGCATTGATTCTCGAAAAAATCAAGAAGGTAAATATTTAATACTTTCCAATTTAACAAAATATTCAATTCTTGGCATGAAGTTCAGCATTTTTTTTACTATTCCACATTACATAGTAGGTAACTGAATTCAATTCAAATTGATCTATACAATCGTTGTGTTCAATTGGTATTCCAATGATGCAGCTAATAAGTGCACCAATATTAATAGTGCAAGAGTCGTAAGTCAATTCGTAGGTCAATAAATCATGACAATGCCATGTTTCATTTTTATGAGCATAGATAGTTTATCAAGAAACGTTCGTTACTGAAAAAGGTTACGTGGCACTAGCCGACGTGTCACGAGCCAACAGGGAAAAATGGTACCACTAGCGCACAAACACCTGTTTATAAGGGGAAGGAAATCCGCTACAAGGTAACATGGTACCAGAAGCGCAAAAACTCTAGTTTCTCAGGGGCTCACTTCTTCATTTTACAGGAGCGAACAAAAACAGATTTATTCAACTAAGTAAACGATAGGTTTTCTTTATTTTAAAGAGACAAATCTCCAAAACTATTTTTTTGCGGCTAAATTTGTTACTCAGTGTATGCAGTACATATTAATAGAACTTACAATAACAAAATACGCATTTTTATGTTTTTATTAGATACTAGGTTTTTAAATTGGAGAGCCGATTAGTATTTCTTATGATGAAAATGTTCTGTTTAAATTAGAAGTTTCATTCCGTTGCACTTTTGGGGCTTATTTTAAATTCTGGTAAGTTTTTGGTTTTCATATGTTTAGTTTGATTGCTTTATTTAGAGTTCCTCATTTCCACTGTGTTCTGTAGTGTTGTAAATTTTACATTTGCCAATAAAATGGCCTGCACGTTTGCAGTTTTACATGAATGCTCATCTTTTAATACAATCAGAATGCGACATTTTTATACTTATCATCCCCATTGTTTTTAATTTTAAGTTCACCACCTCACATATCTATTTTATATCAAATGGAACATATCCATATTATACAAAACGAATATGTAAGATGGTGTATGGACATATCCATTTATATTAAAGGCATATCATAAGTTTGATGGAAACATTGAAAAAATAAGAATATCCAACGGATGAAATTTTGTTTCGAAAATATTTATAGTAACTTTAAAAAAAAAAATGCATTGGTTATACCTTAACGAGTTTTTAAGTGAATGTTTTTAAGTTGTTGTAACCTTCTTGTTTCTTGTTTATTTTGAGGCTAAATTTAGCTTTGAATACTAGCGAAAATGCTTCTTATTTGTAAGTATGCGTAGATTCAAAATCAGAGACCTTTTTGAATTGTGTCTGAAAAAATGTTCTAATAATGATAAATCCAACGCAATTTTTAATCACATATGTAAAACTGTTGGGGAAATAATAAATTTTTCGACTGAGAATGATATAAAACAAAATTAGACGCGTGTACAGTCATTTTAGAAGTTTCAAACAAGTCTGCAAAAAAGGCTATTATTATTTGGCAGCAATTTTGAAAAGAAGTCAACTTAAGTCCATCACCGCCAGCTAAAATGAAGAAAATAAATTTTTGTAACAGCGTGCAAAAAATTAAACTTTTTAATCATTTGGAATCAAAAATAGTGGCGAAAGTGTCACTTTTTCGAGAGGAATGCGGGAAAGTAACTTTTTCGCACTAGTATGAAAATGAAATTTCTCGCACGCCTCGTGCGCAAATAACATATAGTCTTGCCATTGGAATGACATATTTTCAGAAGAAATTCCTTGACACGAATTGGCAACATTAATAAATATATATATTAAAAATATTTTTTGCCCGTAATAATAAAAAATATTAAATGCAACACATAGGAAGAAGGTTCATCGTTGCACAAAATCGAGCTCACTTCGTTCACTGAAAAGTTCATTAACACATAAGCACAGGCTTACTTCACACGTTGAAAAGTTCATTGCTATGCAAGCATAGGCTCGCTTCGCTCGCTTAGAGGTTCATTGCTGCTTAAGCATAAGCTCGCTTCACTCATTAAAATCTAATTGCCACGTAAAGCCTTAATAAAGAAACAAAAAATCCCCGTTAATATCCCGTTAATACAATACCCCTTTAAGATTATTTTAACACTTGTTTGTGGAAAGCAAAATTGGAAGGCCAAAAGTACTTATTTAGAAACTTTCAGAAAATATTAATTAAAAAACAAATTAAAATGTTAACCTTCTTTTTATCAAAAGTCCAATTAGAAGGCCAAAACAACTTGTATTGAAAATTTCAGAACTGTAACCCATTTCGAAATAGTTTTGTAAAATATATGTTAAAGTTAAAAAAAAATAATTAAAAAACAAATAAAATTTTAAAGTTCTGTTTTTCAAAAGTTTAATTAGAAGGCCAAAATTACTTATGTTGAAAATTTCAGAGCTGTAGCCCAATTAGAAATTGTTTTGTAAAATATTTATTAATTAATTACAAAAAATTAGTTAAAAAAGAACTAAATAAAATTTAAAATTCTGTTTTTCGATAGTCTAATTAGAAGACCAAAACTACTTATTTTGAATTAAAAAAAATTAACTAAAAAAGAACTAAATAAAAATTTGAAATTCTTTTTTTCAAAAGTCCAATTAGAAGGCCAAAATTACTTATGCGGAAAATTTCAGAGCTGTATCTCTATTTTAAGTCACTTTGTAAAAAAAATTAATTCAAAAAGAGCTAATTAAAATTTTAACATTCTGTTTGACATAAGTAAAATTAGGAGGCCTAAACTTCTTATGTTGAAAATTTCAGAGCTCTACTCCAATTTTAAGTAGGTTTCTATAGATCCACAGACAGACACAGAGCTTGTTTTGTTATTATAGATAACCAACACATTATAAAACACCTTATAAGCACATTTGTTATAAACTGTGTATTTTTTCAAACTTTTTATTTAAAAACTTATAATTAAATAAATATTGAAGCCAGATTCACAATTCTTCATGTCTCGCACATCCGCATGTCCGTTCTAATAACATCCTAATTAGTCATTTTAATTGCAATTAGCTAATTAAAAATTTAACGGAAGAATAAAGTTTACGTTTAAAAATGCATCATTTTTAATTTTGATGTGCTGTTAAGAAGTTTGAAATTATAACATAAAAATTAAAGAATGGAGATCCTACCCTCTGCACATAAACTAGCAGTTTGTGCGCTCATGGTACCATTCGCTTGATAAATGAGAGGCAACTCTCTTCCCCCCCAAATACTGCAGGTGTTTGTGCGCTCTTGGTACGATGCGCTCATGACACGTCGGCTCGTGCCACGACACCCTGAAAAAAAGTCTTCATTTCAATACACAAAAATTTCAAGTTGAGGATTCGTTAATTATTAATACAGAGCTCTCTCTCTCTCTCTAAAATACTCTTAACATTCTATTTTTTTTTTTTTGTGTAAAAAGGTGAAAAAGTATTGTTTTTTAAAGAATGGGGAAGAGGTATTGAAATATTTAGATTCAAAAATAAAGCAAAATGAAAGATTATGAAAAATATACAAGAAAAATTTATAAAAAGCTTGAAACTTACATGCTTACAGTATGAAGATACTGAAGCGAATAATATATTATTTTTACACGCTTTCATATAGGATGTTACATCCAACTTTTTAAATAAAGAAAAGAACTATCAAAGAATCATGAATCGCAGCAGAAAGTAATTCCAGTTTTTAAAAGGCAAAATGATTATGAAATTTCAATAATTATCAGTAAAAAGTCCTTATTTACGCTTTACGATTGTACTGAAAACGTTGCTACTCTTCGTAACATATACTTCTGGCGGTTCGTTGTAAAAATTTAACATATTTTAGGGGTTATACCTCCTGTAAACAATGTTTCACAGCACCATTTGCTTCGAAATTACCCCCAAGTTAAATTGTAGTGAAATAGATTAAAAAAATCTACAAGACTGCGATAAAAAAAAAAGAATGTACGCTGTTTCTCCAATAACAACCATAAATGACTGTTGTCTTGAAGCACTGTGGTAAGATTCATCTGATGCTAATGTATGAATGGATCAAGCATGAGGTTTTACAGAAACATTGGATTACAAAAAAAATTACAACTAAAATTCAAGTGATTTGTATACAAGTTTGTACAAATTGGTACTTCACTTATTTTTTTGCCAACTTATAATTTTGAGGAAAAAATTAAAATATGTGCAAAATTTTCAATTTTGTGATAGTAGATTAAAAATTTATTTGTCCTAAAAGAGCTATATATTTGTGAAAAACTGAGTTTTGGAAAAATTCATTCTACATGATGGTACCCTTTCTCCAAAATTCGGAAACCTAGATTATTATTGAGGACCTCGAACATGGTATAAACGAACTAAATATGAAGTTTTCTCAACCATTTACAAGGTAAAATTTAAATAAAAATTTCACTATTGTCTGAGCTATATACTCGATGCTAAAAAATGAATACTTAAAGTTAAATACTACAATATTTTCTTAAATACTTTATTTCTACAATTAGGAGCGAAATTATATATGTTTACATAATTAAATATCGCAATGCAGATTTAAAATAACATCGAATTCAAAATATTACACGAGAAGGTTCTTTGAAAAAAAAATATATTTTTGATGTTTGCAAACATTTTCTATATTCAATTTGCTTACATCCCCTTTCAAGTCACACATCACTGTCTCTACAATTTATGATCTAGACTGTAATTTAGTCTCAAATTTTTGCAAATAAGCATGATATTTTTTTATGCATTGACTATTTCCTATTCAAAATGAAGCGATTCGTCGAAATATTTTTTATTTTTATTATTTTTCATTTCTTGTTTTATTAACTTCTGACGTATCCCATTTGCTGTTCGCACATCGTGAAATATTATGAGCAATAAGAATAGAATAAATTGAAATCCTCTATAAGTAATTTCTCTTACTGATAAACCGAATCATGAAGTATCAAATGTAAATGGGACCTGTATTTGATTAGTTTCCTGCATTCAGAAGAAAACTGAGAAGTATTTTAATCACAACATTTATTAAAGTGGTTTTTGGCCGTGAGTGAAACAAAATTTTTAATCGAAGATTCAAAAACAATATTCAAATTATTACATAATTTTAATTTAAAAATTTAAAAGATTCATTTGGTAGTTGGTAATTGTTAGTAGCAAATCATCGGAAGTTGATACATCTTAATGTAAACAAAGAAAATACAGTAATGACCAACAAAAAACGACCAGGAGTGTGGAACAACACACAACTTTTATTTACACTTAATACTTGTCATTTCATTTTTATTTGCCATGGATGGTGAAAGTTACTGTTTTCATTTTCAAGCGTTCGTTCCTTAAATTAACTAGAGGTGTGGAAATCGCACAACTTTCAATTACACTTTATAACAACTCATTGCAGTAAAATTTGTCATTGTGTAACTTACCATTTCCTCTCATTTGAATATAAATGGCCAGTTTGGCGTTAATTTTGGCAATAATTTTTACACGAGCAAAAAAAAAAAAATCTCTAAAATGGTGGTTTTTGGCGATTTCCTTTTCGATGATCCTTATATTGTCCTTTATTTTAACTGAAATTGAGGAGAGAAGAAAAAACGATCGTTAATGAGGTATACTCAAGGAAAGAGAACTGTGTGTTGAAGGCATTCATTTTTCAACTTTTTGCGCCATTAAAGCATTTTTACGGGGATTTCGGAGGTGAGGGTGTTTAGAACACCTTAAGAGGCATTATCACAGCGATTTTGAACAAAATCGTTTGAGCCGTTTTTTAGCAATTACTGAAAAACATGATTTTTTCAATGGCAGCGCGATTTTGACGAAAACCTTAATGGTAGGTTCCATGGCTACCACCAACCCGCACACCAAATTTGAACATCGTAGGTCAATTTGTTCGGGAGCTATGCTGACTACATACACACAGAAAGACATTTTTTCTAGATCACTTGTTTGAGATCACGATGTTCCAAAACGTGGAGAAATGCAAAAAATCGAAATTTTTTTGACCGAATACAATACTTTCATTACCCTATGTATTACATTTGGGTAATTGAAGGTAAAAAACTAACCAATTTTTGCCGACATTTTTTATAATAAAAAATGACAAAATTGCTATATTGGCGATTTTTCCGATAAATATCACATTATCCTTTGCTGAAAAGCGAGTTATAAAGATAAGCCAGTCGCTGATTGTCGATGCTCAAGGGAAGAGAAGAAAATCCTGAGTTAAAAACATTCATTTTTTAAAATATTTTCGCCTCTTTTTACCCGCGCATGGTTGGTTGGTTGGTTGGTTGAACCCATACAAAAATTATGATAAAAAATATCGCCAAACTGGTCTTTTTTTTTTAAAAAATGAATGATGAAAATATAAAAAAGGTAGATGACATAAGTCCATGTCAGTATTATAGTGTAATTGAAAATTGTGCGATGTCCACACCCCTAGTTTAAGTCTAAAACATAAAAAAATACCAATATTTAACTAAATTATATCAATGTGTTTCGAGCGGTTAATGAGAAAATTTATTGAGTTTTGTACAGGTTTGAGTAAGTCCCCAAGTAGATTTTTGACAAAACTAGAAATTGCATAAAAGAAAACATTTTAAAAAGTCGCCTATCGATTTTTTCCCTACCTCCCCTCATTTGTTTTCATTTTGTCAATGCATTTCACGTCAAAAGATTTTTTTTTTTTCCTGCCGTTTTACTTTAAGAACACATGTCACAATTGGAATATTTATGCACCGTAATTTGTGCAAACGTGATCTTCTCTGCCGTCAGTGGTGATGATTAATGAGAGGGGTATAGGGAGGGAAGTCAATTGCAACCTTACATTTTATATTTTAAATAAATTTTTTACTGAAATATCGTCAAAATTTGGCAGTTTTCCCATCCATTTTTGGTAACTCTTTGGCTTTGAATCACCGCCACTGTCCGACGTTGTAAACTCAAAACGTGCCATCAGCTCTTTTATTCTGTGAAATAGTTACACATCCTGTGTCATGATAAGTCAAAGTGTCGTCAACTAACGTACAATAACTTTCATGTTCTTTGACGGAACCTTAGAGTTATGAACAAACTTCAAGCATGGCAACATCGAAGACTATGCTGATTTGTATTCGTTGAAAATTCGTTTTTATTTTTACAAGGGTATTGCGATGGGTCACAAATTTGAGTAAAATATGATAATGAAAAAAAGTTCACCAAATATTGTCTTGCATAAAACCTGTTTACATTTACAAATAAGTCTTTATTCAGTGAAAAAAATATTATGTTGTACCATCTATTAATAATGTTGCACAAATTGTCTGTATATAGTGTAAATAGTGACGTATTATTTTAAAATTCTATTGTAATTTATTTTTATCTTATTTTATTTTTTTAACAGCGATTATACAGGTTAGGAAAAGGTGGCAACACCTAAAGCAATCGAGAAATTTCGAGACGTTTCTTTTCCGACGAATTGGCTGGAAATTTCGCGAATATGCTCTCGCGCCAAGTATTTAAAGACCGGAGATAGGGAAAGTTTTCAGATTGACTTCGGACTTCGTTGAAAGCTGATCGCGATCGCTCTGTTGACCTATTGGAGTGAGCTTGTATAATCGCTATATTCGAAGCTGTTCTTGTTGAAGCTTGTATTGAAGTTTAATAGTGATTGCACTGTTATCTGTGAATAAATTTTTGTGAGTTTTCTGAAGAGAATAAATACTAGTTTTTATCTGAAAAACTGTCCCATCATTGCCTCAGTGGAAAAATTCATAACAATAAGAAAAACGATGAATTGTTAGTAATTCTTATGTCTAAAAAAATTCAATCATTCGCTACTAGGTATATTAGGTACTAGGTATACTAGGTATTTTTCACCTAAAGTGCAAAATAATAGGTAAAACGGGACACTAAATAATCACTGAGAATTATAGATTTCCAGCATAACATGTCGAGTGCAGTTCAAAGAATCACTTTTCCCGACAAAATTTTGTTTCGAACTGCAAAATATTTGACTTGCAAATATGCAGAATTTGGATCGTGATAGTAACTGTCACTAAAAGACCACTTCAACTCATATCCTTTTGTGATACATACATACCTAACAAGTTAAATTTGGTGACATTTAATAGCTGAAATTTTTCTCTATTAAATTTTGGTGACATATAATAAAAACCCCACCAATTTTAAAAATATCGCCAAATTGACGAGTTTGACTATAAACTTGTTGAGAAAATCCACTATCTAACTTTTAATTCGATACTTCTCTTTTAGCCAAGATATAAACTTAATATTGAGTTACTATGGAAGCCCTCTTCAGGTTAGCGGTTGTAACTTCCCAATGAAAGTTATATAATTCTAGGAATCTTATAGATATCTTTGAACTGATATAAAACGCCATCCAGTAGGTATAGAATATGAATTCATTATGTACCAAGTAGGGGGGGGGGGGTTACTAAACGAAATCTTAGTTTGCACAGTTTAATTTTTAAGATTTTCGTATTAATCTATGCTATGAAGGAAAACTCTTCAAACTTTCTCTATCAAAAATATGCAAGTTCGAGTGATAAACCTAATGTAGCTTGAAGTAAATAACATTCCGCCACTTTTCCTGCACTTTTCGAAGAGCGGTAGTTATCGCTCTATTACGCATCACAAACTTTAATTTTGAAAACACCAAAGAAACTTAAGAAAATTCTTCAGTAATCTGTTAGTATAGTCGTGAATTTCAGCCAGTTTCGCATTTGGCTTGTTCATTGGACAAGATATGACTGTGTGAAATACTCATTTCGAGATAAGCTCTAGACCTTCCCGAAAATATTGAAGTAAATTTTTAACTGTGCAACATACCATGTATACGGTGCCTCACATTAATAAATCACTGAAAGGAAGATAAATCGTTGTAACGTATTTTATTTTTGTAGTCAGTTAATTCAAAGAGTTTTTAGCTTTAATATATTTGAAACATCAATAACTTGTGCAAAATAGCTAACAATGTATAGTTAGTAAAACAATAGCTTAGAAACAATTACAAAATTGGTTACAATTTACAAAAATCCAAAATAAATGTATCGGCCTCTATGTAAGAAAAATCTAAAACAAAAAGTTAATTACTTTTGTTGCCAAGATAGCTCTCATCTTTTCGAGTTCGAATAAATAATTATATTTCGGGCTCATACTAATAGGCATTTTCTCCCTAAATTTATTGCAAATCTCACGAACTTTACCAATCATAAAACTGCAAAATATTTTTCACAATCGAAATTTTATTTACCTTTAACCACCACTTCTTCTTTCTTCATTTAAAAAAAATATGTATGTTATAAAATACACTTTCCATTGTCTTTCACGCTAGCAAGTAAACTCATTTTAACCATACTTAATTTTGGAATAAAAAAAAATATCTGTTTAAAATCCTTTATGGATCAAACCCTATTTTGCAGTATGGGGTTTTTTGATATATATATATATATATATATATATATATATTTTTTTTTTTCTTTCTTCCGATGCATCAGCTTCAGTCTCGCTTTCACATGGTATTTCATTAGATTTTGGAAAACTCGAAGGACTGTTTTTGGAGAATGGCTCTTCACTTTATTTACAGCAATGAGAGTGATTATCTGAAGAGTAAAAAGAATCGGGTGTGCACTTTTTATCAAGATTGGAATTAGTAGCTGCAGAAGGGAGCGAAATAGGAGGGTTTAAATCAACTTGTTCTTTCAAAGAGAACTCATCAATGTTTGGCACATCTTTCGGGCTGCGGCTGTTGTAACTAAAGTTCTTTGAAAACTTATCTTTTCCCGAAACATTTGATAGCCTACCATGTATATTAAGTTCATTTGTTTGTCTCTTACATCCATGTACAACTGAAAAATTGCAGGATTTAGTCTTTCTTAAAGGCCTCCTCAGTATTAGAGGCATACTCTTTTCAGTCTCGTACTTCTTTGCTCCTTTAACTTCCTGTTCTGCTTCTTTTCTATTCGAAGAGCTTTTAACTAATCTGTTTTTAGGAAATGTTAACTTTCGATTCTTACTGATATCCCCAGAGTCGATTTGCATCCTGGTCACGCAATTCCTTGATGAATTGGTGTCAAGAATCGAAGCTAAGGGTAATGATTCTTTCTCGCCATGGTTCATATTTTGGCTTTTTAAATCTCTCAGAACACAAAAAACTGTGCCATTATCCCTTGAAATATCCTTCATAACAACGTCTAACTCCAATGGAATGTTATTTCTGTGCAATATAGATAAGCTTTTATTTTGGTTTTCAGTGTCAGATATTTTAGGTCGATCCTTTTCATTCTGAAACAGGCTGAAACCTGATGATGTAGATCTTTTCACAAACAATGGAGATTGTTCTTTGTGGGTGGCATTGAAATTATTTAATGGATGGTTGGAATTGTTGATTGCTAAATGATTTTCAGTCACCTTAGAGACAGGTGCGCTCTGAATGAAAGGTTTTTGAAGAAAACTAGGCAAACTACTAATTTTGGTGCAAGAACTTCCAAGGTTACTTTGAAAATTGCTACATTTATCTTGATCACTGGAATAAATTTGTTTGCCGGTTGTTTCGTTTAATATTTGGCCAAATTGTGATTCATTGCATCTTAACTCATTTGATTCTTTTGAAATAATAAAATCCTTAATGCTTTCACCTTTGTCTTGAAGATCATGCGCAAATTCGTTTTCGATAATTATGTCAAAAGGTGTTTGCGTAGAACGCTCATCAACGATTGAATTTGAATTGCCATCAAATTTAAACCGCTTTTCTTCTTTATGAAAGAAACAGAAATCAGACGATGTGGGTCTTTTCGCAGAAAATTGAGATATTTGTGTATGTGTTTCGTTGAAATCATTTACTGGATGCTTGGCGTCATTGTTATTAATCATTTCTGACCTATTTTTGAACTCTTTTGAGGCACATTCACTCAGTACATAAGGTATTTCAGGCAAACTGGTGGATATGTAACAAGAGCTTGGCTGAACAAGGTTGCTTAGAAAATTGATGTATTTATTTTGCTCATTTGGATGGAATTTTTTACCGGTTGTTTCAGACACCTTTTGTTCAAATTGAAAACCACTGCATCTCAGTTCATTTGATTGTTTTGAAATAGCAAAATCAGCAGAGCTTCCACCTTCATATTGGAGATCTTGCAAAATCCGGTTTTCAAGAGTAATATCACCAGAAGTATGAACAGTACGCAAATCAACAGTTTCATTTAAGTTTTTATTTTTATCAATTTCCTTTGCTCTGTGACTCGCTTCACTGTTAAATGCAAAGCGAGGAATAGGATTAACAAGAACGGAGGAAGTGCAATTTTCATAATGTTCAGAGGAGCGTTCACTTTCGTTGTCAAACTTAATACCATTCGTAGAGTATGAAGATAAATCAGATTCTATGACATCAACATCATTAGAAGGTTTGTCCATCTGACGAATGGATTTGCTTTTAACGCTCGGAATCCACTCACACTCGTCATTCTGCTGATTACCATGATTCAAAACGACAGGTGGCAGACATGTAATATCCTTCATGTCCCAGTCATCAGTTAAACCGAGATCGAATACAGCCGTTTTGTTAGACGCATTTGAACATTCTGAAAATCGATCCTGTTTTGTATTCAAACGATCGGAATTGAGACTAATTTCACTGTTAGATGTAGAAGCTATATTATTTTTTAAAAAATTCTCATGTTTTAAACTGTTGCTGCTCCCTTTGATATAATGACTAGAGTGGGGCAATAACACATTTTTTTTCGATATATATGATTCTTCTAAGGCACATCTTACAGGTGAAGCTTGTGGCTCATGAGGATAAATATTTGTAGAAAACCAGTTAATATTACTTGTATGAATTCCATTAAAAGACCCATTTCTTCTTGCAGGAGCTTTAAAATTAAAATCGTGGGAATTTATTATATTTTTACTGTCAACATTGTCACTTTTTCCTGAATAAGATAATCGATCAGCAAATCCTTGGGAAATTTTCAACGATAATGTATACGCATTGGACGGTAAAGCAGATTGAATGTTATCAGTATTACCTCTATGAATTTCAGGACCATTTTTAAGTTGGGTGTTGTAAAATAATCCACTGCACACATTTTTGACCCCGGCAACTATATTATTCTTCAACTTAAGAGCAGATTTCAAGAAGCTTCCGTTTGAAGCCTCAATATTTTCCATCCTTGATATTTCTTTTGCGTCATTATTATTCATTTTAAATAAAAAAAATAAAAATAATAATAATAATTGTAATGAACGGATAATATATCTTCATGTTTGATAGTTCAACCAAATGTTGTTTAACTTTTCCTGTCTCCTTATTTCAAAGATAATTTAAGAATGATGTACCAAAAATCAGAAAATAAATTCATTTACCGATGTGCAATGATATTAATAGGTTTGAAACGGAATTTACACTATAATCTTAATCACTAATTTGAAAATAGTTTATTTTTTAAAGTAAATTGTTTCTACGTAACTTCACGCGTTCTATTAAAAATGGAGTTAATTCATGGCGACGTCACAGTCAACTGATGTACGCGGAAAATTTGTGTCGGGCTGAACAAAAAAAATTCGTGCATAAAATCCATTTAGAGATACATTTTACTTTTTGTTAGTTGAATTTATAAGAGTGAGGTTGGCAGATTCTCAAAATAATTACTTGAAAAATAAGATAATTGTAAGATATAAAGATATATCACAATACGTCATAGTCATTAGTACTCAGAATATTACGTTATACGTTCAGAATATGACGTTATAACAGGAAAACATCATTGATACTTTTTCTTCGAATAATGTTACAAGATACAGAATTCATATAGAATGTCCAATAAATGACTGATCCTTATTAATTTTTATAGCAATGTACCATTTGCTGCTTTGATTCTAGAAAAACAGTAGGTTTTTAGAAACACAGAAGTTTGGCGATTAGTTTTTAAATCAAAACCGTGTTTTTATTATTTAAATTCAAAATGGCTCAGTTATTAAATGGATACCCTGTATGAAAATAGATATGATTTTTTTACTTTTTCATCCATTAGATGTAGAAAGTAAGTTAATCGTTCAAAAAGTTAGTACACTTTTTGTAGTAATTTTTGTAGTTAGTACAAAGAGTAAAACAATTTTTGACAAAATTCGACCAAATACACTGACAAAGAATACAAGACAGGCTGACCTTTAAAACTTAAAAATCCAATTCTTATATTTTCAACTCTCTATCTCTTTGTACGAGGACAGCAATCAAAACCGCAAATTGATAAAATTATATTTTTGTCTCATGAATTGTTGCCAATTAGGCGATATTTTATATCATCAGAATTTGCCAATGTACCACTAAACTCGCTAAATATTGTTGGGGTTTTGTACCTATCCGATCCTGACAATTATGTTAATTATCCTCCTATATATTTGAAGACATTTCACTATAAATTGCAATTGAATTAGGATTACGAAGTGAAATTCATTGTGCTGCTCTCTTATTTTCATACATATAAAAACACTTCTGTGGGTAAAAAAAAAATAGTTGATAGTAGTGAAGTTAAAAGGAAGTTTGTGTTCAATTAATATAAAGAACAATAACGCCACTGACCGTGGAAAAATAGTAGATGCTCCACACAGGAGCCATTCATTGTCCAAAATCGTTAGAAGCGAGGTGGGGGAAAAATAGAAGGAAACAAAATTTGATAGGTTTTACAAAAAGAACAAAAACAATTACATACATATTTCTGTCACATCTTACATCATCAACGTCAATAAAAGAGTTGATTGGATTATCATTCAAGTGAATAATGGTTCCAGTCAAGCAGTCAGTAGCATCGTGCAACTCTATCTTCACCGTATGATTTTTTTCATAGTCACAGAAAAGCTCCCAAATCACTACAAAGTCAGTAACCCAAACTAGGAAGTTGCTTTTTAGCTGCACCTCACTCACCTTTAATTTGTATGAGACAGTCTTCAGAAAAATGTGGAAACACAGCTTTTGAAATTTGTAACTTTCTCTGTAATACCGCATGTGCTTGAAATTATTCATTCTTTTAACATAGATCTACAGAGAAACTTCTTAGGTAGAGAACAACATTTTTTTATGCAAATTTATAAGCAGAAAATGAAAAATAATTACGTCTTTACTTAATGAACTGGAATGTGTCCTGTCTGCACTTTTTGCCCAGCGACTTTTGAGCTTTATGCTTATACGTCTGTGAACTTTTTAATAATCCTTTGTCTCATATTTAATACTTATTAAGTTTATGAAATATAATTATATAGTTTCCAATCCAATTAGCTACCTGAAATCCGATCGGGCCATCACCCAAAAGACATACGTTTGGTGGTCTGAAACCTTTTTACTAAGCATTGATATCATATTCAAACGATATTAAAAGCAACCTATTTAAAATAGTTAACTGTACTCATGTATATGTAGCTAAGAAGTTACTTATATATTTATCGTAAAGTAATTTCATTCTAATTTGACTCGTAAAACAAAAGTATTTACTTTATAAATGAGGTTTTCCCGAATGAAAGCAAAAACGAAATCCACAAAACTCAGTTGATTTTTTAGAATATCCTGCGTAATTAACATTCTGCATATTGTTTCTTGTATAGAGAGCTCCCTAGTGACGTAAAACAAAATTAAAAAGATTATCCCCTGATTGGTACGAACACTTTTCGTTAAAAAGATAATTTGAAAGAAGCGGAACTCGATGCATGAATTCTTTTTACCGCTGTTTTGAATATTCCACATTTAACATTAGCATAAAGTACACATATTCTTACTATATGAATATGACACTGTCTGAGAACGTTATTTCCCTTAAGGGAATTTTACCGCCTTTTGAAAAATTTTACTACGACAAAAATTAGGAAGAAAAATTTAGGATTCGTTTCTCCCGACTAATAAATGCAAATTGGTTCTAAAAATTTCAGCTTAATAAAGACGTTTAAAGATATCTTCTATTAATTGCCAGTCTTTAAAAACTGTTTGTCTTGCAGGGTTTGTTTCTTTGATGCATGATAAAAATCTTTTGACAGTTATCTTTTGTTTGAAAAGTTCAAGAAAATTGTGAAGTAGAGTGATAAAAGTAATTTTCTTACTTGTTATAAATTATGTAGTTGTATACTGCCCGCCCATACTCCTCTTTTGTATAAATAACAATTCCGGTTAAAAATCTTAATGTAAAACGTACATGATTTCTTCCTTTTAAATTATTATCTTTCTTAATCGTTGTTTAAACTTATGTAAATACCTTGCTATAAGAAAATTGTAAGTATTGCAAATGTAAACTTTAACATAGGGAAATTCTCAACCCCATGATCGTGACGCCTTGTTTAAAAAAAAAAACTGTTTAGTAATTTGTTTGAAATAAGAGACAGCTCCATTACACTGATTTGTGAAGAATTTTCAGCCATTATTACCAAATTACTCTTTTGGAAATTCCAAGTTGAATATTGTATTCTATTGCTGAGAGTTATAAGAATCATTAGGTATTCTTAACGTGCTTCAATTTAAATTTTCTTTTTTATACAGTGCTGTCATTTACCGTACACTATCATATTTCTCAAAATGTTTAGACGATTTAGAATACTTTTTACCTCTATTAACACCAATATGCAATTATAAATAAATTATTCACTAGTGGACAGATGGGCACCTGCCCCTTTAAGATTGCTTAGTGGGATAACATTTTTGGAAGTTTATCAAAGTTAGAACTTAAATGTTGAATTCTATTACTGAGAGATATTATGAAAATTGATTTTATGAAACAGAACTCAGCCCGGCAAGGCTCGTAAAAGCTGATCTGTGATAAATCGTATCTGGTGCATCCATCGTAGAGTTTTTAGTGGAGCTTTTTTAACATTTAAGTTTGATTTATCAATAAATAATGAAGGGAATTATTAAAAGTAGTATTTTTATAAAACAGCAATATATTTATTTATTATAGTTTGAAATATGACAGGAGAAGAGGGGATCATAGCCGAGGCGTCAACGTCTCTCCTACATAAAGTGTCCTCTCGTAAAGTTCCTACACATAGAATGTAGTACTAATGTAGTACTAAAGTAGAAAAACGAATGTCCTAACTTAACTAAAGTACCTTTTAAATTGAGCCCCCACTCATAATTAAACTAGGGATGTAGAACATCGCACAACTTTCAATTACACTATAATACTGACATTGATTTGTGTCACCTACCGTTATTATATTTTCATCATTCATTTAGTAAAAATTGCCAGTTTGGCGATATTTTTTGCGATAATACTTGTATGGGTCTTTAAAAAAAAAAATCACTAAAATAACTATTTTGGTGATATACTTTTCGATAATTCTTATGTTATCCTTTCTTGTAAGTGAAATTGGGGAGGGAAGTAAAAACGATCGTTGATGAGGTATGCTTAGGGAAAGAGAACTCTGTGTTAAAGACATTCGTTTTTCTACTTTTTACGCCATTAAAGGAATTTCAGAGATGAAGATCTTTAGAACACCTTAAGAGGCATTACCACAACGATTTTAAACAAAATCGTTTTGAGCCGTTTTTTCGCAATTACTGAAAAACATGATTTTTTTTTTCAATGGCAGCTACCTTATGCGCATGCGCGATTAATGAATATTTAAAACCTTAGTGGTAGGTCCTTGTGCCATCACCAACCGGAACACCAAATTTGAGTATCGTAGGTCAATTTGTTCGGAAGTTATGCTGACTACATACACACAGACAGACATTTTTTCTAGAACACTTTTTTGAAATCAAGATGTTCCAAAACGAGGAGAAATGCAAAAAAAAAAAATCGAAATTTTTTTTTAGACCTAATACTATACTTTCATTACCCTATGTATGATGTCATAGGGGTAATTGAAAGTAAGAAAAACTCTCGATTTTCAAACATATAACACAATTTGAAACAGTAATTAAATTATTTGTCAATAGTGGAGGTCTTAGCATTTTAATTAATACAGATCATCAATTTTGTTTTAGTTTAAAGGAGGGGAAGGATGGAGGACCATCACGGAAAAAAAAAAAAAAAAAAAAAAAAAAAAGAGAGAAAAAAAAACGTTCAGAAATAATAAGATTATAATTTTATTTGAGACTACATTTGTAACTAGGGATGTGAAACATCGCACAACTTTCAAATAGCTTTGTTACACTGGTACCGCATTTAAAGTTGTCATAGAATGACTTAATTTACCGTTTTCGATTTCCTATTTTCATCATTAAAAACAAAATGGCAAATTTGGCAATATATTTGGCGATAATTATTACATTGGCATAGAAAGAAAAACAAAACACCAGCAAAACGTCAAAATTGGCGTCATGTTTTTCGATAAATATTACATTATCATTTCTTGTAAGTGCAACAGAGAAGAAATATTCGTTGATTGGCGATGCTCAAGGGAAGAGTAGTCTGTGTTAAAGACATTCGCTTTTAACTTTTTACCCCTTTGTCGCATTTCTACGGAAATTTCGGAGGTGGGGATATTTAGAGCACCTTGAAAGGTATTACAACAACGATTTTAATAAAAATCGTTTGAGCCGTTTTTTGGTAATTGATGGAAAAATAAATTCTTCAATTGCAGTTACCTGACGCGCATGTACAATTTTGACGAAAACTTTAATGACAGGTTCCATGGCCATCACTAACACTTATAAAAATTTGAATATCATATGTCAATCCGTTCGAATATAAAGCTAACCACAGACAGATAACATTTGCCTTTTTTCTCAGCCACTTTTTTGAACTCAGCACGTTCCAAAACCTACAAAAATGCTAAAATAATCGATTTTTTTTTACCGAATCCAACACTTTCACTATTCTATGTTAACCACCGATATAGATAAACAACTGGATAGACTGCTTAACGCTGGGGAAATGAAGCCGTTGACAGATGCCATTGGTGGGATAAAAAATACGGATTGCCGAGGATTGAAAATAAAATTTTGGGTTGGTTGGGACAGCAGAAATGTCAATAGTAGACCTTAATTAGTAATAATGTGAAAAAAAATATTTACTCTAACACTTTACAAGGTTTTTCGCATTCCCATCCAACTATAAAAGTGAACTGTGATTGGTTAATCATCCCACCAGCTTCGCAATCCCCGGCGCGTTTTTTTCTTTACATTAACATTGGAACAGTCTATCCAGTTGTGCATTTATATTGATGATGTTAACATATGAGTAATTGAAAGTAAAAAATATTGACAAGTAGAAAAAATAAAGCATTTTTTCAAGGTAAGCGTATTTTTGAACTCAACGTGTTATCGGTGCCTCAACGGCTGCATCCCCATGCAATTTATTGTCAAAAGCTCAATCCGTCACTCATCAACAAGTACAATATTTTTGAAAGTCCAAGACGAGAACCAGAAGTGTACGTATATGATGCTCAGTTCTCTCTCAGAAATAGATACACATGATGGTAATTGTGACACATTATTATTTTTATTTTTTTCTGTTGAGCTACAAGGTGGGATTTTTCAGTTTCAATTTCCTTTGATATGCAGAAATTTAGGATAGTTTCTGTTTCTTAAATCAGAGTTGGTTGAATATTGTGAGTTTAATAATAATGCTCTGTGCTAAAACATGCATACAATTATACAAAAAAAAAAATATGCGGCTAAATTTCAAATAAAGAAAACCCACAATGAATAATAATTTTAAATTCCAGAAGCATGTATGTATTGGACTTAATAAGAAAACCAGAAAGAACTTTTTGTTTAACTTGAACTGACTCTCAATCGGATTACTTATCATTATTTTCCTTTAAACTTTGGATATATTTAGTATTACTTAGATAAAAGATTAGACAATCAGTATTTTTAGTGGAATCGAAATTTTTTAATGCAGGGATGACAGTTTTCCTCCTTTTTGGTTTTTTATGTAACGTTTTCCTCCTCTTTTTCCCTGTTTTGAGGATCCACATATTTCTGATCTGAACCAGTTTTTAACTCTTTCATCCTAATATTCAACTTTTATCTTAATATGGTTTTGTTCATGACTTCTCAAAATTTCGATTCTTGAGTTTAACATTAATAGGGATGAGAGTGATCAGAGAGCAAAAAGGAGGAAATCTAAAAATTCGTTAAAAAAAGCTCGCTGAAGGAATATACAAACTAGGCTTGGGCGATGTATCGGTACATCGTCTAAAACCGGTGTGAAATCAATATCGTCAAACCGGTGTCACTATTTTCCTTAAACCGATACATCACGATCTTTTTTGACGGGAGCGCGATACACTCATTGCCTAGCACTTCAAGGACGAAGAACCGATGATGCCACGATTCATGCGCGGTGTTTCTAAAATACTATAGAAACGTATTGAAACCGTCTATACAGCGCCGTTTGAGACACGATACTTCACCACATCGCAGTAATCCTCCCTGCATATGCGCGGTGTATCCAAAGATTGTATAGAAACGTAGTGTAACAGCTACACCGTGTCGTTTGAGACGATTTCCATTTGCTTTTGCTGTATCGGCATCGTGGTAATCGTATCCGGTATGTACGATGTTTCCATGATTGAATAGAAACAAAACGCCACAGATGGCATCGCGCACTTAATCACTTATTACATGTTGCATTTACTTTTGCATCCCCTGGCTTTTGAAATTTAAAATAAAGTTGGAAAAAAGTACACATTTCATGGGAAAATTGCACGTATGACATGATGAAATTATAATTCAATTTTATGATTCAATATCAATTATATATATATATATATATATATATATATATATATATATATATATATATATATATATATATATATATATATATATTTAAAATAAAGTTGGAAAAAAGTACACATTTCATGGGAAAATTGCACGTATGACATGATGAAATTATAATTCAATTTTATGATTCAATATCAATTATATATATATATATATATATATATATATATATATATATATATATATATATATATATATATATATATATATATATATATATATATATATATATATATATATATATATATATATATATATATATATATATATATATATATATATATATATATATATATATATATATATATATAATTGATATTGAATCATAAAATTGAATTATAATTTCATCATGTCATACGTGCAATTTTCCCATGAAATGTGTACTTTTTTCCAACTTTATTTTAAATTTCAAAAGCCAGGGGATGCAAAAGTAAATGCAACATGTAATAAGTGATTAAGTGCGCGATGCCATCTGTGGCGTTTTGTTTCTATTCAATCATGGAAACATCGTACATACCGGATACGATTACCACGATGCCGATACAGCAAAAGCAAATGGAAATCGTCTCAAACGACACGGTGTAGCTGTTACACTACGTTTCTATACAATCTTTGGATACACCGCGCATATGCAGGGAGGATTACTGCGATGTGGTGAAGTATCGTGTCTCAAACGGCGCTGTATAGACGGTTTCAATACGTTTCTATAGTATTTTAGAAACACCGCGCATGAATCGTGGCATCATCGGTTCTTCGTCCTTGAAGTGCTAGGCAATGAGTGTATCGCGCTCCCGTCAAAAAAGATCGTGATGTATCGGTTTAAGGAAAATAGTGACACCGGTTTGACGATATTGATTTCACACCGGTTTTAGACGATGTACCGATACATCGCCCAAGCCTAGTTTGTATATTCCTTCAGCGAGCTTTTTTTAACGAATTTTTAGATTTCCTCCTTTTTGCTCTCTGATCACTCTCATCCCTATTAATGTTAAACTCAAGAATCGAAATTTTGAGAAGTCATGAACAAAACCATATTAAGATAAAAGTTGAATATTAGGATGAAAGAGTTAAAAATATTGGTTTGAACCAAATTTATATTACATAAGATTGTTTTAAAAATTAAAGCTCATATTCTAATATTTTATAGATTTGTTTTGTGTCTTGGAATTGAATAGATTTTTTGTTAACCAACTTCAATGAACAACGATGACCGACCATCACTACAGCATTTAGAGTGTTCCTAGATTCTTTTAATAAAAGAGTTTTCCCGTTAAAACGTGTTAAACTGATTTCTTCTAAAAAAGCATCTTAGTCTTAGAGAAATGTATGAATATTTACTAGGAAGAAAAAATACTTCATAATCGTCCATGGGCGCCGTTAGCATTGTTTAATTGTTTTCAGGGAGTATTGTTTTCAGGGGGGTACAAGGTGGTTGATAATTTGCTTACAACTTAATTTTTCAATTGACTTCCTTATTGAAATTTTAACTAATCGTTATGTATTAAAATTATTATTTATTGAATATTTTTAAACTTGTATCATACTTAAATGGGACATTGAGTGCCAGAACGGACCATCCCACAATCTGATTTTTTTTTTTTTTTTTTTTTTTAAACCATTAATTCAAAACTATTCCTGACAAAACGGACCAAATATGGTTTATTGCAGTTGTGGTGTAGTTTGTTCTTCGATAAATGACATTTGATCCGTTCTGTCATGAATGCTTTTGAGAAAATACGGGTTGAAACCGCAAAATATAACCCATAAAAACAGAGGGGTTTTTTTAAATCCTTTATATGCATTGTCAATTATTATATTCATTCATTCAGCGCCGATATCAAAAACATTCCTATCAGCAAATGTATGACAAACTACGTTTCAAAATTTATTTAATAAAAATGAATGTGAATTTACGATCTCACATCCAAATATCATTTATATATTCTAATTAAAGTAATTTTATCATTTATTAATTGAAAAAAAAATTTGGCAACAGGAAAGAGTTTCAACAAGGGTCGGTTCAATGCTTTTTTTTTTTTTTTTTTTTTTTTCCACGATCGGATGACGGCAAGTTGGTTTCTTAGTATTCCGTAAAAGCGACCTTTTAGTGACCGTAACAGCCACAAAATTTGATAGAATGCATTGTCATCGACATCGAACCTATCTGCCAGTTTCAGCCTGATTGGATGGTATCAAGAGGGTTAATTAGGCCTCCGCAGATCCCACTCCCATCGACAAACATAATCGAAGTGTTAATAGAAAGGATTTAAAAATTAATTCATGGTGGTCGTTTTTGGCGTCCAACTCCTCATATTTCCAGTTAATCTTACCGCTTTTCTCCATATTATTTTTAATTTTCAAAATCTAGAGGGGGTGCAACTGCTTCCCCTCGCACCTTCCTGGCGGCGTTCCCATGTAATCGTTCATCAAAGGTTTTCTTACAGTAACGAGTCAAATAACAAAATTGATAACATAAAGTTAATAGTAATTAGTGATACTTATTTTTCCATATTATCGTGTGTTTAAGCTTTAGAGAACCAACCGGGAAGATACAGAACAATTTATTTTTTAAGAATAATGAGTGGTCTTTGCATAATTTTTTTTTTTTTTTTTTTTTTTTTTTTCAGTGACATTTTCAAGTATTTAATATTTTACAAAATACTTTCGTAAAACGATTTTACCATTAGAAAACATTTTCATAGGCTTTTCTGAACCAAAACTCTGTTCAATAAATAAATGTACATGTTTTCTAGATGTAGTCAAATGGGTTAAATCAGGACCTTTTTAAATTCGTTCAATTCCCAAGTCAGTTGCTCTCTTAAGCAAAACGGACATACGAAATCTATGCGCTAACGCCGAGAACAGATATCTTTTAAATCAATTAAAATCAAGCAAACAAGTGCGCCTGGTTATTTTTTTAAAAATTGCATTATACATAGATTGCAGTTATACATAGCTTTTAAATTATCAACACATAAGCATTTCAACTAAATAACTAGTATTCTAGAACGACGGTAATTTTCAAACGTACATTTCCTTCATCGCAATTCTATTAAATCGATAACGTTCTCCAGCATCTTCAAGATACAAAGAAGATAACCATAAACGATGCCTATCAAGGAGAGAGGAAAGGAATCTCTCTCTCTCTCTCTCTCACTCTGGTGTAAACCTGAGCCAAAAGCTGTTTTCTTTAGCTATTTTAAAAATTATCAGCTCTATTTAAAATGAAAGCATCATAAATAATTATATGGCCATTTTAACAATTCAAGTTGCTGATGCAATCTCTTCATTTGAATTTGAAATAAAATTTCAATCCTCACAATAAATGTTTCATCATTGACGTCCACAGAGAGACAATCCCTAATACGTACTTTTAAATCATCTTAACTACTTATCAGAAAACACATCCTATTACTCCGCCCTATCACATTTATACTATCGATCCCGACAATAATTATCAGCGTCACAAGAATCCTCCGACAGTGAAAGAAAAATAAGCAGACACTCATTTCCCTAAGAATGTTATTTTCTCCTTTTATATTTACTGATTCCGTTTTTTACGTTTGTCTGGAGTCATGCCAGAGAGCAATGGGACTGTGACAGAGAAACCAGAAGTACGCGCGGGTTTCTGGCAGGTCTCTTATTTTGGGCCCGCCCCTATTCCTTGGTTTCTGGCCAATTTTCTGGTAGCGCACACACTGTGTGATGGTTACTTTTAATGACAACAAACATCAGAGAAAAGGAGAAAAAACAAGTTTGGCAACAAACCAATGCGCTACTGGAAATGATGGTCCTGTCAGATTTCCTTCTTTCGTCCAACCCTATATGCTGCCCTATTCCGAAAATAACTCATGCATTATTATAAATAAAAGAGTTGGTATTTGATGCAGAAGTCTTCATAACATGTTATAAGACTCCTAAGAATAATCCCAACAACTTTGTTTAAAAAAAAATCATGAAAATTGATCCGGAATTTTTGCACCTGCTCACAATAAAAAATAAAAAAATAAATGGTATTTTTTTCATTCTGGAGGATTTAAGTGAGTACGATAAGATGATGGAAATCTTTTTAAATTTTTGAAGAAAAGAAGCATGACATTATTTATGTAAGGTATGCTTGCAAAACATTCGTAACTATTTTTAAATCCTTTATATTAACTTCGATTTTGTGTGTGCCGATGGGTAATGGGGCTGCAGATGCCCAATTAACCCCCTTACAGACATTCAATCGGGTTTGAAACTTGGCAGATAGATTCGAAGTCGATAACAATGTATTCTATCAAATTTTGGGGCTGTTACTGTCACTAAAAGGTCGCTTTTACGGAATACTAAGAAACCAACTTGCCGTCATCCACAATTGCGTAAAATAGCCTTTAACTGATCATTGTTGAAACTCTTTCCGGTTGCCAAAATTTTTTTTATTAATAAATAATGAAATTACTTTGATTAGAATAAATCAAAAATATGTGAGTGATAAATTCATGTTCATTTTAATAAATAAATTTTGGAACGTAGTTTGCCGCACATTTTGTTGATAGAAATGTTTTTGATATTTAAAATTAGATGCAACACCAAGCACAGGCTGTTTATAGAATCGGTGCTGGGCTAATGAATATAAAAATTAGCGATACATATAAAAAATTTATATTAAAAACTGTTTTTATGAGTTATATTATTAAGCTTAAGATTAGGATTTAATCTTCTCACCAATAACAAACATCCGTTTGTAAAAAAAGCAAGTATTCCAAAGAAAATTATTTTCCTAATATTCGAATTTATAAGTTTATTGACATTGAAAACTTATACAAGCAAATGCCTCAACATTTAAAATATAATAATAGAGGATAATTCTAGAATCTACTTTATTCCAATTATCTTTAAACAATATATTTCCTTTATTTCTATTCATATAAAATAAAGGGCCTGAGAAACAAAGGGTTACAAGTGACTTTTCTTAACTTTTGAGAAAATACACTTTAAAGTTTCTTATTTATATTAAATTTGTATGAAAATTATTTGTTGTTCAAATACTAACCTCTGAGATGAAGATATCACTAGTTTTCATAGAAATGAATATAAATAAGAAACTTGAAAGTGTATTTTCTCAAAAGTTAAGAAAAGTCACTTAGACCAATTTACTCCTCAGTCCCTCAATTAAGCTTATGTATAACATCTGTATCTACACATAACATAGAACTTTTTTCGAGTTTCTCATCTGACGCAGTGAGTTTTCCAAAAAAAATAAATTAGGTAGGGATAATTCCAAAAATTTCAGGAACGTTTGAGGAATAAGTCCTAAAAATTTTAGGAATATTTCCAAAAGTTTTAGGGATATTTCCAAAAAAATTCAGGAATAATTAAAAAAAATTAGGGTTATTACTTTTAAAGCTGACATAGGCTCCTAACACAGGCATATTCTTTTCAAAGCATGTATCAATACCAGCAAAAATCCTGCCAATTTTCAAACAATTGAATGTCAAACAACTTTTCAGCAAAACAAATGTTATATAATCAGAGAATTATACCATTTTTTAATTAAATCACCTGATTTAGTTCTTAAGCAACATTCAAAGTACTTCAAAAAGAACATTACTTCTCAACTTTAAACTTGAGTTTGTCTGCAATTTAAAATTGTTAATCAATAATTAAAATTTAAATTACAATTTCCCTAAAAGATTTTCTTTTGCGGATTTTGGCAGAAAACCGGGGACTTTAAGGTTTACAATTTTTTTTAGGAACTATCGAAAATTTTAAGTACAATTTTAGTGAGAAACAAAAATTTAAGGAATATTAGAAATTTTAGGGTGAGTGCAACCCTTGTTATGAGCATTTTTCAATTTTGAGATTTAAAACTTCCACAAACCAATACCAGAACATTTAAAAGAATGACTAGCAGGTAATTCCAGGATTAATTATATTTATCTTAATTTTCTTTTGAAAATGTATCTCCTTTAATTTGATTCATAATCATATTGAGATTCTCATAAATAACATCTATATCTCCAGAATTGTTTTTGAGTTTAAAGTTAAGAAACATTTCAATAAAAAGTATTTTTATTATGTTCAGATTGGCCAATTCCTTTATTAAGATTAAAAATTTATACAAGCCAATACTATTACTGCCGTCATAAGTCAAAAAGCCCTAAATCCCCCCCCCCCCCAAAAAAAAAATTTGCATTCGTTTTGACACTTTCTGATTAATCTTTGGAAAATAATCTTTTCATTTTATTGAATGGCTCAAATTCTTAGGTCAAACAAGCCTACACAACAATAAAAAAAAAATGCAATTTCAAAGGATGAATACAAAAGCGTAAAAATATGCATCAGAATACTTTTGAATTTAGGGGTTTTTAACTTATGGCAGGAGAGTACATTTAAAATAAATAACACACAGAAAATTGCAGAAATAAATTTGTTTTAAAATTTCTTTCGAAAGAATTTCTATTTTACGTTGTTAAATATCAAAAAATATTTAAGTTTCTCCATACAATCAACAAAGAGTTCTGGAGATTCTCAATGCTCATTTCTACCTTTCAATTGCCACAAAAAAATATATAATCCTGTACCAAATTACTTTAAATTCTACTACTCAGGACAGCAAATACACTACCGGCATCAAACATACTATCATCGATCAACAGTGACGAATTAGGGGAGGATACGGCGTAAATGAAGAAAAAATTCCCTTTACAAAACACCAATTTAAATTTTAATATATGGAATATATTATAAGTTTAAGGAGATGGGATTTTGTTATAATCAAGTAAAACTTTTTTAATACATAAATTAAATGTATAATAATAGCATTCACATAATTGCATGCTGCTGATGGAATTGAATTTGCATTGTTTGAAATAGCAGTGGTTTTGTTTACTTTGAATATTTAATCTACAGGTATTAATAATGGCTCTACAGCAGCGTTTCTCAACCTTTCAGTATTCGCGGCCCAGTTTTCAATCATAATTTTTATCGCGCCCCCGCTTACAATAAAATGTATACAACAATAATGAATATTGAGTATTTTGGATTCTGTTTTTAAATTAACTAACTGCCAAAACAAGAGTGAAACCGAGCCAACATGAAAGCGAGAAACCACATCTGGCATTTTGCCAAGCGGGCGGTGAACACGACCAATGCCGTCTCGAGCATGCACAGAGCAAATGTTTTCTCATAGGAAGAAGGAAATGTTCGATAACACAAGTTTCAATTCCAGCCAGTCCCATTCGAGTCGATCCTTCTATCGCTATCGAATCTATCGTGAATGTGTATGCTATATATGTTTAATTGCAATTCACCATGTTAAATATTCACGGCAGCAGATTTATGCAGACTCACGGATAAATTTTTAAGCGGAAGTAAGCGAGCATTAGACGATAGTCAAGCATCAACAAGTACACAGACGAGCGTGGTTCAAAAAATAAAATCAAGAAAATATTCTCAAGAATACTTAAATTTTGGATTTACCAGTACTGAAGTAAATGTAGAAGAAAGGCCCCTGTGTATCATTTGCTCAAAAATATTGGCCGCAGACAGCATGAAACCTAATAAACTTAAGACATTTGGAAATGCTTCATAGTGAGTAGGTCAACAAACCCAGAGAATTCTTCGAATTAAAATTAAAATCATATAAAAGCCAAAATCATTTTTTAAAGAAACTTTGCTTGTGAATAACAAAGCTTTAATTGCATCTTACAAAGTTTCATTTAAAATAGTCAGGTGTAAAAAACCTCACACCATTGGTGAAGAGTTTATTTTGCCAGCAGCAATTGAGATTGTAGATTGTAGAAACTATGTTTAGAGAAAAAAAATTTCAAACAATTGCAGTCCATACCTCTTTCAAATGATACTGTTGCTCGTCGAATTGGTGATATAGCTGAAGATGTGCAGTGTCAGATTTTCTCGAAGTTGCTTGACAAATTGTTTTCAATACAGTTTGATGAAACAACGGATAGTAATAAAGATGCTCGTTTAATTGCCTATGTTCGATTTTGTGATAATACGTTAGTAGTAGAAGAACTACTTTTCTGCAAACGAATAGAACTCCAAACAACAGCGTTCGCATTATTTTCTATTTTAAATGATTTTATGAACGAGGGAAACTTAGAATGGAAAAATTGCGTCGGAATATGCACCGATGGTGCTCGTTCAATGTCCGGAAGATTCCAAGGTATACAAGCCCTTGTAAAACAAAAATCGCCTCAGTGCGTCTGGACACATTACATGATCCACAGAGAAGCTTTGGCTTCGAAAGAAATGAGCCCTGGTCTGAATATTGTGTTAACTACGATTGTAACCGTAGTAAATTATATAAAAATGAGACCCCTGAAATCGAGAATCTTTTCCGCACTTTGTAAAGACATTACTATTTTATTGGGAGGCAAGATGGTTATCACATGGGAAATTTTTGCTACGTGTTTATAAAGTAAGAGAAGAAATCACCATTTTCCTAGAAGAAGAAAACAGACCGGAAGCCTAGAATTTTCGCGATGGTTTATTTGTGATGAAATTGAGCAACTTGGTCGACATATTCGAGAAATTAAATAACTTGAATCTTCAACTCCAAGGAGCAAATACACATATGTTATATACGAGTAATAAAGTTAAAGAAAATTGGAATTGTGGAGCAGAAATTTAAAGCAAAATAACCCAACAATGTTTGCAAATGTGGATGATTGTACTAAAACTTACAAGGCTGAAGAAGAACAAATAAAAGTGGTTTTTGTAAACATTGAAAATCATTTAGCCATGCTGGCAAAGAATTTTAAAAAGTATTTTCTTGCTGACGACAAACTGATAGCAAGTGTTACGAGGGAGTGAGAGATCCATTTCATAAGACAATTGACTTTGCAATTGATGACGAAGAAAAATTCATAGACTTCACAAGTGGCGAAACAAAAAGACAATTTAGTAATAAATCACTATTTGAATTTTGGGCAGGAGCAGAGGATGATTTATCTACACTAACATCAAGGGCATTTTGCATTCTATTACCATTTTCAACATCCTACCTACTGCTGTGTCTTCTTTGAAGACAAAATATAGATCTCGGCTGAATATAGAAACAGAACTGAGAGTGGCTATTTCTAATATTAAGCCTTCCTTCGAAAAACTTTGCTCTGCAAGACAGGGAAGTCACTAATAATTATTAAATTTGTTTTTAATTTAGTATATTTTGATTAAGTAAGTTTTGATTTTGTAAGTTGTTTTACTTTATTTGTTAAATATGTCGAAATGTATTTTGTTTTATATGTGTATGTGTGCTTTCCTTTCAGTCAGTTAATAAATTTTTTTAAATAATATTTGCTCTTGGATATTCTCGCGCCTCCCCTCTAGTGTGCTCGCGCCCCCCTAGGGGGGCGCGCCCCACAGGTTGAGAATCGCTGCTCTACAGTCAGCAAATTGCAAAATGTATAATTTTTAGTATATATTTATACAGCACACAAACCTAAAAACTCACTTTACCTTCTACATTACACTGTAGTAAAGAAGTTTATACAAAGGTTCTGAACATCTAAGGTTAATATATCCAAACAAAATAACAAGATACAATAAAACGTCCTATAATTGACATAAAAGTTAACATCAAGATGAGTGCTCAGTAAAAATTTAACCTCAAATTTCGACTGGAGGTTCATGGGTAAATCGCAATTTTAATTAAATATGCTATAGATATGCCTTTTTAGTAATAAATTATTCAACTATAATTGTTAATATGTTATAACTTATTAATATTTTACCAGAATTAAATATTTCAATTATAAAAATTCAAATCTATTTCATAAAAAATTGCAATACTTCACATTTAATTTATTATAATCAGCAATTGCAATTATAAATATTTCTATTAGTTATACATGAGAAAGAACACACAACCTAGTACCATATCAATTAAGTACCATGGGAGTAATAAATGACAAAAAGGAAAAATAAAGATAAAGCCAATGTCACTGTTTTACATTTTAATGTTTTCTAAAAACAAAATACATTGATCAGTTGAAATATAACTGATGTCATTTACTTGCAATGTTGTACACTAAAAGATCTGATATGAGTGTACATTGTGAATTGATATAAATATTAAAGAATTTTCTTTAATATATTCAGTTAAATATCCACTTCTATTAACATCAATATTCAGTTTTAAAACATGCTTAAAATAATCAAAATATATGTATCAATGAAATATCACAAAACAAAATTATCACATGGAAATGCAAGAACTTTTCTAACTCTTATGTACATATACCCTGTTTATAATTTAAATGATATCTTTAACAAGCAACTAGGAGATAAAATTTAAAAAATAAAGCATATAATCTATCAACAATAAATAAATTTTAATAAAACAATAAAAACAAATTATATAAATATGTTACATACATTAAAATTGCACATCAGCTAATAACTTAATAAAATAACATTTTAAATATTTAACATCAACATTTTACATGGGGAAAAAACATCTAATATGAGATAGTCTTAGGAGGTAACTGCCATTTTTCTAAATAATGACTAAAGAAACAAAATCCTAAGAAAATAACAATTAAGAGTAACTAAATACAACATATAAGTCAAAATCGAGGAAGAAAAAGAAAGAAATATTAGAATACATTCAATATCAATAACTAAATTACTATACTTAGCCAGCAGTTTAAAGAATGTTATTAACTAATTCGACTGAGGACAAAAAATAAAATATTCTACACTGCATGACTTAATGGCCAGCGATTAATTTTTTTGAAAAAAGTATTAAACACTGTATTACTAGACACTCTCTGATTAGCAAGAGCACGGCTACATGCAGGCAGGGTTTTCTTATTATTTTCAATTTTGCAGATTCATTTAAAATTAAATTTTTCATTAAATTTAAAAGATCTAGATATCCTTCAATATGCAACGAGTAATCCCATACAATAAGTAAAAATTTCTCTCAGCACATTGAGCTTTTACAATGATCAACTGAATCAGCAGTTCCCAACCCACCCCACAAGTGAGAGTCGAGTAACGTGGTACTGGGCCGTGGAGGCTAGTTGAGGAATCTAATCCTAAATAAATATTATAGGAACTTTCAAGGATTGAGATGGGAACAATCAAGTCACTCGTTTGTAGCAACAATCAAATTATTTAATTGTACTTTTCGATGGCGTAACGAGTGAATAATACATAAATTCAACAGCCGTGGCTAAAACTGTCTACTTTTTATCCAGATCTTTACTCTCTCTCTCTCACAAACAACGTCAAATGTGTGTTTTTTAGTTTTCTTATAATTGTGATAGCAAAGTGAATACAATAATGTCAATATAAAAATTATTGTTTGCACCTTCATGCACAGAATGATTTACTAATTACTGAAGCATGTATATGCACATATTCTAGCTAGTGGGCCTCAAACTCTTTTCTTATAAAATAGGTGGTAAAAAGGTTGGGAACCGTTGAACTGAATCATTAAACATAAAAAGGTAATTTTTCAAAATAGGTTTTCAAGTGGACATGATGACCCATTTTTACTTTTAGGGATTCAATTACTATTGAAATGATCACTGCTTAAATCAATGCACTGCTTAAATCAATCTTTTTTTTTTTTTTCTCTCTTTTTTTTTTTTTTTTCAAAGTTGGAGCTGTGCAACAAATTTGCTACGGGTCATTTTGCAATGCAACACCAAGAAATATTTTTAAGATTTATTTACATCAGTTCATACTGAGTTGTGTTAATACTGAGTTTTTCTTGGCCTAAGAGACTTAGCTAATTTAACAATAATTTCATCTAGCATTTGCCAAGAAGTTCTTATGTCTAAAATGCAGTACAAAATATTTTTTACTAAATAAGATTATAAAAGCATTGATATATTTATCTAGTATTAATTGATCTAACTAATTTACAGCAATAAATACTACCTTCATGTCTTATAAATTATAATTTTTTTTCTTTTTATCATATACGTACAAAAAACACAAGTATTTAAACTTTGTGATTTTACATATGTACAAAATAAAAGCAGGGCACTTATTTAACTAAAATGTTTGCATGTTTGTAATTACTCCTTATGCATTAGATACAATAGTAGTGAGTGAGGAACTTCTAATGTACTTAGGGACCAGATTCTCTGGCTTCCAAGGGCAGAACGAATCTTGCGGCGAGACAAGTCCTTTAGACTAGCAGGATAAGCTGGAATAAGAAATATTTTTCTAAATTAATAGAATTTTTTTTCAGTAGTGCACACACATAGTTTACAGAGACAAATAATAAATTAATAGAATAATAACAATATTGTGTGTGTAAAAACACACACAACAGGGCTTCCACAACTTGATAGCATAGAAAATAGTTGCTTTAGTAGCCTCAAGTGTAAAAAATAGTAGCCAAAATAGTATCCTTAAATATTAAAATTAATCTTGATAATTCTGAAAAACTTTATTGAACTAGCTGCATGGCCCTGTGTAGCGGGAACCCGACATTGTGCATAGGTTCCAGTTTTTGACACTTCACATAAAAATTTCATAGCTGTAAACCAATTAAAAGTCACTTTGTAAAAAATGTTTAAAAAAATTTATTAAAAAATCTAATTAAAATTTTAACATAATATTTTAAAGTCTAAAACTATTTATGTTGAAACTTTCAGAGCTGTAGGCATATTCAAAGTCATTTTGAAAAAGAAAAAAAAGAATAATAATAATTATTAAAAAAAAAATTAAAATTTTAAGATTCTGTTTTCCAAAAGACCAATTAGAAGGCCAAAACTACTTATGTTGAAAATTTCAGAGCTCTGTTGATTTCCTAAAGACTGGAACTTGATGAAATAAATATCATTTCAAGATCACCTTTGGCAGCAGCTATTTCTACTGGCGGTAGTGAAAACAAGCGGATATCATCTTTTTCTCTCTACCCCTCCCCACATCTATAGGAAATTCCATTATATTGTCCCCCTTTGTAGGAAATTCACTTTGCCTTCAAAACCATCTGCCTTTCTATTGTCTACTTTCTGTCGAACTCAGAAGCATTGGATTTACTGAAATGTCGAATCATAACTTATGTCACGGAAGTCATTAAACAAAAACATGTTTTGTTAACAGTGAAACAGAAGTTCCAAATTGTGAGCAAAATTGAAATAGGTAAGACTTTAACCAAATTGTTAAAAGAATTTGGTTCGTTCAACGACAAATCAGCTAAATTGCTATGAAAACTATGAAATGCGCGAATGATGAAGAACTGTACAACGTTCTTTACAAACGGTTTGTTCAAAAAGGCGTGAAGGAGTGCAATATCCAGTATAATGATCCTACAAAAAGCTCTTAATCTCTATTCTAAACTTGGAGGAAGCAATGAATTCCAAGCTAGCAGCAGTTAGCTAGAAAAGTTCAGGAATTGACATGAATTTCACAGTTGAGCATCGTAGGAGAAAAACTGTCAGTTGATATTAAAGCAGGAAACAACTTTATTGCAGAATGGTAGGATCTTACTGTGAAGGAAAGATTAACTGCAGACAAAATATACAACTGTGATGAAACTGGGCAATATTGGAGAGCACTTCCAACAAAAAGTTTGGCTGCAGAAAATGAAGCTGTTGCGCCAGGCTGGAAAAATACATAGGATCGTATGCATGGGCACCCCCAGGAATATTTGCAAGGGGGTGCAAGACTAGATTTTTATCAAAATCATTAATTTTTTTTAGAAATATTAATTAACGATAATGTATTATAAAATATACCCTTTGAGAATAGTTAAAAATCATGATATATATTTTGAAAGCGTAACCCTGTTAAAGAGAAAAAAATTAAACAAAATAGTAAACATATTAAAAAAAATATATTTTAACGATTTTTTTATCGTCCAACTAGATCTCCCAGCATTCAAGAGGCAGTGTTTAGAATAGAGGAACATGAAGATGCAAAAATACAGAAGTAGAAGAGTAACATTTTTATTTCTTCCAAGTTTCGGAAATAATAAAGAAGAAATTCAAAATGAAACACAAAGGCAGTATTGGATTATGTTCAATTGAATTTTAAAAATAGATTTCAATATAGTATATGGGTCATTCTCCAAAACTGGGCACTTTTTAATGTCATGTTTTGTAAAAAAAAAATTTGAAATGATTTATTTTATTTTTTTAAATAATCCCTACATGGTTCTTAATATATTCTAGCTCGTAGCCAAAATCGCTGACAAATATTTTTGAAGAAAAAAATTACTAATGTTTTCATTGCCCACGGAGTTGACAGATCGAGACACGGAGTTGACATTGAGCAGAATATTGTCGAATTTTAGGAAAGAAATATAAAACTAAGTATTTTTCAACATCACTTTGGGTGGAACCAAAATACTAAGTTACAATATATACCAAGGTTTAATAAACAAATGTTACAGTACTGTTTATATACAGAATATATCTTTAATTAGGCAACATACACTTTTAACATTGAAAAGAAAAACATTCTTTTAAAGAAGTTTACTTGACATTATGAAATTTTTGTTAAATCTAAGTTGTTAAGCATGTATGTATAATTTCTATAATAAATTAAGACTGTATGGATGGTCACTTGCTAGCGTGAGCCATCGAAATGAAATGCTTGAATTTTACTTAAGTATTTACACTTGTAATTTTGAGAGAAATACATGATTAACACTTCTTTGGGTTTCAATCGGTCTTTTATATTCAACAATTCTCTATGTTGGTGTAAAATGTTACTAATATGAATCATGAGCATCATATTTAGCATTTCTGATTGTAAAGCATGAACCAGTTCAGCAGCAGAACAGTTAACCTCTTGCCTGTGACACCCGAACTTAGTTCGGTCAAAGCAAATGCGTTTTCAAATATATTCCACAGGCAAGGGTTAATCTGATCTTTAGACTATTTATTAACCTTTTTCAGAGTACCTTTGACTATAATGTCTACTTTTTAAAAAAATCCATTTCTCATACGACACTGTGTCATCTTTTGAATAATCCAAAGAATGTATTTTTCTGTTTTTGCATTCCTTACAATTCCTCTCTAAACACTCTTTAATATTGTCTTTATCACACAACAAACTTTTGTACATCTCAGCTGGGGTATTCTCTGAAATAATCTTTATCTGTTTTAATTTTATCTACATAAGTTTCAGGAAGCCGACAGATACGAGTTTCGTAGGCCTATTTTCTTCTAAAAACACCAAAATGGTCAAAGTTTACAAAATCTAGAGTAATGTATGGAATATTGCATACACTAGCTGAGAAGGCCTTGTGAAGGTTTTGCAAACTGTTGTTCAAGTACCTTTTATGATTCTTCACTCCTTTTCTGGTTATTATATCTTTCTTTGCAAGACAAAGTGCTGCAAGAATCGTCTTCCAAAAAAATTCTGAATAACTTGTTTAATCTGTCCCAAATGGGCTTGAATCGTGGTTTTTTCTTTAACATCTCTTCTTCTGAGATTTTTGAATACTTTTTAACTTCATTGAGGAATTTATAATTTTTCCAGCTACGCAACAGAAAAAAGATTTCCTAGATTCTTTCCTACTGCATATTTTCTGAAAATTATCAGTCAGTTTGCAAATTAATGCTTCGCGAAAAACTAATCTTTTTGTAAGAGAAGATACCTTCAAACCTTTTGTCAATTTCTTAACTTCAATATTTGGTGTTTCATTTCTCCCCCCCCCCCCCCCCATATTATCTACTTTTTAACTTGTTATATTTTGTTTTGTACACTCTTTGTTTTTCCAGTTTTTTATTTTTTTGTAAGCTTCTGCCCTACCATTTATTACCTTTCCAACCACTTTTTTTTCTAGATTTTCTGGAAGAGTAAGTTTCTGCAGATTTTTCAGAACTTGCACACAGTGATAATGGTGAATTGTTTTAATGTTCTATAAGTTCATTTAGAACTACAGATATTCCAGGACTAGAAGAGTTATCCAGACTTAATATGTGCACTAACTTTTCATCTTCCTTTTTGGCTGCACAGTATCTCTTTGAACATGCTTTCCCACTTTTTTGCTGAGCTCTTTGCTCTCGGGCTGGTGCAATTTCATTAATCGATTTTATTTTACCTGTTTCTTTTTTAACATGGTACCGTTCGAGTTCTTTTATCATTACTTCTTCATATAACTCTGGGTTGCTTTTAACATGCTCATGTCTTTTTCTCTTGCATTCTTAGTTTTGTTTTTATCTCTCTAACTTGTATTTCATAGATTCTTTCTTGGTTTAAGCCACAATTAAAATTTAGAAAATGAATATTAAATTGGTTAATAGATATAAAAAATTTCTTTGCTTCCATTTATGTAACGTAACTTCAATTTTTTGTAAATTTTTTATAACATTAACTACTACTCTAAGAATGAAATCAAATAAGACTATTACTAGCCACATTTCTATCCACTATTACGGTTGCATTTAAAAAAAAAGTTTAAACATTTGACGCAGCTATACCACCATAATCATTCACTGTCACCAAGTTTAGGCCTATTTATATGTATGGAACTTAGCATTTTTAAAAACTTATTTATGGAGGAAATATGCTTAAATATCATGTAATGATGGACAAAAAATTTGCATAAACTTAATTTATACATAAAACATGAGAAGTAGTTATCAATAAATATGTGCTTATAAAAATATATTTATTAGAAAAGAATTAGAATTCATTAGTTAGGCCTAGAATCAACTCCATGGGCAAAGCATCAACTCCATGGGCTAAGTTATCCACATAGTGCCCACGGAGATGATGCCCATGGAGTTAATGAAATCACATTTTGAGTGCAAGTTGAAGCACAGTTTTAATGTTATAAAAAGGTGTTCAGGTATTTGATGTCTTTTTATCATGTACTTCTAATATGATATAAAAAAAACAGGCAACAGTTTACATTTTATAGGTTTTATATAAGCCATGGAGTTGACAACCAATAAACATACTTGCCTAGAATTGAGAATGTCTTCTTTTTTTGTGTACAAACAAAGCTTCATTCAGATCTGTGCACAATGTAAATACATACAAAATGTCTGTCTCTCTTCAATAACACTAGACAAAAATGACTTGTATTGCCGTATGTAAAGAATTTTAGAAAAATATCTCTGTCCTTGGAGATGATGCTAAAACCTGGTTGCAAACTTAAGATAACCAAAACTTTATAAATTTACAATATTTGTTGTAATTTCAATACGTAAAACTATTTTTCAAAGTATATTTATTTAATTTTACATAAATAAAAGGTAATATTTCATGTAGTTTTAATAATATGACTACTTATTTACGTAAACTATAGACTGTTTGCAGTCCACGAAGTTGATTTTCCTCCCATATTTTGAATTATATCCCACAAAAGCAATTTTAAATCAATTTTGTATTTTAGATTACAAATTAGTACCCATTTAAAGCTACATGATACAATTTTTTAAATAGATATTTTGTTAATGGAATAGTTAATATTCTTGAGTTTCAAGAAAGTGCCCGAATTCGAAGAATGACCCATATCGGATGACTTAAAAAACAAAATATTTTCCTAGAATTTTGAGAACTACACAGGAAATGATTATACAATAAAAGGAATAAATACTTATCCCCATCAGCCTCTAATAATTCTAGACAACAAGCGCCAGAAAATAGTCCTGCAAGTAGCTATAAAAAACGACGTACGAAAAAAAAAAAAGACTAAAATAATAGGGAAAAAATGCTCACTGTAACATGAAAGAATAAATGTATGTGCATGCTTTTTTTTATCTTGGAATTTACATCTTTTAATTCATTTTTTTTTTTTTTTTTTTTTTTTTTTTTAAATTTTATAAAGCCAGGGGAGTGAAAGTGCACCTCCTTGCACACTCCTGGGGACGCCCATGATCGTGTGAAAATTCAAGGATGTAACAATGCTTCTGGATCACATCTATGAAAGCTGAATTTATTGGGAAAGAGTAAAAACTAGTAAATGACAAAAAGCAACTGTTTGACGAACATCAATAAGATTGCTCTTCCTGTTCACTACATCCATCAAAAAAGTGTTTGGATGAATTCTAGTTTATTTCCTAAAGGGTACCATGAATGCTTTGTTCCAAAAGTGAAAAAGAACCTAAAGAAACTAAATCGTAAAAAAGAGATTTTATTAACCTATTAAACACGACTTTGAAATGGATAAAAAGTCATTATTTATAACTTTTATCTTGTTTATTTAGATCATTTAAAGAATAATTTGAAGTTTTCAGATTTTTTGGAAAATTATTTTTATGATTTTTAAAAAACACTAAACCTAATTTAAAAATCATTAAAATAAAGCTGGCAATCGCAATTTATTAGCAAAAACAAAAAATGTAAATGTCGATTGGCAAATTTTCTTACCAACCCTCGTTAATGGGTTAAAGGATAATACTCCTGCCGACCCATATGTGAAAACACTCAAAGCTGAAAAGATTACTTGCATAGTCATGCCCATGAACACAACTGCCATTTTGCAGCCAATGGACCAGGGTATGATCAAATCTATGAAAGAAACAACGTTATAGAAAACAGATCCTAAGCGAATTTCTTTTTGAAGATGAAGATGATGAAGCTGAATATTCCATTGTTCAATTTTATAAAGCACTATCACTGAACTAACTAAGTTGAACACTAACTGAAATACTGTGTCTACATGATTAATGAATCTTGGAATTCTATGACAGAGCATACCTTAAAAGGGTCCTAGTGAAAGCTGGTGCCCAATCTTGAAAATTATCTATCAAATGAAATTGCCTCTGTCATTGCGATTAAATTAAATGAACTTTTGAAAGAATTCCAGGCTGTGGAAATTGAGAAGAGGATGATGTTGGTTTGTGGTTAGATTGTGATGCTGATGAGGCAGGATTTTAACTGATGAGCGATGATACAATCATCGCCAAAGTACGAAAACCCAATAGTGAAGATGATAACAGCGAAAGTGATGAAAATGAGGTGATCGAAACTTCTAAAATAAGCAACTCTGATGGTTTTGAATGTTTTTCTAAAGAGCTGTTGTGGTTGGAGTAAAAGCCTGACTCTAATTCTGCAGTGTAGAACTTATGCTACTGAAACAACTAAATTTGGGACAGAGAGGCTAAACAACATTAGTCATGCTTATGCCAGAGCAAACTACCATTTAAGCCAATGTAAAGTATGTATCATATTTCATATAAACATTTACATTGCATTTTCTGACTTATGTGACTTCTATCAAACAAATTTATTGTTTATAACTATAGTAACATAATTAAAAATATCACACTTAGTTATTTTGGACATGTGTATATGTTTAAAATCAAGTGTTAAAATTGTTGCGGTTTCCTAACAGTCATTTTCAAGAGCTCTCTTGCACACAAAATTTTCAATTTACCGGCAGATTCAATATAAGATTAGAAGTTCTTCTGTATAAGAATAGAAAATAAAAAATACTTAAGATAGTAATTAAACTAAAGAGAAGGATATAAAAGGAAAATATCTGCTGAATGTAAGAATTATTGTTTAGTTTAAGAATAAAGAATGCATTGACCTTTTAAATACAGCAACAATTACAAAATTTATTTTAAACTAAAATTAATTCTAGAAATGTTTAAAACTAAAACAAATTCATAGCACAGTAGATGGCCTCATAATTACTTCAAAGAATTACATAACAAACTAGAAACTATAGTGAAAGTAAAACAATAGCCATATTTAAAATTATACCTAGGTGGATTTTTTTTTTTTTTTTTTTTTATTAAATAAGAAGCTATTCTGATTATGTTTGTTTACCTGCATAAACAGTGGAATGAATATTCAATAAATGTTTACCTGCATAGTGCATCAGCAAATTGAAAATAATGCCATCAGCTTCGGGCAGCAATGCAATGGGAAGTTTGTTCTGATTGTTGCTGGCATATACATTAGCACCAAATTCTAGTAGAACCTGTGCAACCTCAGGATAATTCTCCCTAGCAGCTATGTGTAGGGCTGTTTCATGGATCTTGGTTGCATTCACCAATGCCCCTAAGAAAATTATTAATTGTGTTATCAGACTAATATATAAAATCTAATGCCTCCCTGGATGTGAGCTTGTTAATATATTGAGATTAAACAAAAAACTATTAAGAAACAAAACCAGGGGGCACAGTGAATTTTCTAAAAAAATTTAGGTAGGAATTTTAGGGATAATTTCACGTGACGCGAGCCGAGATAGATATCCGCACGGGACATGAAAGAAAGGAGATTAAAAAAATTCAAAATTCCCTGATTTCCCTAAATTCCAGGTTCTGTAACCACCCTGTTCAAACTATGGTGTTTTTAAAAGAGAAAACAGCATTTCTTAAATATGTGCTGTAGAAGGATGAGCATGATTTGAACATGACAATGAATTTTATTTGAATTTTTAATATTATTTCTAGTAGATTTATTTCAGAGATAAGATTGGCTAAAGACCCAAAAGACTGAAATCATGCGCAATCAAAAAAAAAAAAAAAATGCACCATACTTTATACGTGAAACATGTTTTAAGAAGTAAATTATCAAAAAATGCTACATGATGAAAAAATTACACAGTAATAATTAATAACTTAATTATTTTCCATTCAGTAATAAAAAAGAATATTAAATAATCATTTACATTAAAAGTTTAATCAGCAAACAAGTTTAACACATCATCAAGGCCATCACAAATCTAAAATTAGGCATTAAAACATATTTATCATTACCGTGACGAAACGAATAAAAATAATGGCCAATTTAAAAGTATAAATATAATAAGTCAATTTAATTCTAAACAGTCAAAGTATAATTGCACCAAAACATAAATTTATGCTAAAAATCAAAACAAGCATATTTAGAGCATGAAAGAGAATGAAAACATTAATTAAAAAGAAAAGTTCACAAAGTTTGTTAATTGTTTGTTAGAGTAGTTTGTCAAACTACATCCATACTTGCTATTCAAGGAATAGCAAAACTTATGCAATACTTTTCTTTTTAATTTGAATTGCATGAAACTTAAATAACCAGCATTTTGTTATTCAATCACAAATTTCACTAGATACATATATTTCATGAAAAATTTTGTCTTTTGGATTTTGAAGTTCACAAAAGGTAAACAACATATATGGTATGAAAGATAAGGCCTGATATTAACAGCTTCTTATAAAATTAATTACTCATACGTGAATCGAAATAAAATTTTGTAAAATAAAAATTTTATCTAAAACTGCAAAAGTACACATTAAATGAGGCAAAAAAAAATATTGTTTTCATAAAACACGACAAGCACAAGGTTCTACTTTTTTTGCCAAAAAAAAATGCAATTACTTTTTTTTTCTTTTTTTTTTTGGAGGGGGGGGGGGAGAAGGAGGATGTTTCAATTCTTTATTTGGTTTATATTAAATATATAAAGCAAAAACACATATCACTTTCAGTTATTTGTGTTTAATAAACTGTCAAAATGAAAGTACAAAATAAATCAAGTACAGGATCTAAGTTTTTTCACTTATTGATGCCTATATAGATTTGTTGGACATCTATAACACAGCAATGTAAAGGGTAAACAAAAACGAGAAAATCAGAAGGAATCAATCAATTTGAAATATTACGAAATTTAGGGTTCTAATATATTCTGTTGACAAAAAGGCAAGACAAGAAGAAAAATAATCATGTCTGTAAAGAATGCACTCAGATTGAAGGTTTTTAATTTTTTTTTAACACTAAGGTTACAGACATCCAAGGTTTAGGATAACCAAAAATCTAACAGAAATAATATGTAAATAGTTAGGGTTCTAACATATTCTGCTGACAAAAAACACAAGGCAAGAAGAAAAATAATCATGTCTGTAAAGGATGCAGCCAAATTGAAGTTTGAAGATTTTTTTTTAGCAATAAGACGCCGGCGGCTGGGCTTCTAATAAAAAGTCTGCATCCGCGCGGGGAATGTGAGAAGGAAAACTCAAAAATTTCAAAATTCCCTGATTAAAAAGTAATTTTACAAAATTCCCCGATATTTCCCTGATTTTTCCCAGAACAGTGAAATTCCGACATTTGCCTGATTTCCCGGTTCTGAAGCCACCCTGCACGTTTCAGCTGAACTATACCATGTCTGACAGGTGCAAATATCTGCAACAGTGTCAAGGGCTATTATATTGACGTAACACCCAATGACAATAATCATCACGCTACAACATAATTCTCTGTGGCGTTATAAGTGAAAATAGCAGCTATTTCATCACTGTATACCTCAACAAAATGGCCATCACATACCAATGTAAATAATGCCATGAGAGGCAGGCAATCTGCAGGAAAAATGGTCATTACATCAGAGGTTTCGAAAAATCTTAACAAACGCCAGTTCAGTGCTTGTCAAACTTGCAAGAAGCCCAATAAAATTGTAATGCAAATTTGTATTGATCTCAGGAATTATAGAAATTTTAGTAAAAAAAAAAAGCTGAAATCTGCATTTCAGTTTAACTGTACCATGTCTGACATGTGCAAATCTTTGCTAACATTAGCACTAACATTCGCTAACAATCTTGCACTAACATTAGCAACTATTATATCGGCATAACATCCAGAGAAAATTATCATCAGAATAGCGGAAAATTCTAATAGTAGCCATAAAACAAAAATAAATCCATCAAAATAGTAAACTTCAAAAGAAATCGGCTTAAAATAATCTTACAATTTCGATGTGCAAACGACGTACTATCATACAAATAGAATGAAAAAGGAAAGAATGTAGTGTATGAGCAAAACACCTAGATCAGGACACAGGTTTCTGAGAAACAAAGATTTTTTTGCTACACAATGGAAAAACATTTCCCCTTCCGAAGTGGATGCCAACATTATAGGCGATTTGAGAATTTCATATGTTTTACAGGGATGATTTCAGAATTCTATGGATTTACTGGCGATGCCAGTAAGAATTATGCCACGGGGTTTGAGCATATTTGTCAATAATTTTCTTTCGAAAACGGAAGATTTCTTTTCTTTGGAGGAATTTTCAGAAAGAAAATCAAAAATTTTCAGCAGAGGAATAAAAGAAATTCGAGGAAAAATGAGGAAAAAAAAGGTGGAAGTTCGAGAAAAAATGATAAAAAAGCGGAAGAATCTCATTCCTGGTCATTTGTTTGAATAAAAAAAGTGCAAACATTACTGTTAAAATTTTTATTTTTGTTTTAAAATTCAATTAAGTAGTTTAATGTTAAATTATCCCTAATGATACTTATGAGTAAACAATGGCAAAATGGCCCCGCAAGCCCGGTGGTCAGAGTATCGAGCTCAAGATCGGAGGGTGGTGGGTTCGAACCTCTGCGGCCGCCAAAGACCAGTGTGTAACCTAATGGGGGGGGGGGGCTGGTGCACATTAAATCTGTCGCAGCCTTAATGTCCTCTTGTTTGTGTGGTGGGGTCAGAGAGAGGTGTTTACAATAGAAGATTTCGATCTTGTATTCTTCTAGATGCTCAAAAAATATGAGATGTATATGGCTGTGTTAAACACTTTAAAAGTGGCACAAATAGGCAGTCTGAATTTCCAAACCAAACCAAAATCAATAGCAAATTAATAATATTAGAAAGTCCTCTGCTTTATTTCTTACTTATAAACACACAAAAATTTAACAGTGAAGCATAAATGTAACAGGTCATCATAATAATCATAAATGCACAAGTATTCTTTCAAATGTATGATATGTACAAATAGATTAGTATATTTAATTAAAATATACCTGCTTGTAAAAGCAACTTAACACAATGGGGTCGATTCATGACAGTAGCAGCATGAAGTGGTGTACCAAAATGACAGTCGTTGGCATTCAGGCGAGCTCCAGCCCGTATTAAAACAGAAATGCAATCCAAACTGCCTGGAGAAAAAGTAATTTATTTACTTCTTTAAACTTAAAATTCTTACGGCATTAAAGTATAGAATAAATATTGTGATATATGTTATGAAGCATAGTTTAATTAATATAGAAAACTGATTAGGAGTATGGAAAGAATTTCACTTCCATTTAAAAATATTCTAAATTGGTGATTGTAAATTCATAATAATTTTCAACAATTAGAGAATAACTTTTGACTTTTTTTTATGCTTTTGATAATGTTATTGATAAAATAACAAATTTGTTATTGATAAAATAACAAATTACAATGCAAAACTTTTGTATATGTTACTGTGAAAGACCGATATTTGCAAATGTCGACATTCTCCGGTGAATGTCAGTATTTACATAGATGCTTGGTTTATGTTTAAAATATATTTGATAATGTTTGTTCGTGAAGTCAATAAAAACGACCCTCCATGATGAGTGATCTTTGAACATCTAATTTTAATAACAGAAAAATGTTTACATTTGAATATTCTAGCGTATGGTACTCCTAACGTCATCTATCGGTACAAGACTATACACAATCACGACTCACCATCCTCCCCCCCATGAACCAATTAGGGTTCTTAACCTTAAAATAACAATACAATATTTCAAAATGCTAATGAGGGAGAGAACTAGACTTTAACAGACCAATGCAAATTACATATACTATAAAATTCAAAATAATAATCACTAAGATTACTTAAATATACAAGGATATCAATAAGCACTTTAGCAATAACATTTCACATTCATGAATTTAAAATTGATTCAGAACAGGAAATTTTTAAGAAGAATGTAGATTAAACAAGTTAAATTCTGCATGAAATAATTTGAGATATTACTGCTTTAAGAATACCATATAACAAAGGTACCAAAATGAATTAAACCTAATTATTAGCACAGTATTATGAACATTCACTCATAAATGGGCAATTTAGAAATTTTTACAATTGGTCGAATCAATTCACCAGTTGCAGTTTTAAGTTTTACAAATCTAATTCTGTTGTCCCTTCCTGGAAGCAGTTCAGTCACTCTACCTAACTTCCAACGCAGGGGTGGAAGATTGTCTTCCTTCACGAGTACCAACTGACCAATCTGGATATTAGGGTTAAATTTGGTCCACTTCCTACGCTGTTGAAGACTACTTAAATATCCATTAGACCAGCGCTTCCAAAATCGTTGCACTAGTTGCTGAGTGAGTTTCCAGCGTTGCAAAATGGGAATTTTCTCGTCGACCAAATCATTTTCAGGTAAAGCAGTTATAAGAGCACCACTCAGAAAGTGCCATGGAGTCAAAGGCTGCAAATCTTCAGTGTCTGTAGACATAGGAGTGAGGGGGCGCGAGTTGAGGCACGCCTCCACTTGTGTGATCAGAGTCATGAATTCTTCGATAGTTAGCACCTGATCACCTACAGTTTTCCTCAGATGTAGTTTCATGGATCTAACTGTAGTTTCCCACAGTCCTCCGTGGTGAGGTCCTCCAGGAGGGTTGAAACACCACACTATGTTTTCTTTCAAAAGATGGTTTTGGAGTTCTTCGTTGGATGAGAAAGAGGAAACAAACCTTCTCAATTCTCTTTCAGCGCCCACGTAATTTATGCCGCAGTCGCTCCAAATCTGTGCTGCTTTGCCTTGGCGAGCTGTAAACCTTCTTAAGCATGCCAGGAATGCTTCAGAAGAAAGATCACTAACAACTTCCAGATGCACAGCCTTCGTAACGAAGCAGAAGAAGATGCAGATCTTCTGCAGAAGTTATCTTCTTAACAGGTGCAACTCGGGCTTTAGCAGTGATGAAACTTACTATAAAACTGTCTGCAGCAGAATAGCGGATGTATGCAACGCAACCGTAGGCAGCTTCACTCGCGTCACAAAACACGTGTATTTCGTATCCAGAGTCGAGGTATGGAAATTTGGAGAAATATGACCGTGAAATAGACAAATTCGAAAGTTTTGCAATTTCCAAATTCCATTTCTTCCATTTTTCTTTCAAATCCTTTGGCAGTTCTTCATCCCAGGTTAGACCTCTTTGCCATGTCTTTTGGAGAAGGATCTTTGCTCTGATGGTAAATGCAGCTATCAAACCCATTGGGTCGAACAACTTGCAAGACATCTGCAAAATGCTTCTTTTAGTGCATTTATCCATTTCTAAGGCACGAAGAACGGAATCCAAGTCGTACTTGAGTTCATCGGTAACCGTGTCCCATATGATGCCGAGTACCTTAATTCAATTAAATTATCCTTGGGTTTCTTTTCAAAGTCATTGTTTTGCCAAATAGCAGAGAGTTCAGTGGAATTAGTTCTCCATTCACATAAGTTCATATTGGCGGAAGCAAGAATGGTTTTAGCATTTTCACATGTTTCAATAGCTTCATTCATGTCGTTCAAGCTGATTAAAAAATCGTCGACGTAAAGACAATCATTTAACACCTTGTAGGTTGACGGATGGGAAATTTCAAATTTCTTAATGTGATGCTTAATAGTGGCAGCCAAAAGAAATGGAGACGATTTAACTCCGAACGAAACGGTAGTGTTTCGGTAAACCTTAATTTCAGTGGGCGGCATTTTATCAATCCAAATAAAACGCTGACAATTTCGATCCGTTTTGTTAAGATCTATACGCAAGAAAGCCTTCTCTATGTCTGCTATTAAGCCTATTCTATTCATCCTAAATTTCAGTAAAAGTGTCAATAAATTAGGATTTAAATTTGGCCCAGAATGGAGATTGTCATTTAATGAAAGACACACTTTTTCTTTCGAAGACATATCAAACACAATCCTTAATCGTGTACGATTGCTCTCTTTTTGTTCTCGTATAACTGGATGGTGGGGTGCGTAATAGATGTCTTATCTCCATTGATGTAGAGGGCGCTGCTTATGTAATCCCCTAGCGGCGACTTCGTCGCCAGAGAGAGAGTATGATCGGAGGAGTGGAGGTGAACGGACGTGGAAGTTGCCTCTCCTAGTTTGGGTTTAAGAACCTATTTCTATCTAATGCACGAATAAACCTGCTGTCCATTTAATTGGCCTCTTTCACTTTTACCCCTTCATCATACAACATGGGGGCTCGCCGTGCTTTTTACCCGCGATCATACAACATGGGGGCTCGCCGTGCTTTTTACCCGCGATCATACAACATGGGGACTCGCCGTGCTTTTTACCCGCGAGAATGCGATGAAAAAAATATTTAAAAAACTGCACTTCCACGCATCCAGAGGTCAAACCAAAATCCTCTTCACGAAAAAAAAAAAAAACCTTTACTTCCACGCATACAGAGGTCAAACCAAAATCCTCTTCACGAAAAAAAAAAACCTTTACTTCTACGCATCCAGAGGTCAAAGCAAAATCCTCTTCACGAAAAAAAAAAAACCTTTACTTCTACGCATCCAGAGGTCAAACCAAAATCCTCTTCACGAATTACCGCAGCAGTCAGCGACCACCAGTGGAATCTACAAATAAAAGGAAAACTCATCAACCAGCGTCGTCATTATACAACTGCATAACACTCGCTTCGCCGAACAAGTCCCACTTCAGCCGTCAAGCAGAAGTTCAACGAAGCTAGCATCGTTATTCCACATAGACAGCAAGAATACAGAATCCTGAGCCAACTCGAACCTGCAACCATAACACTGTCGCTTCGCCGAACAAGTCCCACTTCAGCCGTCAAGCAGAAGTTCAACGAAGCTAGCATTGTTATTCCACATAGCCAGCAAGAATACAGAATCCTGAGCCAACTCGAACCTGCAACCACAACACTGTCGCTTCGCCGAACAAGTCCCACTTCAGCCGTCAAGCAGAAGTTCTACGAAGTCAGCAAAGTTATTCCACATCGACCAACTACTACGAACCAGAAACCAGAAGCAACGAGTACTCTTCGAAAGAGCAACAACATAAAACGGATACAGCTCCAAAAGCGAAGTAAAATCAAGAAACGCAGGTAGGATCCATCTTATTATTAATTATGTTTAAAAATATCAGAAAGCAAGATCTCGTATTTGTCGCCGCTGAGTTAGATATCGTTGTACCGGATGGTGCCACAATTCTAAAATTAAAAGACTTAATCGAAAAAAGTGAAGCTTTCGTTAAAGATCCAGATTTCGTTCAAGATTTAATAACAACAGTTGTAGCTGATAGAAAAACCCAAGAGGAGGATAGAAAAGCACAAGAGGCTGATAGAAAAACCCAAGAGGCTAATGAAAAACTAAAGCAAATCGAAGATGATAAGAACGAAAAGCAAAAAGAAATCGAAAAAATTAAGTTTGAAAATCAAAAAGAAATCGAAAAAGTTAAACTTGCACAGATAGAACGACAACTCGAGCTCACAGCTCTTAAAAATACTACTGCATTAAACCAAACTAGTACTGGAAGTACCACAGCAACCGAAGCAAGTCCAAATATCGAAAGTCTTCTTCGCAGTGTTCGAACGCTAAGCATGCCAGTCCCGTCGAGACCAGAAAACTACAATTTATTCTTTCAGTCTCTGGAACGTGCGTTTACGACAAAAAATGTCCCAGATGATGCAAAATCGGAAATTTTGATTGGCATACTGGGCGAACAGGCTAGTTACATTTTACTAAATATTTCGGAGAACGACCTAAAAAATTACGAACAAGTCAAAAGTATTGTCCTGCGCCAATTTCAACCCACGCCACAAGAATGTCTTCTTAATTTTCGAAGGAGCCAACGCATGCCGAACGAGTCGCATACGCAATTTGGGTCAAGGCTATCACAATCATTCGCATATTACTGTAAGGTACGCAACGCCACTGATTACGAAACACTATGTAAATTAATGGTGTCGGATAAACTTTTCAGCACACTTGACCGCCAAACACAAGCACACATCGCCGTTCGCCAAGGGGAAGACTGGCTAGAACCTAAAGAACTTGCAAAAGAGTGTGATATTTACTTTACGTCAAAACGTAAATCTCTAAGCGAAACAAATCATCAGCAACAAACATACAACAGCGGGCAGAATTTCCAAAATAAAAATACGCAAAACCAATACAGAGGGTCATTTAACAGACCGCCAAGGGGTTCTTACAATCACCGTAACAACAACGATAATTTTAGGCCAAATGCACCAAATAATCACGTCTGCGAAATAGAAACCGGAAGAAATTACAACCGCGATAAATATTTCAATAAGCTACAGTACGAAGATGTTCTTATCGATGATAAAAAAATAAAAACTTTGATCGATGGAGGTACTAATATAACTTGTGTAAAAACCAGTGTATTACCACCCTCAACAGTCTATGACGGATCAATAACCCTCACAGGAGCTTTCGGTTCCACACAAAAAGCGAAGTTGACAAAAATAAATCTAGCTCATCCTAAGAATAAAAATCCAATTCTAGTTACGGCAGCAGCTTGTGACGACTTATGTTCGAATTTAATAATTCCACCTAACGTATACGAAAGCATAAAAAAACGAGACACACTTCCGATTGTAAACGAATTCGAAACCCGCGCGAAAAAAAAATGCTATGTTGCTTCAAAAAAGAACTCGGAATATATCACTTTTCCTGCTGACAAAAATAACGAAATTTTAAATACTTCGCAAATCCTCCCGATTCCGGAAACTCAAAAAGGCACGTGTCAAGGTCATACAAAGGATAACTCAACGGAAAACACGGGCTCTCCGTTGATGGAGGCGGGGCTAAATGTCCCCAGGAGAATAGACGAGCGGTCATTGGAAGATCCTGATGAAGTAGGCGAAGTTTGTGTTAGAACAGAAGACGCAGGAAAAGGCTCAAAACCAGAAGCTCCTGGTCCAGAATGTAAACAAACAGCACACGTTGACTGTTTACCTTTTCTGCTTACGATTGGGGATAGCGTGAGTTTAAATGAAGCGGATTTCTTGCACATTAACGACGATAACTTGCGGGATACTGTTACGAATATGGTAAAATTTTATAAACCAAATAAGATAAAAAGTACAAATTTTCAAATGAAGATTTTTTTATCGGATGAAACGCCAATCTTTCAGCGGGCACGCCGTTTATCAATCACCGAGAAATTGGAAGTTAACAGGCAAATCAAACAACTATTGAACGACGGAATTATTTCAGAAAGCACTTCTGACTTTTGCTCACCAATAGTTTTGTACAAAAAACAAGATGGCTCAACACGCATGTGTATTGATTACAGACGTTTGAATAAAGTGGTAATCAAAGAACGATTTCCAATTCCTATTATAGACGACGTCTTCGACAGGCTACAAGGGGCTACCGTGTACACAAATTTAGATCTCAAAAATTCGTTTTACCAAGTAGACGTTGATCCTGCAAGCCGCAAGTATACGAGCTTTATTACACCAGATAATCAGTATCAATTTAATAAAGTCCCGTTTGGACTTTGCAACTCGCCGTCTGCTTTTCAAAGATTCATACAGATTGTTTTTCGAGAACTTTTAGAAACTAATACACTGATCTTGTACTTAGACGATTTGATCATCCCATCAATCAATGAGTTAGAGGGTGTCGAAAAACTCAAGCAAGTCTTCAAAGTAGTTTCCGACTATGGACTTGAGTTTAACTTTAAAAAATGCAATTTTCTACAAAGAAAAATCAACTTTCTCGGGCACATTTTAGAAAAAGGTACAATTCGTCCCTCGACAGCCAAAACAAACGCTGTTTTAGGTTTTCCACAGCCCAAAACAACAAAAGATGTTCAATCATTCTTGGGTCTAAGTGGATTTTTTAGGAAGTTTATAAGGGATTATGCTGCCATTGCAAGACCCTTAAGTGATCTTTTACGGAACAATACTCCTTTTTATTTTGGTACAGACCAAAAACAAGCTTTTCTAACACTGAAACAGGCACTGTCAACAGAGCCTGTGCTACACCTATATAAACAAGGCTCGCCTTTACAGTTACATTGTGATGCATCCTCAAAAGGATTTGGTGCTATTCTTCTTCAAGCAGACTCGGATAACATCTTCCATCCTATACATTATATGAGCCATAAGACATCACCACAAGAAGAGAAATATTCATCGTACGAATTAGAAGTTCTTGCCATAGTTCAAGCACTAAAGAAATTCAGACACTACCTTGTAGGTACCAAGTTCAAAATTATTACAGACTGCCAAGCCTTCCAAAAGACCATGTCAAGGAAAGAAGTTCCACCAAAAATTGCCAGATGGGCAATGTTGTTAGAGGATTTTGACTACGAGATAGTACACAGACCAGGCAAGCAGATGACACATGTTGATGCTCTCAGTCGTTACCCAGTCATGTCAATCCAAGTTGATGCAACAACCCAGAAAATCTGCGATGCTCAGTCAAAGGACGAATTCACACAAAACATTAAAAATCTAATCGATCACTCTTCAACTACAGAATACAAATACAAGAACAACATTCTTTACAAACTGGTCAATGACCAAGAACTGTTAGTTATACCACAAGACATGCAAAAACAAATAGTCCAAATAGAACACAATAAAGGCCATTTCGGGATCAATAAAACTGAAGCATTGGTGAAACAACAATTCTGGTTCCCGCATATAAGAAAAACCGTCGAAAGCGTAATATCCAACTGCATTCCATGCATACTTTCTTCACGTAAAGTTGGAAAACAAGAAGGATTTCTACACCCAATCCCAAAAGGCGACGTCCCGTTGGACACTTACCATGTCGATTTTCTCGGCCCACTTCCAAGCACAAATAAAAATTACAAATACATCTTTACCGTGGTATGTGCCTTTAGCAAATTCATATGGATATACCCTGTTAAGTCAACGTCAACAAAAGATGCTTTGGATAAACTTCAACTCCAACAAATTACCTTCGGAAATCCTAAACGAATAATATCAGACCGCGGATCAGCCTTTACAGCAATAGAATTTAAGAAATACTGCGAAGATGAGGAAATTGAACATGTCACAATCACCACTGGTCAGCCTCGTGGAAATGGACAAGTAGAGAAGTTTCATGGAACACTTATCCCTGTCATCACAAAGTTATCCCTCGATGACCCCAATAAATGGTTTAAACATGTGCCAGCAGTCCAACGCGTAATCAACAGCACCGTTTCTTCAGCAACAAAGTACACACCTTTCGAGCTCTTAATAGGGATTAAAATGAAAAATAAGGAAGACCTTAACATCAAGAAAATCCTCGAAGAAGAACACATACATACCTTCGTCCAAAATAAACGACAAATGCGCGAACAAGCAAAAACCAATATACTACAGCTGCAAGAAAGAAGCAAGCACAACTATAATACTCGACGCAAGACAGCAAACAAGTACAAACTCCACGACAAAGTAGCCATCAAAAGAACGCAGTTTGGTACTGGTTTAAAACTGCGTCAAAAGTTTTTCGGCCCATACGAGGTAGTAAAGATTCGGCCAAATGACCGATATGATGTCCGTAAACTGGGGACAACTGAAGGACCACTTCTCACATCTACATCAGCTGATATGATGAAGTGCTGGGAAGATACTTAAGTTTCTTCAATTTTCTTCTACAAGAACTTTTTACAGAAGAGACTTTTTTTTTTCTTTTTATGAACTTTTGAATGAAGAGACTTTTTTTCTTTTTATGAACTTTTGAATGAAGAGACTTTTTTTTCTTTTTATGAACTTTTGAAAGGAGAGACTTTTTTTCCATCATACAAACTTTTTAAAGAAGATACTTTTTTTTTCTTTTTATGGACTTTTGAAAGAAGATTTTTTTTTCTTTCACACAAACTTTTTAAAGAGAGACTTTTTTTCCCTTTCTACAAACTTTTCATGGTGCAAGAACTTTTTGCACAGACTTTAAATTTTTAAGAACTACATGTTGTGATCTTCAAGACATTAATGTTGTGTAAATTTTATTATTGTGCTGTATTTTTCAATATCTTTATTTACATGTTTAGTATATATCAATGAGTCGGTGGTCCCCCTCAATCAGGATGGCGGAGTGTCTTATCTCCATTGATGTAGAGGGCGCTGCTTATGTAATCCCCTAGCGGCGACTTCGTCGCCAGAGAGAGAGAGTATGATCGGAGGAGTGGAGGTGAACGGACGTGGAAGTTGCCTCTCCTAGTTTGGGTTTAAGAACCTATTTCTATCTAATGCACGAATAAACCTGCTGTCCATTTAATTGGCCTCTTTCACTTTTACCCCTTCATCATACAACATAGATACGGCCCATTGAATCATCCTTGGTTATATCCACCTCTTCAATTACACCGGATCTCAACTGTTCTTCAAATACTGACTTGTAAGTTTCATACAAAACTGGATCCCTGTTAAAACGTGATACCAAGCTAGTCAATCTCCCTTTAGAAACCTCAAGATTGTCGGGTAAATCCACTTCCCTTTTAAATGGTAAATTTACTTCGTAGCGCCCATTTTCATACTTCAAATTATTTTCAAAATCCCTTAGACCTTCTACTTCACAATTCAAAAGGCCACTCTCGCTTTCATTAGAAATAAACAAGCTATCTAATTCCCACAATTTCTCAAGTTCAAGATTTAAATTCTCATCTTCCGATTCCCTTTCATTCAAGATTTGTGCTTTACAATCTCCTTCAATCTCATTTTTGCCCAACACGCAAAGATTAACAAATGATTTCAAATTATTACTCGATCTCACGGTTCCACTTACAAAGAATCCAAATAACGTCTCAATACAATAAAGACCTCTTTCTAATTCAATCCTGTTCCCCGTTTGAAACCTCCACATTACGTCACATTCCAACAAAATATCAATTTTTCTTTTCCCCTCTACTAAAGCGATCTCATTTACAGGAATTGAAGCATTCGCCAACATCTGCTGAATATAATTTTTTTGGAATTCCTATTTTAGCATGAGAAATTTTGTCTGTAATGAAAACCTCAATTTTGCCAAACGACTAGGATCATTAATGTGACATATTAATGTTAGATAAACAGCTTATTTAACTTACTTGTTAATGTGCTTTTTGGCTTAATGCCACTTTTCAAACTATTGTTTACCTTTTGCTTCAGCTAAAGTTTTAAGTTGAGTTGTATGGCTTCTTCCTTGAAAGTTTAATAATATTTGTGTTGGGTGTTTCTGAATTTTTGATTGGTCAACTGTGGTATTTTTCTAGGCATGCATTTCTTTGCAATATGCAAATTTATTTCTTATATAAGAGAGAGTTTCTTGTGAAACAGGGCAGATGGTTTCTGACTGCCAGTGAGGTAGTACTGTTGATTATGTTATAAATAAACTTTTAAGTTTTTTTTGTTTCAACCCCTTGTCCTCAGTTTATTTTTCACTGCATTTATTTTATCAGACAAATTAAAGTATAATCTCTATTTTTATATCTTATGAGATTATATTAATTAAAATAGTTGCCACGTCAAAAGCAGTTTTTGTTGGAGCATTTCCAAAAGTGCATATATCTAAAATTTCCTTACGAGTAACCACTAAATTTAATTCACTTGCAATATCCTTAGTCACGAAACTGCACGAGCTAGCAGAATCAAATAGAACAGAAACAATTTTTGACCTTGAACCTTGACCGGGATTACGAACCCTTACTGCACACTAAGGCAAAATGGAATCGCTTCCCTCATTTCCTGAATGTGTTACACTTGAAATAATTGATTCAGCATTTTGAGGAGTTTCGACCTCAGTCGAAATATTTTTCTTTTCAAGACAAAATAATTCATTGTGGGCCACACTTTTACACATTTTGCAAGGAGGAATTTGTTCCTTGCAACTAGAACTTAAATGAGAACCCTTTTCAAAACATCGATAACATCTTCTCTCCCTCTTTAATTTTGATCTTTTTTCGATAGCAGAAAGTTACAATTTACAATTAAAGTTACAATTTAAAGAAGGATGGAATTTATCACAGAACAAACAGGTATTCCTTTTAGCGCAAGTAGCAAAGGAAACTTCATTTTTTACAAATCTTTTATTATCTTTATTATTATCATACCCTCTACCCCTTGTGTAACTTTCGTTTCGCACATTAGCATGTTCCAAAAGATTTTGACATTCTCTTGTCTCTAATTCTGATTTGAAAAACTCCATTAATTCAAGAATGCTAAATTCAGATTTTGATTTCCTTACCCTATTATATTCTAAACTCAAATCATTAGGCAACAACTTCATGACAATTGGACACAAGAGTTGACCATAACTCCCCGCAACCACATCTAAACTTTCTAAAGACCTAATGTTTACCTCTAACTGATCATACAACATTCGAAGTGCCTTTATGTTCGAAGAATTTCGAATTGGTTCTAAATTCAAAAGTTTAGTCATATGACTATTAATTATTATATCATGTCGCCCAAACCTCGACTTTAACAATTGAATACACTTCTCATAATTTTGTTCTGTTAACGCAAGACCTTTTATAGCATTCAATGCTGAACCGCCTAACGAACACTTAAGATAGTGAAATCGTTCTACATTTGTTAAAGACTTGTTTTTATGTATCGCGTCTTCAAATTGGCCCCAATATTCCAACCATTGACATGTATCGCCGAAAAATCTAGGTAATGCGAGCTTAGGCAAGGACATTCGCATGGATAAATTACTTGAATTTTCATCGTAATTTAAAGTATCAGGTCTGTCATTTTGCATCGAAACACTTCCGTTTGCGTTCAAAGTCGAACTATCAAAAGTTCTGGTTTCATTTTCAAGTTTGAGAAACCGTCCTATTTTTCCTTCCCATCTCACAATTTTTTCGGAATATTCCTCTGCGGAAATAATTTCCTTTTCAAAGTCATCAGCGGAAACAAAAGTTTCGATTTTGTTGTCCAAGTCCTTAAGTGTTGAGCTTTTTTCACGTAATTGATCAAGTAGACAGCTCAAATCTTCGCATTTCTCGATTTTGTAAAAATTTTCATCATTATAAATCAATTCAATTTTCGAAAGGAGTTTTGTTGTTAGCTGACGGGCAACGCTTTGTTTTTTGTTTAATCTTTCAAATTCTTCCTTCTCGGATTTATTTTGTTCGCCACCGGCCATATTTATATTAAATTACGTTAACTGGGTTCAATAGTTTCAAATTCAAAGTTCACGAAAGGTTTCCACTTATTAAAACAATAAAGGAAAGATCTTACTTGCAAACGTATCAGTCATTCCTTTCACAATATCCTTCAGTTCAGCGACAACGATGCGTCATTCAAGAGTTCCAAGTCATTAATACAAGGCCATTATTCAAGAGTTCATGTTTCGACCGTTGAACAAAACCAATTGTAGTTGAAATTTTCCAAGATTATAGTTTCACTTTCACTCATTCAAATAGCGCAGATTTCTATTTCAAGTAATTTCAGGTCCATTTCAAACATGTGTTCACCTTCCGAATACGTAAGAATTTTTCAAGAAGAATCAAGTTTCAATTTTGAAGGCCGCGGGCCCCACGTTGTAGCGCCAAACAATGTTTGTTCGTGAAGTCAATAAAAACGACACGCCATGATGAGTGATCTTCGAACATCTAATTTAAATAACAGAAAAATGTTTACATTTGAATATTCTAGCGTATGGTACTCCTAACGCCATCTATCGGTACAAGACTATACACAATCATGACTCGCCAGATAAATATCCTTATTTCTCACTTACATAAGCAAATGTCGACATTCATCATTCACTGACGGTGAATGTCAAAATATTTAAATTTTTTTACGTTTTTAAATACTTTATAAAACGTATGATATATATCAAAATAAAAAAAGAGCTTAAATAACAGCACATGCAAATAAACTGTTGAACATAAAATGAGTGCATTCTAAATGAGAAACGAAAATAACACCAATAATAAAGCTTACTAAATTATGTGATTGAGATTATACAGTCTTACTTATTGCAACAAATTAAACTGCCAATGTCATGTGACCTCAATCGCAGCAGAACAAATTCGCTTTTGTCGCATCTCTGTGTGTCTACCTGACTTCTTGTTTCGACTTCCACCAGAGCATATCGGTGCTTATCAACATACACCAGAGAATAAGAATATAACCAAATGTTAGGTCTTTCATTGAAGTATTTGGTATTTGTCGACATTCACAGGAAAAAAACGGCAATCTCCAATTTAGGTCTTTCACCATAACATATACATAACTCAAGATTTATTGCAAAATTTATGAAAGTTGGGCACGTTTTAATATCTAAACCTCTGCCAATCTTCAACTTTAAATGTAATTTTATAGTAAATAAAGTGTATAATAAAGCAAAGAGTTTATTTGTCAAGAAGCAACATCTTAAATTTTTGGGTTTTTCACTAAACTTCTAAAACTTTAAAATATTTAATTTGGGCCTGCAAGGATTAGAAGCATTAATATAAATTTAAAAAAAAAAAATCCAAACTTTTTAAAAAATACATGTCATTATTTTAAAATAAAGAACTAACCTCTAAAACAAGCTTCATGTAAAGGTGTACTTAGAGCTAAAGGTGGGTTTACTTCTGCACCCATTCTCATCAGCAACTCAACACAAGAAATATTTCCAGCTGCACATGCAGAACATAGAGGAGTCCCGCCATCTGCACTTGTAGCATTGACCTAGACATGACATTCATAAAAACTTTACAGAAAAGACTTCACCCTACGTAGGATATTTCAGAGCAATGTCTTGATGATTGTTTCGACTTTTGTTAAATTGCCTTATTTATGGATTTCTATAAAGAAAAGAAAATGCACACATTTTTTAGTCAAGTTGCATGAGGTTTCAAACTGGTCGTAACCTCAACCCTAAAAAAATTAGGATTTTTTCCTGCTTTTGTTCAAACAAATATAAGATACCACATGGAATCAAATAAAGAATAGTAGAAAGAGTGAGTATCTTTTGTCTTTCTTTCTCTCTCTCTCTCTCTTTTTTTTTTTTTTTTTTTTTTTTTTTAAGTAAAGAGTATCCTTTACATTTTACACTCTTTTGAAATATTTTCTGTACCTGAAATCTTTTAAAACATCTTGAAGAGCAATAAAAACAACAAAAAGGGAGGAAAACCAAAAACTATGGAAAGAAAAAGAGTTAGAACACTCTTTATTTATTTTCTTTATATTTTTCAGTGCAGGCCCATCAGTAAAGCCACTGAATTAGTTTCTACAAAAGGTGTTTACTTATCCACATACCGGATGATAAACTTCTATAAATAATAAGCAGCTATAGAAAAAATAATGTTAAGTAGAAATACAAGTAATAACCATAGTTGATGTTACTCCCTTCACTAAAAGTAGATTTATCCCGATATACCTAAAATTCCCATAGCAGACACTTTTCTGCCAGTCTGCGACACTAATTTGGGTTTAAGAAAATAATCTGCAACATAATTGTTTTGTTTTTTTTGTTTTTTTCTAGTTTGCATAAAATATTTGACTGCTAATTAGCTAGATCTATCAAATTTTTAATTTAGAGTGCACATAAGGGTCTTCCACTGCATGTAAAAAGCTAGAAGGAAAGTGGATTAGAGACCCATATTCTCAATCTCAACTGCTATTGAAGCCTAACTATTGATTATGGTAAGTGTGCACTTTGTATAATAAAATAGCAGAGTTCATCCTAGAAATGAAAAAGGGCAGGGTGCTATTTTCCAAAAAAAGGGCACTTCCTGTTTACGAGGGCACTTTTATGGCAAATTGCAGAAATACACGTTTTCTGCCACAATTTCAATATTGTTATACTTTTCTACCACGATAAATAATTTTCAATATTCTGAAGAAAAAAAATTATAATGCAAAAATCTGTGAATCAAAAACTCGCTCAGAAACTTAAAAGATATCAAAATACTGATAAAATGCTTCAGTCCTAATTATGCTGGAATGAGACTGAGAAAATTATTAAAATTAAAGTGCAATATACACAGTAAAATTTTCATCAAATAGTAATTTCTATAAAATTATCAATTTATAATACAGTAAAATTAAGATAAGAATGTTTTAGTATAATGAAAATGTGTTAAGATAAGAACTTTTCACTCTTTCAAAATTTTCTAAAGTTCGAATGAATCAACCTTAAACTTCATCTCTTAGTTTTGCTATTGTCAGATAGAGAAAAGAGTTTTTCCAAATTTAACATTATTCATTGTGGGATATCACAAGGAGTATTCCGACTAAAAAACTTGGACTATGTCCTGAAATTTTTGCATTTTTTTATTTTTCAAATCGAATCAAATTTAGTGTCAAAACTGAGATTTTTTTTGCCGTGCATGCCGCTATTATGTAAGCTATAACAGAAGTTTTATTTTTTTAAAAATCGGAAATAATCTGGGATTTTGGTTGCATTCCTGTTATGTTTAATTTTAAATATGAAACGGATGTTTAGAAATTAATTGGTAACAGGCAAATTACCAAAAACACCCTCTAAATTTAACAGGAGGACATCGCAATTACGCGTGTCCAAACGGAAATATTCTTTTTAAATTCTTAGTGTAAACATTTGATGTTATAAACCTTTAACTAAGTTATTCAAGTCTTTCAAATTCCTTTCTTCACTATTTTGAAGGAGGCATAGTAAAAATCCAGCAAAATACACTTAATCAAAACACGTACAAAATGGCCATCGGAGTTTACTAATGTGCACTTGGGAAATTGTAAGACGGCGCCCTACAATCCACCTACTAATGAAGCACGTTATATAGACATCTACTCAATGGTTTCAGTCCCTGATATATACGTTGCGCGTTTGAACATGAATGTGAATGCGCGACAGCCGATTTCAGTAGAAATGATCCAAATATTGCGTACTGTTGGGAGGGGGAAAAAACTAAAGTTTTTCGAATTCTTTCAGGATGAAATTTTTTCTGAAAAAGGGCAGGAAGGGCGCTATTTTTATAGAAAAAGGGCAAGAAGGGCGCTATTTTTATAGAAAAGGGGCAGGCAGGGCGCGCCGCCCCTCGAAAAATGCCTAGGATGAACTCTGAAATAGTTTACCTATTTAAAAATATTTATTACATTGTAGAAGAGGGCAACAAAGAAAAAACATCTAGTTGCACGTAGTTTGGTGTTGTAATAATAGGGATTTACTTTAACTGTACATAAAATGCATTTAATATCGATATTTCGCTTCATGGTGACATTTGACTGTGATATATCGCAATATTCAAATTGTAATATTCACAAAGCCGGCCGCCAACTTTTCAATATCAACCTGCCCTATTTTTAATTCCTACACAGGAGATAAAACTTATTATCGGTACTCATGTAAACTACTTTCTGTTTCTTAATGGAAGAGGGATCAAAGAAAATAATGATCACTCACAAACAATTTTATTTTCTATCTGTTTGTCGCAAATGAATGTTTTTTCTTTTCGTATTTCTTTCAAAGTCATAATAATTACAGGCTGCTGAAAAATCTGCAACGTCAGTCTCGTGTATCACATTTTCTGCTACCAGACGTAAAATCATGGTGCACACTGAGATGATAATCAAAACGATATCCGTTCAAGCAGGTTTAACTAACAGGGGTCTATCCAGGCTTGTTTGTTTTTACAGGGTCCTATTTTTGTAAAAAAAAAAATAGTGAAAAGTTTCCAATTTGATATATTTTGAGCATATGATTTGGCGACCATGACATCACTTCCTTAAAACCAAATTGCCGGGAAGTGAGCTGTTTTCGCCTTTTGTCATAAAAAAACTTTTGTGATTTGGTAATTGGTCCGTTTTCAAACTGGAAATATTAGAAAGGTTCTGTTTTTTATATGGAATTTTGTGAAAGGTTAGTTTGTTACACATGGAATTTAGTGAAGGGTCCTTTTGTTGATTATAGAATTTTATGAAGGGTCCGTTTTTGAACATGGAATTTTGTGAAGAGACCTTAAAAGGACCCAAATTTCCTTTGGCATAAACCTGACTAATCCCCCTTTTCAATCAGGAGAATGTCCTATTCCCTATTATTTGAAGGTGGGGGACTTTTTTGAAAAAAAAAAAAACTTCCATGGTTATAGTATATTCTATAATTTTCAGACAAAATTCAATGCAAAATGAGTAAATAAAAAGCACTTAAATATACTTAGTAAATTCAAAGGCAATAAAATAATTCATAAAATAAAAGGGCCATTCTCACCTTTGCTCCATAATTTATTAGAATTTCAGCACACTCAACACGATTTTGTAAACAAGCTTCATGAAGAGGTGTCATGCAATCATAATTTGTTTGGTTAGGAGACATTCCATTTTCGAGTAAAAAGGCTAAATTTTTCTTGTGACCCAACAATGCTGCTTTGTGTAAAGGATAAGGACCATATATCTTTAAAACTGAAATAGAAAATTAGACGATAAGTAAAAAGTTTTAGTGTCAGAACCCTCTCCTCCCTTTCCCCAAAATCCTCATATTTTCTTATGAATGAATAATAAACCCTAATTAATCTTAAATAATTTTAGAGAAATACATTTTTAATTTACCATCATTCACACAGATTAAACATATCATATAGCACTAAAGTAGTTATTAGGTCGAAGAACTTTAAAGTAAGTAACTGATTTGTAAATTTCTTAACGTTAAGAAATAGTTATACATTATTTTTGGCAGTGGTAGAAGTGGGGAGATGCCCAAAAGTTGGTGAAAAGTGCACCCCCCCCCCCCCCATCTTCAACGATAAATTTTATAATTTATAATAAAAATTTTAACATGTCAGGAAATAATTTGTACTTCCTAACACTAACATTGAACAAGGGTCCAAAACATATTGTTATTTTAATGCGCATCCTCCATTTTATAATACATGCAAATCGTCTACTCAATTCAGAATTATGGGGGTGGTATAATGATTCTAATTAGAATTAAAATGCTGACCTACATTTAGTGAACCAGATGTGCGACTTAGTTTTTTACTTAGAAGTGATAAAGTGAAATAATAATTCAACCATATATACATAACTGTTTATTTAGATTTTAATAGTGCTTCTAAATTTGTATACTTTCATGAAATTAAATTAATAAAGAATTCTAAAATGTGAGGTTTTTTAATAGTGCCTTGAAACAAGAATAGACATTTAACTTAAAAGTTGGTTCCTCCAAAGTTAAAAGTTGAATCAAACATAACAGTATTTGTTAATAAAAATACTTAAAACTTTTTCTCAGTGTCACAACATTTAAAGGTAAAAGCAATTTTTCATTAGTAGTTTTTAGGCAGATTGAGTGTTTTTAAAAGTAGGGGGATAGATTTCAGTGGATTTAAAAGTGAGGTGACGCATATGGGTAATTTCTTGAAAAGTGGGGGAATACATCACACCACGTCTACCCACACTTCTAACACTGATTTTTGGTCTACTTATGTGTAATATAAACTTTCATTTAAAATTAGTTTTGTTTTCCAAATGTTGTAATAGTGTGCAAGTGTTACATGGCCCTTATATTTCAAGCACCATTCAAACTACTAATCTTTTTCTAATTGAATTTAAACAAAAAAAATCAAATTAATCTATAATGTAGGTAATAGATATGTATAATACAGGATCTAGATCAAATGTAGTCTCATATTGGAGTATTTAGTATAATTCGAATACTAGATAAAAACCGTTTTAATATTTTGGCATATATAGGCGACAGATAAAGAAACAGTAAAAATATTGATGATATGTGAGAAATAAGAGATGAAAATGTTCTGCATGAGATGTTTTTTTACAAAGAAATTACAGGAAGTATCTTTGATTGGAAATTCCTCCTACAGAAATTTTCTGGTTGCGTCCCTGACCAAAATGCTCCTTGAACATCTACCTCAGAGACTAGATTTAAACCACATAGAACATTTATGAAAAGAATTAAAGATACCACTTCATGAATTTGCCAGAAAAAGATCAATATGAATTCAAAATGAATCTTCAAATATATTAGAATAAAATTGGTTCCAGTAGAGCCAAAACACTGATCAAATCAATATCTTTCAGGCTTACAGTAATCAGACCTGAAAACTTATGCGTTTTAATAGTAGTCTATTTTCTACTCAGACAGATGGCTCATCTACTCAGGTTTGGTTTGGAACTTCCATCTATTTCTGCCACTTAAAAAGTGCTTAACAGCCACATTGCGTCTCGTAATTTCGAACATCTAGAAGGATACGAGATCAAAATCTTCTCAATCGAGGACCGATTACACAATCCTCCGATCATGAGCTCGATACTCAAGCTACCAGAATATCGAGGACCATCTATTCAGGCTACTAATGAAAAAAATGACAATACTATATTCTTCCTATTATTCATGTTCATTAAATAAACTGAAATAACTTTTCTTTGATTTTATACCAGAATGTACAACTAGAAAAGAGTGAAAAGCTAACTTTATTGTTCCAATTAACTATTAATATTCCAATAACTGACTGTAATTGGTCTACTCCTAGAGTGTGTGTAAATATCGGCAAGACAATTTGGCACCATTTTTCAAGCGATAAAGTTCCATACTGTGCAACACTTCTTTTTGCAGCGCAAGCACAAAAGCAATTATATGGTAACTGTAATCAGAATGCGTTGGGAGGAGATTTATTTCGAATCAGCCTCTATCTTGTGGGTTTGACGTTTTTACCTTGTCTCCAAGTTTTCAGAAACACGCCAATTTATACACGTACACTAGGAATTTATCCAGTAATCAATCATGTAGATATTTTTTTAATTTTACAGGATATATGTCGTGCTGTAAGTACAAATGCATAATTGCGTAGGAAATTCATTTTACCTCACTTTCAATGCACATGCTGTGAAAGGAAGAAAAAAGCATTTTTATTTTTTTGTCCCAATTTTTCCCCATCTACTTAATGTTCACATTAAACCTAAAGATGGGCCAGTTTAGATTAAACGAAACAGACATTTCAGAGCCCTACTGGCGATTTTCCTAGTGATTACATCGGTGAATTAGACGTTTATTTCTATTTCTGGTTATCTCTTTATATTAACCTAATGTGCTGGTGGATGTCCAAGTGTTACATGCCCTTATTTCCAAAATCCTTGTTTCCCGATTTTTTTTTTCCTGAATCTAGGTATTCTATTTAATAATTTAAGTACTACATAAATTCAAAATCTGCTTCACATGTACTGCCATAAAATAATAATTGTTTATTATTGATAATTAACACATTTAACTTCAAAAAGTTTATTACTGTACATACACGACGATGAAAGGTATCCTTTTGGAATTTTATTGGAAATCCATTTTATTTTTGTAAAATCACACTTTTTTGTTTGTTATGGGCCTATAACTCTTACTTTCACCCTTGCTTTACCTTGGTCAAGCTTCTGAGGAACAGCTTCCATGGAGAAAAATAATTTAATCCCTTTTAGCACTTGCTTTCAAAAGACTGTTAAACAGGAACTTGGGCAAATCCTCTATTAGTGAAAAATAAACAAAATGAGATATTGCCACTTACAAAATATTAACTTGACAAAATACAATTATAAATAAATAGACGAGGAGCATTTTTACCAACAAAGCATCTGAGGGGATAAAAAACTAGTTCTAGGACAATCCGAATGGGCATATAAGGCTGACTTGTAAAGCATAGGCGATTTTTTGGTGGCTGGCAATGTTGCTATATCACCAAGAATAGCAACATTCAGTGACCAATTATTCAGTGACCAGTGTTTTACTAAAGTAATCAAAAGCTATACCAAACTGCAAGACTATACATGGATTTTTAACCAGAAGAGTAAACTTGCCATTTAATGTACCATTTGATGATAATTAGACGCTAAACCCGTCCGAGGCTAAAGAAATGGACTCTCCGTCGCGGGAAACATAAGTGCTGAGTGGACATAAAACACATCACATAACATCACACAACTTTCAATTACACTATATATAGTAATAGTCAGCACATTTAAATTTGAAGCGGAATAGTATTATTACTATTTTCATTTACTTGAAATAATGGCCCTTAGTGATATTTTTACAGATAACTCTTAAAAGAGCCAAACAAAAAAAATGCCACAATGGAGAATGTACTTTTCGAAAATTCTTGCAATATCCTTTCTTGTAAGTGAAACAGTGGAGAGGAGAAAAACGGTTGTTGATGAGCGATCCTCAAGGGAAGAGAACTCTATGTTGAAGACACTCGTTTTTCCTCTTTTTACATCTCTATAACGTTTTTATGGGAATTTCGGAGATGGGGATGTTTAGAACATTTTAAGAAGCGTTATTATAGAGATTTTCATCAAAATCATTTGAGCCGCTTTTTAGTGATTGCTAAAGAACGTGATATTATTTTTATGTTTTACGCATGCACAATATTGACGAAAATCTTAACGGCAGGTTCTATGGCCCCCACTAACCTGTACTCCAAATTTGAACATCGTAGGTCAAATCGTTCGGGAGTTGTGCTGACCACGAAAACCAGACACCCCGGCAGACATTTTTCTATACCATTTTTCTTTCAGTTGGATGTTCCAAAACGTGGCGAAATGCAAAAAATTCGATTTTTTTTATTTTTTTTTTATCGAAAACAATACTTTCATTATACCCTATGCTATCCAATAGGTAATTGAAAGTAATTAAAATGAGTGAAGGTTGCAAACGCAAAACTTAAAGTGAGACACAATTTTTATTTTGCAAAAGAAGAAAAATAAGGCGAGATAACTGTTCAAGTTGAAAACTCAACTGTTCAAGTTGAAAAAAAGAATCGCCAGATACCGTTGAAAGAATCGCCAGATGAAGACGAAAAAATAACAATTTTATCCCCAGATTTGCAGACTCGGACTGTGTTGGTATCATTATGTATAAAAAAAAACAATAACGCAATATAAACATTAAGAGACACAGCTATTTAGGAAAAAATATATTTAAATGTTTATGGAAGTTCCTTTAATGCTTATTTTTGGCAGTATATGTTTGAAATATTTCGAGGGGGTCCCACCATTGAAATTGATCCTATCTTGTTTGCTACGCCTGATAAGTTTCTCCAAAAATATTGCATCCATATATTTTACAATTATATCAGACCCTTTAAATTTAAATGTGTTTAAGAACATTTTACCACTCCATTTTTTTAATTTTTTTTTACATTTTTTTTTTAATAGAATTCTTAGGAAATTTTCCTTATCCCGTTGATTTGGACAATTAAAATTTTTTCAATAAGATGAAATTGTTTTTTTGTTCTCTTCCCCCCCCCCCCTTCTCCTTTATTTTGCATTGGTGTATCGAGGGTGTATTTTTCGAACTCCCCTTCCCCCATTCAACAACTCTAGTTACGCTTATGCTCATGGTCAGCTATTAACTTTGGAGGAACTTTTAACTTAAATTTCTATTAATTCTTGTTTCATTCAAGACAAGCTATTTAAAAAAAATAAAAAAATTTAAGAATTCTAATGAATTTAATTTCTTGAAAGTATGAACATTTATAAGTATTATTTAAATCTAAATAAACAGTTTTGTATACAACATTGAATTATTACTTAACTTTATCGCTTACTTTCAAGTAAAAAAAATAAGTCGCCGAATATTTATTAAAATAACAATAAAATTTTGAATTTTTTTGCTATAAATTATTTCTTTACTAATTAATATTTTTATTATAAGTTACGAATTTATAAAATTTATCGTTGGAAGATGGAAGAAAGGGAGAAGGGGGGGGGGGGCACTTGTCACCAAATTTTGGGCGTCCCCACTTCTACCGCTGCCATAAAGTGTGTCGTCTAAATCAATTTTAAATATTAATTTCTGCCGAGTAACATCAAACAAAATTTCTGTCATTATTCAGGTCTCATTAATTCACAGGGTGACCACAAAATATACGAAAAAAATTCCCTGATAATTCCATGATTTCCATGATAGATTTCTAAAAAATTCCCTGATTTTACAGCAAACTTTTTTTTCAAATTTCCCAAACTTTTCCTGAAGTGTAAAAATCCTGATCAAATAGAACATATATGCTAAAGGGATAATGAGCCAATTTTCTTTAAATAATTTTGGTGGTAATGAAAAGTTTAAATTATTCCGAAACATTAAATTTCCAACGATTACCACTACTATTCTCTGGGTAAATGGCGCCAAAATGTGGATGAACAGGGAAACGTACCTTCAAAACAAAGAAAATTTTCCTGATTTTCGTGAAATTTAAAAAATTCCATGACATTTCCCTGATTTTTTGCAAAATTAGAAAGCTTCCTGACATTTCCCTGATTTCCAGGTTTTCCCGGTTCTGTGGCCACTCTGATTTAGGCCGTGATTGTGACTACTTTTCAGTCACTGATCTCTACTACAACTTCTGGATAGCGCATGCTTGGTAACTGACTTGAAGATGAAGAAGGCTTAGTAATTACTATAGAGATCTATACTAACAACTTCCCCCAAAACTAGTTCAAATTCGTTTGTAACTATGGGCAACCTATTTCAAAGCATTATGGGAGGCAGTATTCAAATGGCATCATCTGCTTTCAAAGCACAAACTGCTAATAAGCAATCTAGAAATTGTAGTAGAGATCAGTGTTTTCAGTACACTTGTCTACGGAAAAGAACGTGGGTTGGTTTTGAAATTATGCAGATCTATAGAAATCTACTTAATCAGTGGATCAATAGAAACCTACTTAAAATTGGGGTAGAGCTCTGAAATTTTCAGCATAAGTAGTTTTGGCCTTCTAATTGTATACATCTAAAACAGAATGTTAAAATTTTAATTAGTTCTTTTTTAAGTAATTTTTTTAATTAATTAATTAATATGTTACAAAATGATATCTAATAGGGCTACAACTCTGAAATTTTCAACATAAGTAGTTTTGGCCTTTTAATCGGACTTTTAAAAAACAGAATTTTAAATTTTTATTTTGTTCTTTTTTAATTAATTAATAAACATTTTACAAAACGACTACTAATATGGCTGCAGCTCTGAAATTTTCAATTTTCAACATAAGTAGTTTTGGCCTTCTAGTTGAACTTTTAAAAAACAGAATTTTTAATTTTTATTTAGTTTCTTTTTAATTACTTTTTTTTAATTAATTAATTTTTTACAAAACGATTTCTAATAGGGCTACAGCTCTAAAATTTTCAACATAAGTAGTTTTGGCCTTCTAATTGAACTTTAGAAAAACAGAATTTTAAATTTTTGTTTAGTTCGTTATTAATTAATTATTTTAATTAATTAATATATATATATATTACAAAACGATTTCAAATAGGGCTACAGCTTTGAAATTTTCAACATAAATAGTTGTAGCTAGGCCTGGGCGATGTTAACATTTCTGCATCGCGATATATCGGGAAGCAAACATCACGATGTCACGATACATCACGATATTAACTATATATTTTTTTACAAAATACTATAAAACAACGTTTTCATAACACGCTATGTAGCCAAAAGTTATGCTTACTTAGCTTTGCAACATTTTATTGAATTCATGTATGGAAGTTTATTTTAAATAACATGAGCAGCGACCGAATTACTTTCAGAGGGATACACAAAGCACCCAAGGGGTATAAGTCGTTTTTTTTTTTTTTTTTTTTTTTGGTTTAATCCGGATTTTTCAATTTCTTTATCTTAATGAAATTTTATTTTGTTGTTATCCACGGAAGGAGAGGAGGGGGGGGGGGCGAGGACAAGTGCACTTCCTGGCGGTGCACATGTTTCTTTAATTATTGGATATTCTTAATTATTAAATCAAAAACATACTTTATAATAAATATTTTTTTACTTACTATATACAATATAACTATTAAACAATAAAAATAAAATTAATGCATAACATTTAAAATTCTAATGATCTTTATTTTGTGCCAAAAAAATCTGCATTTCATTATTTTTAAGAAGCAATGTTGGATTGAGTAATTAATCTTATGGAAATAAACTTTATTCAAATCGTACAAACTGAAAAAAAAAAAAAAAAAAACATTTATTTACTTACGAGTCAGAAGAGAAAATCCTTCAAAGGAAATGAAAAAAAAAACGTTTATAAGTATTTAAGCAATCAAACTCGAGAAACAACAGTGATCCGTCCAGGCGCTATCCCATGTCCCAAGGTTTTTGAACTTTATGGCTCATGGCTTTCAAAAATTTAAAAATGAAGAGAAGAAGAGTGGTGAAATTTTCAGAAAAAGTATGGATTTTAAATTATTCATTTAAACATAAAATAAATGAATATTGATTCATTAATATTACAGTTCCAAATTTCATTACTCAACAGGAAATTTTTTTCAATCTTATACTTTTACTTTTTAAAAATTTTGGTTGTTCACTGTTCAGTCCGAGCCTTTTTGTCACTTATTGTGGAATGTATCAGAATTTTTTTTTTTTTCATTGTTGTCCTTATAAATGGATATTTCAGACAACTGAATGAGTTAAAGATAGCTAATATTCTGTGTTGGGAATGGCAAAAAAATTATATGGATTAAAATACTTTAAATAATGTTTCAATTGCAAAGAAAAAAAAATCTTGTTTATTGCTACCCCCCAAGCAACGCAACCATGTTGTTTCAATGTGGTGTCAACGTTAAATACCAACATGCACAATGTTGTTTCAACGTGGAACTGCAACGTTGTTTTCAAGCGGAAGTGTTCACTTAAAGGAGCGTGGATTCAATGTTGAGTGCCAACGTTGTTTCTACGTAGATATATCACACTGCTTCCACATGCTAGCTTTTGTCCACGTGGTTTCAATGTTGAATATCAATATTGTTTCAACGTGGATTTGTCACATTGTTTCCACATGAGAGTGTTCATTTTTGCCCATGTGGTTTCCACGTTGAATGTCAATGTTGTTTCAACATGGATGCATCCCATTGTTACCACCACGATAGTGTTCACTTTTACCAATGTTGTTTAAACATGAATCTTCCACATGAGTATTCAATATTGAATCTTACCAATGTTGTTTCAAGACACACATCCCATAATGCTGTTTTTACAGCACTATAGTTCTTGAGCCCAAGAACTAGTGCTGTAGAAACAGTTTTTCTGGAAAGTATGTCTTGAAACAACATTGGCAAGAATCAAGATTGAACACTCATGTGGAAGATTCATATTTAAACAACATTGGTAAAAGTGAACACTATCATGTGGTAACAATGTGGAACACCCATGTTAAAACAGTATTGCTCATATTTTTCATATTCACATATATATATTCACATTGCTTTTTCATATTGCTCATATTTTTCGGAAGGGGTTATGAAATTCAAATTCAAAATACCATTTAAAGTTGCAATTTTAAGCAAAACAAATTATTGATTTTTGTATTTTAATAGATAACAGAAAAAATTTGGAAGCGAATGTATCCTGCCTACTTTTCTAAGCGCTTGTTTTGACACATATTTTTTTTTCCACATGAATGTGTTTAGTTTTATTAACACTGTAAAGTTTAAGAGTATATGCATTATAGAAACTCATTTAATGAAAAGAAAAAGTTAAAACTAGAATATTTTCCAAGTATTGGCTTTACGAGTTTCCAACTACTGTTACACTATGTATCATCTTTTAGTAGGTAGAATATCATTTTGTGAAAAATTAAACTTTCCTTTTATATGCAGAGGATTATTCTGTACAAAAATTTAATTTTGCTCCAATGAACCACAATTAAAATTACTTATAATATCTGCTACTTAATTATCTCTGAACTAATCGAATTTGAATAAAAATTATATATATATTTTTTAACTGTAAAAATAAATCATTACATAATGTTCAAAATAATTTTATTTCAAAAATAGCACGCATAACATTAAAACAAATGTTAATAAAACAAATATTAATAATTACATGTAACAGTAACACACATGGTCCTAACACAATTACATAGGTACAAATACCTTTCAAATTGTTTCTAAGTTCACACTTTAAACCAGCAAATGAAAAATTATAAGATGATTAAATATATATGTGCTAATTTTTAATGACATATCCCATTCAGAGCAACAGTAGGATCTTAACTTCAAGACCCCATTTAATAACAGTAAAATAAGAAAGGAGATACAAAATAATTATTTAAGTTTATGAACCATATGTTATAAACCATATTTACAATCCTCAATATCATTCCCAAAAATATTCCACATCTCTGTCACAATCAGCAGCCTTAATGTCACTCCACGAGCTTCTTTCGCCTCCTCATTGGTTGTTTTAGTAGACACCATGCCAAAAATAATAATAAAGAAATACGACGTGTAAAAATGCTCAAATCCAACTCTGCTACTTAAATCGCCAACCAAATTCAAAGATTGAATATATTAATCAAAATAATATCCCTTTTTTAAGACTTAAAAAAATCCCTCTCTCGTGTTGAAAGCGATCCCCTTGTTTTGGATGGTTTTAAGTCAATGCCAGTATGCGGAAGCACCCTTCATATTATGGTGTGCACATTGGACTGACCAAAGATCACATGACCATTTAAGGCAATAACAGACTTATTTCAGAATATCATGCAATGACGATACACAATATAGTTTAATCAAAAGTAGATTATGTAAAAAAAATTCAAAGGCAGATGCAGAATACCAATGTTGCCTACTCCCACCCCAGTATTTGAAAACTAAAATGAAGAGTAGAAAAATTTACAGGAAAAACGTATAATATAGGTTTTTATTAATGTTATATTTCAATAGGAAACCAATTATAATTTTTGAAAATTCTAGATTCAAACAACTTAGTTGCCTTTTACTCTTCGGTATACTTTTAGAAAAATTTACTGTATCATACAAATTTTGCTTTAACTTCAAAAACACTCTTTACTACTTTGAGGATAAATTAAATGAGCTGCTGCAACCAAGTTGAAGCCATGCTCTCTATTGGTTTCCAGTTCAAAGTCAGGAACTCATTTTTCATTTCATAGTCGCCTGGAGGTAAAAATAGTCAATTAGGAAATTTTGGTACCTATGTATTAACGCCACCACAGCTACAGATTTGGCGGTTTTTAATTACTTACAAGGAATTATAGTTTTATACTTACAAGGAATCCAAAAGATAACTGCGTGCGAACAACAAGATTGCTCTTTATTGGTGGCACTGAAAAACCGTCAAATCTGTAGCTGCAGTGGCGTTAATACGTAAGTACCGATATTTTTCTTACCAAAAAAAGTTTTCTGGAGGCTAAAATAGTCACTTTAGTAAACGCCACTAGCAGCCTTGTTATAATACTGCCATAATTCAGACATGTTCACAACAGCAAAACTAATTTAAAAATAAAAAAATTATACTTAATATATAAATTATAGAGGATTATCAAAAGAACTATCAGTGTCATTTAACATGATGGCCACAAAATTCAGGTAAAAAGTTCCCTGACAGATTTAAAAAAAATTCCCTTCTTGCAAACTTTTTCCAAATTCCCCCAATTTTTCCAGATATGTTGACACATTTATCGAATAGAACATGTATGCTAAAGAGATAATATGCCAATTTTTTAAAAATAGGTTTGGTGGTAGTTAAAAGTTAAAATTATTCCATAACATTAAAACTTCTAATGATTATCACAGCAAATCATCAGGAAAATGGTACCAAAATAGGGATAATGGAAAAACATACCCTAAACAGTAACAGTAAATTTTCCTGAATATTAAAAAAATTCCCTGATTTTTTCCACAATCGAAAAGTTTCTTGATTTCCAGGTTCTGTAGCCACACTGTTTAAGTACAACAGCTGTATAAGCAAGTCCACTGAACACTGAAAAAAAAAGAGAAGAATGTTCAATTCTAATACAATAAGTAAATTTATTCTAAAAAGTATTCCCAAATCTAATTACAGTCAAACCCTGTTAATGCGAAATCCGTTAACCTGAACTCCAGTTTAACGCAAAGTAAAAGCAGTTCTCCGTACTTAAAACTTAGCGTTAATTTATTCAGTTAGCACAAACAATTTCAGCGGCCCCATCGACTTCGTGTTAATGAAGTTTAGCCGCAGAGTTGGACCCCCCCCCCCCCCAAAATGGGTTTTTTTTTTTGTTTAAAAGTTTTTTTTAATCCTTTTCTAATTTAAATGTATACATATTTATAAATAAAATTTTACATTAACTAGAATAATAAATGTTTAAATAACAAATAATATTTCTTCTGAAAATAATTTACACTAAGTAAATAAACAATTGCTACTTATGTGAACAATTAAATCATTAAATTTTAATATTATATTTAGAGATATGTTTTTTTAAATCCAATGGAAACTATATAATACAATAGTAATTGTTTACTACTTCTACATGGAATGTTGCTCTTAGATTCATCAGTAATGGTGATAAGTTATACATAATTATATTTTTAAGGTTTAGAAATAAGTTATTTAAGCACAAAATCTCTATTTCACAAACAAGTTTAAAATGCAGCATATAATTTAATTTTAATTAATAATTTTGAATATTATTATAAAACAGTAATAAAACACTTAGATTAATATAAAAAGTTATTTTTGATACTTATAAAAAAAAAGTTCTATAGACTTTCACTCTAAGATTTATTTAAAAAAGTTATTTACAACAAATAATTTAAAAAATCTAATTATAAATAAACACACAAAAAAAGTGCAATTTTAAATTAATCTTTAAAAAGAGAAAAAACTATTTGGTTTAAACCATGCCAACCCTGTTCGACTGTATAACATAAAAGGGAGATTTAAAAAAAAATATATATATATATTTTGCAAAAGAACAGAATTCCACTTTCTAATTTTAGTTTTTTAGAAAGTTCTTTTTGTAAATTTTTAAATAGCGAAATATCCTATACTGTACTGCATCTTTTCAATTTACCACAGTACCTGAAAAGGATAGGTTTCAGTTGTTAAGAGCCAGCGATCAGATTCCAGGCACTATACCTGTTCCGCATTCCACAGTGTTGTACATGGTGGCAGTAAACTGAAAATATGATAACTATTATAAAATGTATCATCCTTATGCACATGTATATATTTACACTGATGACGTCTTTTTTAAACCTTACTTTGAAATATCGATTTGATTACCAAGTGGGATAGGGAGAAATTCTCAATTTGTTATCCATCACTGCTTGAAAAAGAAAATTAACGAAAGAAATTCATTTTTTGCACACAAAACATCAGTTCATTTTGCAGCTATGTTTTTAAATAAACACTTAATTTTACATTAATTAAAACAACACATTACACAGAGTGGCCACAAAATTCAGGAAATAAAGTTTTCTGATAATACCCTGATAGATTTTTAAAAATTCCCTGATTTTACAGCAAGTTTTCTTCAAATTTCCTGAACTTTTTCAGATGTGTGATCGAATTGAACATGTAAAGAGACTACGGGTGTGGAAAATCACATAACTTTCAATTATATTATATAACATTAAGAAATATTCTATACTACATCTGTATTCCACCTGAAATAAATTCCCGGCCCTGTTGACAATTTATAATATTACGGTGGAGGTTTTTTTTAACTGAATTAGTTCATTTAATTACCGCAAAAATTCTTTCAACAAGTATAGAAATAATATTTATACAGCATGTTTAATTCTCAGTGATCAATCGTTTTAGAAAAACATACTTCTACAAGATAGCCCATTCAGTTTTATAGTTCATAAAAATACGTGAAATATACAATAGGTTTTTTTATTTATGTCACACGTGTGTCCCAAAAATCAACAAACCTCACTGATAAGAACATCATTATCTAATTTCATTTATAAATAGAAATACATCTAATTTAGAAAACCGGCAAATAATAGAGTATAATTTAATAATGTAATGAAGAAAACTTACCAGAAAAGGCATAAATCCAATCGTCAACAGACATCGTCAAGTTTCAAATCAACTTCAAAATCAAAAGTGATGCCAACTACGTCATCACTGAAGGTAAAAGCGTTTTGCGCATGCGTAGGATGATACAAATCGTGGATCAGTGGTGTAATGTTGAATTATCACATTGAAGCCATATTAAAAAACCACATTGAGTAAACGGATTTTTATTTTTTGCTTTTATAAATTGCTTTTACCAAAGTTTTCAATTAATATGATTCTTGGACAGGATTGGGGCTTTCCAAAAACCAAAGAAGACACTTGTTTCATGTCTGGTTGAAATATCACATTGAAACAACATTGTGATATCACATTAGAAAAGTAAAGAAAACGAAATTCTGACTTTATTCGTACTACATAATTAAAACCCCTAAAAATTATACGAAATAAATTGATTTATTCTAATATCTGTTATAAAATATCAGCTTCCTTAAAAATGCATTGGAATTGCACATTGATACAATGTGGTTACAATGTGCCTTTCTCACTTTCAACGTATCCACCAAAAAACCACATAGAAACAACATGAGTGTGTTGCTTGGGACGTTTCTATACAGTCTTGGATACACCGCGCATATGCAGAGATTACCGCAATCTGGTGAAGAATAGTGTCTCAAACGGCGCGGTGTCAACGGTTTCAATACGTTTCTATAGTATTTTAAAAACACCGCGCATGAATAGTGGCATCATCGATTCTTCGTCCTTGAAGAGCTAGGCAATGAGTGTATCGCGCTCTCGTCAAAAAAGATCGTGAAGTATCGGTTTAGGGAAAATAGCGGCACCGGTTTGACGATGTTGATTTAACACCGGTTTTAGACGATGTATCGATACATCGCCCAAGCCTAGTTGTAGCCTTCTAATCGGATTTTCGAGAAACAGAATTTAAATTTTTTTTTTTTTTTTAAATTAATTAACAAATATTTTACAAAACCATTTGTAATTGGGCTACATTTCTAAAATTTTCAACGCAAATTGTTTTGGCCTTCTACTTGGACTGACAAAAAGAATGTTAAAATTTTAATTTGTTTTTCAATTAATTTTTTCACGAAAAACGAATTCGAATAGGCTTAGATCTCTGAAAGTTTCAACATAAGTAGTTTTAGCCTCTAATTTTGCTTTCCACAAACACGTGTTGAAATAATCTTAAAGGGTGTTGTTATTGAATTAACGGGGAATTTTTTTTTTCTTGACAAGTGAGAGGTTTCCAATATAAGGTTTTTAAGTAGCAATTAGATTTTGGTGAGTGAAGAGAGTTTATGCTTACGCAGCAATGAACCTTTCAGCGAGCGAAGCGAGCCTATGCTTGCATAGCAATAAACCTTTTATCGAGTGAAATAGGCCTGTGTTTATGTGTCCATGAACTTTTCAGCGAACGAAGTGAGCTCGATTTTGCATAGCGATGAATATTCCTGCGAGCGAAGCGCCAAACACTGGGTCCTATACACGAATGACAGATTTCCGCAAAGCGAGGCCTCACAGCTAGCTAAAATATTGCACATGTTAAAATTTCGTAGCGAAGCACTGGTATTTAGCTAGTCTATTATACAGGGTTCCCACTCAAATCACATAATGAAAATCAATGACTTTTCAATGACTTTTAAGGACCTAATTAATGTTTTCAATGACCTATGAAAATTTGTTTTCAGGCATAATGTCTGTATTTAAATTTTTAATGAAGTATATTCTACCAAAAAAGTTACAAGTTGGTGGATGCGTAATACAAATATGTCGGAAAATTCCTATACGGTGCAGATAAGTGGCGGTCACGCGGGGATAGCAAGTCTGAGTTGGATTTTTATAAATTTTGCAGTTGGACAACATCTGTAAAAATTAAGTACTTTCAAGGACCTCTAAGCATTTTCAAGGACTTTTAAGCACTTCTAAGCATTTTCAAGCACTTTCAAGGACCTCTAAGCATTTTCAAGGACTTTTAAGCACCTCTAAGCATTTTCAAGCACTTTCAAGGCCTTGAAAACAAGTTCAAAAATATTAAGCACTTTTAATGACTTTCAATGACCGTGGGAACCCTGTTATAATAAAACAAGCTGTGTGTCTGTCTGTGGCTCTGTGGATTTATAGAAACCAACTTAAAATTGTAGTAGCGCTCTGAAATTTTCAACACAAGAAGTTTAGGCCTTCTAATTTTATGTATGTCAAACAGAATGTTAAAATTTTAATTAGTTGTTTTTTAATTAATATTTTAATTAATTTTTTTTTTACAAAATGACTTTAAATCTAGATACAGCACTGAAATGTTCAACATAAATAGTTTTAGCCTTCTAATTGGACTTTTGAAAAATGATATGATACAATTTTAATTAGTTATTTTTTAATTAATGTTCTTAATTAATTAACAATTTGTTTTACAAAACGACTTCTAATAGGGTTACCAGCTCTAAAATTTTCAACATAAGTAATTTTGGCCTTCTTATTGAACTCTTGAAAAACAGAATTTTAAATTTTTATTTAGTTCTTTTTTAATTAACTTTTTTAATTAATTAATAAATATTTTACAGAACGATTTCTAATAGGGCTACAATTCTAAAAATTTTAACACAAAAGTAGTTTTGGCATTCTAACTGGACTATTGACAAAAAGAATGTTAAAATTTTAATTTGTTTTTTGATTAATCTTTTTAATTAATATTTTCACAAAAAGCTACTTTTAATCGGCTTAGAGCTCTAAAGTTTCAACATAAATAGTTTTGGCCTTCTAATTTTGCTTTCCACAAACACGTGCTAGAATAATCTTAAAGGCGTGTTGTATTATTGCATTAACGGAATTTTTTTTTTTTGTCTCGACAGGGGAGAGGCTTCTAATATTAAGGCTTTACGTAGCAATTAGATTTTAGTGAGTGAAGCGAGCTTTTTCTTTCGCAAAAATGAACCACTCAGCGAGAAGCGATAATAATGAACCTTTGAATGAGTAAAGTAAGCCTGAACCTATGTGTCAATGAACTTTTCAGCGAACAAAGCGAGCTCGATTTTGCGTAGCAATGAACCTTCCTGCTAGTGAAGCGCCAAAAACTGGGACCTATACACCAATGACGGATTTCCGCAACGCGAGGCCTTACAGATAGCTAAAATATTGCATACTGTTAAATTTCGTTGCGAAGCACGGTATTCAGCTAGTCTATATAATAATAAAACAAGCTGTGTATCTGTCTGTCTGTGACTGTCGATCTATAGAAACCTACTAAAATTAGAGCAGAGCTCTGAAATTTTCAGCTTAAGTAGTTTTGGCCTTCTACTTGTATACATGTCAAACAGAATGTTAACATTTTATTTAATTCTTTTTTAATTAATTTTTTTAATAATTTTTTTTTACAAAGCGACTTCAAACAGATACAGTTCCGAAATTTTCCACACAAGTAGTTTTAGACTTCAAATTGTAGTTTTGAAAAACAGAATTTTAAAATTTTGATTAGTTTTTTTTAATTAATTTTCTTAATTAATGAAAAAATTTTTTTACAAAACGACTTCTAATAGGGCTACAGCTCTGAAATATTCAACATAAGTAGTTTTGGCCTTTTAATTGGACTTTTGAAAAACGGAATTTTGAATTTTTATTTTGTTCTTTTTTAATTAACTAATGCACATTTTACAAAACGACTTCTAATAGGGCTACAGTTCTGAAATTTTCAACGTAAATAGTTTTGGCCTTCTAATTGGATTTTTGAAAAACAGAATTTTAAATTTTTATTTAGTTTATTTTAATTATTTTTTAATTAACTAATTAATTAATTAATATTTTACAAAACTATTTAAAATAGGGCTACAGCTCTAAAATTTTCAACATAAGTAGTTATGGCTTTTTAATTGGAGAAACAGAATTTTAAATTTTTTTAGTTCGTTGTTAATTAATTTTTTTAATTAATTAATATATATTTTACTAAACGATTTTAAATAGGGCTACAGATTGAAATTTTCAATATAAGTAGTTGTGTCCATCTAATTGGATTTTTGAAAAACAGAATTTTAAATTTTTATTTAGTTTATTTTAATTATTTTTTAATTAACTAATTAATTAATTAATATTTTACAAAACTATTTAAAATAGGGCTACAGCTCTAAAATTTTCAACATAAGTAGTTATGGCTTTTTAATTGGAGAAACAGAATTTTAAATTTTTTTAGTTCGTTGTTAATTAATTTTTTTAATTAATTAATATATATTTTACTAAACGATTTTAAATAGGGCTACAGATTTAAAATTTTCAATATAAGTAGTTGTGTCCATCTAATTGGATTTTTGAAAAACAGAATTTTAAAATTTTATTTCTTTTTTAATTTTTTTGTAATTATTTAACAAATATTTTACAAAACGATTTGTAATTAGGCTACAGTTCTAAAATTTTCAACACAAGTAGATTTGGCCTTCTAATTGGACTGACAAAAAGAATGCTAAAATTTAATTTGTTTTTTAATTTTTTCACAAAAAGTGACTTCTAATAAGCCTAGAGCTCTGAAAGTTTTAACATAAGTAGTTTTGGCCTCTAATTTTGCTTTTCACAAACACGTGTTAAAATAATCTTAAAGGGGTGTTGTATTATTGTATTAAAGGGAATTTTTTTTTCTCGACAAGGGAGAGGCTTCCAATTTATCAAGCCTTTGTGTAGCAATTAGATTTTAGTGAGTGAAGGGAGCTTATGTTTACGCAGCAATTAATCTTTCAGCTAGCGAAGCGAGTCTATGCTTGCATAGCAATGAACCTTTTAACGAGTTAAGTAAGCCTGTGTTTATGTGTCAATGAACTTTTCTGCGAATGAAGCGAGCTCGATTTTGCATAGCGATGAACTTTCCTGCGAACGAAGCGCCAAAAATACGAATGACAGATTTCCGCAACGCTAAAATATTGCACATGTTAAAATTTCGTAACGAAGCACGAGTATTCAGCTAGTTAAGCAATATTTAACAGTCTTTAAATCCCTCACACTAACTTCGATTTTGTATGAGGCGTGCAAATCGGGGAGGGCTAATTATGCCATTTGCTGTCATCCAATCGAGCAATAACTTGTCAGATTGATTCGATGTTGATGACAAAGCCTCAATTAAGTTTTGTGGACTATTACTATCATTAAAAGACTGTTTTTACACAAGCTACTATTGTTTTTAGTAGGGCTAATTAGTACTCACCGTCCACCCATCGAGCTGAAACTTGGCAGATAGATTCACTGTGGATGACAATGCATTTTATCAAATTTTTAGGCAAGTCACTGTCACTAAATGGCCACTTTTACACATGCTTTTTATTGACGCTTTGATTTACTTATAAAGCCATTTCTTATCATGAGATTAAACATTTAAACTTGGTAGACGCACTCGTTGTGTACGACAATGCTTTCTATTAAGTTTTGGGACAGTCACGCAAAGGCCGTTTTTACATGCAATTCTATTGCCTTACTTAAGACTTACCAGTCTACCCACGTTCTTTTATTCAGACACAAAACTTAAAACATGTAAAATTTGACGATATTTAATGACTGAAATCTTCCACTTTTAAAGTTACCGAGACAGAATATTTGAAGAGCTAATTAACCCACTTGCTGTCATCTAATTGAACTGAAACTTGGCAGATGGACTCGTTTGGATGAAAATTTTAAAAATGAATTCAATATTTAAAAAATGGATGCAATATTTTCTTTACCTTTGCACACTATGTAATGTAATCGTTTCGTAATCTATTGGAAATATTTTTCAGTAGCTGCGGGGTTCCTTGTTGCGGATACCCGACATTGGTGTATAGGTCGCATCTTATCTTTTGGCGCTTTACTCGCAGAAAGGTTCATTGCTGTGTAAAACCAAGCTCGCTTCGCCTGCTAAAAGTTCCATTGTAACAAAAAAACAGCTCGCTTCACTCGCTGAAAAGTTCATTAAAACTTAAACACTGGCTCGCTTCGCTCGTTGAAAGGTTAGTTGCTACGCAAACACAAGCTCCCTTCGCTCACCGAAACTCATACTCTAAGCTTATTTGAAGTCACTTTGTAAAGACCAATTTTAAAAAATTAAAATCCCTTTCCCTGTTAAGGTTGACGAGGCAAAATCGTTGGAGGACTAATTTATCCACTTGCCGTCAACCAATCGAGATGAAATTTGCAGATAGCCTCGTTGTAGATAAAAAAAAATATTCAGTCAAGTTTTGAAGCTCGTAAATAGTTCGGAATGGATATTTTTTACTTTGTGGTCAACACAAAATAAGTTACAATTGCTCAAAAAATTGGCAATACATATAAAGGATTTAAAGTAAAAACTTTATTTATATGAGTTATAGCCTTTCTAAAGGACAAATGCTATTTGTATACACTTTTGCCATGGTATCTAATGGTTCAGTAATGAAACGAAAACTTAATGCCCAGTAAAGATAGACAGTAGGAATTATATTCGAATTAAATTTTCATATAAAGATGACATAAACTTAAATTTAATTTATTAAAAAAAAAAAAAATTGATGCAATACTTTTTTTATATGCATTGACATTTGAGTTATAAAGTGACATGAATAATTACATCAATAATGGATACATTATAAGTTAAATTATTCAATTTAAAAGTTTTAAAAGAAATTGAAAATCTACATTCCACTGTTTTTTTTTTTGTTTTTTTTTTTTTAAATATAGTAACTATAGTAAAGAAGTATTTGTTTGTTATGCAAAATTGACAGTTTTGACGTTTGATTGTTGAGTAAAGATGACAGTAAAGAAGAAACCTTAATCTATCTGTCGAATGCATAGATGGAAAAGGCCAAGTTTTATTTTTCTTCCGGGCGGGTGAACAACGACATCAAGACTTCCCCCCTCGGTGTTAATTTGTAAGCGGCAGTATATCCTCAGGCAGTATCCTCACAGAGTGATAATGGACTGCCTGAAAATCCAGTCCATTATCACTCTGTGGGGCAGTAGGGACAGAAAAATCAGTTAACTGTCACTACAGGACAGGGCTCCCTGCTATGCGAAGGATGACTTTATCGCTCTTGGCTATTGTATCTTATCGCTCTTGGCTATACAGAGGTGACTTGTCAATAGACAAGGCAGCGTTTTTTTTCCCTTTTTTTTTTTTTTTCCTGATTTCGCTGATGTTGAATTCTGATTTTGTTGATGAATTGATGTTGGAAAAGGAATGGAAAGATTGAGCATCCTACTAAAAAGTTTTGGATGATCTCATTCGATTGGAATTGCAATTTTCCTTCTAAAATAGACATGGGCGCCTCCAAGAGGGTGCAAGGAGGTGCACTTGCACTGGCTCTTGAAAAATTAAAAAAAAAAAAAAAAAAAAAAAATAAGAGAAAAGATGTAAATTCCGAGATAAAATGAGCACATATGCCGTTTTTACTTTTATGTTACAATGAGAATTTTCTTCCTATTAATTGAGTCTTTTGTTTCTTGCCTATGTCATTTTTTGTAGCCGATTTTCTGGCGCTTGTTTTTTATGATTATTAGAGGCTGATGAGTTGAAGTATTTATTCCTTTTATTGTATAATCATTTCCTTTGTAGTTCTCAAAATTCTAAAAAAAATGTTTTGTTTTTTAAGTCATCAGCTATTAATCTTGAAATTTATTTTTAGAATTCAATTGGACATATTCCAATATTGCCTTCGTGTTTCCTTATGAATTTTTTTTTTTTTTTTTTTTCATTATATCCGAAACTTGGAAGAAATAAAATGTTACTCTTCTGTATTTTTGCATTTTCATGTTCCTCTGTTCTAAACACCGTCTCTTGAATGCCGTGAGATCTAGTTGGATGCTAAAAAAATCGTTAAAAATATATATTTTAATATTTTTACTATTTTTTTTCTCTCTTTAACAGGGTCGCGTTTTCAAAAATATATGCAATGAATTTTAACTATTCTCAAAGAGCATAATTTAAAATGTATAGTTATTAATTAACATTTCTAAAAAAATTAATGATTTTGATAAAAATCTAGTCTTGCACCCCCTTGCAAATATTCCTGGGGGGCCCATGAAAATAGATGTGTTTTTGGAATACTTAGTATGATTGAAATACGTTTATGAGTATTTTTTGTTTGAATTCGGTAATAATAACAGTGATTAAAAATAATTTCAATACTGTAATTCGCCAGAAATCGATACTAAATTCATATATTATATGAACAAATCTATAAGAGAGCTGCAATGAAAAAAAAGCCTGCCAATTTCTTTACTGCAAGATCTGTCACATTTGTTGAGACATATAGTCGACTTGCCGCTTTAAGCTTTTTCCAGTGTTCATATAATTTTTGTTATAAATTGTCTTATATTTTTAAATTTGACTAATATTAAAATTCTCAGTTCAGTAATGAATAACTTTTTTCGTGCATAACACTACCCTTTAAAAGATTAATGCACTATACTAAATAATAACAAAAAACAATTAAAATTTTTATTTATTTACTAGTTAGAAGAAAAAATTCTTCAACGTAAGTGAGAAAAAAAAAGCTCTCGAAAAGAACTAAAATGGTAAACAGTAATTATCATCAATTCATTTAATTCGCGCATTATTCACTCGTTACAACATCGAAGAATACAATTGAGAGACTCGATTGCTCCCCATTTTTAAACCTGAAGCTAATCCAATAATATTTATCTTGGCTTAGATTCTCTACCATGGCAGGCCAAATACTGTGCTACTCGCCGCCCTTGGGTTTGGAACCCGCTGGTAAAGAAAATCAATTAAGCAGCGCAGTTGGGAGTTATAGGCGTCGAAAAGGGATTAGTTTGTTAGTCGAAAATGGCGATAAACCTACTTCAAAGTTACAACCGGTTCCGAATGGGTTTCGAGCTTGCTCGCACCTTCTTCTCTTCTAACCTCCTTGACCTGCAATGTACTGGTCAACGAATCTTTAAACCTTGTGTGGTCACAAATTAAAAAATTCTTCAATTTCAGCATGATTTTCTCCTTTGCGAGTAGAAGATTAGACCAAAAAGTGACAAGTTTTTGATTGCAAATACCATTCTGCATATCTACTTCTTGCCAATTAATTATATTATAAAGGTTTAATATCGGGGTGCCATCGCACCCTCTAAGCTTCATCTAGATACAAAAAATCATACTCTAAAATAACTTTAATAATTATTGAAAAAAAAAAAAAAAAAAATTTTGATCAAATCGATACTACAGTATAATTGCATTTCTACAGAATATTGTAAGAACCCATAATTCCGAACAAGACGCTATCACAAAGCTAGAAGGACCAAAAAGTTTATCCCCTTGTTCTCTCCAAAAGTGCTTCAGACAGCTCGGAGAAGGGGAAAAAAAGTACCCCTTCTTTTGGTAACTTTGGATTTGAGCAGTGGCGGCTCGTGGGTATTAAAAGTGAGGGGGCCCAAAAGCAATTGCATGTCATGGGGGGGGGGGGGGGGACATGCAAATATCAAAACACATGAATTTCATGTAATTTTGTAAATGTTACTTAAATATATGTGGGAAAAACAAAACTACAAGATTATTATACAGTTAAATTATCTAAGCATACTGATATCTGATAAAATAAATATTTTAATAAAAAGAATTATTATTACCAAAACGAAGCGACGTTTCGTTTGAGAATGGACGACGTCAGAAAGGGTAAAATGAATACATTTGCATCTTTTGCTTTTGAAAATTAAAAATGAGGAGAAGAATTCCTAGGCAAAAAGGTAAAGTACAGGCTTCAGATTATTCAATTGAACGTAAAATTACGACATATCTATTTATAAATTGTTCCGTAAGAAATCCGATACTCATTCACGGTTGAAAATTCCTGGTTTGAAGTTTTAGCCGCTTTGCACCCTTTTGTATGCGATCTGCACCCCCTTGCCACTGTCTATGCATTTGAGGGTTTAAATTTTTTATTTATAGAGATTATTTTAAGGATTTTCTTGGTCTTCCGGGAAGCCTACCAAGAGCTGGACGCTATCTCAATGACCAGTGGTCAGTGATTAGGAACAGCCATAAGTACGATATTATCGGAATTCACTGTAAGATAAAAAAAAAATTTAATTAAAAAAAAAAAAGTGTGTTAAAGTTTACCTTTTTGCTCCCCTCCCCCTTAAATATAACTAATTACTCCTAATCATATAATGAAAAGCATGTTATAATTAATAATTTTATTAAATTAAGAATAGAAAACACATTAAAATGAACTCGTGTCGATTGGACGAAGTGTAAAAGTTAAACAGCCTTGAAGATAAAACTTTTTTAATATAAGAAAAGTTACCAATATTTTCAACAGTATAAAACATTTTATGTACAATACAGGTGGCTGGATTATATACCAACAGTGTAGGAAGCAAAAGCTTTTTTATTTTGTTTGACATCATAATAATAAATTAAAATACTAATCACAAAAAAATAAGTGAAAGTACGAAAACCGATGTCACTCAATTTCTATTCTGTATTTAAGAAAAAGAAAACAAAGAGTTATAAAATAAATTAAGTCAAGACCTTGGTTAAAAATTCTGTAGAAATCACAGAGGAAAATTTTTCATCAAATATTACATGAATCATAGAAAGAAAAAAAAAAAAAAAATGCCGACAGTAACAATTTCACTTTTCGTAACTTACGAGTAAATACTTAAATAAATAATTTTATAATGTTTTAAAATAATTTAAATAAATCATTTTAAAGACATCGGTATTGCTCCTAATATTCAAGTTAATGATATTTCATGAATCAATTCATGCAAAATAATTTTGGCTTAACAGTAGAACTAACGAAAAATGCCATTAACTTAGAAAGTGCAATATTTATAAATTTGCAACCAAAGTCAAAGGGATTGTTATATTGACCAGTTCAACAGTTTTAATTTAAATTCATGAAAAAATTAATAATTACTTGATTTGAGGATGAATAATTACTTGAAAAGTGCATTGCATATGCATCTCAAATTTGAGATGTCTACTTACATTGAAACCAACCTGCAAAACATCCGATGGGGCTCGATTCGACCACGTTTCTCATGTGAATTGAATATATTGCCTCTGGTCAATGAGTTTTGACATAGAGATAGTTAAAAATAGGTGTTTTACCATGATTCTTGATATTTTGAAAAGAAGTTGAGCAAAAATGGAACTCGCTTCAAATTTTAATATTTTATTTCATTCAGAATTTATCTTGAGAATTGGATCCTACCTGAGTTAAGAATAAACATCGTTTCTTCAATTTTAAGAATGCACAAATTTTATTTGACAATTTCAAATTGCTTGTATGATTTTTGTTTTTAAAGGGTGTAGGTTCATGACTCAGATTCTTTACTAAATGCTCATGAAATTTTTTTCTGGTAACAGTAACTAGGTTTGCTTTATCTACGTTTTACATATTATTTGGGAGAGAGGGAGGGGGGGGGGGGGGTTAAATATTCTGTAACTGTGACGTTTATCTTTTAACTTTAACACAGCATTATACGATGGCTTAGTTCTAGTGGAGCCACTTATTTAGAGAAGAATATTTTTTATTCTCTGTATAGAAATTCTTCCGTTGATGGCATCGGATTGTAAGTTACTTTAATAATTTAATAGGATATCAAATATTAAGGTGAGACAAATTACTTATTCCGATCATATGGACATTTAAATACTCAAACATTTTTCAGGAAAAAAAGTAAATATCTAAATAAAAACAATTTGCAGAGAAAATCTTACTCTTACATTTTGAAAAACAAAGAGCGAAAATGAATGCAATGGATATTTATTGTAGCCACTTTTTTCGCACCGTCATACTAGAGGACCAACGTGCAATCGCCGTCTCTACAAAAAATGGCCATTTCTTTACAGAGAAGTCCACCCCAAAGCAGAGCTATCAGGGATGTTTTAGAAATTGTGTATTTATGCTTTGGGAAAACAGGATGTCACGTGAAAGTCGAAACCTTATATGCCCTATAGGTTTCAAATTCAAGGTCTTCCGAAGAAGGGGTCAATTTGTCCCCAGGAAAACTAGCATCTTTAAGAGAAGGGTCGCTTTTTTGCAGTAATGATTGTGATTGATTAACATTTTTTCGAGTTTGTTGCAAGAGCTCCCTACTCCCTTTACAATAGTTAATGTCTAATGACAGAATAAATAAGTTTTAAGCTTCTTTTTTTTTTTTTTTTTAAATATCAAAAGAAATCCCACAACAAAACAATATTAACAAGCATATATGTAAGTGGGGCCAGGGTCCAAAAAAGTGAGGGGGCCCAGGCCCCCCTGGCCCCCTGCACCAGCCGCCACTGGATTTGAGTCTTAAGGACACAGACAAAGTCATAAAAATCAGTTGTGTGACAGTGCAAGAAATTTGACAGTAATATATAACCATGGTCAGATTTTTTAAGTTTTACTCTTTATTTTACAAAATGTAATACTTCATTAACAATATGTTTTTATTTAGATTAGAGTTCGCCAGAGTGGCGGCTCGTGAGTAGTAAAAGTGAGGAGTCCAAATCAACAATGGTATGTTTTTTGAGGAGGGGGGGGGGGGCAAATTTCAAAATTCACGAGTTCCATGCAATTAAATTTTATTCAAATGCCCGTAAAACAAAGCTATAAGAATAGTTAAACGAATTATCCAAATAACTTTTAATAAAATATATGTTCTAATAAAATGAATTATTATAACAAATTCAACACTGCAGCATTTCGTTTGAGCCAATGGCTTTCGAAAATTAACCCCCATGTCCCAAGGTTTTTGAACTTTATGGCTCATGGCTTTCAAAAATTTAAAAATGAAGAGAAGAAGAGTGGTGAAATTTTCAGAAAAAGTATGGATTTTAAATTATTCATTTAAACATAAAATAAATGAATATTGATTCATTAATATTACAGTTCCAAATTTCATTACTCAACAGGAAATTTTTTTCAATCTTATACTTTTACTTTTTAAAAATTTTGGTTGTTCACTGTTCAGTCCGAGCCTTTTTGTCACTTGTGGAATGTATCAGAATTTTTTTTTTTTTCATTGTTGTCCTTATAAATGGATATTTCAGACAACTGAATGAGTTAAAGATAGCTAATATTCTGTGTTGGGAATGGCAAAAAAATTATATGGATTAAAATACTTTAAATAATGTTTCAATTGCAAAGAAAAAAAAATCTTGTTTATTGCTACCCCATAGAAGGAAGTTTCAATGCTATACCAAAGTAAAGGTAAAAAGATGCTGAAGGTATAGTGGGTTCTATGTTTGCATACTCAGATGGGGATTTAGACGTCATTCAAGTCAGTAAGGTTGCTACGCTGACCATTATTGTCTATTATATATCAGCAATTAGGTGGAGAAATAGGATGGGGAGAGGGGGATGGGGGCACTGCCTAGTTTTACTTGCTGTATAACTCATATACCTAATCACCTCTAAAATCGAATGCATTAAAGGAAAAATTATATTTTTATGATAATTAAGAAAACGAAATACATAACCAATTGAGCTCATCCATGCGAATGGATCTGGGATTATCCGGACAAAATGCGTCTCTAAATATTTTTTGAAACAGTGAGCCACAGGTGTCACTAGCTGACTGGAATCATAGACTGGAATGGGCGCGAAAAAGAATTTTAAATATGAGAGTAAGTAAAGTTTGGGTTTAACTTTTTAAAAGAATTTAAAATTATCTTCAATATTCTTTGGAACTATTGGTTTTTAATGTAAATTCGTTCTGAATAAATGATAAATTCGATGTAATGTTATGTTTCTTGTTATAGAAAGATAGGTAAGAATTCTAGAAAAACTCCTTTCCTATTGGATAATATTTCGCGCCGAAACCACTCACGTTGCTTCCTTGTGATGCTCACTTTCCAGTGAAAACAGAGGGCTGCTTCAAAATTGACTTTGGTTTTATCTTTATTTTCGCGCCCAAATCACTCAGCTAGCGACACTTATGGTGGTTTTGGAAAACGTATTTGTTGCCTCGGTTCCTATGGAGGAGATTCTTCAAATCGAATCTATAGAAGTCGGCTTTGATGTTATGTGTTGTGTTTTGTTTCTTTACCTTCGATGTTCTTTACCATGTTGTACCTTTCAGTTATTTAATAATTGTGAATGTGAAAAAGAAGATTTCTGAAACAACCTCTTCCCACAAAGTAAGAATTTTGACATTAAATGAATTTGATTTGGAACAAAGAACTCAACTCAATTTGCATTTATTTAATCTCAAAGTTAATAATTTTAAAGAACGGAATGACTACTAAATGGTGCATAAACAGAATTAAAATAACAATGAGAAAGAATATGTGATAATTTTGTTAAATTTCGAGGTTATGTAATTTTTAAACAAAAATAATTCCACTACCTTTTAAAATTTTTACAAAACATTATTCTAAAGACATTGGCTTTGCGAAATGTTTATTTGTCATGTAATGCGATAATGTCGCGTTTCTAATATGTAATAAAACTGAACCACTTAATCTTATTTGCATAAGTTTTTACGAACAATAATCAGGGTTCATCTGTTTTATTTCAGCCCCTTGCAGTGTCATAAAAAAATCTTAGGTACAGGTGCAGTATGAAGGTCTATTCCTAGTTGACGTTAAAATATCGCCAAGCCGATTTGGCGCTGTTTTGTAGGCGATACAGTTCTAAATTTGGCAATCCCATTTTTTTTATTGACGCGTTTTGGCTTCAACCTTCCTATACTACAAATCATGGAGCTGGTTCGTTTCTCAATTTTTCATATTGGAATCCGAATTGGCGACATTCTGGCTTTGTCGCCAACTTTTCAAAAGTGCGCCAACCCATAAACGTGAACTAGGAATTTACCGATAAAATTCAATATGTTGCACTTCATGGCTTTTATTTCAAAATATGTCTCCAGAAAACATTAAAGATAAAATTCCTTAGTTTGAAACAATGATGAATTCTGTGTTTTGAAAATATGAAGCAGTATATCCTGAATTAGTGATCGATGCAGCGTTTCATTGACTATCAAATCTCCTTGTTGCTGTTAAAAGAATGAATTTTTTTTCCTAATTGAGTTACTAAATCACATCAGCTGAAGCAGCTTGGCTATGTTTCCAATTTAGCAAATAGAGAAATGCCCTTAATCAATTGCATCATCAGTATTTACCATGGACAATGTGGTCTGCGCGATAAAAAAAGTGGCAACAGAACCGTAAATATCTGGAAATCGTGGAAATGTCAGGGAGCTTTCTGATTCGGGAAAAAATCAGGGAAATGTCAAGGAACTTTTTAAAACTTCATGAAAATCAGGAAAATTTTGTATTGTTTAAGGCACGTTCATTATATAATTTGGCGCTATTTACATGGGAATTTGTTGTGGTAAGCCATTAGAAGTTTAATGTTACGGAATAATTTAAACTTTTCATTATCAGCAAAACTATTTTTTAAATAATTGCATATTATCTCTTTAGAATACATGTTCTATTTGATCAGGGTGTCTAGACATCTGGAAAACCTAAAAAATTGGGAAAATTTGTAAAAAAGTTTGCCCTAAAATCAGGAAATTTTTTAGAAATCTGTCAGGGAAATCAGAGAATTATCAGGGAACTTTTTTTCCTGAATTTTGTGGCCACCCTGTAAAATAATGAAAAACCATTACGACTTTATACAATGCAGAAATATGAATAGGCTTGCCTGTAAACCCATCCTGTATTTTAAATTTGATTTGAAAAACATCCTAAGTAACAAAAGCGGATCATACGATTTTCATAATAAAACATTTACACACGTTAATTAACATGTCTGCATAATATAATTATTGTCAAATTTTATTTATAAATATGTATACATGTAGTTAGAAAATGATTTTTAAAAAAGCCCTGTTTAAATCCCCCCCCAAAAAAAAAAAAAAAAATTTTACCGATTTTTAAAAAAAACAAAACCCTCTGTTTTTTCAACCCTGCTTTCAGGCAAGAACTCTGTTTCTTATTAAAGTCGCTTGTTGGATTCGCAAGTCCTTGTTTTGTTTAGTTTTGAAGTACAATTACATCTTTCTACTCAATTTGAACTACTAAATATGGTTTTGACGATATAGACTGAGAGGTGACTGCAAGTTTAGGTACCCCATCGAACATCATTCTGAATTTTTGGTAGAATACGGAGAAAAAGTTAGCAGATTACGAATCCGCTGGTCTACCGTGGCCGAAAGTAGTCGAAAATCGACTTTGAACGAGTTGAACTAAATCCGATTGCCTGATCTGTCATAACTTGCCAAAAAGTAAACAAATTTTTTTGTCTGGTAACCCACAGCACTTATTTTTCAATGAGGAAGGGCGCGGACGATTTCTGCTACCTGGCTGGGAGAATTTGCACTTTTTAAAAGTAAGCCAAATTAGCGACATCAGTGACGTAATATTTATTGTCAACTTGGCTCACTTTTAATAGATGCCAGTAGACCGTCGCCAGATTTATGAATCGTCTGCAACCTTCTTAATTGAAAATTAAAGAGCGTTGGGTTATCACATAAAACAGAATGCTCATTATTTGGCCAGTTATGGCGGATTTGGCAGTCGGATTTAGTTCAACTCGTTCAAGGTCGATTTTCGTCTAGCTTCGGCCATTTTTGCCCAGGCATACCTGTGGATTTGTAATCTACTAACTTTTTGCCTCATTCTGTAAAAAAACTCTGTTGAAATTCATAGTCTTTCAGTGTTAAAAATTTCGAAATTCATCGATTTAAATGTATTAATCGATTTGAGGAAAAAAAAAAGTTTTGAAATTTCAAACAGTTAATTTTTGAAAAATTTTACTCTTTGTCTGTTTACTGGCTTTTTATGGATTAGTTGGTGTGTAGGGTATCAAAATTGTTTAAAAAGCTGTTATAATTATGTATGTAATTCAAAATGATGTTTGATGGGGTACCTAAACTTGCAGTCATCTTTCGGACTAATAATTATGATGCAGTTCAAGTGTACAAAGAAGAGGATGTTAGTGAAATCGGACATTCAAAGTTCAGAAAATTCAGTCTGCTGAATGGATTTTCTTTTCTTTTTTGAACTTGATTTCAATTGGAATGGAAAGTTTGTATTGACTTACTAGTTGTAATAAGAAGTTAAGATTGTGTACAAACACTTGTGTATAGCAGAACTTGATTTTATTTCAAAAACATAATTTCAAAGTTTCACACAAAGCAAAGCAGTGTATTTTCTTTTATACACAAGCAACATTCTGTTAACAAAATATATCATGGAAAGAAATTTCATTAATATTCTTAAAAAATTACTTTCAGTAAGAATGCAAGATTTATTTCTATCAACATTAATTTTTTATTAAGTAAATAAAAGAGAAACAGGCTAAAGCTCTTTATCTAAGGCTATATAAGAAATGTATTATTTCCTTTAAATGGCAAAAGGTTCTCAGTTCAAACATCTGAGATGCTAGCAGAGTTCATCCTAAAAATAAAAAAGGGCAGGGTGCTATTTTTCAAAAAAGGGCAACTCCTGTTTACTAGGGCACTTTTAAGGCAAATTGCAGAAATTTGTGTACGTTTTTTTGCCATAATTTCAATATTGTTTGACTTTTTTTTAATTAATAAACAACTTAAAATTTTGGATTTTTTGAAAAAAAATTAATGCAAAAGGTCGTGAATAAAAACTTGCTCAGAAACTTAAAAGATATCAAAATACTTATGAAATACTGCAATGAGACTGAGAAAATTATTCAAATTAAAGGACCATCTACACCAGCATTAGCCACTACGCGGCCCGCATGCTAAATTTGACACGCGCACAGATTTCTCTGTGTCCCGCCGGCTCCATAGAAGATAAAATTAAAATAAAATTTCATAGGACATACTTTTTCTTACATAACTTTTATTTATCCAAAATAGTATGTGTTAACTTTGTAAAACAGAGTTCTTTATTGCATGCCCGAAGAGACTATACAAAGGTGCTTTCAGCAAGGGGCTTTTCATCAAGGATAAATACAGGCATATCTTAACTGAATCTCATTTGAACAATTTATTAAAATTGATTGCAGCATATACTATAAAAGATATTGGCTCTATCATAAAATAAACTGAACGATTTTGATCGCTATCTTCTCACAATTGATATCTACTAAAACGAAGTAATCTGGGAGTACAGTTTATATACTTTTATTATAAGTTAGGTCAAATCGTATTGTCACGTTGGAACAAAAGATTCACTTCTTTTTTAGACTTTGACTTACTAATAATGAAAATTATTATTTTTTAATTATTTGAAAAAAAAGAATCTAATATTAATTGTAATTTTATTAAGATGAAAAAAGATCTATTTTTTTTCCTTTCTATTTAATAATGATTAACACGTACCACCGGTGGTACGATGAGACAGTCTAGTGCCGGCCACCGGTGGTACGCGCCGGCGGGAACGTGTTAAAGATGCATACAATGATGAGTCCCGCCCACGAAAAGCTCTAACGTAAGTCATACGGCCCGCCTCTAAAAGTTAGTGGCAAACGCTGATCTGAACACAGACAAATTGTTAATAAAGTATTACATTTTGTAAAATAAAGAGTAAAACTTAAAAATCTGACCATGCTTATATATTACTGTCCAATTTCTTGCACTGTCACCCCAACTGAAGACACACACAATCTAATACTAGACATTGCACATCACAGAATCCAATCCAATACAAGAATTGACCATTCCATGCCACGTAGAATCGATTCCATCCCAGAGTAGCGATACAAACTTGTGGTATGATGCCATGAAAGGGAGTATATGGTATAACCCCTCAAGTTTTATCCCTTTGTCTGTGTCCTTAAGTTTCAAATTCAAGGTTACCTAAAGAAGGGGTAATTTTCGTTCCCTTCCCCGAGCTGTCTGAAGCTCTTTTGGAGAGATGAGAGGATAAACTTCTTGGTCCTTCTAATTTAGTGATAGTGTCTTGATTAGAATTATGGGTTCTTACAATATTCTGTTGAAATTCAATTAAACTGTAGTATCGATTTGTTCAAAGCTTTTTTTTTTTCAATAATGAATTAAGCATTTTATTTTTCAACAATGAATTAAGCATTTTATTTTCCAATTATGATTATGGGGATTTTTTCTTAAATTTATTTTAGTGTATGATTTTTTTGTACCTAGATTCGAAGCCTAGGGTGTGTGATGGTACCCCAATATTAAACCTTTATAATATAATTAATTGGCCTCTGATTAAGATGTAGACCTGCAGAATGTTAAAAAAAAAGAATAAAATATTAATTGTAATTTTATTAAGATAAAAAAAATCAATATTTTTTTAAATTTAGTAGTAATAATTAAAGATATGTACATTGATGAATCCGACCCGCGAAAAGCTCCAACATAAGTCCACGGCCCACCTCTAAAAATTAGTGGCAAACGCTGATCTACACAGTAAAATTTTCATAAAATATTAATTTTTATAAAAATATCATTTTATAATACATTAAAATTAAGATAAGAATGTTTTGATGTAATGAATGTTAAGAGAAGAACTTTTCACAATTTATCCCCTTGCAAAATTTTCTAAAGTTTGAATGAATCAACCTTAAACTTCATTTTTTAGGTTTTGCCATTGTCAGATAGAGAATAGTGTTTCTCCAAATTTAACATTATTTATTGTGGGATATCACAAGGAATATTCAGACTGTAAAAATTGGATTATGTCCTTCAATTTGTGCATTTTTTTATTTTCTAAATCAAATTCTGCATTAAATCGGCGATTTTTTGCAGTGCATGTCGCTATTATGTAGGCTGTAATAGAATTTTTTATTTTTTTTAAATCGGAAATAATCTGGGATTTTGATTGCTATCCTGTGATGTTTAATTTTAAATATAAAATGGATGTTTAGAAATTAATTGGCAACAGGCAAACTACCCAAAACACCCCTCTATATTTAACAGGAGGGCATCACGATTATGTGTGTTCCAACGGAAATATTCTTTTTAAATTCTTAGTGTAAACATTTGATGGTTATACACCTTTAACTAAGTTAATCATTGCTTTCAGATTCCTTCCTTCTCCATTTTGAAGAAGGCATGGTAAAAAATCGGCATAATACCCTTAATCAAAACACGTATGAAATGGCCATCCATATTAACCAGAGTTCATCCTAAAAATGAAGAAGGGCAGGGTGCTATTTTACAAAAAAAGGGCAACTCCTGTTTACGAGGGCCTTTTTATAACAAATGGCAGAAATTGTTAAATGGTTTTCTGCTATAATTTCAATATTGTTTTACTTTTCTACCACGATAAATAGTTTTGAATTTTTTGAAAAAAATTAATAATGCTGTGAATCAAAAATTTGCTCAGAAACTCAAAACATGTCAAGCACAGTAATGGCTCTTCAGGCGGTAAAATTAAGACAGGAATGTTTGGATATAATGAATGTTAAAATAAGAACTTTTCACAGTTTAACCCCTTGCAAAATTTTCTTAAGTTTGAATGACTCAACCTTCAACTTCATATTTTAGGTTTTGGGATTGTCAGATACAGAGGTGTTTCTCCAAATATAACAATATTCATTGTGGGATATCACAAGGAGTATTCTGACTTAAGAACTTTGACTGTGTCCTAAAATTAGCATTTTATTTTTCAAACGGTGATTTTTTTTTTTGCCGTGCATGCCGTTATTATGTTGGCTACAATAATAGTTTTATTTTTAAATCAGAAATAATCTGGGATTTTGATTGCATTCCTGTAATATTTAATTTTAAATATAAAACGGATGTTTAGAAATTAATTAGTAACAGGTATAGTACCCCCCCCTTCCTTCTCCTTTAAATTGAACAGGAAGGCATCACTATTACGCGTGTCCGAACGGAAATAATCTTTTAAAATTCTTTGTGTAAATATTTGACGGTTACACATCTTTAACTAAGTTAATCAAGCCTTCCAAATTCCTTTCTTTTCTATTTTGAAGAAGGTGTGGTTAAAATCTGGCCAATTACGCTTAATCAAAACATATGAAATGGCCATCCATGTTAACTAATGGGCACTTGGAAATTGTTAGAATTGCCTGCAATCCATCAAATAATGACACATCTATTACATCTATTAAATGATTCCAGTCCCTCATCTATACGTTGCGCCTTTGAACATGAATGTGCAAGTGCGACTGGTGATTTCAGTAGGGGTAGTAGTCGGTAGTCCATGTATTGCGTATTGTTGGAGAAAAAAATATGATAGTTTTTTTAATTCTTGCAGGATGAAATTTTTCTGAAAAAGGTAGGAAGGGCGCTATTGTTTAAAGAAAAAGGGCAAGAATGAACTCTGTATTAACTAACAAGCACTTGGAAATTGTAAGGCAGCTCCCTAAAAATCCACCTACTAATGACGCACTTTATCTATCGACATCTATTCAATGATTTCAGTTTCTGATCTACCCTACGTTGCGTGTTTGAACATTAATGCGCATGCACAACAAGCAATTTCAGTAGGGGTGATTCACATATTGCATACTGTAGGGGGGAAAATGAAAGTTTTTTTAATTCTTGCAGGATGAAATTTTTTTCTGAAAAAGGCAGGAACGTCACTATTTTTAACGAAAAGGGGCAGGATTCGATAAACGCATAGGATGAACTCTGTTGCTAGAATAAATAGATGCAAGATATCTACATTTCTTTTGGATTGGAATTCCCTGATATATGCCGATAAAAACAGAACACAGAATTTCTATTAAGAATATTAAGGTTTCTGTGCTCACTAGGGTGGTCCTTATTTTTCAAATTTCTTTTTCCTCACCCCCTCCCCCACTTCCCCCCCCCATTTGATTATAAAAACATTATTATGACCAATATTTTTAAAATTAAAAGTGATTATCCCGTGCCGCAACGAGCTTGAAGTTCGCATCATGTAGCCACATTTTACTGTATTGCGCAGAGTGATCTTTATTTTTAAAGTTTAAAATTTCTTTATTCTTACCACCCATTTTTTTCCCTTTCACTATAAAAAGTTTATTATGGCCATTTTTTAAAAAATTAAAAGTGATTTACCCGTACAGCAACAAGCTTGAAGTTCTCATCCTAAAGAAGTATTTTACTGTATTGCACTGTGTCATTGACCAGTTCATTTATACATTACATAAACACGATCAGCTATCAAATACTAAGAAATTATTGAAGAATGGCATAACTCCACTCAGAAAGGGGTATTGAGGGAATGCAATTTTAGTACACTTCTGCGGGGTGAAAGAGAGTGGCAGTATATCTAGTATATCTCGACTTCCCACATATAATTCAGTGTAGAGTTATCTTTGATTAAAATCACTTTATTCTACATTGGTGTATAGTAGAGGGTTTTTCTTAAACCGTGGCCAAATCAATTGAATTTAGAGATGGCCGTTATTTTATATGTGATATTTCGAAATACATTATTTGCGACGCGCATTACGTTTGCTTTGAAAGTAAGATATTTAACTGTAATAAAAAAAATTATTTGAAAGTGAGACCCATATTTGTAAGTTTTAATCTTGTTATAGTTAAAATACTAAAACAATTTTTTTATAAAGAATAAAAATCTACATCATATGATTAATCTTTAATATATTTATAATTTTAGATTAGAAAATTATTGTTTGTATCATTCAAAAGTTTGAATCTGTTTAAGGAACTTAAATGGGCTTTAAAAGTGTATCGCCCGCTTTTTGGAAAGGAAACATTTGTTATGAAAATGCCAAACATAAATTTAAGAAAAAATCTTCGTATAGTAAATTGCACTAGAAAGAGGACTAAAAGTTAATAAAAAAAGTTCAATTTAATTAAAAAAAATAATTTTCTAAATTAAATTTATTAAAAAAACCAAGTGCGTTTTGTGATGTGTGGATGGTCTATGCAAACAGTACGCTAATATACACATAAATGTCTCTAAAAACACTCAATTTTTGTTGTATGAACGTTATATTACCTTTATTTGTTAAATTGTATAAATATTTTGCATCTTTCTTTTTTAATTAAGGAAATAACAATTTTGGACTATTTTCGTTCATTTTTGCCAATGAGGAACTTTCACGTTTTTTGGTTTTATTTTTAAATAAAAGTGGAGAAAAAATCATGAAAAACATTACTATTCTTTCAAAAATTTGAGCTCGTATAGATAGTTAAAAAATATTTAGTTTTTCACTTTGCGATTTGGGGGGAAAAAGCTACTTTTATGTGTGACGTCAACGCGCAGATGATGAACCAGTCTAAAACCTGTTTTAGCCTAGGTTCTTCCTCAGATTTTCAACGGAATCTATGCGTAACAACGTCACGTTTTTTTTATACGTTTTTGGTCACGTGACTTTTTCTTTGATTTCAAACTCGATTTTTGATTAATTGAAAGCACAAAAATAAAAAATAATTGCACTGCTCAAATATATTCGTTGGATAACACTAGAAAATACAAAAAATATCCGTTTTTCTCACTTGTGCAAGTTCCTCATTCTGTGTCCATTTTTAGCATTTTCAATATCAATGTGGCAGGGGTTAATATTAAATTATTAAAATAAATTTTAATACATTGTCAAAATTGGTTAAAAAAATAAAAAATATGTGTGTGTGTGCAATCGAATCCGAAGCAATTTAACCAATTAAAACCTGTTTTAGACCAGGTTCGTCCTCTGATTTTCAACGGAATCAAATCGTAACAACGTCACGTTTTTTTTAATGCGTTTTTGGTCACATGACTTTTGCTTTGATTTCAAACTCGATTTTTGATTAATTGAAAGCATAAAAATAAAAAATAATTGCACTGCTCAAATATATTCATTGGATAACACTAGAAAATACAAAAAATATCCATTTTCCTCACTTGTGCAAGTTCCTCATTCTGTGTCAATTTTTAGCATTTTCGATATCAATGTGGCAGGGATTAATACTAACTTATCATAATAAATTTTAATACATTGTCAAAATTGGTAAAAAAAAAAAAATTTGCTTGTGTGCAATCAAATCCGAAGCAATTTAAATTTTTCAAAAAATTGAATTTTTTATTGTTTTTTTAACTACAGTCTTGTTGCGGCACGGGTTAATAATAATTTATCAGAATGAAATTTGGTACACTGTCAAAAGGGAGGAAAATGAGGGGGTGAGAGATAAAATCGGATGAAATTTTATTTTTGACCCCATATAAGGACCACCCTAATGCTCACATTTGCGCAGATTAAATAAAAATTTCAGCATTCCGGATAAACCGCAATTATTATTATTTTTTTTTTTTATAATAATATATTCATTCAGGTTACGATTTACTGTATAGTGTCTCTTAGGGACTTTTAAAAAAGTCGCCAAATTGAAAATTAAGTCAAAAGCCTGTGTCCCCATTATTTCAAAATAGGGTCATAACGCTGTGTTGCCAAATCCAAATCCTAACAGTTACTAAGGTTGCCAAAAAACCAAGTCGATGGGTTGCTATATTCCAAAAAACTTTCCGACTTTCAATAGTCTCCAAGAGGCACCGCACAGAAAATTTGAACCTATATTCATTTCTAATCAGTGCAAATTCGGCTATTACTATTTAAAAATCATCAAAATAAAGAATAAAAAGCCCCACTCAACTTCACAATTACTGATATATATATTGTCACGTATAACGAACTGTACACAAGAAATACAACGTTGGTGCTATGTCTCGTAAGTATTTATTAGAAAGAATTCTAGAGCAACGTTCAGTAACCGAAGAAACTATCCTCTGCCCCACTCAACTCGAGTGACTCTTTTATAAAGCCAGATCGAATGTTCCAGAACATTCACCGGAAACAAGTAAAGTTGGATTTGCATAGAAGCACTAATACATCCATCCGGAAACAAGTCGTACCGGAAATGATAGAACGTTCTAGAAGGTTCTTCTGGAACAAGAAATAAATAGAAATTAAATTTTAGTAAAGTGGGTGCCGGTGGTATTCGAACCACCGACCTATCGATCACCAGCCTCATGCGCTACCTCTCGGCTATAATGCCACATGTATAAATAACCAAAATGCGGCATTGCTCCCTTCTTAGGAGAACAGCGTCCCGCTGTTACGGTAATCTATCGGCTATAATTTGTCTTTTCCGAGCTCTCGTCATCGGTCCAGTGTATGCGGCTGGTATTTCGTCAGTGAAAGTATCCTCATCTCTTCCGCGGTGAACATGGTCCTCTTCAAAGTCAGTAGGATGGTTTCTTAAGAATTCATCTTGAGTCTCGGGATCGTGATAAGGCTTCATTCGAAGGACATGCACAGTGTCGATTGGTTTGCGTCTTCTTGACGTTGGATCGAAATCTTGTACCTCGTAGGTGACATCTGACAACCTTCGATTCACCTGGTACGGACCGAAGTACTTCTTGAGAAGTTTTTCCGACAAGCCCACTTTACGTACCGGTGTATAAACCCACACGAGATCTCCTGATTCATAGTGCACTGGCCTGTGCTTTGAATCGTATCTTTGCCGATCCTTTTCTTGAGCCTCAGATGTTCGAAGTCTGGCCAGCTGCCTAGATTCTTCGGCTTGCGTTAGCAATCGAATAACATAATCACGTCCTTGGTCGTCGTCGCAGTAAGGGAACATCGTGTCAAGTGTGGTTTCAGCTTCTCGGCCGTGTAGGAGATAGAAAGGTGTGAAGCCGGTTGTTTCTTGTTTAGCCGTATTGTAGGCAAATGTTACAAAGGGTAGTATCTCGTCCCACTTCTTATGTTCAACGTCCACATACATCGAGAGCATGTCAGTCAATGTTTTATTAAAACGTTCAGTAAGTCCATTAGTCTGTGGATGATACGCTGTCGTCATTCTATGGGTAATACTGCACAGACGATTGATCTCTTGGACAAGTTTCGATTGAAATACTTGTCCGCGATCCGTTATTATAACTCTCGGGGCGCCATGTTTTAGAAGTATTTCTTCGACTATAAATTTTGCAACTTCAGGTGCTTCTGCGGTTGGAAGAGCTCGTGTAACTGCATACCTAGTTAAGTAATCAGTGCAGACTATAATCCATTTATTTCCTTGAACTGATTTAGGAAATCTCCCCAAAAGGTCTATTCCAATGCGGTGGTAAGGTTCCGTGGTGGGAGGAATGGGTCTTAGCTGACCTGGGGGTCTCATAGGAATTGGCTTTCTTCTCTGGCATTCTCGGCAGTGCATGATGTATCGTCGAACATTCCGGTACAACCCTGGCCAATAGAATCGCTTCCGTATTCTGTCATAGGTTTTAGCGAAGCCCAAGTGTCCTGCTGTTGGTGCGTCATGGAAGTGATTTAAAATTTCCAATCTTAATTGCCTTGGGATAACTGGTAACCATTTCTTTCCGGTAGGATCGAAATTCTTTTTACAAAGTACACCTTTAATGAGTTCGTATCCCCTTTTAAGTGGTTCTGTTGTTCCATAGGCACGAATTATTTTGACTAAATCCTCGTCGTTCCTTTGTTCTTCTGCTATTGTAGTCAGGGAGGTGATGGAATGATCCGTTTCCAACGTCGTAGTAACTTCGGCAATTGGGTTTCTTGACAAACTATCAGCATCTTTATGCTTCCTCCCACTTTTGTAAACGATTGAGATATCGTATTCCTGAAGCCGAAGAGCCCATCTCGCAAGTCTACCAGAAGGATCTTTTAGCCCAGTCAGCCAGCATAGAGAGTGATGATCCGTGACAATAGTAAAAGGCTTACCAAACAAATAAGGACGGAATTTATTTATGGCCCAGACAGCAGCAAGACATTCTCTTTCCGTAGTAGAGTAGTTCCTTTCGGCCTTTGAAAGAGTCCTTGAAGCGTAAGCTATAACTTTCTCCTCCCCCTTTTGTATTTGGACCAGTACAGCTCCAATTCCGTAACCGCTAGCGTCGGTATGCAGCTCCGCAGGTGAATTCTCATCGAACAAACCTAAAACAGGATTTGAAGTCAAAGCTTTCTTCAATTTGCAGAAAGATTCTTCTTGACTTTTGGTCCATGTAAATTTAACATCGCCTTTTAGTAATGCTTGCAGGGGTTGGGCCTGATGACAGAAATCTTTGATAAATCGTCGATAATAAGAACATAATCCTAGAAAGCTTTTTACATCGTGAGTGTTCTTGGGCACAGGAAAGTTATTTACGGCTGTTAGTTTTTCAGGATCGGGTCTAACTCCTTCGCTTGATACGAGATGGCCTAAGATCTTGATTTGTGTTGCGCCAAAGTGACATTTCTTGGGATTAAGAATTAGACCTGCGTCTTGAATGCACTGAAGGACAACATTTAACCGGTCTAGATGGCTCTCGAATGTATCTGAAAACACTACTATGTCGTCTAAGTAGCATAGGCAGATTGACCACTTCAAGTGACGCAATAGATTATCCATCATCCGTTCGAAGGTCGCTGGCGCATTACATAATCCAAACGGCATGACTCTGAACTCGTACAGACCTTCGCCGGTGACGAATGCCGTCTTTTCACGGTCCCTATCGTCTACCTCAATCTGCCAATAGCCGGAGTACAAATCCATTGATGAGAAGAAATGAGCCCCTTTTAGACAGTCTAACGTGTCATCAATTCGAGGTAATGGGTAGACATCTTTCTTGGTTATTTTATTGAGGCGGCGGTAATCGACGCAGAAACGCCAACTTCCGTCTTTCTTTTTCACCAAGACGACCGGGGACGACCATGGGCTTTCCGAAGGCTGAATGATTCCTCTGTTCATCATCTTCTCAACTTCGTTCTGTATGAGACGGCGTTCTGTTGGCGACACTCTGTAGGGTCTTTGGTGAAGCGGCTCGTGTTCTCCAGTTACAATTCGATGTTTGACGTTGACTTTGCTTGCTCCGAATTTCTTCTGGTCAAACGAGCTACCATATTTTTGAAGCAAATTTAGCAGATCACCATGTTGTTCGGGGTTCAAACCAGGATCTATCATCTGTTCACAGACCATCGGTAGCAATTCGGTTCTTTTACTCAATTTGACGGGCGCCACTGCCTCGGCAATCGTGTTTAGTTTGCCTTTTCCCAGTTGCTCAGCAGAAGCTATGCACATTCCCTTGGGAATAGATCGAGCTTTGTGATGTCCGTTTGCTAGCCAAAGTTCTCCACGTCCGTTGTCAAGGGTGATGATAGTTGAAGGAATCGCTATTTCCTTGCTCAAAACCAGGTCTTTCTTACCTTCTACAATGACGTCAAGAGACGCGTTAGCTGGGGCACCATGAACCATAGCTCGTTTAATAGAACGTCCAGGTACCACATAATCTTCTAAAGCGTATAAATGCCAGGAATCTTCGTTCGCCAGTGTCTCTTGAACGGCGTCTTCAAGAACCAGTTCAGAACGACCACAGTCAATAACTGCTTGAGAGGCTTCTAAGAAATCCCAACCTAGGATTATATCATGGCTGCATTGCGGCATAACAATGAACTCAAAGGGTTGCACTCTACCGTTAATATCGAGGCGAAGTATGCATCGTCCAGTCGGCTGTACGTGTTTATGTCCTTTTTTTTAAACATTTAGAATTGAATAAAAAGAAAAAATTAAATGCGGGAATTGTCTATTCCCAGAGCTGAACTAGGCCATCATAGGACAAAAGAGGAGGTGAGGTCTGGCAATGAGAAAAATGTAAAGATTGTGAACTTAAAAAATTGTAAAATGGCATCACTGTTAGATTATTATGTTTTTCTCTTCTCGTGAAACATGTTTTAACTATTCACTCTCAACTTTAAAAGCTGATATGCACACTATGCTATGTTGATTGGTTTGTACACTCAATATCCTATTTTTGTGTACAATAACAGCTAATCAAGCTTTGATCTATAGTTTAACGTGTATTCCGAGCCACAATGAGCATCTGTGATTCCAATTTGGAACCCATAGCATGTGAGGTCAGAACTCTAACGACACAGCCATCCGATGGACCTTTTAAGTCTAATTCGCTGAAAACGAATGTTTGGCGCAGCAGAGCCAATGTTAGCTCTTGTGCCAGAAAAAATCAACCAACCAACCGGTTTCAAATCAATCAAGTTAAAAGTAGGATGTGTGTGACTCGTAAAATATATATTTCCTGTAAAATGACGGAGAAAATGCAAGGTATCTGTGTTTGAATGTCTTTTAATTAAGTAAAAACCTATGAGGATGGCTTATATCTGCAAATCACAAGCATAAAGCTTAATGCAATTTATGCTACAAAGAATTTGATATTGGGAGAATCCGTCGCGAAAGTTCATACGAAAGTTAAGTTTCGATTAATTTAAAACTATATTTTCATTCCTGCCAACTTTTACGGTCATTTTGTTTACAGTTTTATGAATAACTCGCTAAACTGTTGAATTTTACATTTTTTATGGAAATACTTGCTGCCTTTAATAACTAGTATGATTTTAACCAATCACTTTTTCCATTTCTGATAGTTAATAGCTTTTTGTTAAATGTTATTAAAATATCAAGATAACACTCTCCATCTGATTTTCGAGATCCGCAGATTTTTTTTCTTGAATTCTTCATTTATATGGTGTTTCATTTCTGCAGAACTAAGTTTTTTTAAATCCTTTCTATTAACTTCGATTTTGTGTGTGTATTGATGGCGTGCAAATCCCTGGAGGCCTAATTAACCCCCTTGCTGTCATCCAATTGGGCTGAAATTTGACAGATAGGTTTGATGTCGATGACAATGCATTCTATAATATTTCGGGGCTGTTACTGTTCCTAAGAGATCGCTTTTACGGAATACTTAACCAACTTGCCATCATCCAATTGCTTTCATGTTGCAAAAATTTTTTGTAATGAATAATAAAATTGTTTTAATCAGAATAAATTAAAGGCATTTAGATTTGGATGGGAGTGTGACATTCATTTTTAATAAATAAATTTTGAGGTGTAGTTTGTTGCACATTTTGCTGATAGAAATGTTTTTGATATTTAAAATTAGATGCAAACACCTATCATGCTGTTTACGGAATTGGCTCTGTGTAATGAATATAAAAACTTGCAATGCATATAAAGGATTAATATTAAAAATTTTGTTTTTATGGTTTAAATTTTTTTCCCTCATTAATTTTGACAGCTTTACAACCCTTTCTTTAAAAATTGTACATTCTAAGCTGGTTTTTCATTTATTGGTTTTTATTGTGTTTGAGACAAGCATTGGAACATCAACTTACAAGTAGTGCTGGCAAGTTTTTTGGAAAATTGCTAGTCCTCCTCAACACTTTACTTTGACTATGGATATAGAAGGACTAAAGAATCTTTAAGTCACAGTTCATTTGCGAATAACTAAATTCTTGTTTTATAAAACCCTGATTAAATCTATTTTTGTCTGTGATTCTGAAATATAGACATTGACAAGATTTGATAAAGCCCTTTTGGGTACATTTGAGCGTAAGATTTTAAGGACTATTCTTCAAGGAAAAATTATTGTTGGTTTCGACGGTACAATACTGAAGGAGCTATAGCTATCTATAAGGAGCTTGATATAAAATTTATCAAGATCAATAGATTAAACTGGGCTGCTCATGTTTTTAGAATGCATGACTCGCCCTTTAAAAAGGCTCATGTTGATGAAGCCTCAGGGATAAAGAAGTGGTTGATCTAAGTTCTGATGGATAGACGCAATTTTAAAGAGATTTTGGTGTACTAAAGGTTAGGAATACTGGAGGACCATTGTCATCCAGAGGAATGCATGGAAATCTCTCAAAGGAAAGCCTTGGCCCACCCTGGGCTGTTGTGTTATTGATGATGATGATAATGGATATAAAAAATTAGGAGTTGATTGCCAACTTTGCTTTATTTTTATAGGAAGTTTTGCAACCATTTATTTAGTGAAAAAGTTGCCATTTTTGCTGTGTGATTTTTCTGATTTTGAAAAATTTAGATTTTATTGTGAACTTATTAGGAGTTTTTAAGTATGCATTTTGGATTCCTTTTAAAATTTTGATTGAGTGTTTATTTTCATTTATTGGAACTCTGTAAGTTAACTACTTTTATAGTCCGATCGGGTTTGCAAGGTTTTTGCTGTCAATATTGTCGGATACTAAAAATATATGCCTGTTTTGCTTAAGATTTTTTCCAATTACATTGGTAAAATTTCTGAATTGGATCTTAGGACAAGTTTTCTTGTCTAAAATCATACAACTTTTTACAAGTTAATGAGATAGTATTGAATCAACCAAAATCAAAAATAAAAGTAGACAATTATATTTGACAAACAATCTTCATAAGGCCCGTGTTGCCCCTGTCATAAAATACTAGTCTTTTTACCCTTTTCCCCATTAATACAATCCCCCTTACACCCTCACCGAGAAAATTTTTTGGTACCTTTTCCCTGTTAATACAAATCCTAGAAAGAAACTCACAAAAACAAAGCATTCATTGGATCTTAAAGCCGCAAAAAAAAAATCATAAGAATTTAAAAATATAAATATAACACCCAAGATAAAAATTAAAAAATACATATATACAGGGGTCGCAGACGTCCTATATGTCCTATAAATCCTATATTTTTTTAAAAATCGGCAAAAACGTCCTATATTGTCCTATATTTTACAATTGTCCTATATATCCTATATTTCTATATTGATTCGATCTATATTTTCTTCGAATTCGTAATAACGGCGCCGTTCGTTTCGTTGCCATTTTTTATATTTCGGATTCTTGGCGCGATCGAAAGCGATGTTTGTAACGACGGCGTTTTATCTCTTGTGACGTCACGTGCTGCAATAACCTACAACTCAACTCTACTGGACCGGTGGACGCGGGAGTTGTAAAATTTAGACATGTAAATTTTTCCATTGCACGCTGTCTTGAATTTCAGATTTGTTTTCTCTTCCAACGTAGTAAATTAATTGGTCATAATACAGAGAGAGATTCAGCAACAAAACTTTGCCTTGAGGAAAACGGATAAAAACAACTTGTGATTAACTTGCAGGACTACTAAACAACATTTGGAGTGCTCAGTCAATAATTGATGAAGGAAGCAAAAGGGTTAAGATTTACTGTAAGATGTCGAATGGTGTATTCCAATACCGATACGGATTCTGCACCACATATTGTTTACATCAAACCGCGCCTAATTATGGCAACCATAGGCAGTTCTCTAGCTTTTAAAAAAATTGGCAGGACTGCCATTTTTTGGTGAAAATCACCTTGTCGCAGAATCCGTACCGGATTCGGAATATGAGCCACGATTTTTTCGTAAAAGTCGCCAAAATTAAAAATGACGTCAATACGCTGTGCTGTCAATCCAAACGATCATTAGGGTTTCCGAAAAACCAAGTCCCCGGTTCGCCACATTCGGATCTAAATCTCCCACTTTTCGCCGCCAATCCAACCGACACTGAATGTAAATCTGAACCAACAAAAGACTGTAAACAGGGATGAAAAGAAAATACTTAAAGAAATTGGAGTTGTTCAAGCAGTTATTGATGCTGGAAGCAAAAGACTCTAGTTTGCAAATACTGTAATTAATAAAACTTGATTTAGGGATGGAATATTGAGGCAATAACGGATGACATATTCAGGATCAGGCGACTTCTTTTTTTTAAAGGTGTGTTTTCTATTCTCTTAAATACAATATAACGAGTTAATTTTTAAGTTCCGTAGCAACCGTGTACAGTTATTTGATGTTTTAAATTGTCCTATATTTTTTTTTTAAAAATCCTATATATTCTTATTTTGTTACTTTGACCCCTGTATATAATATAGCACTTACAAAAACAAACTTCCCTTCGTCATAAAATTCAAAATAAATTTTTTGGAACCTTTTCCCTGTTAATACAAATCCTAGAAAGAAACTCACAAAAGCAAAGCATTCATTGGATCTTAAAGCCGCAAAAAAAAAAATCATAAGAATTTATAAATATAACTCCCAAGATAAAAATTAAAAAATACATATATAATATAGCACTTACAAAAACAAACTTCCCTTCGTCATAAAATTCAAAATAAATTTTAAAAAAAGAAAAGTTTTTGTTGTTACAAAATTATAAGAGGTTCTTAAACTGTTTTAAAAGGTCATTTAAAAGTCCTTAAATACTACTAATTTTGTACTTCTTAAAAACTGAATGAACCCTGAACATTCTTGGCTTTACTGTCCAGGTCAATTACTTTCTACCACTAGGGAAAACGGAGGGGAAATTTCAGAACAGACAGTTCTGCCTGAAAACTACTCATTGTTTTGTAAGTAATGCAAGTAGTGTAATATCAAAACTAATTAGAAGAGGCTTGCAATCCTTAGACATAATATTATAATATTTCGTTTAGAGTTTTTAAAAATTTAAGTGGCAACTTGATGTACAAAATTGATTCGTTTTCAGTTTTAAAAACTTAAGTGGCAACTTGATGTACAAGATTGAAAAAAATAAATTAGTTCTTCGACTGGATTTTAATGACGAGGTTTGTGTTCTTTTTTCTAACATACGCTACAGCTTATTTTGGTGGCAGCTGGTTGGATTTTATTGAGTTTTTATTTAGAATCGAATTCTAATTGTGATCATCAGATCATAGTATATTTATTGGTTTTTGGATCGCCAAGATCGTTTGCTTTAAAGTTGTTCGTCATCGAAAATTCGTCGAATGAGAATTAACCTGTTGCATATGTTGAGCATTTGAAATCTTGAACAGCTTGTTCTATTATTGATCATCGGATTAAAACTAGAAGATTTTTTTTGCTTTGGATCACTAAAATCGCAATATATTTGGAGTTTCTTCAGAAAATTTTGATGGAAAATTAGGATCATCAAGATTGGTTTACGTTGGGAATTTTTTCAGGAAGAATTGCTGAAAAATTACTTGTTTAATTTGAACCCGAACCAGGTTACTAGAGAAAATTAAAATGTCATATCTTGGAAAAGTTAAAAAGGAAGTTTTAAAAATTGTCACTGAAGAATTGGGAGAAGAAGTTCGTGACGAATTTAGAATAATTTAATTGAAAAATATTATTTTGAACAGCAAGAATTATGAGAAAGAATTCGTTGAGAATTTATTAGAAACCAAAAGCTGATCTTAAAAGAGCAGAAGAAGAAGCTCGCTAAGAGAAACTGAGACTAGAAGAAGCTCGCCAAGAGAAACTGAGACTAGAAGAAGAAGCTCGCCAAGAGAAACTGAGACTAGAAGAAGCTCGCCAAGAGAAACTGAGACTAGAAGAAGCTCGCCAAGAGAAACTGAGACTAGAAGAAGAAGGCTCGCCAAGAAAAACTGAGAATTGAAGAAGCTCGCCAAGAAAAACTGAGACTAGAAGAAGTTGCTCGCCAAGAGAACTTGAGACTAGAAGAAGTTGCTTGCCAAGAGAACTTGAGACTAGAAGAAGTTGCTCGCCAAGAGAACTTGAGACTAGAAGAAGTTGCTCGCCAAGAGAAACTGGAAGATCAGAGATTTGAGTTGGAAAAACTTAGATTGGAATTAGAAACTAGTCGAGTTGGTAATGCAACCCAACCTAACTACAATGTGCAACCCAGATCTCAAAATTTTGATTTGCAAAAAGTAATGCACAAGTTTGATGTAACGGAAGGATATATAAGCTTGTATTTGATCTTATTCGAGCGGCAGGCTACTAAAGCAAATTTGAACGAGGCAGATTGGGTCTCGCATTTGGTTGATTTACTGCTGTATGATATAGCTCAATTGCAAGAGAACAAACTCCTTTAGCAGATGATTATCAACATATCAAGAAACTTTTATTAAAACACTATAAATTAAGCCCAGAGAAATTTCGTCAGAAATTTGTACAGCATCAGAAATCTCCAGAAAAATCATGGCGTGATCTGACTTTTGAACTACAACATTTTTTAGAAGAATGGATAAAAGGTTTAGACGTACAAGATTTTAATGGGTTGAAAGAGCTCATGATTTCGGATCAACTCAAAAGAAGAGTTTCTTGTGGAAGTGAAGGAGCATTTGGTCGACAAGTGGGCTACAATAGTGTCGCCAACTGAACTGGCTGATTTATTGGATGAATATGAAAATGCGCGGTCTGCTATGAAAAGAAAGACTCCATCTTGTCGCAACAATACAAGAGAAAAGCCTTACTTTAAAAATCAAAATAAGTATACTTCGGGAAGAGATACAAATGAAAACAAAAAGTTTCCAGAAAATTCACAGCCATCATTTTGCAACAGACCTCAAAGTTAATATTGTTATGAATTTTTCCGCTGAGGCAATGATGGTACAGTTTTCACGGTATAAAAATATTTATTCTCTCCTCAGAAAACTCACAAAATTTATTCACAGGCAACAGTTTAATTACTCTCAAGCTTCAACACAAGCTTCAACAAAAATAACTGCGAATTCAGCGATTATACAAGCTCACTCCAATAGGAAAACAAAGCGATCAGCTTTCAACGAAATCCGAAGTCAATCTGAAAACTTTCCCGTTCTCCAGTCTTTTATATACAAGCGCGTGAGACATTCTCGAAATTTCCAGCCAATTCATCGGAAAAGAAATTTCTCGAAACTTCTCGATTACTTCAGGTGTTGCCACTTTTTTCTAACTTGTATAATCGCTATTAATTAATAAATAAAATAAGATAAAAATAAATTACAATAGAATTTTGAAATAATACGTCACTATTTACAATATATACAGACAATTTGTGCAACATTTCCCCCTTCTTAAAGACTGCACGTCCCGGGCAGTGAAGTCCTTAAGAGGAAAGGCAATTCAATCACTTCTACTATAATATGGGGCTAGTCTATTGTTATGTACAACTCTAGGTTTACAGGAGGGTGTCCGTTGAATCCTTACCACGACGTCATTGATCTTCTTAAGGACCCCATACGGCCCTTCCCAGTTCGTCTGGAGCTTAGGGGAGAGTCCTTTCCGACGTTTAGGGTTCCCTAACCACACCTTGTCACCTTCCTGGAATGAACGGTCCATGGCCTTGGCATAGTACCGGATCTTCATGCGCTCCGTCATGATGTTGTTTCTCTCTCTGGCGAACCGATGTACGGCTTCCAAACGTGCCTGCAGATCATCTAGATACTGGACAGGCGAGGAAGGAGTGTCCGGTGGTTGTCCAAAGAGGAGGTTGCTGGGGAGCGTAAGGTCTCTTCCAAACATCGTTAGAGATGGAGAAAATCTGGTGGTCTCGTGAGTTGTACTCCCGTATGCAAACAGAAGCGGTGAAAGTTTCTGATCCCCATCTTGCTCGTTATATGATTCTGAGATTGCGTCCGAATCATCCGCGGGTGCAGCTGATAGATCCCGGGACCTCCGTTCGATGCTTGTAACAGGAGCATGGATGTCGATTCCCTCTTCACTGACTTTGTCCATTTCCACATGAACCACTTCCTGGGAGGGTTTCATCAACGTCGCTTTCTTCCGTTCTCTTTCCGAGGCTGGAGAGGTACTTTTCATAGATGTGGACTCTTCAGCATTCTCTATGACATTGTCTTCATGAGCTACAATCCGATATACGCACAGCTCTTTCGTGTCTAGATCGTGCAAAGGAACTTCGCCTCTCCATGTTTGCAGCTTGCTTTTCTCAAAATTCAGCGTAATTCCATTTTTCTTCAAAAAGTCTAGTCCGAGAATGCACGGATCTACAATTTCGGCAACATAAACGGTGTGCTTGTAGGTGTTAAATCCAAGGGCAATGTCCACTTGCAATTTCCCATGAACAGAGATATTACCACCAGACACAGTTTGTAGAGAAACAGAGGGCGCTGTGTAGAGGAGTCGGCTGTTCAGGCGACGAGCCACGTCCGTCCTTACGATCGTTACGTTCGCTCCCGAATCGACGATTAGACGGCATGGAGTTCCGTTGATCTCCCCCTTCACGAATAAACCCTGGTTTCCTCCTTGTTGGGATGAAACGTGGAAACGACTGGTCGGGGCTTCACCTGTTCCACATTGCAGCTTCTGCCCTGCGAGATGACATCTTCTTAGATTCAGTTGTGGAGAATCCGTGGTAGTGTTATCCCTTCTCTTTTTCAAATCAAGGCAGTTTCGTCGTAGATGCCCTTCCCGTTTGCAGTGCCAGCAAACGACTCTGGTCCTTCGATCCCTGGCTCCGGGATAGCTTCTCATCATTCTATCAATTTTGCTTTCCAGTTCTCGAAGCTTACTGGTGACAAAGTCAGAAGAATCCTCGGCTAATGCACCACGCACATATCGTCGGTCTTTTCCAGAAGCTAGCTGCGCGGCTTCCACTCTCATGGCGTACACGAGGGCCGACTTCAGGTTTTTGTTTTGGGATAACCTTACCGCCTGTTGCACATCGGGATCTTGAATAGCGTCGATGAAATACTGCAGAGAAAGATCGTCTCGTACATCCGGGGGACAGTCAGGGAAAGCGAGGAGCGACAGTCTTTCTATATCCGATGCCAATTCTTGAAGAGTTTCATTGGCCTTCTGCTGTCTCACTTTCAGTTGTAGTCTGTTGTAATCCTTTAGATGCTGCTCCCCAAACCTTAACTCCAACGCACTCGCCAGCGCCACGAATTCTCCCCGCTTCTCTTCAGGTAGTGTTTGTAAAATGTCAGCAGCTTCACCTCGAAGAGATGCCGCGAGATGGAATGCTTTCGAAGTATCGTTCCAACCATTCGCAGAAGCAATCATTTCAAACTGCGTTTGATAAACGCGCCAAGACGACTTCCCATCAAAAGGGGCCACTTTGATGTTAGAGCGCGGCGCCATAAAGGGGATGGAAGCGTTATCCCAATTAGGTGACGCTATGGCCAGAGCTTCACGCGTTTCCATTTTTCGCAGCCTTTCTTCTACAACGTCAATGAATTTGTCTTGCTCTTCCTTTAAGGTGGAAACTTTTTTTTCAACTTCATTTCTCACTGTCTTAAGATCTTCTCTGACATCCAAAATATCCGCCTTCATTGATTGAAGAACACTCTCTGTGCGCTCTATAAATCTATCAACGGACGCAGAAGATGATTCTTGCTTGGATGCTAAAGCTTTAATATCCGATGATGTAGCTTCTTGACTGGCGGCAATCGTAGCGTGAAGTTCGGCTTTCATTTCGGCTGCGGTGGTTTCTTGGCAGGCTTTCATTTCGGCTGCGGTGGTTTCTTGTTGGGCCTTCATTTCTTTTATTTCGGCTGAGGCGGTTTCTTGGCAGGCTTTCATTCCAGCAAGCATTTCCATCAACTGCTTCATTTGGTCTTCCATCATTCCTCTAGTAGTCGGCATTCAAGATGACTTGATCCCACTTCTGACACCACTGTTATGAATTTTTCCGCTGAGGCAATGATGGTACAGTTTTCACGGTATAAAAATATTTATTCTCTCTTCAGAAAACTCACAAAATTTATTCACAGGCAAACAGTTTAATTACTCTCAAGCTTCAACACAAGCTTCAACAAAAATAACTTCAAATTCAGCGATTATACAAGCCCACTCCAATAGGTAAACAAAGCGATCAGCTTTCAACGAAATCCGAAGTCAATCTGAAAACTTTCCCGTTCTCTAGTCTTTTATATACAAGCGCGTGAGACATTCTCGAAATTTCCAGCCAATTCATCGGAAAAGAAATTTCTCGAAACTTCTCGATTACTTCAGGTGTTGCCACCTTTTTCTAACTTGTATAATCGCTATTAATTAATAAATAAAATAAGATAAAAATAAATTACAATAGAATTTTGAAATAATACGTCACTATTTACAATATATACAGACAATTTGTGCAACAATATAATGATGAGTTTGATAAAAGAAGACGTCTTCAATGCTATATTTGTGGCTCGTTCGATCACTTGAGACCAGCATGTCCAGACCATCCAAGAAAAAGAGAGGCAACTGAGTCATTGAACAGACTTGCCTCTAATGAAGAAAAAGTAAAGTTGTTATCGCCTTACACTACATTAGCAAACGTAAACGGTGTCTCGATCCAAGTATTACGAGATTCAGGTACAACTATTGACATTGTATGCAGGAAATATATAAGGCCAGAAATGTTAACGGGTGAAACTGTCTGGGTACAACAACCCCTTGATTTGGAACCAACTTGCTTACCATTAGCTAGAGTTGAACTTTGTGGAGAATTTGGAACTGTCGATACTAAAGCTGCAGTGATCAGAAACGAGTTAGATAAAGGAAGATATCTTTTAGGAAATCGCACGGCAGAACTTATTTCTAGTCAAAAGTTTTAAGGACACCAAATGGAGCATGAATGCTGTATTTACTCGTTCACAGGCACAAAAGTATAACAACAATGAGGAATCCCATGGCTCTGTAGAAACACTTGTAAACGCAAAAAATGATGAAAACTTGAACGATCAAGTTTGTGAGGAAACAAATTCTTCAAAAGTGCAGGTTCCTGATAATGAAATAAACCTAGAGGAAGGCGATGGAGAGTTTCTTCCTCTTTTAGAAACTGAAGATAGCAATGTTCTCTCGCTTTTAAAAGTAAACAAAGACGACTTTATCAAAGCTCAGAAGGAATGTGAAGATTTGAAACCTCTGTATTTCATGGTAGCTAAAAATGGATATTCTGGAAAGGAACCTTATTTAGAGAGAAATAATGTACTGATGAAATGCAAAATTGTTCACCATGGTGAAGAAAAATTATTAATTGTTATCACGAATAAATTCAGAGAAGCCATTAAAGTGATGTTTCATGAAGATTTTGCAGCTCATTTAGGAGTCACAAAAACAAAAGATGTGCTTGCTAGGCATTTCTACTGGCCTGGATGTTACAAGGATATAGAAGACTTTGTTCGCAGTTGTGACGTTTGCCAAAAAGGAGGAAAATCTAATGAAAAGAAAAAAGCACCTCTGAAGATTGTGCCAGTTATTCCGGAAATATTTTCTAAGTTGAATATCGATGCATGTGGACCGATGCCCGTCACTCCAAATGGAAACCGGTATATTATAACTTGTATTTGTTTAGCATCTAAATATCCAGAGGTTGTTCCTGTTCATGATATATCTTCGATATCAGTAACTGATGCTTTGTTGCAGATATTTAGCAGAGTCGGATTTCCGAAGGAAGTACAATTCGATCAAGGTGCTTCATTCATGAGCGTTCTGACGACAGAGTTTTTTGAGCAATTGAATATTAAAGTAATTCACAGTTCAGTACACCATCCCCAGTCCAATCCAGTAGAGCGACTTCATAGAACTCTGAAACGTATCTTAAGAGTTTTGTGTTTGGAAGCAGGGCCTGACTGGGAGCGGCAACTGTATTCTGCATTTATTTGCGTTAAGAAATGTGAGGCATGAAAGCACTGGATTTACTCCGTCTGAACTCGTGTTTGGAAAATTTTTAAGAACACCTTTGACTCTTTTATATGAACATTGGCTAGAACCACCAGAAGAAGATTCTTTGGTTATCGAACATGTTTTCAATTTGATGAATAGATTAAAGCGATGCCAAGAGTTAGCTTGTGAGAAGATGTCTGACGTTCAAATCAAAAGGAAAACTTATTATGACAAAACAGCAGTAAAAAGAGAGTTCAAAGAGGGAGATTTGCTGCTAGTATTAGCTACATCATAGCTAAATAAATTATCTGCAAATTGGACGGGTCCTGGAACTATTCTTAAGAAAATTTCATAAACTAACTACATCGTTGAGCAGCCTAACAGACGAGAGAAAACACAGGTGTATCATGTAAATATATTGAAACCGTATTACAAGAGACCCGAGCAAATAAACTTTTTGTCTTGTGAAAGCACGGAAAACAATGAAGAACAAGAGTGTTTCATTCCTCAACTTCATTCAGACCCCAATATATTCAGTTTTTCTGAGATGGTACAGCAAAGTAACTTGGAAGAAAAATTAGAACCTCAACAACTAGAAATTCTACATAAGATGTTGAGCAAGTTTTCTCTAATTTTTTCGAATAAGCCTGGTAAGACTAATCTAGCTGTGCATGGTATTGTACTTACAGAAGAAAAAGTAATACGGGCAAATCCTTGTCACTTTCTCCTCGTCAAACTGAAATTTTAAAAGAAGAAATTAAAAATATGATTTCTTTAGAAATTATAGAAATATGTGAATTGGATTTTACATCGCCAATGATTTTAGTAGAAGCTCCGTTTAAAGATCCTAGGCCTTGTATAGACTATCGTAGACTAAATGAAATCACCCGCACTGAATATTTTCCTTTGCCGAATATTGAAGAAAGGGTAGAAAAAGTGACTAAGTCTGCGTATATCACTATATTGGATATGGCAAAGGGATATTGGCAGATTCCACTTAGTGCAATTGCTCAAAGGATTGCATCTTTTGTGACCAGCTTTGGAATTTATCGTCCCTTAAGAATGCCGTTTGGTCTAAAGAATGCGCCATACTGTTTAGTAAGATGATGGCAGAATTATTGAAGGACTGTGATGAATTTGCTATACCCTACCTGGATGATGTTACGATTTTTTCTAATACCTTTGACTCACATATAAAGCATCTTGAGAGCGTGCTTATCCGAATTAAAAGGGCAGGTCTGACCATTAAACCATCTAAATGCAAATTCGCACAAGCTCATGTGAAGTATCTTGGGCACGTTGTAGGCCAAGGAATTCGACGACCTGCTGATTTAAAAGTGAAAGCCATTACAGATTTTCCTACACCCACTAACAAATCGGAGATCAGAAAATTTTTGGGCCTAGCAGGATATTATATAGATGGTACATCCCAATGTTTTCTACTATTGCCGCGCCTTTAAGTGAAACACTGAAGGGACGTGCAAGAAGAGGAAATATAGTGTGGAACGAAAGATGTGAAGAAGCCTTTAAAGAATTGAAGCATAAATTAAGTTCTCATCCTGTTTTGTATGCACCAGATTTCCAAAAGGGATTTTTGAGGCAATGTGATGCTTCGGATAAAGGAATGGGAGTTGCACTTTCTCAACTAGATGATGATGGCCAAGAGCATCCTATTTTATACTTGAGCAAAAAGTTTTTTGATGCTGAAAAACAGTATGGAACCACAGAAAAGGAATGTGCTGCCATTGTTTGGGGCGTAAAAAAATTGCACTGTTATCTGGATGGTCAGATCAAATTTCAGATTCAAACAGATCACAACCCCTTAGTTTGGCTAAAATCAAATGCTGGCTGCAATCCAAGACTCATGCGCTGGGCACTGACTTTACAGCCTTATAACTATGAGGTTATTTACCGAAAGGGAAAATTACACATTAATGCAGATACTTTAAGTCGCATGCCAGTTACTAATTAAGCTTAAAGTTGAACTTTAATTCTCTTATTTTTAGAAAAATAATAGTTATGCTCAAAATATTGTAATTTCCTATTTGGTTGGATATCTTGTCATGTCATTTCATTAGTTATTTTTTTCGTATTTACAGGGTGTCCAGCAGCCTTGAAAATCGGGAAAGTCGGGAAATGTACTTGAATTTTTTTCACCTCGGGAAAGTCGGGAATTATGCTTGAAATTTTGGAATTTCCGGTCTGCGTCGGGAAATCATCTCTTCTCTTTTTTATCGGAAAAATCTTTATGGATATTTTAAAAAAAAATTAAAATGTTTTCCAAGAGATGCGATTCTTTCGTCGATCGACGGATTTCTGCTCTCCCTATCTCTCTTTCTGTAATGTCATAGCTTCTATCGGCATTATTTACGTTCATACGTGATGATTTTGCTGAACGTTACAGTCATGTAATGGCCGCTATTCTCGTGATTATGTTAGGCGCTATGGCCGAGAATTAGGTTGTTGCTTGATAATTTTCGTCTGATGCTATTACTGCACCGATACAACAGTCACGGACGCTGTAGCAGACATTTGCACCTGACAGACATAGTAAAGTTCAGACATAAAAGCGGATTTCCGTTTTTTACTGAAATTTCTACCATTTCTGAGATGGATACAAATTGGCATTACAATTTTATTGGGTTTGCTTGGAAGTTTGACAGCCAAGGAACCTGCTTACTTCAGAGTTCCTCCTACTAGATTTTATTACAATTGGTGCTGCGATCATAATTAATGAAGGATTGACCCTATTTAACCAATGCCTATAATTGATATTGACTTAACTCGATGTTCCGGCAAATCGCCCATCATTTGGAGTCGGGTAGAGCTCCAATGTCTGAAACAAAGCATGCATCTATTTACGCAAAAGCGAATCAACCTTTCCCCCCCAATCATTCAATCCCGCCGTATTGCTTCAGACTGTTTGAAAGTAGTTCCTGCATGTAGATGCAAAATGTTAACCCTTTGCACTCCAGGCCTTTTTCGCGCGGAGGAATCAGCAACTCGAGACATTTTAGGTTCGGCTGGTGTTTATGGATTTGCTTCATAGAAACTAAACACAGTCATTGGCCTTGCATCGAATTTCTGCATCACACCTAATGGTCCTCTCGTGGTTTGGCATCCAATCGTGTGGCGCCTGAAAGGCGCCACTGGAGTGCAAAGGGTTAAATTAGTAGAAATTCTATTGAATGCTCAGAAAGAATAATAATAGCATCCAAAAAAGGAGTCAATGGAACTAATTTACTTCCATTTGGTAAGTCTGCACCTTTTTTTACGCAATCGATCTCTTCCTTGAAATGTAAGTTTTGAAGACAGCTAAGGACAGAGATTTTCGCACTCTTTATTTGAAACGGAAGTAGACGTTGAAATTCTTTAATCTTTCCTGCGTCTTGAAAAACTTTCAATCTTTAGGTCAACCTTTGCGAGTTTGCACTTATTTATAAACCTCTTGCAATATGTCACGACTCATATTATATCGATGAATGAAACAAACTTTTCAAATAGTATATTTTAAAACGTGCTGTTTTCAAAACTCATGTGAAAGTTAAAGAGTAGATTCTTTCTTTTCTCATTTAGAACCTCTAGGTATTGGTTGTTTACCAAATTATTTTCGGTCGGAAAATTCCTCTGCATTGTTCAGAAACTTAAGGTCTTTTGGTCATAAATCGCGTTGGGGAAATTTATTTGGTTTCAATTCTCGGGACGCCATATCAACAATATTTTGCTTTAATGTACTGACCAAGATTTGCGTATGTTTTCCGCTATCGCTGATATTTGCATTGGAGTAATGATAATTTTCAACTTGCTTTAAGCCGTTTCAATTCCGACCAAACCGTATAGTGGTTAGCGTGCTAGCTTCTAAACCACGAGGTTGCGGGTTCGAGTCCTGTGTAAGGCATGGGTGTTTGTAAATGTATGTTGGCTTGCCAAATGACGAATTTTTCGGCGCATTATAGCCCTCGTGTTGCTGACGGCGCCAGATAATCTGAAAACAACCAACCAAGCCGTTTCAATAGTAGCTATTGCCGAGATTTGGGATGCAGTTTTGATGTCATTCGCTTCCCCTGATGTAATAGCCGCTATTTTCCGTGATTAGTGTCTGTATGGAGATCGGTTTCGCCGTTTGGTTTGAATCGATGCAGAATTTCTAGAATTTCGATTCAATTTTGTATAAGAAAGTAGTCCCCATTTTACTGTTTATCCTTTTTTTGTAATTTTAACTGTTATTGATGTTAAATTGTTTATTTTAGTTTGAAAAACAATTTTACATTTTAGCTATAATTGATAATAGTTCAAAAGTTAAAGCAATTTTTTATATAATAGTTTGAAATTAATTAACTTGTGTAACTGTGTGAAAATTTGAAGTTTTTTTTGCTTTGACCATGTCAGTTACATGCAGAACCTCCCTCCCTTAATTCTTAACAACAGAAATGTTTGTGACAAGCAGTCGTGCTTAAAGTAAACTATTAAACTGTACGCCTAGGTTCATTCCTTTTCCTTTTTATCTGCTAAGGTTTAGACCTTCATATTTATGTATCACTTGTTAAACAATTTTATGTCTTTTTTCTCGCCTTAAAAAAAAAAGAAAAAAGACTTACAAAAATTTTTTCTCTTCCTATTTTCAAAGTACATAATCTAATTATTACATGATGATTAGATATTTTTTAATTTCATAATTTTTTGTAATTTGTAAAATTAGTTCAACATACTACTTGGTGGGGGTATACTTTGGAAAATGTGGTGGTAATTGGTTGCGAGAGGGGTCCTTGAAAATTTTTGGGATGAGCCTTGAAATTCTTGAAATAGGCTTGAATTTTTATCAGAAATTTTGCTGGACACCCTGATTTATGTTTATATTACGTAAGATGTTTTGTTTGCTAATATCTTTAGGTAGGATTCAAATTAAGTTGAGGATTGTATTATGTATATTGCCATGGATATAGATTATCGTGTTGTGAAGTGGAGTTCATGTCAGAACTTTTCACTTAAAAATGTTGTGAAAAGTTCTCTCGTGGTTGGGGAGGAAGCTGTAATATCAAAACTAATTAGAAGAGGCTTGCAATCCTTAGACATAATATTATAATATTTCGTTTTGAGTTTTCAAAAATTTAAGTGGCAACTTGATGTACGAGATTGAAAAAAATAAATTAGTTCTTGGACTGGATTTTAATGACGAGGTTTGTGTTCTTTTTTCTAACATACGCTACAGTAGGAAAAAGACATTCAAAGTATGTACTTCAAATATATTAATAAAGTATGTTCAAAGTAAAATTTCAAAAATGTATGGCCTCAAAAGCTTAGTGCTTGATGTGTGACTATGACACTGCCAGTGTGTGTTCCATCCCCTGCTGTTGGCTACTGTCAACTCGGGTTGTTCAATCCTCTGAGGTTTATGACATGAGTACAAGTTCATTTTGGAAGTCAACTGGAAAACCAGTGCTGAATTTGCCTCTCGTTGTTAGAAATATAATTTAAAAATTATTGCAGGAAAAACAACTGTAGAATTTCGCCCATTCCGTGAACCGTCAGTGGGTTAAGATGAGATGGATATATGATGGAATGATAAAAATAAAGACACAAAAAAGTTTAATCTACAAGATATCAGGTGAAATCGTTTTCATATATCTATAGGGGAAGATGGGGCACAGTGGTCCACTTTTAAAGTCTTTATTTTTTTTCTATTTAAATGGAAAAGTCGATTCACTTGAATATAATCATGCATATTCTACAATCTTTTCTTCTCATCTCATAAATTTTTAAAAACATAATTTTCAATTCACGAATTTGAAAAAAAATAATTTATGTGTGACCATAAAATGGACCACTGTACCCCGTCTCCGAAGTACACTGGCCCACCTCTTGGGGCACAGTGGACCAACCTTTAATTACATAGTATAAATGGGATTTTTTAATTAATATATATTCCTTAATTATGCAAGATGACATAATGTAAATGTTTAAATACAACAAAAAGTTATCAGATTATAAAAAATATTTATAATTATCAAAACATTACAATTATAAAACTGTAAACAAAATCAGTGAACATTTAATTTTGAAAATGGAATTTTAAAAATCGTTTAATGGCATTCTCTTGTTTTATTTCTTTTATAATGATCTTTTTCATGACTTCTTTTTCTAATGTATTTTTAATTGGGTATTTCTTAATATTTTTGAAGATCCCTGTCTTCCTTTCGTTTCAATTTTTGAACTCCAGCTATAGGGAATGGACGAACCTCTTTAGGAGTTTGGATAGTACTGGCTTCATTTATTTGAAGTACGTCAGATTGATTACTATAACTTGATTTGTGAATATCTTTTGTCCACTTCTTGAGATGACAGTTGGTCAATTACAAAAATAATTTATCTTCAAAAATAATTTAACTGTACCAAGATTTTTTTAAGCATGCTGAAAATTTTGTCTCTTAGGAGCACAGTTGATCATGGACCATTGTGCTCCACAAGTGGTTGATCTACTGTGCCCCATGCTGAAGAAAAAGAAATATCATACTAAAATCACACATAGATTGCATTTTTTTGCAAATTTTCTTTAGATATCAAAAATAAGAATATCTTAGCTTTATAAATCAACTGTTCAATACTAATTGTCGGCTGTTTCTTTTCTCAGGAAATTAAAAAAATCTTGATGTGAGCAAAATTACTTTAATGAGCACAAAACATCGAACCTTAATAAAATGGTTGATTTTGCTATAAACATGTGCAGCCTATATAAAACTAGCTTATGCTACCATCTTTTAACTTTTATTTGAAGTTTAAAATGTTAAAAATAAGTAAATAACAAGGGGTGGATCACTCTGCCCCTAGGTCCACTGTCCCACGTCTTCCCCTACCTATGGCCCAAGGTATTCTAAAATTCAATAATGTGCAAATCTCATATTACTCCCATCCCTAATGAATTTGTATTTTAATAACATTCTTTAAAAATCTATCCTTCATTTTTAAAACTGTTTTATATTATATGGTTTTTTTTCCCTTTTTTTTTTCTATGAACTACAGTTCACAGTTCAATTTGTTGAAAATGTCTAAATCAAGTTAACCCATTGACGGTCATGCACGTATATATACGTCTTAGGATCCCCAGTTTTTCTAGCAATACACAACATTTTTAAAATTATAAATAAAATTTAAAATAAGATATATTTTAGATATTTTTATTAGGATGATAGTCTATAACCTATCTAAAACTAAATAAATAAAAAATAATTAAAAAAAATTATGTATTTGAATTAGAAATATAATTTAAAAATTATTGCAGGGAAAACAACTGGGGAATTTCGCCCATTCCCATGACCGTCGGTGGGTTAACTTAAAACATAATTTAATTCAATGCTGTATTGCAATAATATCTCAGTGAAAATGATAAAAAAATATTTAAGGGTTTTATTGACCTGTTTTGTTGGTTTTGTCAATTCATTAATCTCTGTCTTTTTTTATTTAAAATTAATAATTGATGACTAGAAATAGAAAGCGACCTAAGTCCAAAAAAGAAAAACTTCCAGAGGAGCCGAAAAATTATCGCATCTGGTACTTAAGGCAATGATTAAGTGCATACTTCAGATTGAATTTGAACTATTGCTACTGGAGTTCGCACTTTGGGCGTTCTCCACTTTGTTTAGCTTGGTCTTTAGAAAAATGTTCCGTAAAAAATCAATTTTCGATTTTTTGGGTACTTAAATCATTCTCCATTTTGAGTTCTTAATTGCTTTATTTTTAAATCATCTTAAATTGTTAAAACTTTCTATTTTAATAGTTATTTTTCATAATTATATATTTTGCTTGAGCATTTTCTCTTTGTAGCAGAAAAGCTGTGAAGTACGTCACAGCAGATAAGTTATTTAGAATTTTTTTCTGATGATCTAGTATCATAATTCTAGACTGCTACACACATGTATTTTAAATATAATACACAATATAAAAATCTACACACATACTTTATCAAATATGTGACTTTCTTAATGACTCGTATGTTAGCCCATTTTTTTTTAATATTTTATTATGGACGTACTTTGTTAAAATATTGATTATCAGGATGAGTTGTAAAATTGTAGTGTTTCTGAAATTGACTCTTTCTTTTCTAGGATTTATTACACTAATTGATCTCAATGACCTCATCAATAAGAGGCATCGTTGTTCATTTTGCTCTAAAAATACTTCACACAAAAAGGACATGATTGTACATTTAAGAAAATATACTGGTGAACGTCCTTTTGAATGTCAATTCTGTGGGAAAACTTTCAGTCGCAAGCATAGTTTGCAGTATCATGAGTTTACTGAAATCCTTCATCAAATCAAAATCCATGCTAATATACTATTATTAACACTCATATATGTATCTTCAAAAATATTATCAACAAAGATGAAATAGTGTTAAACAATATTTTTTTTTTTTAAATTTGTCTTATCTTTATATTGAATCTATTGTACTATAATTAAAAGATTGTGAAATCTAAAAAAAAAATATTGTGTATTAATTGTAAAGGATAATTAGATCATGCTGTGAATCATTTGTATCTATATATTCTATTTCTCATTTTTTTTCTTGCTTTTTTGTAAGTTTATCTTAGGTAAACTGTGAAAAGTTGTTGATACCCAAATAGAATTTTTTTTATGAATAGCTTTCTGTTGTTTTGTGTGTGTGTGTAAAATATTTTATAGTCATTTGTGTTTCAGCAGTTCTTATTTTTTTGCTAAAAAATTAATAAAAATTCTCTAAGAGTAAATTAATTTGTATGAAATTGAAAGTGACCTTTGAGGCTTGATATGTATTTCCTTTAAAATTTTTGTTTACTGTGAATGGATATTTCTTTATAAACATGTTCAAATACTTGACTTAAAAAAATAAAAGTAATATGTTTTGAATAATTAGAAACAATGTGTCATTTTAATTCAATAAAACTTGTTCATGTCACTTTTTAATATCAGTTCATTTTAAATTAAATTGTTCTTATAGGGTATGGATATATCCTGTCAGTTGCTGATGAAATGCAAACTAAAGATTTATATCAAAGGTTTAAGTATCACTTGTGCACATTTTGTCCGTACAGAACTATTCAAAAACATGACATGATAAAGCACTTAAGGAAGCATACTGGAGAACGACCTTATGAATGTAAAATTTGTAAAAAAAAGTTTTCTCGCAAAGATAATTTACGGAACCATGAACACATTCATAAGTACCCTCATGCTCATCAAAGATAAGAAACATTTTGGTGTGCAATAGATATTTTTGTACATATTCCCAGGTAAGTGAAAAAGTTCTAATGCTTGTATTAACTTCATTGTGCTACAAAAAGAATATGAAAAATACAATTATAACCACTTATACTAAACTGGACCAAGTTCAATAAAGTTGATTTCAGCCTAAAGAGGATGAATTGTGTATTACATTTATAAAACAGCTTTTTCATAAAAATAAAGGTGTCAGTATTTGCTTTTTGTGATAATTTTAGCCAAGTGTTTAGAACTTAAGATATGTTATACTAAAACGCACTTGAAGATTATAACAGAATTGTAACTGTGTGAATGCTATTATATCAAAATGATTTACATATAAATAAAGTTTGTTTAAACTTTATTTGATATTGCATTATTTGTATTCTAACATTTTGAAATGCACTTTAATATGACCATCTTTTAATAATAGTGCCAATGGACAATTCCCGCATTTTTTAAAAACGAATTAAATTGATTTATATTTACAAAGAATTTCTTTATGATTCTAAATATCCAAATAAAAGTTCTTTAAAAAAATTAGTTATTTAAATATTAAGAAAAGAAAATGTGCAAAAAACCCTCAAATTACGATCCGCTCAAAACGGTCCGATTTTGAGTATGACGTCAAGAGACCGAAAAGTTCGGTGACGTAATCCTTTCGCTCCTTTTGTTATGGTGAGGTTTCTACCACAAAGTGTCAGCTATATACTCTGTGTTTTCTACTTAGTAGTTACCGTTTCTCAAATATTTTTGGTCACCTATTTTGTAGGTATTTGTTTTTTATTTAATTTCAAAAGTGGAACCTGGTTTTGTACGAGGCCAATCGGACAATTTGCCAAAAATTGACTCGACAATGATGGCTGTCTATTTCAGCAAGAATATGGATTTTTTAACAGCAAGACCCGTGGCGTAAAAGCCAGTAGGTAAGATTCTGTGCTTTAATTAACTTGAATGGTTTTGTTGTGCTTGGAATAAAAAGTTTGGCGGGAAAATATCGGTATTTTTTCGTTAAAGGGAGCCTTTGTCAATATCCAAGACCGGTACGGATTTTGCGCCAAGGTGGTTTTTGCCAAAAATGGCTATCCTGCCATTTTTTTTAATGACAAGTTGACATAATTTGGCGTGGTTTTATATAAACAATTCTTGCCGCAGAATCCGTACCGGACTTTTAATTTTATTTTGGATATTTTTTATTTTATATCGGACTTTTGATGTTAACAAAAATTTAGAATAGCTTTCTTAACATATAGCTTGTTTTAAACTTAACAGGAAAACATTCTTTAATTTTCTGAATATAAAAATTATCATAAATGTAACTTTCTTCAAAATGATCTTTACAAACATAACGTACAGTCTTTGTCGACAGTGGCATATTCTTCATCGCTTGGCACCACTTTTTTCGAGTATTTTCATTCCGTGGTACATAAATGAAAATTTTGTCATGAGTTGTTATGGATGTGCTTTTGTACATTGGCACGTTATAATATTTGTAGAAAATGTTAGATATTTTAAGAAAAAATCAATCAAATAATTTCGAAACAAAATGACGAGAAGACAAGAATTTGAAATTTCCATGATAACAACGTTTTAACAGCCGCAACCGCCACGTGATCTATGGAGATATTTTGGATGCGGTGATGCCACAATGAAGTCGCAAAAAAAAAGGTCTGTTTTCCCGCAAAAATCTGACAGGCAAACTTAAAATGCAAATTAAAAATTAAAAAAAAAAGCGTAGAGAATAGAAATTTTTGTGTTAATGGACATTTCGAGACATTTAAAATCGAATAAAAGTTTTTCTAAAAAATGCTGGAATTGTCCATTGTATTCCTTTTATTGAAATAAGATACCAAAGTACTGTTTCATAAAGAATATAAATTTGTGTTGTATTTTTTTATTTATACAAATATGCAAATTAAGGTTTAGTGTATTTTTTTTAAAGTATACTTTTACACAAATAACTTACGTTATTGGTGATATATATTACTATAATTTTTTTTTTGTTAAAACAATTTGTTATGCAATATTTGATAGTTGTTGTATTTCACTGTTTTGTATGGGTTAATTATATTAATTTTAGATATTCTTTGGTAGATTTGAATATATTGTTTTACCAATGGGGGAAAGAGTAGAAAGAAAATGCCTTGGCAACTTTTCAACTCAAGAATTTTGCAGTCCAATATATGGCAAAGGGATTATAGTAGATGAATAATGCATTTCGTTCATTACATCTCTATAGTATAAACTTCAAAATGACAAGGGCAGCTATGTATGAAAGTTAGTGATAGTCACCCATAAAAATAGATAACAGGAGACTGCTAGTAACTGCATATGGCCATTGATACAAATGATCTTGCATAGATTTTCAAGCTGCTTGTGATGAGTTTCAAAAGTTATTTTTGAAATTGACTTGCACTAACACTCTTGTCAAATAAAGCATCTAGCCTCATTTGAAAAATAATTACTTTTGCAACTAATTGCAAAAAAATCTTTTTTTTTCATTTTAAAATAAGAAATTTTTTGCTATGAAATAGGTTAATTTAACGAAAATTGTTTTTCATCTTAAGGAATAAAAAAAAAACATTTTTTATCAGTTATCTTAATAATTTTATATTAACCCTTTTGAGAAAATTATCTTGCATGTGTATTAACACTTTTTTATTATGTTGTTTATGAGAGTTTATTGAAAATTTGTTTTAAAGTTGATAGTATTTAGTGTTTATTTCCAGTTAATAAAGTTCTTGATTCTACTCATTCAATAATTTTATTTTATTGAGTTACTTTAAATTAAAAGTTATTTCATTTGTATTGCTATAAGCATTCCTGACTACTGCTATTGTTCATAATTTTTGCAAATCATGTTAACTGACTACTATATATAAGTTACTGAAACTTTGCTAAAAAATAATGTACGAAGCATATTTAAATTAAAAAAATATTTGTTATATTTGTAAAGTTTTCTTGGTGTGCCCAGAAATAAAACTTTCCGATTCTGTCATAAAAGAACAAAACTAGGTGACATCGGATATTTTTATTGTTTTAGCTTGTGCTTGTATGAGCAGTACTGATTTGCTAATTTGAAAGATGCTCTGATGGAAGAAACTCTTTCACATTGTTTTGGCATTGTTATTTATGCTTGGTCTTTTGTGATCAAATTTGATATTTTTGTAAATGAGTAATTTAAATTAAAAATCGTTTAATTTGCAGATTCATTGTTCATCTTGTGGCTGCTTAGACTTCAACAATAAAGATAACAGTGCGATTTCAATTTTCTCTCTTTCATTTTGCGACAGCTTGGATTTCATTTCTATTCAATCTTGTCTATGATTTCTGTGTATTATGAAATGAAAACATGTTGTGTTTTCACTCTTTGAAACTTCTTTATGTTTGCTTCTTTGCCCTTGATTGTTTTTGTCCTTAAGTTGATCATTTATTCATTTGACTTGTATGTTTGTATGTATTTGTTTATATTTCAGTGTTCATTTTTTTTTTTTTTTTTTTTTTTTTTTTTTAAGATTGCTTCTTTCAGGACTTTTCTTTTTTTGATTGTTATTTCTTGTGGGATCTTCTCATTTTAGAAAAAAGACAATGATGCAATTTTTGATTGGGTTAAAAAAAATCAGATCTGTCATTTGAATAAATTGATTTTTAATGAAAAATCCTTGCATTGTATTTGTTGCATTTTTCTATAGATTTGGGTGTATTTGTTCATTTTGTAGATCCATTTATTCCACAAAATTTATAAATGACTTTTGAAAATTCTGCAATATAATTAGGAATTATATTGAAGAAAGAAATGTTTAATTAGTTAACAGTAGTAGTGTTATGTGTTGAAATTGTTTTTCAAATTTGTTTTGGCATTGTTATTTGTTTTTATATTAAATTAAAAGTTCACTTTTAAAATATACTCACACAAAAAACCCAAAAATATTGTTGAAAGCCTTCAGCATTTATAACTTTTTTTACTGTATTGCAGAAGTGAGAAAAGAATTAACCATTTAAGATTTTTATCAGGGCTATCATTATAACCATCCTCCTTCTTCAACATTTATTAACAACATTGAAAAATACTACTGGTAAAGTGGTGGTCATTGTTCAGGGTTCCCACAGTCATTGAAAGTGCTTAATATTTTTGAACTTATTTTCAAGGTCTTGAAAATGCTTAGAGGTCCTTTAAAGTCCTTAATTTTTGCCAATGTTGTGTGTTCAACTACAAAATTTATAAAAATACAATTTGGATTTGCTATTCCCGAGTGACGGCCACTTAGCCACACTGACATATTTGTATTACGCATTCACCTACTTGTAACTTTTTTGGTAGAATATACTTGATTAAATATTTATATATAAACATGATGTCTGAAAACAAATTTTCAACTGTCCTTAAAAACATTATTTAGGTGCTTAAAAGTCATTGATTTTCATTCTGTGATTTGAGTGGGAATATTGTTGTTGGCAGAAGAATTATGTAATATTGTGGACATTTTGATTTTTAAAACATTATTACTAAAGCAATTTTTTCTTTTTAGATATTGAAATTCCATTTGCTACAAATGCCAGGTTGCGTACTTCCAAGGTTAAAGCCCATTTGTGTCCATATTGCTCTTATAAAACTTTGAATAAAACTCATTGGATATGGCATTTACGAACACACACTGGAGAAAAACCTTATACCTGTAAATTTTGTGGTAAAACATTTCCACGCAAAGATTCTTTACGTTACCATGAAACCACTCATAAAAAAGCATTTTTATGAGTGAAATGTAAAATCAATTCCACTTGTGTTTGGTTTGCTTAGATTCAAGTCATAAAATACCAAGCACAAAATATCTTGTGATAACCTGCAATTGGTTATATTCATTATCTATTTAAAGATTAAAATGTCTTATATTATTATATGTAATCCATAAATGGCAAATATCAGTTCTATTTGTATATTACCTAGTTATCCGATTTTATTTCTTCTATTATTTGAAACTACAAAAAATATTAACTTGCATAAATCTCCCCCTCCCCCCCCCCCTTCTCCCATTCAAATTTACATCTTTTAGTTTAGTGCCAATTTCATTTCTGTATGCCAGGCTTTGTACTCTTGATATGATTTTGATTTATTTAAATTGTAATGTATTATTGACTAGGTTAATTAAAAAGAATGTGAAATAATAAGTTACAAATTCTGTATTTTAATTTTATTTGTAATGTGAATGCTAGCTTTTATTTGTGTGAGTCTGTTGTGTTTTTGTATTGTATCATTTAACTTTTAAAACATTTCATTTCATGAGATTTACATGTTCCCTCAAGGAAACCATATTCTAAGTTTACAATATTTCATTTATCTTAATGAGTTAGTCTTATTTGAAATTCTATGTATGTATATCAAAAATGATTGCAATCAATTAGATTAGTTTACTTGAACTTATTGCTTTATTTATGTAAGTTCCTTTATAATAAATGTTTGAATATTGTTTATTCTGAGTTTTACTTGACATCAGTATTTTAACTTGCATCTCTATGTAAATATCTTAGAAAATGAAAGGGACTAACTTATAAATTTGTTTCTTATTTGGTTCATCATCAATAAGATGCAATGCAAAGAATATTTAGAATTAAATTTTCAACAATTAGAATTTATAAATCATGTGTGTACAGTAAGTTCTATTTCAATTTTTAGGTTATGTTGAAGTAAAAACATATCTATATCACTAATAGATTTTTAAAAATATTTTTAGGATTGCATACTTTAATCGATGAATTTCCTCTACGTGAATTTAAACACCATTCCTGTCCCTATTGCCTCTACAAAACTTGGTACAAGACTAATTTAGTGAAACACATGAGGAAGCATACTGGTGAACGTCCTTTTGCATGTAAAACTTGTGGAAAAACTTTCCCTCGCAAAGATACATTAAAATATCATGAATCTATTCATTTAAGACATTAATCGGTTATTTGGTAATGCCCTTTATAATAAATTAACATGCAAGTTTTCAGTATAATATTGTTTTCATTGATGTTGCTAACTGAATCTTTGAATAGTGTTTAAAAATTGCAAGGATAATTTGTTTTTGAAAATGTCTAATTTATTCTTTATATGGTATGTTAGTAATGCTATAAAAAAATTGTCAGTGACTTTTATTCTTGTCCTCTCTTCAACTTATATATTTTATGTGTTATTTACATTCCTCATTTGGTAGTTTTAGTTTTTTAAGTACTATATAGAAACAATTTAATTTCTTTGCTGTAATAAATGTGTATCATCTTTAGAAATGTTGCACTGAATAGTTGCTGTACATTCTTATCTCTTTCTGAAAGTAATTTTTATCTTTAAAGATTTTGTTAAACTAATATGCAAATTGTGTGTGAAATATGTATTAAACTATGCACCATGAAAAGTAATTTAAACTTGTAAAGAATGATTGCTTTCAATTCTTAGAGTAATGTTCAAAATAATATTAAAATATTTTTATTTTAGAAGCCAGGAACCTGTTTAGCTCCGACTCTTCTGTATTGGATTTTATAAGTGGGAAACAGTTACAGAAGCTTTCTTGTCCATATTGCATGTATTTTACTTTTTACAATACAAATTTAAAACATCATCTACGCAAACATACAGGAGAGAGACCTTTCTTATGTAAAATATGTGGAAAAGCTTTTGTTCTCAAACATCATCTTCAAACCCATCAAAAAGCATTTTTGTTGAAGGCAATCTGTTGTTTATGTAAAAATCAATATCCTGATTTGGAAAATTTTAATATCCATTTGACAACACATGATAATGAATAATATATGCTCTGCTTTAGTTTTGACATTTATGTACTAAATTTTGTTCATGTTCATGTAAATGTTATTGAATATTTCAATAAAATCTCCAAAGCAAATGCCCTACTTTGGATAAAGAAACCTGGAATAATTTGTGTTTTATATCATTTATTATAAAGAATCTACACAACTTTATTGTAATAATTTTGCTTTTATTTTAAATATGTGTGTATTTGGTTTTCAAACATTTAAAGATAAAATTATAGATTTGCTAATTTTAGAATTGATTTATTAATTACTACTTTTAACTTAATCAATAATGTTTCATTCTAAAGCTAATCAAATTTTAATGTACAATTTTTAATTGAAATATGATTTAACACTGTTATATTTCATGTTTTAGAAACCAAGCATTTTCATACAATTAGAGTACAAAATGTGGCAACAGGAAGTATCAAAAGCCGATTTCCTCCTTCAAAGAAGTATCCCATTGAAAATAGCCCTCTGGCGAAACCGTATCTCTGCAACACATGTGGCTTAACATTTTCTCAATGGCAACACCTCTCAGCACATGAAGCTTCACACGCTACTAAAAAGATTGAGTGTTCTATCTGTAAAATGTATTTTCGATCTTCAGAGTCTCTAAATAAGCATATGGCATGCCATAAACCTTAACTTGTTTTTGCAGTGTGAAATATCAGGGAAGAATGAACTTTATTTAGAAATTTAGTGTACTTTTTAACATTGTGTATAAAAATTAAATACTTTCTTTTGATTACATTTTGAACAACAACTGCCTTAAACAGTTTTTTGTTCTTTTACTTTTTCAGATTTCAGGAATAATGCAATTACAGGACACTTGAAAGTTGGGCCCGCAAGTTCGAATGTAAATGAACTTTCATTTTCTGGAGAATTATTTAAATGTTCCAACTGTCCATTTGTGTCAAACTACAAGTGTAGTCTGAAGCTCCATATGCGAAAGCATACTGGTGAAAGACCTTTTCCTTGTAGCATATGCGGAAAGCGTTTTACGCAAAAATCACACTTGAAAAGTCATGAACAGGCACATTTGCTTCAGAAGATACATGTTTGCAAGCTGTGTCAGCAAAGCTTTCGTGTCCTAGATTCTTTCAAGATACACATGATTTCTCATAAAATGGATTTTTGAAACTGCTTCCATTATTGATTTTATGGCCTTACAAATCTTGCAATAAAAGCTTTTTTTTTACCGTCTTAGGGGGAAAATGTAGGTTGTATGTAATACTTTTTCCTATCACCTCTGCTGGCTTGTTTAAAAATTTTAATAAATTCAATTACCTTCATATAAAACTATTTTTTTACCTCTCGGCTACTGCTGTAAAGGAAATTTTTAATAAGATGGATTTCACCTTACTTTTACTTTAAAAATTTAAGTTTAAAAGTTGTTCAAATTTTCTATGTGTGTAAAAAGTTTATATATCCATGGACATAAGTGTGCCTAATTCAGTTCTGAATTTCTCACTCATGTATGTTTGATTTTCAAATTTAAACAATATTTCTTAAATTGTATTGTCTTATAACTACTGAATGCATTTTAAATGTGTTAGTATAGTTGCATTTCTTTCTAAACATGTATAAGTAATGAAAAATAAAATAAATAAAAAATATCAGAGTAAATTGTCAAGTTATTACCTGTGCAAAGTTATTAAACTTGAAACACTTGTGAAGAATACTTTGTCTTTATCTACTGAATTGCACTTCTTGCATTACTCAGTTTTTGACTTTAAAATTATTTGTTTTATCAGTTATACCATTGTTGATTTGGAAATGTTTAAATTCTCATAAGTTCATATCTTTTATTTTATGTTTACTATTAGGTATTAGTCTTTTACATTGTAATATTTTGTTAATCTTTTTTAAACTGAGTGGAAAGTTTTCTGAATAACTTTGCTGTTTTATTATTTTTAATGAATTTCCTTATCATTGCATGGCATTTAATGTCATGCTGCACAAAAGGACTTTAAAATTCTTCTAAGTTATTTTATCTCATTTTCTTATTACTGAAAATCTCAACTGACTTACATATCTATGAACGTGTAATTATTTGTTCGAGAAATTTAATTAGTTTTATATTTTAATAAATAACCAAACAGTATTGTATGATGGTTTTATCAAAATGTCTGGCATAGCCTGGTTCTCTTTTCCTTGGCCATAACAAGTTGCATGTATTTTTGCAACGCAAATTCCCGTTGTAAGTCAAATTATTTAGATTCCAATTTTAAAATGTAATATTCTTAAGAAACTTAATTCTTTAATTTCAGTGCATCTGAAATATTCCATTATTATTCACACTAAATATTTACTCAGGAAATTAAAATGACAAAAAATGTATGGCAGCTTTAAATAATTGTAATATTTAAGTGTCTATTTTGGATTGTTCACAAAAATAGTAAATCAGTTGTTTTATGTTACATTTATTTATTGGGTTTCTTTTTTATTTACATAATCCATGAAAATTTTTCAACGAAAATACAATTTCAAAAGTTTTATTTTAAAATTATGGCATTTTTTTGTTCCCTTGGCTTGAGCTCTCTCTCTCTGCAACATAGTCTTGTATTTTTTATAGGCACTGATAACCAACACATGAGCATTGTCTTCCATGACATACCATGCAGTTCAAAAAGTTTTGTCTTGCACCAGTGCCCTTATTGTAAGTATTCAACCTACAGGAAGGGTCATTTGAAGCAGCATATGCGTTTGCATACCGGAGAACGACCATTTCAGTGCAAGTACTGTGGAAAGGGATTCATTCAAAGGCACCATCTACTAGGGCATGAAGCTGCCCACGATTTAGGAAAGTTGAATATGTGTGATGTGTGCAAAGACTGTTTTCGATCCAATGATGCTCTTAAGAAACATTTGATTATCCACTCGTAACTTTGAACTTTGTCTCAAAGTATTCCTCCTTGTATGCAGCTTTTCTTTAATTTTAAAATGTTTTGTTCTTTGTATTTTTAATGCTCAAAAACATAATATTGTACTGCAGTTGGAAAAGTCATCTGACTAATGTTGAATATCAATAGCAGTTGGATCAGTTTTCCGTCTGCAGTGCAATATATTCTAATGAAGTATTACTGTAATGATGTGTTAGACTAAAACTGTGTGCACCAATGGTACAATTTTCTATTTTCAGGTTTTATCTTCTAATTCTGTAAAGAACAGAACCTCTGTGTATATGTTATTAGTTTTATATGTTACATGCATTTTTTATGTTTATTCTTTGTGTGAAATTTTATTTGCATTCTTAGTGTAAGGTTTGATTTGATGTTAATTGTTTATCATTAAGTTGATTACTGGTTAATTTGGCCTGGGTGAAATTGTTTTTTCATGAGCTACTAGAACAATAATATAATTTTTGTTAGGAAGAAATTACAACTTAATTTAAATTTAATTTACCCTTTAATTTTTTTAATTCATCTCCTTTTAAACCTGGTATAACCAAAAAAAGTTACATCAGGTAAGTTGCCAAACATTGGTCAGCCTAAAATTTTGTTTGTACTTTTAATGTTTACTTTCAACCAAAAATAATTATTAACTTGATTGTGCTTATGATATTTACTTTTAATTAATATTCTTTTTAAAAAAAATATTAGTAATAGAAAGATTAAAAACCATTGTCAGCTACTAGGAAATTATTACAGACAATGATATTTAGGTTATAAAATGAAATTAAGTGTTTCTTTACTGTTTCGGTAAATTAAGGTTATTAAAATATTTAGTTTTCCTGTTATATACTTAGCCATGTTACCTTATCCAATTTTTATTGCTGCATTGAAATACTTCAATAACGTTAAATGGAAAAACTATTTTGGATTTTGTGACTCTCTCAGTATCATATGCAATTATGCCTTAGAAGTCTTCAGATAAAACTAGTCCTAAAATTTATTTTGTGAATTACTTAAACTAGTCTTAAAAATAAGTTTAATTGCTTACTGGTGAAAGACTTTGAATGTAGGTTGTTTAGGAAAGGTTTCATACAGAAACAGTCTCTGTTTTTTCCTTGAGTTTTGCATGCATCATAAAAAATACAAATGTTTAGTAAAAAGAATGCTTTCGCACGACATCTGCTCTGTAATTTCATATCGTACTTTTTAACCTCTTCACTTTAAACAAACATTATATATTTCTTGAATATTGAAACGTGATGACATGATATAAAATGTTTGAAAACTAACTTATTTGGATTGCTTCTATTGATTTGTATGGTATTGGCATTTTTACTGCTGTGTGTTTATTTTTATTAATTCCTTGGAGTTAAGTATGTAAAGTGTTCAATAGGTATGTATTTTGTGTTTTAGGTGTGAGTTTTGTGACTGTACATCAAAGACTTAAGAATTTTATCGGAATATCAGATGTTCCTTCAAGTCAGAAACCTATAAAGTTTCATAATTGCACTTTTTGCGAATATTCTACTTACCATAAAGGTAACTTTACCAGCCACCCGTGAACACATACTGGAGAACGACCTTATGTCTGTAAGCGTTGTGGTAAAGATTTCATTCAGAAACCTCATCTTAGCTATCATAAAGTTTCTTGTTTAAATAAAAATAAATATTAGTTATGTAGCTGTAAAATACTTATGCTCAAATGTATTTTTTGTATTATGTGAAAATAAATTCTATTTATTCTTCATATTGTTAGATATTTTGTTGTTCTTTCTAACAGTGTCTGTCAGTCTAAACTAAAAATTAAATGCGTTTATCATTTCTCTTAATTTTAAATCCTATACATTACTGCTGTCTGTTTCACTTAGTTACATTTCTAAGAATTGCAACAAATTCTATGTTTTCACCACCAATAGCTAAGTGCAATTTTTTTTTTTAAGTATTGTCGTTTATATTACTTCCATCAAGATATAACTCTTAGTTGACCGACAGTTTTACACAGAAACCTTGTCATGTCACTGCGGTTATTATTTTGTAATTGAATATGGACGAGTTAACTCGTCATCGATCAACTATGTTTGGGCATCGAAAGACAAGTTCACTCGTCACTGGTCAACAATGTGTTAATATTGAATTCAATATTTTTTAACTATTTGTAATATGTATATCCTTTCCTTTATTATTTCAGTATATGTGTGTAACCATATTTTTCATTTATTATTTCTACAGAATAAAAATAAGCTTTGATGTTATACAATTTTTTCGATTGGTTTTTGAAAAAATTTGAAACTTGCACAATAACAATTGAAACAGATTTTAGCTCTTCATCTTGGATGGTTATTTATGTGTTGTATTTTGAGCTTGATGAATTGTGCATTTAAGAAACAAGGTTATTTTCAGAAATCTATTTCATTTTGATAATTCTTTGTTTACAATTCGTATCAATACAATAATATCTTATTTATTATGTAGATTCCCCAAGACAAAATAGGGCAATTAAAATGTAACATAGTTTTTTTTATTTTTTTTATTTTTTATTATTATGTATGACATAGTTTGCTCACTTTTAAATATTTATAAATAATACCTAATTTTCCTATGACTGGGAAAATACTATTTTTTATTTATTTTCAGGAAAATGTCATTTGTATCAAAAGAGTGAAAAGTGGATAACTTCTGTTCATTCAACCATCACAAATTTAAGTGTACCACCTCTTCATGCTTGTACTTTCTGCGAGTATACAACTCATATTAAATGTAATCTGATGAGACACCTCAAGAAACATACTGGAGAACGACCTTATAAATGCAGGTTTTGTTTTAAAAGCTACATTCAAAAGCATAATCTGGAGTCGCATGAGATGCTACATGCATTGAATAAGTTGCATACATGTAACATATGCCTCGAAAGTTTTAAAGACCAATTAACTCTCAAAATGCATATGTTGGCGCATAAGTAGAAAATTTATGTAAATAATTTGTAAAAGCAGGCTTTCCAAATCGTTGAGTGAGATATTACTTTTCAAATTTTATATGTATCATTTGTTTAATTGTAGTATATAATTTGTTAGTTTAATACTAATTAAAATAACTGTTTCATTAATTATTTAGTTTAAATGTTGATGTGTTTTAAGTTTGGAATTTTTATTTAACAGTTCAATGTTTTATGTAAATGTATTGGGGTGTTTTTTTCTGAGATTATCTTAAAATAAACTTTATTTGATGTACTGTTGGTACTTTTTCTTTTTTATCATAATTTTGAACAAATCAATTTTTATTCTTTTTTAATTCTAAATTTTTAAGGGATGTGTCGATTTGTGCTTAATTTATATCATTCTGTTGATTATATGTGTTTAACTAATTCATATATTTAAATAAAACTATTCACATTCCTAACTTTTGAATTAATAATTGGTATGTGTTGCATAAATTAGGTTATTATAAAACATACATTTATTTTTTAAGAATTAAATTTTCTTTTCAAAATTATGTAGCTAAAATTGTACTACAGAGTATAAGTATTAATGTGTATTTCTTCGATTTTTGTAAAATGAAATATCCAAAAGCAATCGTATAATTTTTAAATGTTGAAAGTCAATTTGAACCCTGTTAATGGTTATGGGTCTGCTGATAAAAAATTTCCCCGTATATAAAAGATTGTATGACATATTTACGGTATGTATATTTTTACTACCCTGAATAATAAATGTATAATATTTCTATCTTTTCATGAAGTGAGTATATTTTATATTTATTCTGATTCTCATTACCTACATCCAAACATTCCCCAATGAGTTGTATTACAAAGTGAAGAATATTATATACCACAGTAGTCATTTGATTAGTAAGGCTCATTAAGTCCTATTTATATCTTAATCTATTTTTATTGTTCAATGTCTTTATAAAAATGTGATTATCTAACGAAATCCACTCATTTAATGAAACATTAGAAAATCATTTACGTAATTTATCACTTTCATTTAATTTTAAAATTTTATCCTTCATAATAATAAAGTGCATCACTTTAAACTGAAATATGAAAGGAAAGTTGAATTAAATAAGCAAGTTCTTGATTATGCATTTAAAAAGAAAACATACCTTTTAATTTATTTGATACTAAATGTGCTGTAATGATTACTTATATATATATAGACTGATTTCCTCTTGTTTATTCTCTTAATGTTTTGTACTTCACATGTATGCTGTTAATATTTTGAACTGCTACTTTTCTAAAAGTCGATTGCATTTTGTAGCTTACTGTAGATTGAATATTTTTTTGCTGCAAAAACTGTAATGAAGTAAGGATATGCTAGATAATACTTTTTTGACACTTTTTTTCTTCTTTTGGTTTTTCACTAAATAACAATATTTTGCTAGAAATTAATAAAAATGCTTGCATTTTTTTCCTGTACAACAGGTGACTTATTTTTACTTTCTTTTGCCCAAAGCTTTAATACTACAAATTGTTGTGGTCTAAAAGGTCCATGATCGCTATGCTGAAATAATGATCAGCACTGAACAAGATACTTTTACTTTCTAACTTTCTGGCACCCATTAGTAAGAAGTTAAGGCCACTTACAAGTAGAAAAGGTCATTAAGAATCAACCCTAAGCTATTCACACAGAAAGTATGCCACCAACAATTGCCTTTACTGCTGAGAACTGTGATGACCATTTACCTACTATAGAATTAAAAATATTTTTCTCCATGGGATATTTTTCAGTCTTAGCAATAAATAAAATCAAGTTACTTTTTAAAGGAAATAATAATCACTGAATTTTATTCTACTAGTTCTTTTTGTGCACATATTCCTATTCTTTTATATTCCCCTTCTGTTTTCTCTAGGATCTAGAAAATATTATGATTTCTCATCATTGAACTTTCCCAAAAAGACGAATTTCCCATCTTACTCTTGCTCAAATTGTGAATATACAACAGTTGACAAAAGCAATATGAAGAGACACATGTGACAGCATACTGGTGAACGGCCGCATAGGTGTAAATTCTGTGATAAAGGATTTATACGAAAAAACCATAAAGATTCGCATGAATTTTTACATAAAACAAAAAAGCTTCATATGTGTTCCAAATGTAAAGAGTGTTTTCGCTCATTGCCTAGTCTTAACGATCATATGATGAATCATATGTAGATGGAATGAGTTTTTTTTCCTTCTGTATTATTAATAACCTTCAATAAATTAGAAATAATATCCTAAACAATTGTTGTATCCAATTTATATCCAAATTTGTGCATAATGTGTTAATAAAAATATTAATGTTTTAAATTATATAAAATTTATTTTATCTGATAATTAGTAGTAGGCATATTTTGCTCAAGATAAAATATTTAAGAATTAGAGATATTTTAATGGGCAATTCTCTGCTGTATGCATGAGACATTTTAGCTCTTTTTTCTACTCATAAACAAATTAGAACTAAAATTACTATGAATCTAGCAACTATGGTTTTGTTTTATATAGCTCTACTTGGTGACAAAAGTTATATGGAAAAACAGTTATTTTAACTAGGTCAAATATGCATTTATATCGTCTTGACGCATGGACACGGACGTGTTCCGTGTGTCAGACGATATAAATGCATATTTGACCTAGTTAAAATAATTATTTTTCCATATAACTTTGTCACCAAATAAAATGATATAAAATAAAAACATAGCTATTAGATTCATCTTAATTTTATAATTCTTATCTGTTTATGAGTAGAAAAAAAGAGCCAAAATGTCCTGTGCATCAGCCAGAGAATTGCTCTAATACTGTAATATATACGTATTTTTGAAATTTTGTTTCATAATTTGTAATATTTCCAAAATTTAACCCTTTTACTATCTAAATCGAAATCCCAATTTTTATTTTAATCTTCGAAACGTTTGTGTGTGTTTTACTGAGTAACTTCTACTGATTTAAAATAAGTGTAAATATTTATATTAAAAGAAACTTTATAAAATAATATACAGAATTGCACAGATGAATTATACATTTTTTTTATGTAGAAATTCTGTTCCGTTTGTTTAAAATATTTTATAAATAAGATGTTCAGTGTTATTGTTATTATACTTCAATATTTCTACTTGAGAGATTTTGTGAAACATATATTTTAATTTTGTTTTCTGTTATTCTTGTGCTAGTAAAAATGTTATAGCAAAATTGAATTTCATTATTTGGTGTTTCCTCATTTATTTTTCTAATTTCATACTGTTATGATATTTATTGGAAAAATCTTTCGCAAATTGAATCCTGAAAGGATTTCAATTTGTGAAAGATTTTTCTAGAAACACTAAGTAAAAATAATTAAAAAAATATTATTTTATGTCTTATTTGAACATTATTGTATGTAAATATACTATTATCAGCCTGTTCCTCTTAAAATATATATTATTAGGCATGAAAGTAAAGTTTATGTATATAAAGTTATTAACTAAAAAGTGTATATTTTGAAATAAAATCATGAATAATACAAAAATCTAGGAATCCATAATTTATTCTCTAAACAGTTCTTGGTAAAATTAGAAGAAATTAAAGAAAACTGTATAATTCCTTATGTATTATAGTCGAATGTTTTAAACTGTTAAAAAATTATTTCTGGCATTGCATTCTATATTTCTTTTTGAATTAAAATGTAATTATTTTTAAAAATTGAATTTATTTACATTATATAGTAACAGAATTTTCTGCTATTTTTTAAAAAAGTAATTTTTAAAAAAAAAACATTTAAAACACAGAATGTACACAAATTTGTCGGGCAATGGAGTTCAAATACATCAGAATAATTCTTAATAACTGAGACTTGTAAACCATTCTTTTTCCCCAGTTAATTTATGTTCACCATGTCATTCGATATGTGAAAAAAATTGTTTATTATGCCATGATATTAATAGTTATACAGATCTACTTGAACTCCATTGCCCAACTAATTTGTGGACCCCCTGTATTTTGCCGAAATTGTTCTTATTATTTATTGTGGTAATTTAGACTTATTTTCTACTTCCATATCTTTGTTTTATATCTAAATTCTATTTGAAATCTGAACCTTCCCATGCTTGAATGTCCTAAAATTAATTTCTTAAATTTTAGATCGAGCCACATTATCTTCAAGATTAGTGTATGAACAGCCAAGATCAGGTGGAAGTGTTCCATTAACATTAGCATCCATTCCATACCTTACTTGTAATTATTGTGAATATAAAACTGTTTATCGAACAAACCTGAACACTCATCTGAGAAAACACACTGGGGAGAGACCATTTGTGTGCAAGACTTGTGGAAAAGGCTTTGTCACCAAACAAAATCTACTATTTCATGAAGAAAAGCTACATGTATCGCAAAATAATTTCCCTTGTAAAATTTGTGGAGAGTATTTCAACTCTCGTTCCTCCCTTCTAAGTCACGTTGGGTACCATCACAAAATGTAACCCTGTGTAAAGAAAGTGTACGTGTCAAGTGACTGGAAGATCCTTGCTTCACTGTCTTTAATTTTGATGTCATTTTCACATTGTAACTATTTACATGAACATCATCGTCGTAGGAAACAGCTGCAAGGAAATTTAAATGTTTGTCGTGTTAATCCTTGGAAGTCCACGAATACTTGCATGTTAAGACTTGTTATCCTGATTTTTTTTTTCAATGTACTAGTTTATATATTGCATGCCAAATTTGATTTCAGAACAAACTAGATTGGCCTGGGAATCAGCTTTAGTCAGTATTATGTAAAAAGATAGAATACTATTTTGAAGTTAATACACCATAACTTTTTTCTTATTGAACTCTTAAGTGACTAATAAAAGTTTACTCTTTATTTCCTTATTTTATAACTAGCACTGTATATTTTCCCTTACAGTTTTATTTCTTAAATGAAGAACAATAATGCAGTAAATTGGACAATTTCTTTGTAATTGCATAAATGTTGGAGAAATGACATTTACATTAAAAGTTATAGTGACTTGACACTATTCTCTAATTTTACAAATATCACCTTGGAGATCAATGTGCATATTCTTTGATTAATACATACCACAATAAAAAATTCTACAATGTGATTTTGTAAACTTGTTGGAGTGATACATACACAATAATCTTTTAGTGTTTTAAGGTTCATCCGAATGACTTATTCTTTGAAATCACTTTTTTATTTCCAAGTGCCTGTATAATTTTTTTAAGTTAAAACTATTAGTTTTACAGTGCCTGGTTTGGGATTGCAAACAAGTTTCAAATTCCTTTTCAGGTATATTTTTGATATAACGTTTCATAGTCAAAGATTTTTATTGATGGATTTAAATTAATGGATGGATGCCTGAAAATATAGCCTTACATTCTAAAATGTATAAATAATATGTATAATATATGAGCATATAAATATTTATTTTCTCATTACTTTAATTGAAATTTAAAATAAGAGTCACAAAAGTCATCTGAGTTTTATACTTTAGAATGTTATGTAACTTTTTTTTGAGTAATTATAATTATGAAAAGCTTTTGTGATCTTGCATATGACACATTTTATAAATAATAAAGAATGAATGATTTTAAGTATCTAGTAAAAGTATGTTTTTAGTATGGGTCCTTAGTTTCAGTTATCATAGTTGTTAGTTACAGGATAATTGTGAGTTTTGTCATGAACACCAGTGCACATTTATATTTTGGGAGGTACTCAATACATAATTTGTCTATTTAAAGTCTGAATAATCCCTTTTTTTTATCTTGACTAAAATTAAGAAATGTTTCTGAAAATTTAAGATTTAACCAAATACAACATTTGTGTTTGTAGCTTAACAATTAGCTAATTACATTATTTATCTATACTTTTTATTGTTTATTTTATGTCATACAATTAAATACTGTATAATTTGTGTTTTTTATTTAATTGTTTTGTATTTTTTTTTTTTAGAATTTGGTCTTCAAAATTTGGATGAAATTCAACATTTTCATCATAAAGGGAAAAATGGCTGTGATAGTTCTATGAATGTTCAAAAGCATGCTTGCAAATATTGTAACTATGTTACCTGTTATAAGAGCAATATGGGTAAACACTTAAGAATACATACTGGAGAAAAACCTTACATATGCAGATTTTGTGGCAGAGGATTTACTCAGAAACATAGTATGCTTACTCATGAAATACTTCATCAACCTGAACAAAATTCTTATAAATAATTTTGTCAAAAGTACTGCGGTAAAGGTATTTGCACAAACTGTGTGAGTGTGTTCTTACCATTTATGTTTTATTTCGACTTCAAACACTCCACTAAGTGGAATAATTTGATTAAAATGTGCCTAAAACTAAAATAACTAATAGAATTTAATTGAACAGTTATCTTGTAAGTTGATTGAGCTTCTAAAATATTCATATACTGACTGTAAATATTTTGTATTTGCTTTTGTATTTTTGCTTAATTACTGGGAATATGATTTATTAATGAAATAATATACTTAAGTCTCTATTATCTCTTATGGTACAGTATACAAATAATTTGTCATTTGTTTAAATATTGCTGTTTATATTTGTAATATTTTGTATTACTTTTTGAGGATAACAAGAATTGATTCATTATAAATTCCCTTCAAAAACAAATTTATTTGGAATCCCTACATTATTTAAGTTCATGCTATATATTTGGAATTCATTAAAAAATTCAAACTCGACTCCTTATAGCAATTGTATATATCTGCAAATGTTCAAAGATAAAAATTGTTTGTAATATTTTTTAATAATTGCAAACAAATCATACTCTGAATCAATTCTAATTATACGTTATTTTAATGAAGTCGATAAAATAAAGAATATTTAAACTTGCTGAATTTTGTTCAACTTTTGAATAATTGTCTGCTTATTCAGAGTGGCCACAGAAACTGGAAATCGGGGAAATGTCAGGGAGTTTTTAAAATTTCATGAAAATTGTGGAAATTTTCTTTTTTCTGGAGGCACATTTCCTCGTTCATCTGTATTTTTGCGCCATTTTCCCAGAGAATTGTGGCGGTAATTGTTAAGAGTTTAATATTAGGAAATAATTTAAAATTTTCACTATCACCCAAACTATTTTTTAAAAATTGCCATATTATCTCTTTAATATACTCGGTTTGATCACACATCTGGAAAAATTTGAAAAAGAAGTTTGCCATAAAATCGGAATTTTTTAGAAATCGGGGAACTTTTTTTCCTGAATTTTGTGGCCACCCTGTTAGTGAGAAGAATTCGTTTCTGTATATATTAATTACTCATAAACTTCACTTTAATTTTTGATGATGATTTGTTTTTGACTCTTGTAAGTGTTGCATTCATCTTTGTTGATTGCAGCATTAGACACAAAAAACCCTCCCAGGAGTTTAATATTTTATGTGAATACCACATCGTATCTTGATCACACTGTTGTAATTTTACGTGAAAAAACATGGAGCGCTCACCAAATTTTAAAATTAAAATAATTAATTTGAGTGATGATTAAACTAACACCCAATGATGAGCAATACCTTTCATGGTATATAATCTGAGGGTTCTCATCCTTTATTTTAATTTTATGTTATACTTCATTCTTTGTTTCTAAATACATGAAAGCATTTTTCAAGTTAGTTCTTTTGCATACATATGCAAATATCTTTGCATAAAATTAGCATCCCGCAGTAAATGTTATAATCACAATATTGTAACAAAAGATGGTAATCTTTGTTGTTTTCAAAAAAACATTTTGTAGTATATAAAATTTACATTGAGTTCAGTTTTCTATTGATATTTTCATATTTGTCATCTATAATTAAAATTATGTACTCTTTTTTCATTCTCTTTAAGAATTTCTCTTATATGTGGCCTAGTAGTACTAGTACTACATCTGAAAATTTATAGACTGCTATATACAGCCATAGTGCATTTTGATCAACTAAAATTCAGAGTTGTGTAGTTTTTGTTCCTACCCTTAACTAGTTTCAAGTTTCTGTAGAAACTTTTCTTACATTTAATATAAAATATTTTGTAAAATTGTTATTGATGTTATCTGAAATTTTTGGACAGATCGTTGAGTTTCAATTAAAAAAAAATAACTTTATTTCTCACTGTGCCATTCTCAATTTTTAAACCTCTCTCTTGAACACTAATGGTATGGAATCAATTTTATTAAATATATATTTTTTTAATTATTATTATTATAATACATCTTACCTTATCTTTTTGTAGGTCTGATGTTGATGGGGATGAAAGGTACTGCATTATACACACCACAAAATGTACAGTGGAAATGCAAGGCTCCTACCATCCATTCTTGCAGCTTTTGTAGTTACAAGAGTTATCTTAAATATGACTTAATAAAGCATTTACGGATACATACTGGAGAAAAACCTTTTAAATGTGATGTGTGCGGAAAGGGTTTTACTCAGAAACAACATTTGAAATCTCATTCAAGAATACATGTACTATAATTCTGTTTTTAAAGTATACAGCTATAACTTGGGTACTAAAATTTTCCTTCACAAAATAAAGTTGGAAGTATTTTAAATGCCAAATTTTAAGTAGTTATCAATGTTGAGTTTATCTTTTATAGTATTTATTGGAAACTAGAATGTGTTAATACTTTGTTTAGCCAATCTTATCTATTAGGTACTATATTAATAAAATAATCATTATTTTAGTTAGTTTAAAAAGATGCAACTAAAAATATAAATGGCATTGTTTTTTTTCTTTTTCCCTCTTTTTTTCTTTTCTTGTATTTATTCTTTATTTGAAAAGTTTCCAATATGTGTAGATCTCTTAAAAGGATCTACACAGAATACTCTGCAAGCTTTGAAGAGAGAAAAACTAAAGTACTAAGTTTATATTTCTTCATGCAAAATGCCAATTATCAGGAATCCTCATTCATCAATTTAATAACTGTGTTAGGTTTTGAAATTGCTCATTACCATAAACATATGTTTCTCTACTCAAATGTCTCCATTTGCTTATCTGTATAATATCTTTTATATTAACATTTCTCAACCATTACCAGGGTTCCCACGGTCATTGAAAGTCATTAAAAGTGCTTAATATTTTTTAACTTATTTTCTAGGCCTTAATGCTTAGAGGTGCTTAAAAGTCATTGAAAGTGTTTAGAGGTCCTTAAAAGTCCTTAATTTTTGCCGATGTTGTGTGTCCAACTGCAAAATTTATAAAACTACAACTTGAACTTGCTATTCCCGAGTGACCGCCACTTATCCGCATCGACATATTTGTATTGAGCTTTTATCAACTCGTAACTTTTTTGGTATAATACACTATTAAAAACAGACATGATGCCTGAAAACAAATTTTCAGCGGTCCTTATAAACATTATTTAGGTGCTGAAAAGTCATTGATTTTCATTCTGTGATTTGAGTGGGAATCCTGATTACTACAAACTAACCTCATAAACAATTCTGTACAAAATAGCTTTGTGTCTGTGCAAATGTGTTTAGTAATTATAGTTCAGAGTGGCCACAGAACCTGGAAATCGGGAATATGCCAGGAAGTTTTCCAATGCTGGAAAAAATCAGGGAAATTTTTTTAATTTCGCGAAAATCAGGGGTTTGGCGTCATTTACGAGGAGAATTGTGATGGTAATCATTAGAGCTTAATGTTACGAAATAATTTAAACTTTTCATTACCACCATTGTTATTTTAAGAAAATAGGTATATTATCTCTTTAGTATACATGTTCTTTTAATTAGGGTGTCTGTACATGTGGAAAAATTTGAGAAATTTTAAAAAATGTTTGCTGTAAAATCGGGGAATTTTTTAGAAATCCATCATGGAATTTTTTTCCTGAATTTTGTGGCCACCCTGTAATTGTTTAAAATAAATGTATCTTGTATATTTTTGAAGAAAAATAATTATTGCTAAGTTCAAAATTAAATATCTAATTCCAAATTATTTTCAGAATTCAGCGGTATTGTTTTGATGTCTCAAAGGCATTTTTCCTTGTCATCCCGAAAATGCACCCCTGAATCTGCAAAAGACAGAACATGTTCCTATTGTGGATATATAGCCACTTACAAAAGTGGCTTAGTGAATCATATTCGAACCCATACTGGGGAACGACCATTTGCGTGCAAGTACTGTGGAAAAGCTTTTGCACAGAAACAAAATTTACAAGTTCACGAAAGTTTACATGAGATGAATAAACTCCATATGTGTGAAGTTTGTAAAGAGTGTTTTCGTTCTGAAGCTACTCTAGTAATGCATATGTTAATTCATAAATAAGGAAACTTAGTCATTTCACTTTTGAAGTTTTTAATTTTATTTACGTTCTCATAGGTGATGGTAGAATTATTTGCAGGAGGGTGGGTGCAAGGCTGCTTAAGTCTTAGTACAAATCTTGATTTCTCAAAAAATGATAATTGAATTTCCTAATGAAATGTTGGTTAATAGGTCTGGGATTAATGCTTTGTTCAGATAAAAAATTTATAACTTGCATTATACTTATTTGTCCCTGTAAATTTTACCACTTTTCTCCTCTTAATTTTCAAGTGCCAGAGTTGGGTGGAGCGAATGCAATTGCACTCCCTTGACCCTCCCTGACAGCATCCATGATCAATGTGTTGAATTAAGATAATAAATAAGTTTATTCAACAGTATGGCAAATTGTTAGGATGAAAAATTTTCAATTTTATATATGTTGATGTGTTTGACTTTAAAAAACTTATCTTCTAAATTAGTGTGATGTCCACTTTAATCTAGATGTTTCATGTATGTGCCATACTTTACAATCTAGGTCAACATTTTTGCTATGCAATTTACTTTTGAATATTCATGCTTTTGGTGTAACTAACATCATGGAAAGTTTTCATAAAGTAGTTATTATGTAAAATAAAATCGTTTGGTCAGTAATTTTATAATTTTTTTTAAAAAACATGTAGACATGCTGCATTTTGTAGTGTTACTTTATTTGTGCAAATGTATTTTAGTAATTACATAATAATGAAGTACTATGTTTTGTATATAGAAAATGTTTTACTGTGACAATTATTTGTATTAGACTGATATTTCTAAATAAATTTTTGTTTATTATATACAGGTTTAATTGTTTTCTAAAAAATATCTATGTGCTTTTTTGAAATATACTTTTGCTTGTCTCAACTAAAAGTACACCTACTTTTTCAAATTTTATTTGGTATTTTACATCATATAAAGTATTTTTAACTCCCAGTTAACAATATGCTAAAAAAATTGTTTTTCCTCTAAGATGTTCTTTTAAGTAAGCAATCTAAATTGAAATTTTTATTTTTTCATTATAGAAACCTGCCGGCATGAGTGGTATGTTTGAGAAATGCTAACTGCATATTCACTCTTCTTTAAGTTTCTTTGTATCTTCTTAATTTTTCGTTTGTTTTTGATTAGATACTATATTTTTTTAGTAGGCAATCTAATTCAGATCTAAATATTTTCAAAGTAACTATAAAAATAAACAATATGCTTCCGATTAAACAAGGTATTGTTTAAAAATGTTTCCTATGTGTTTATATTATTGGATAACAAAATAATATTGCTTTTATCTTTAATCCAGAAATATCCTTTTGTGTAGGCAATTTTTATGAGAAGCAATTCAATGTACAAGCAGAAGAAAGTGATGTGCCAAAGAATTGTTATCCATGTGTTTCTTTCATACAGATAATTTGTCAATGCATGCAAGAACCCATACCAGAGAAAAGCCATTCATATGCAATACTTGTGGAAAGTCACTTACTTAAAAGCATCGCTTGATTTATCATTTTGTAATTGCATTAATCAAATACATAATACCTTTGTTGATATATAAGAAAGTAAAAAGGTTAGTACGATCATTTTTTTTAATAAACAAAATTAACTTTTTCAGCTAAAGGCTACATGCTTATAAGGCATGTAAAAGTTCCACCAAAAGGCAGAATTCCTTCTTTTTGAATTTCGTATGTGATCCTGTAGTAGAAGCAGAAATATAAAGAAAATATTAAGGTTATATGAAAAGAGTCATTTGAGAAATTTGATGAATGAACTCGGCTTAGGAAAAATTGGTAGTTTGGTAAACTTTGAAATAAAACATCCTAATTTTTCTGCGAGATCATTTAATAATTGCTACTAGCATTAAACATTCATTATTTTGAAGATTTACATTTTAAGTTAAAAAGTTCAGTTTATAAAGTTTTGTTAAAATATATATTAATTTGATAATTTCATACATAGGTTATTTTGTTGATTGTTGGTTTAACAAGTGCTTGTTTGATTGACAGAGCCTGCCGTTTAATCATTTTTTAAAATACTCAATTTTGTAACTGAAAAAATTCTTTGATCACTCCTATTTCATTTTGATTGCTAGTTTGTGTGTAGGTTGAAGAATGTCCTCCTTTTTTATTGGGGCCCACTTACATGACTATTATAATTACACAAGAAATTTCTTTCTTTCAATAACTTATTTCTGTTTATTTTACTTTTTAGTCTAATCTACATGATGTGATTCGGTGACTCAAAAAAATATTAGGCAATAGGAATATATATTTTCAGACTTGGGATTGAGGCAACACTGATATTAAGGACTTTATACTTAAAGCGCTCTTTAGTCAGTTTTTTTTAAATTCCTTCTGTGTTTCTCAAATTTAGTACCATAAATTGAGTTACACTCTAATTTGGGATGTTCTTAAGTAAAAATGTCATTCTAAATAATTCCATTTCAATATAATTTACTCTCAAGTTAACACTATTAGAATTGTATAGTAATCACAATTATTTGTTTTATTGATTATTCTTTGGCTATGTTTTTCAATATTCATGCATGTCATTGTTGTTAAAATTTAAATATTAGAAAGTGTAATACAGCAATTTGCTTTTTGTATTACTTTTTTTTTTTTTTTTTTTAATTTATATCTAAAAATCTGTGTCTGTGATGGAGATATTGCCACATTAAACACACCTTGTGTCCTTTTCTGATAAAACTTTGATTACCATTTTTTTATTAAAAGATTAAAATATGTCATTTGATATTCAAAATATTAGTTCCGAAATTTTTTAAATAATAAAAGCACTTGTTTTTCACTAGGTAACTTTGATGACCAACAAATATTTCTCAAGACACATTTTAATAGATGTGGTTATCGACGTATCCATTCTTGTGCCTATTGTCAGTATGTAACAGTTAACAAGCATGATTTGGTGAGACATGTGAGAACTCATACTGGAGAAAGACCATACATGTGCAATTCTTGTGGAAAGTCCTTCACTCAAAAACATCGCTTAATATCTCATCAAATTTTGCATAAACCAAACCAAAACTAATGTTTTTGATTTTATTTTAAATACTTTTAATTTATGAACTGTTATTCAATGGTGATGAAACCTTCCAGTTTTACAAACTCATTTGTAATATCTTAAAAGAGTACAAAATATAGGTGACCTCTGTGTGTTTTATCCCATTCAAAATTATATTGTAATTTTTTTCTCCTACTTTTTGTAATAGTATCTAAATATTAGACAACTGTATAGAAAATTACACATCAAACACTGTTCCTTGAAGAGTAATTTGAACATATAGTACAATATGTAAAATTAAATAAAAAATGAATGATTGAAATCAAATATTTGTTATAAATAAATTGTGTTATAAAAAACACTCCATAGTCAATTTAAATTTGAACAATTCAAGAAAGTAATTTATGAAGAATATCCTCAATATACCAAATTGGTTTATGACCCTCTACACTTAAAACAAAAATATATTTCTTACTTTTAAATGATAAATGATTTTCCTGTCTTTTATTAGGCATGTCAAAATGCTTTTTAACTCATTGACTACATTATTCATCCAAGTTGCATCAGATAAATTGGAAGATTTTCACAATCAGATTATCCAGTTTTGCAATTAATTTAGTTTTGTTACTTCTTTAAAGGGTGATTTAATAAGATAATGAACTCATACTGAAGATACACTATTTGTTTGTAACACATGTAGTAAAGGTTTTTAAAAACAGTGCCCTCAGTGTCATGAATTAGTTCCTAAAATGTTCCTTTTGTCAATTATTTAAAAGTTTGTCTTTTAATTGTATATTATGTTTCCTATATATTATTTAAAGGACCATAAGATTTTGTGTTTGTTAAATCAAATTTTTCAAATGTGCAAAGTTGTTTATCTACTTATATTTAAAGTTTGAAATTTAAGGAAGGAGTTTATGTTCTATAAATAGGCTGAAAGCCTCATTTTAAACAGTGAATTTAAAAAATCATAATCAAATATTATCCTAATGTTTTTTTTGTTTTGTTTTTTTTTTTGTTTTTTTTTATAATTGAGCTATTTTGGGTTTTTATTCAAATGTTTAATGTTGCAAATTTTTTCATGTAAGCATTGTTTAAAAATGAAATGCTATTCCTTTAAATATGTTTTGTTTTTCTTTGTAAACTCTAGAATTTATTATTATTTGAGTATTAAATACTTTTTGCAACTAACCAATTTTTCCACTATCATGATACCATTATAAAGTGATGATTTTTACTACATTATGTTCTTGTAACAATCCATGTTATGTCATATATTCAAAGATATAATTATACTATATTTGTAAAGTCTTTGAATAAATGTTGATAACTGAGATTATTTTCTATTTACAATTGTCTGCTACAATATACATAATCAACCTAGTCAGCAAAAAATAAAAATATATTGTTTTAACAATTAGCATAAATTTTTACTTAGATTTTAATTCTAGTCTTTTTTTTTATTAGGCATAACATCTAATAATTTCACAGAGGAGCAATATATACCTTCAAGAGGAAATACAGAAGTTTCAGAAGTATTTAAGAATCGACGTACACATAGGTGTAATTATTGTAGTTATATTACTTTGAACAGAGGTAATTTAGTACAACATCTAAGAACTCATACTGGAGAAAGACCGTTTGTTTGCAACACTTGTGGAAAAGGCTTCACTCAGAAACATCGCTTATTATCCCATACATCATTACATAAGAGCAATTTATTTTTCAGTTAGATTCCTGTTTATAAGTGTTATGTAATGTTAAATTTATTTTTCTAATATTATGTAATTTAAATATTTATAGATGCCAGTTTGTATATAGATTTACATTTTTCTTTATGTTCAATAAATTTAGTACCTTAAAATCCAATATGAGTAATATGTGACAGGCAAATTCCTTTTGAAAGTTTCTGACTTGGGTGCTAATTGCTATTATCCAATACATTAACTCTGTTACTAAAAGTGTGTCCATCACAAATTTTATATTGTGAGGAGAACAAAATCTAATAGGCTTTGATGTTTGTATAGTTTTATAAAAAAATTAAAATTTATTTTCTTTTTCTTAGGAACTGTAAATCACAATTTAAAGATCGAAAGACATATTTCCACATCACATATCAGCATGCGTAAAACGTTAAAAGGTCCTTGTATGCATGTCTGTAACTATTGCAGATATATTACTTATCAGAAGACTCATTTAGTGAATCATTTAAGAACACATACTGGAGAAAAACCATTTGTATGCCAGACATGTGGCAAGGGTTTCACACAGAAACATTCTTTACGATATCATCAAACATTACACTAAATGTTAAAAAATGCCCTAAAAAAGTACATTTTCCTTTGTAAATTTGGAATGTTTTGACATTTGAATTGAAATTTGTTTGATAAAGCATTAAATGCTTATAATTTTGTAATTTAATTTATAAATACATAAAACCAGGTATTAATATGATAATGTCTTAAATAATTGGAAAAGGAAAATTATGTGACATGCAAAATTTATGTTTTATTAAAAAAGAATATATGGAAAAGAAATATTATAATGTGAATAATTGGTATTGAATTATTTTCTATTGTTTATGTTAACTTTAGTTTCATTTTGCTGTGGTTTAAAATACTTAACAAATTGAGAAGATTTGTTTTATGTAGTAAATATGTGAAATTCAATTCAAGTTTATTATTTTAGCCACTTTTTAAAATTGTCCTTGACTTTTTAAATAAATTATTTTGTATTTATTGGTTTTTATCAGTTTCCTTGTCTATAATATTTGTGTGCACATTTGCAGAATGCTCACCAGAAAATAAATGTGATAATGCACCTGATGATGAAAATTATGTTTAAATCCTAACATAAACCTGAGGTTGCATGTATCTTATTTTTACTAATTAGTTACAGTTATTTTATATTAACCATTCCATTTGTCATAATAATCCCTTGATAACCAAATACTGTACATTGGAATCGGTATGTTTGAGCAAAGGAAAAATTTTCCCATCTCCCCTCAATACTATTAAATATTTTACCTTGTAAAGCTGTATAATTTTTTATTGCTTGTATGGAGATCATATCTTCCTAACAATTTGTAATATACATAGTTCTTCCCATTTGGTTTTGGGATTTATAGCTTTTGTGTCCAAATACTATTATCAAAACTTGTAAAATTTTAAAACATTTGTTATAAGTGGATTTAAAAATTGCATTTTAATTAAAAAAATATTCTCAATTTATAAAACACTTAGAATATTTTGACTGTTTTCATTTAAATGCTTGTTTTAATTCAGTGAAATATTTCTTAATTTCGAGGTAGTATTTAAACTTTTTATAGCACAAAACAATTAAGAAAATTGTATTTTTAAATATTTTATTTCCCTTTAGGTACCCAAAATGCTACTTTCTTGAACCCAAGTAATGAAATAACTACTGAAACAAATTCAAGAGGGTTCAACTTTCTTTCTTGCCCTTATTGCAAGTACATAACTCCTCACAAAAGTAACTTAAATGCTCATCTAAGAAAGCATACTGGAGAACGACCATTTGCTTGCAACATTTGTGGAAAAAGTTTTACCTCAAAACAAAGACTTCAATATCATGAACTTTTACATGCAACCCAAAAACTAATTATGTGTCCTTCTTGTAAAGAATGTTTTCGCTCGCCATCTTCCTTTGCAGTTCACTTGCTGGAATATCCAAATCATTAATTTCAGAATGTGAAGATTTTTCTTGTTCTTCTCTTCTTATAATCATTAAGTAATTTACAGAAATCATTATGGTATATCAAAGTTATGTAAACAAATTTTGTTGATGCTTCAATGTCTTAGTGTTGTTTGTGTATTTCTTGGTACTAATTTATTAAAAATTACAATACATCATCACTAATTTTTTAATTGTGAAGGTAGTTCTTTCTTCATAGATAAATTTTGTTGTGTTCCTTTATTGAAACTTTGCCTAACACTTAAAATTTTCTTTAAAAAAAATTCTTTTTAGAAAAGTATGTTACTGATACTCTTTATTCAGTTGTTAAAATATTAATGCCTTGTCATAGTTTATTACTAATATTTACCAATTTTTTAATGTACAATTTCATAACCTAAATGTGTACATCAAACATTTTAATCTTGTGCAACCAACATAATATTCTCTTATGTACTAAGTTATTTCAGTAATGAATGCAGCATATCTTTTCATTCGATTAGAATAAGTGTTTCATGTTATCTATTTTTCAAATGTAGTTAAATGTAACTTTCATAGAGATTTTTTTATTATTTGTATACAGATTCTGGATACTTTTTTGAAAGTGCATATCACTTGTTTGTAAAGTTTAAGAAAATTCCATTTTAAAGATGTCTTGTTTTTCTTTAGGTACTAATAGAAATGCAATAATCAAAAACCTACGTCTTGGAGTAACTGTTGGAATAAATTCAGGAGACGGCCTCTTTTCATGTCCTCACTGCAAATATAAAACTTCCCTTAAGGGTAACTTAAATACACATCTAAGAAAACATACTGGAGAGCGGCCATTTGTTTGCAACATTTGTGGGAAAAGTTATACCTCAAAGCAAAATCTGCAATCTCATGAACTCTCTCATGCAACACAAAAGCTTTTTATGTGTACTGTTTGTAAAGCATGCTTTCGCTCAGCATCTGGTCTTGCATTTCATATGCAGATGCACTAATTACAAACGGAAGAATTTTCTTGTGCTGTAACTCTTGTCATATTACTGCTTGGTAATTCTTTAAAATTATAATTGATTTTCCTAGTTAAATTTTCCCTATATTTACAGTTTGGAGATTTATTCTGTTGGATTAAAAGTTGTACTAACTACAGTTTTTTAATTAAATTCAGTCGTGCACAGACACATAGATTTTGTAATAGAAAAATGATGTTTTGTTCATATGGTAAATTCTGAATATCTGATCCTTGTTTTCAATTCATGCCATTAAGATAAAATGTAACATATGACACAGATTTAACTTATTATTAATAGCAGATTGTTACACTAAAAAAGCTTTGAAGTCATTTATTACCCTGTGTGATTTTTTAAACTTTGTATTTATTTGTTCATACCTGAATCTATCTTGCAGTTGTTTTACAAAAGTATGATTAAAATTTATAATGTGAACTATATTGTTCTAGTTATACTGCATCTAACCATTATCTGCCATCAACAATTATTACTTTTGTAACCCTTTTCATTTTATTTGCTATTTAATGTAGATTTAAACTCAAGAAATTAAACTTGGAACAAAAAAATAAATTTGTTAGACACATGAATTTATAAAGAAATTTTTTTTAAAAAATAAAAGCAGAAAATAATCAATGACTTCAAGTAATGATGTATAATTTCACTAAAGTTTGCCAGTATGTACTTTTGTGTATGTGTGTGTGCGTTTCTCAATTTTCTCAAGTTTGTGTGTAGGCACTTACTATTAACATCAACTCTTCATATTTTCTTTAAAATTATATTGTAAACAATTTCCTAATTATTGAGCCACTCTATGCTATTTACAAAGAACAAATCAAATGATAAAATTAAAAAAAAAAAAGTATTTTACAGATATCTTGTTTTCCTTAGGTAGTCAAAATGCATTTATTGCAAACCAAAGTTGTGGAGTTACTGTTGGGATAAGTTCAAGAGGAGGCCTCCTTTCATGCCCTTATTGCAAATATAAAACTCCTCAAAGAAGTAATTTAAATGCACATTTAAGAAAACACACTGGTGAAAGGCCATTTATTTGCAATATTTGTGGGAAAAGTTATACCTCGAGACAGAATCAGCTATCTCATGAACTCTCACATGCAAGACAGAAACTTGTTATGTGTACTATTTGTAAAGAATGTTTTCGATCAACATCTGCTCTTGCATTTCACATGCAAACTCATTCAAACCATTAATTTTCTGTCAGTTTACCTTTCTTGCAAGGTATTTCCTTATAAATAAATTATATTTAGTGATATGAAGATATATAATTATGTAATACATAAATTAGCTTACATAACATATTTTTTAAATCAACATTTAAAAAATGTATGGATATTTGAATATATCATATATAAACCATACGAGTTAAATTTATTGTTTATCAATAAATTTAGAATATAAATGTTTATTTAAACTTGAACCATAGAAAGTATTGGTTTGCACAATTTATTTACAATAAAAACTTTTAAATTAAATTATTTTCTCTGATGAAAAATTAAATTATTTTCTCTGATGTAAACTTACCTCTGAAGTATTTATTCCCTGATAATTTTCTTAAACGATATACTTTGGCAGCTTTTAAATGAATCGTTATGGAAGGGGTTTTTAAATGATTTTATTGTACTGATATTCTGGGTAATTGAGTTTTAGCTATTATTGCATCTAGATCTTGCAATAATTTAAAAAACCTCAAAGATTTTTTGGTTTGTAAATCTGTCTATATTAAATAGTATTGATGGTTTGGTATCCTTAACTATGTTATTTAAGTATCATAGATGCAAGTATCCTTTTAATATGCTTAATTTGTGTTTTCTTATTACAATTTAAGAAATTGTGAATGATAATTAAATTCATTTTACAACATCTTAAACTTAAAAACTAATAAAGATTTTACAGATTTGGGAAGACTATATTGTCATATAGCAGAGGTTTTAGAGTGATGCATATAAAATTGTATTGTGAATTGGAGGTTTAATCTGAGATGTTAAAATCTTTGAAATATGTATTGACAAGACTTGCTAATATATTTTTATGTATTGTAAGTTTTTTTTTTATATGTTTTTCAATTATAAATAGAATTACTAGCATGAGTTTGATGTCACATTTGAGCCAAAATCCTATAATATCAAATACATTTCCACATAATGAAGTTTTTACTGCTGCAAATAATTTGACTTTATGGTATTGCCTTTTTCTTTAAGAATTAGTTTGATGAGCAGTTAAAAGCCAAAATGCCACATCATTAATGCTTGTATAGAAACTGTTAATATTAATATTGTTCTGTATGTCTTGTTGTTTTATTTTTAATTTAATATATTTTCTAAAATTCTTTACTATTTTCTTATGCTAAATATATTTTAACTAATTTTAAACAATCTTTTCTCCCATATAAAGGATTACGGCAAAGAACTATCAGAGTCAATTTTTCTCAATTCTCCAGAAAAGCTTATTTAAAGTTTCCAAGTCTCAGGCTTGTATCAGGGTTGAGGTAAATGGTTGCTGAAAATCTCACATACCATAATATCTTTTTGCTAGTGGACTCTGTGTGGTTAAACTATCTGCTATAACCTTGCAGATGGTGGGAAAACCTCGATTTTGAAAAAATTGGTCTCTGACCGTTCTTTGCCTGTGGCCCTTCATATGTGATAGCACACAGAGTCTGTAAAACTTGAAAATGTAGAGCTGTGAGTTATATGTAGCAATTTTTTCAAAAAGAGATAATAGAAATAGACCCTTTAATGCAAATACTGTGGTAATGAAAATTGAGCCAGATTTCCATACGTCTAAGTTTTCCTTTACTATTGTGAATTATTGAAAGCATAGAAAGTGCATGTCTTTAACTTATTGAAACAAAATGGGTGGCTATTTTTCTAGATAAATCTATGTAAATGAACTTGGCATGGCATTGCACAATCATTTTTGTCTTCAATAGCTCATATCTTGTGTAGGTTAAAATTATCTGCTTTGTTATATATGTGTATGTGTGCTGGAAACGTAAAATTTCAGATATTAAGAACTTTTTAGAATTGTGTTTTCCCTATTAAATCATGTACTTGTTGATAGGCAAGTTGACATTTCATGAAAGTATTTGACGTAATTGAATTTATGCAAACTGGATGTTTTTAATTTACTTGCATTGTGTAAATTATTTGTAAATAAATTGCATTCCATTGTCACTAGTTTTATTTTTTCAAGAAATGATATAGTGTAAACAATTAAGTAATTTTTTCTCTTATTAGCTCTCTAGTAATGCAATTTAAAACTGGAAAATATATTTAAAATTTTACCTGCAATAATTACATTAAATTGATTTCATTTTCTTTTTAGGTATATTTTATAGACCTGAACTGAATGACGGAAAATTATTTCACACGTTAAAGAAACCTTTGTTCAGTAAAAAACATTTTCATTCATGTAATTATTGTACCTATGACACCCCAAACTTTACGGATTTGAAAAGGCATTTGAGGAAACATACTGGTGAACGGCCTTTTGTTTGTAACATATGTGATAAAGGTTTTACATCAAAACAAAACCACAAACTACATATGGATCTACATGCCTCACACAAATTATTTATGTGCAATGTCTGTAAAAAGTGTTTTCGCTCTAAATTTTTAATAATTGCATATGGCTGAGCATACTATGGTTTAATCAAAAGCATATAATATTTATGCTTTTGAAACTAAAGGGTTAGTCACAAAATCTTATATTGTTTCCAAGAATGACGTTCATGTAACTGGTTTTTATTTGGGATATAATTTTTTTTTTGTTGCTGCATTGTGATATTAATGTTCATTTATTTATTTAATTTATATATACCTAACACTTGTGTTTTTGTGTATTGAAGAAATAAATAAATTTCTTTTTTGTTTTCATAGGTCTCATTAATAACATTACTGCAAGTTTTTAATAATTTAAAACTTATACAATATTGATTTTTAGTATTTGTTTTTAAACTCTTATATTATCCTAATGGTATAAATGGAAAGCTACAAAACCACAGTTTTGAGAATTTTTCATAGCATTGAGATCGTACTACAGCCTGATGGCGTTAATATAACAGCGTTATATAATGGAACCTTTCTACTGCAGTTATCCATTTATGGCATACATTAAAGACTCATTGAGCACATATGTTTCATTGAGCTGTTTCATTCACTTTATATGGCTCATTGAGTACATATCTAAAAAATACAATTTTGGAGTTATCTAGTTATAGCAATGAGGTGATGCTGCGTTACTATTTTAACAAGTTTAAACAAAGTTTTTACTATAATTAATGTATTTTTATACTGTAATCAATATATTGCTGATTCTAAACTGGTTAAAAAAAATTCAAATTTATAATTTTCTCCTGTATGGGTTAGTCATGTTGCCCATATGGTTTCATGCTTCCCACTAGGATAAAAGATATTTTTTTAATGTGTATGTATATACAGTGAAACCCTGTTAACGCAAAGTCGATGGGACTGCCGAAATTGTTCATGTTAAACAAATCAATTAACGTTTAAGTACTTGGAACTGCTTTTACTTCACGTTAAACGGGATATTTATTAAGCAATTTCGCGTTAACAGGGTTTGACTGTATATATTTGTAAAGTTGTATGATTGAAATGTAATTGTACTTAAAAATTAGTAAATCTACACGATTTTAACTTTTTATATATATTTATTTTTAATGCTTACACTTTTTTTATTTTCTCCACTCGGTTTATTGATAATCAAAGTCGAATAATTTTTTAAGGCATTGTAGTGTTGATTCGGATATTGAGAACTAAAAGATCTGGTCAACTATATGCTGTTAATTTTTATGTTGATGGTTGACGACTTAATGTTGTAATTTTTTAAAATTTGACCTTTTTTAAGTTCTTTAAAATTATTATTTAAAAAAAAGATGGCTAATTTTCGGGAGATTTTATGTTTTTATATTGGTTTTAATGCCACCCTGACTCGTGAAAAAACCATACAATTCCAAGTATTAATAGTTTTTCTAAAGAAAAGTTCGTCCAACATCTGCTAGATGTATATAATCAGTTTTTTATATCCTCTGAAGCATTTATTATAACTGCAACTCCTCCTTGTAGCAATGGCATCCTTAATTGTAAAACATGTTTTGAATGCTGCTAACTTATTTCTCTAATTACTGCTAGAAAGTACCTATTAAATTATTATATATCACACATCCAAATTTTTTAATTTTATTTAAACACTGGTAAAGTTATTATTCAGCTACAGCATTGATTATTTTGCTATTTTTTTAAACTCGTAAATATGTGTTTCTAATACTTTTAATTTTTTTCTTAGGCTCTTGCATTTTATATGTATTGAGAAAAGTGAATACTCCTTCATTTTACAAGAATTTCTCCAAAGGTAGATGCAATCATTCTTGTTCCTTCTGTAGCTATACAACTACACACAAGACTAATTTAATTAAACATATTCGTACACATACAGGAGAACGCCCATTTGTGTGCAACTTTTGTGAGAAAAGCTTTACAGAAAATGGAAATTTACGACGTCATATTGGACGTTTTCATTGCAAAAATTAGCTTGTTATTTGCAGTTTAATAAAATCTGTATATTTATCTACTGTTGGGTTTATTACTTTTAATTTTTTATTGTAGTTATTTAATAGAAATGCAGTCTGTTTCAGACTGCTGTATATTTGTATTTTTTATCTGCTTAGATTGTACCTTCCAAATAATTGTTTGTATTTAAATTATCCATGTTAATTTTATTCTTAATAATATTTGCTTACAATGAATATATTCTGAAATAATTATTTTACCCAACCTGATCTTCTGAAATACATTTTCTTGCCAGGATCTAAATGGCACAAGAATTCATTATTTGTCTTTCTGTGACACATATGTCTAACCAGCAACTTGTGTAATCAATATATTAAAACTTAACTTCTCTATCTTGTGTTCATGGATTTATTAAATTATGTCTAAAATTTTGTTTACTATTTAACTTCCCCTCTAATTATTAATAAACTTGTATTTGAAAAGGAAATTCCAAATTAATTATGCTCTTATGAAGCAGACTCTTGCAAATAATTAACCAAATTAGTAACTTACCTTGTATTTTCTCTCAGTATAGAAATTCAAATTACAAACTTCAAGCTATTTTCACTGTAATAAACAGCAAAAAACTAAACTGTATTTTCAAAGGTATTTTTACTTACACCAATCACTTTACTAACTATAGAAATTAATATTTTCCACTAAATATACTTGTTACTAACTTGACTTAGTGGTTACAAAGGGGTTACAATTAACTGACTGTCACTTGATATTATGTCAGTGTCATCTTGTTGATTTGTAAATTTTTGTTTGAGAAAAAATTAATTCTTTTCATGTGTGCAGAAATGTGTTATGGTTTTATATTTTAGAGTTCAGAATATTGATTATCATTTCTTTATTTCTTCGGCATAATTCCTTGTCACTCATGTATTTTGATCCTGCCCATAGCGATAATCACTTCATAGGTGCACCTGAATAAAACAATAAAAAACTTTAAAAAACAGGTATTACATATGTATATCCCGATTTTTTTTTAATCTTGAAATACCAAGCGATATCCAATGGTTCAATCCAACTCAACAGGCTTTTGTTTCAACATTATCAAAATTTTTGTATGTGTTTTTAAACTTGTTAGATGGATTGTATACAAGTGCAATTTGCATCAGCAAGGTAACAAAATTAATGGCTTTTTGTAGTAAGTAATAATTTTTTTTCTATAAAATAAAATTATACGATATCTCCCTTTTATGTATAATAAAAATTTTAACTAATATTTTCATTTTGTCAAATCTTGGAAGAAAATGCCATTACAACACCAAATTAAAAAAGATAATTAATGGCATATCCAATGTGCTGCCTCTACCAAATAAATTGATTAGTTATGCCTTCTTGGAAACCTTCTTGCCTTCTACCAAAGTGTTGCCCATGATGGTAAATATGTATTACCTTCATTCTTATGAAAAACCTAACATCTCCATATGGTTAAATTGCTAATTGTTAATGAATTAGTATTAATTACTGTATAAGTATATACTTTTAAATAAATTAAAATTGAGATCTCTAAATACAATTCAACATGTTTATGCACACATTACTAGACTTGCACAAACATTAAATAAGTAAAATTCTCAAACTGTCAGAGTGAAACCTGCCTATAACAATATTCTTTCAAAAGTCCTTACATTTTTACAAACAATGATAACCTGTAAATAACTATACTTTTCTGTATCTCTTCATTGTCGTTATAGACAAGTTTTACTGTGTTTTGATAAAACGGTAAATGTTGGCTGAACAGCAGATTTGATACTATACTGAAGGATAAAATCACATTTAGTTGACATGCATTTGTAAAGAACTTAACCTTTATCTCCCATACATATGATTGTACTGTATATCTCATCTCCGATTAACAATTTAAATCGAAATACCTTTGCCCTGTTTTTTTTAAATGAAAAATTGCAAACCCCTTTGATTGTATGCAATAAGTTATGGCTAAACAATTTAGGTGTGCTTTAGATGTTCTTACTTTATGTAGCGATGTGCGCTATTGGGGAGTGGAACTAGCGACTCCTAGATCAGAAGACAAGCACGCTAACCATTTGGCAAGAGTGATCACTGGTGCCTCGGTGTTATATCTGTCATTTGTACACCATACTTAATAACAATATTGTATTATAGAATATTTTAATACTTGTTTTAACATTCAATTTTTCTTTGTCTTGCATTCTTCTTCGAAAATATTAATTTGAACTATTTTATTGAATATTTTAATGCAATTTTTGTATTCTAAAAGTGTGTTAATTTGAAATTTAGCTATCCCATTTCAGATAAACTCGTACCAATAAAGTTTTTAATCATACTGTGACCATGTATACTGAAGGGATTTAACTTATCTTAAAGTATCTTTAATACTTGTAGTATGGCACATTTTTACAGCAAAACTTTTGTATAATCAATAGATGAGTCTCAAATAGTGATAAATACTAATAATATTTTCTTGTAGGAGCTATTTCTTGGTCCTTTACAACTCCCAAAGGACCCGAACGCCAGATAAAGAATCGAATTCATTCATGCAAGTATTGTAAGTATGTTACACACCTCAAAGGTGATCTTACAAGGCATATGAGGAAGCATACTGGCGAAAAACCGTTCGTTTGTACGGCGTGTGGTAAAGCTTTCACTCGAAAAGACAGTCTGCAATTTCACTTTTATTCTAACCACTGAAAGAATTATTTGTCCAGACCTTAAGTATTTACTCTTAATTGTATAATTTATTTTGAAGTGCGCAATTTGTTAGCATTCTGCATATTTTGTCTAAAATTAGTGAATAGACTGAGAGACGACTGCAATTTTTGGACCTCATCGAACATCATTCTGAATTTTTTATAGAAATTGGAGAAAAGTGAGTAGATTACGAATCCACTGGTCTGCCGTGGAAAAAATGGCCGAAACTGGTCAAAAATCGACTTTTAATAAGTTGAACTAAATCCAATTGCCAAATGCGCCATAACTTGCCAAATAATGAGCATTTTTTTTTATTGGTAACCCTCACTCTTTAATTTTCAATTAAGAAGGTTGCAGACGATTCAGATATCTGGCGACTGTCTACTTGCATCTACTAAAAGGGAGCCAAGTTGGCAAAAAATATTGCGTTGCTTATGACGTAACTGATGTCGCCGCTTTTTTGTAATTTTGTAGAAAATCCACTTTTTGTCTTTTTTTTTCACTCGAACTTCCGCTTTTTTTCTCTCTTTTTCTGTGAATTTCCATTTTTTTCTTCCCATAAAATTTTTTTTCTATTCTTTCCGAAAATTCCGCCAAAGAAAAGAAATTTGTGGTTTTCGAAAAAAAAATTATCGAGAAATATACTTGTCCCTGCGGCATAACTCTTACTGGCTAGGAAACTGCAAGGAGTTCTCAAATAATCGCTGGAAAACACTTGTTATTCTCAAATCGCCTATAATGTTGGCATCCACTTTGCTAGGGGTAATACTTTTTATTGTGTAGCAAAAAAAATCTGTATCTATGAAAAATGTGTCCTGGTCTAGGTATTTTAGTGGTGCTCTACATTCTTTTCTTTTTCATTCTATTTGTATGTCGTTTGCGCATCGAAATTGTAAGATTATTATACAACAATTTCTTTTGAAGATCGATTATTTTGATAAAGATTTAATTTTATTTTATGGCTACTATTAGAATTGACTGCTATTCTCGTGATTATGGCAGATCGCCCAGAATTACGTTGTTGCGTGATGATAATTTTCTTTGGGTGTTACGCCGATATAATAGTCGCTGATGTTAGTGCAAAGATTTGCATGTGTTAGACACGGTACAGTTAAACTGAAAGGCAGATTTCGGCCTTTTTTTACTAAAATTTTGAGAATTCCTGAGATCAATACAGATCTCCGTTGCCTTCGGAGCAGTCTATCCAGTTGTTTATCTATATCGATGGTTGTGATGGACAATTTTGAAGAGTGTTACGTTTATATAATCACCTCTATTTCAGAGATTTCCAATGATATATAACACTGATATTTACCTTGATGTGATTTTAATTTTTCCGATTGTTGCTTTAATGAAATTACTCAGATTTTCGTTGGTACGATGATCGCTATTGCATCAATATTTACGTTGAAGTAATGGTAATTTTCAACTAGATATAAGCCGCTTGAATAGTAGCCATTGTAAAGAATGTTTTAATGCCTAATTTTAGATTTCTAATGGCCTTGATGATGTGTTAAACACGTTTGTTAATTAAACTTTTAATGTAAATGATTTAATTTTCTTTTTTATTACTTACTGAATAAAAAAATAATTAAGTCAAGTATTATTGTGTAATTTTTTCATCATGTAGCATTTTTTGATAATTTACTTCTTAAAACATGTTTCGTGTATAAAGTATGGTGCAAATGTTTTTCTCGGGTAGGATTTCAGTTTTTTGGGTCTTTAGTCAATCTCATCCCTGATTTAAATAATAGAGTGAATAATAGCAAGTATCATACATTTGTAAAAAATACTATTAACATAGGAATGATGGAAAATTGTCAGTATTCATCTGCAACTTAGCCTCATACTTGATTCCTATAAACATTTGTTTTACATTAACATTATTCTGAATTGTCATAAATAGATTTTGTGGAAGTATTGGTACAAAAAATTATGGTTTCTTTATCTCACAAACCTATCAAGAATGTTGTAACAGGATTTATAAAAAAAAAAAATTAAAGAAAATGTTGTATTCTCCCAATAACAATGTTGATAGTTCGAGAAAAAGTTCATATTATAAGTTCTATTATTAATTTTAATAAATTATGATTGCAAAGTCCTTATATGGAATTAAGGCCTTCTGTGTACTCAATTTTAGAGATACTCAATTTTTTATTAAATTTATTTTTCATCAAACTATATTCTGATCCCATTCAATGTATTATCATTATTTTTTTAAATTGTGCCATCTTTACCACACTGAATATGGTTTAATAAAAATACCAGAGAAAAATCTTTTTATTTGCATTATTTATGGTAAAGCTTTTACTCTTAAAAAAATATATGCTATGTCATCGGTCTGTGTGCATCTAGCTTATTTAAGTATTTTACTTGTAGAGAATTAATTTTTCTTGCATATCAGGAAATTGTGGAATTTAACTGTACCAAGTAAAATTGTGTTTTTTCCTTTTTATTTACTCTCCAGTTGTAGCCAGCAAGTCATTATGACTATCACTAACTCACTTAATGGTCTGAATAAACTTTCTTACTAAGAACTTGCTCTGTTTGAAGTCTTAAGTTTCATTGTTATTTAATTTTTCTTGACTAATTACCTGTTCAATATGTATGATTTTATTCTATATATTCTTTTCAAAGATTTAATGTCATTCACCGTCATTTACATCAAAATAACTATTTTAAGCTAAATTTGTATCTCTTCTAATTAATTTATATTCAATTTAACAGGATTTTTAAACAATTTTGTTAAATGTTATAGAAATGCCATATTGCTTTCAATAAATTTTATAGTTTTAAAAATTAGAAATATTCTTTTGTGGGCATAAGTATGTTACATCAACTGAGGAAGTTTTTTTTTAATAAGTTAATAGTATTTCTTGCATCAATGTATATTAATGTTTCTAACAAAAGAATATTAAATTATTATAATTGTCCTCGTATAATTTTATTTTAAAGCAATGCATTTTTATTAATTTCTCCATTTTATAAGTTTGAATTGTTTTTACAAGTTTTCATATGAAACACCTGCAAAATATTATTAAACCATATTGAGGTAATTATCCCCAAAATTTTTTAGTCATCATTGAATAAGAAAAGTATTAACTAGCAGTATGAAGATGTGAATAAATGATTATGACTATACTAGAAGACAGGATGTAGCGAGTTCACTGAGTACGCTTGTAGGAACCGGTTCCCCTATGGCTGTAAAGCATTGAGTGAGCTTAAATCAGGTTGCCTTCTAGTATAATTTAGTGCATAGTATTTTTCTTACAAGATACAATTGACAAAATATTAAAATAGGGATATTCTAAAGTGTATTTCCAAACTGTAAAATTTATTCCTTTTCTTTTTAATGTTGCAATAAATATACCGAAAAATTGACAGGGTTTCCGCGCATATGGAAAGCCAAGAATTTGGACATTGGGTAAATTTTGTCACGGAAAGTCATGATTTTGAGCAAAAAAATGGCTGTAAGTAGTGGAATTACAGTGAATTTCATGGATTTCTAAAAACTTTAAGTAAAATCGCGTAACCGTGACATCATTAACGCTATTCAGCTCATCGAAAATTCATCTATATTTTTATTTACGTTTTGACTGAAACAACTGTCACAGTTAAAAACCGCCGCCAACGAAAACATTTCTGAACTTCAAATTTGGGACATCACACAAGTAAGGTCTCGTAGGTGGAAAAATTTCATATGAGAACTGAAATTATCAGTTTTGATAAGCTTGTGTTTACATTTTTTAAATTTTGTTTCCGTCTTTTTTCTTCTGTTTTGCATTGTTGATATCGAAGTATTTGTATTTTGATGAAATAATTTATTATTATTGACTTATCTTTTTTCAAATATTTCTTTATTATTAAAGATTGATAGCTTTTTTTTTTGGAATGGAAAATTTCCATGGAAAATAATTTTTTATCCTTTTTCTTCCAATTTGAAAGTTACTGAAACAAGAATTTTTTACTTAATTTAAAATAAAACTTTATAAAAATCATTTTATGGTGCATTGATTTACTTACTATGTTCGTGTTAGTAAAATCATATTGGTTATTATTTATATATATATTTAAAAATGGAATTTGATTTCTTGAGTCATGGAAAATTATTTACTTAGGTCATGAAAAGTCATGGATTTGTGACATTTTATTTTGCTAGAAACCCTGAATTGAAATTGTTGGTAAATTTAAAATTTATTTACTGGGCTTTTTTTTTTTTTTTTTTTTAATTTTATTATTATATGTTACTTACATGTACATTCAACTAAATTTGTCAGGAAGGAAACTAAAATGTTATTACTATTTTAGGAAGCAGACATTTATTCTTAGTGAACAGGCCTGATGATTTGTCTACTTGTACCCAAAGAACTGATAGACTCCGTTTTCATTCATGTAACCACTGTGACTATATTACTCATTTGAAATCAGATCTTACAAAGCACTTAAGAAAACATACTGGAGAAAAACCATTTGTGTGTAGAGTTTGTGGTAAAGCTTTTACTCAAAAACATAGTATGATACGACATTCTTTTTCTCATAATATAATACAAGAAGTAGACTTTTTAAGATACACAGAAAAATAATAAATAATGCATAATTTAAACTTTGTAACTATATTCAGTTTATTTAAAATTTATTATTATTTTTTTTTTAATCTCATTGCTTTATTTTTGTTGTAATACTTTATTTATTATCTCATGGTGTTATTTCTAAAATAAAATTAACTTAATTTCTTGTAAATGTCTTTTTGTTGTTGATTTATTTATTATAAAGAATTTCTATACAGTGCAAATTTAATAGTGTTTATATTCCAGTTTGCTTCTATTTATGTTTCCAAATGCTTTTATTCTATTAAACATAGGAAAATTCTTTTCCTTCAATCTGTAGTTTTTGAAAATTCTAATCATTTATAGCTTTAAATTAAGCCAAGAAAAATTTTTGTTTCCATTTTAGCCTATTTTATAAATTCTCAGCCATTTTCCTAAGTTTCAGTAATACATTAATTATCTTACACTCTTTTAATCCTATATATATATATATTTTTTCAATTAATCGAATTTAGATGATTATTAACCACAGCTATGTTATCACTGTAGATGCGCACACCAAAAGGTTTTGAGGTGGATGAGGAGATGCGTCATGCTTCCCTATTGCAAAATGGTTTGAAGTATTACTTCTCAAAAAGTGTTTTGAATAGAAAATAAATAAGATTTACATATCACTACCTTGATTTTACAACCTAATATTTAAAACAAAAGTTCTTGAATTATCTACTTTTAAAATTGAACTAATGATTTATTTATTGATTATCTTACACATTATGTTAACTATGTAACTATGTTTTTTTAATTAATGTATTGAGTTTATTGTCTATTCATGTATCTTTCGATTCTCTGTCATCGCTAGTGATAATTGAAATTAATCTATTTATTGAACAGAAATTGTTTTAATATTCCTTTTTTTTATTATCACATTTTCATTCACTGTAATTGTTTTGCCTGATCATTGTTTTTTACTACATAAAGTTTTAAAATTAATTGTATTAGCAATTGCAGATTATTATTTTATTTATATTTTAATTGTTTGTCCAAAACAATAATAACATTTTATACTTTTTAAAAATGGTATTTAGAAATACACTTTGCTTTAAAATGGCCTTAGTTGAAATGTTAATGATGTTTTTACTTTCATGTTTTTTATTTCCATTTTTGGATGATTTGTACCACTAACAAAAACCATGTCAGTATGCTATATTAGGTTTGCTACCTAAAATTTCAGAAAGATCTGTAATTGGTACAATAAATTTCTGTGATTTTACTTAACTTTTAGTTATTTTACTTGTGCTTGTAAGAGAAATATCATTCTGATGAATGCCCTTGAACAATCAAATTCAGGAAATGCTTTAACTTTGCTTTCAAAGTGCATGCATTGTTTCTTTTAAGATTTACATAAGACTGACTTGGTACAGTTCGGCAGAAACACCCATTTCAACTTTTTTTTATCAAAATTTCGATCATTCTTAAGATTGATGCAAATTTGAATTAAAATTTAAATGAGCACTTTTGCCTCAAATACCATTATATTTGTTGGTGTGTGGTGGTCATTTTCATTTAACTTTGTGCTGATGTAATGACTGATATTGCTGAGATTTGCATCACTACGATGGGAACTATCACTAAGAGTTATGGTGTGATTGTCAATTTCATTTAGTATAATGCTAATATAATATCTTTTATTACAAAGACTGGCACCAGTATATAGGATGCTGATATTTACATTGGTGTGATAGTAATTTTTTTTTATGAGTGCTATTCAATTACAATATCCAAGATTTTTGCTGACATTACCAAAAAATACTGAGATTTAAGTCTGTCCAATAGGCTGATATTTATGTTGCTGCATGATAATTATTTTTTCCTAGGTTTATGTTGATGTAATAACATTATTACTGAGATTTGTGACACTGTTTTGGTTGTTTCTTAAACCTCCGCTGATATGGTAGCAGCTATATTAGTGAGTATTCATTTCACCGTTTGATTTGAATCGATGTGAATTTTTTAAATTTTATTTTAATTTTATGCAAAAAAAATTATTCACAATTTTTTCTGAATAATTTTTATTTGAAATTGTAATTTTAACTGTAATTAGAAATTGAGAATGAACTCCAAATAGAATGAACTAGTAATTATAAAATTGACTTAAAGTTGTTTGACTTGTACAAATTTTGGAAAATCTTTTTTGCCTTTTAGCTTTGCTTTCACGAGAACTTCATCCTTTTTTCTTTTTTTTTTATACAACCTTTACCTTTTGTCTGTGTATTTTCAATTGAATTAAGATTATTACAATTTCTTGGAGAGTTGAACAGATAATATTTACTACCACCTTGAAATCAAATCATCATTGTATTATGTATATAAAAGGTCAAAAAATTCAATATTTTAAGATTGGTTTTTAGGAAATTACAGTTCTTTTTCCCGAAATGAGAAAGTAACAAAATAGAAAATTAATTAGTTCATGTTTTGATACTTTAAATCCTACTGCAACTTTCAGTGGTAAAAAGTAATGTAGCATACTGTTACATGCATTTGGTAAGAAATATAAATCATAAAGAAGAAAATAAAAATGAATTTCAATAACAAAAACCCTTTACATAAACAATTTTCTTACCAAGTTCAATGGAAATGTTAAGAAAGAAATTTTACACTTCCATTGATTTTGTAAAAAATAGTTTATGTAAAGAATTTTCATTTCAAATTCATTTTCTTGAGTTTATTTAATTTAACTGGTTATATTTTATTTTTTACTTATTTCAATGTAAATATCATCAATATTATGCTATTAATGTTTTTTTTTTTTTTTTTTTTTTTTTTTAATTTAGAAAATTTAAACTTTCACGTTTTGATACTACTACTATGTCTCCAATAAATTTCTACTATATTTCTACTCCAAATTTCTACTATGTGTCCAATAAATTTTGTACTGTGGGCCTTCATATCATCACATAGTTATTAAGCCAGTTATACAAATGAAAATTAGCCCATTTTAATTTAAAAAATTAAATAACAACTGAGACAATTAAAAAATAATTGATCATATTGACAAACTTTGAATAATAAAGTTTTATTGTAATAATTATGTTTTGTCATTTTCTCTTCAAATTTGTAGGATTAAATTAATTTCTGAATACAATTATTATGTATGCAATTGATTCAGGAAATGTTAAAAAGTACAAAAATAATGTTTGCTTTCAAAGTTTTTTCAAAAACTAAATGGCTATATACTTTTATCATTAAATGTTGGCATAAAGTTTGTATTTGTTATATTTGTTAATATCTTGCTTTGTTTTTTATTTACTTCCCAATAAGTAGGCTAATTATCTCTTAGTATTTATTGTCTACTTTTCAATGTGTAATAGTTAGCTTTCCCCTATCAGGTAATAAAACTCATTCTTTTATAATACTCTCTTTTATGCAGATGAAATTATAATTGTTTATGTGTGGGAGTAATGCATTTTTTAATGTCATTACTAAATGGAATCAGTTTATTTTTAGAGTTACCTGAAGATAGTTTTACCTAAATTTCTTCAGTTATATATATCTAAATATGTATTTTGCTTTCCAAAATAGAGTTAGTATAAAAGTTTTTGATGATAATTACATCTAAATAAACTGGATTCTATAAACATTTTCTACAATAAGCTGGTCACAAATATATAAGACTTTTACGTTGTTCTTTTTTAGTGTTCATTATTTTTATAAAGTAACTTTCTTCCCAATTTATTATTTCAATGAAATCTAATTTTTTTTTTTTTTTTTTTTAATTTTTTTTAAAATCTGTTCTAGGTAATGTGTGCATTCCTGCTAGTAATAAGATATATATACACGATGCTTCTGGACAGTTACAGACCGTCACTTACCACTTGTGCCCTTATTGTAAATACTCAACTTCAAATTCTGGTGATTTAAAGAGACATGTTAGAATTCACACTGGAGAAAGACCATTTATATGCAAGATTTGCAGCAGAGGTTTTGCCCAGAAAATTACATTGCAACGCCATGAAAAAGTGCACGCTGTTAAGTGAAAACATTCAGCATTTATGACTATTTATTATTTAAATAAATATTTAGTGGTTGTAAAATTTCTTAAACTCTATTGTTTTAGAACCATTTTAAATATTTCATGCAATGTTTCTTCTAAAGACATGGCAATGTTTTGCTTATATTTATTTCCATTATTTATTTTATCTATTATCATAGACTGTGCATAAACTCTGAGAAATAATAAGCTTAATGCAGTATATATACACTGGAAGGTCATTGAATTAGAAATGCTCATTTGACTTTCAAAATCAAATACTTTATTTAACTGGATAAACTTACTGTTCTATTCCACAAATCAATAGACTTGGTGATAATTTAAACTATTATTTGGTCTTGAAACAAGCTATAATACTGTTAGGCCTTTCTTCAAATAAATTAGTCTTTTTAGGCTAATTTTTTTTTTTTCAGCCTGCTCAATTTTCAATTTTTCTGTTCCATATTCATGACTGTCAAATATATAATAACATTTATCAGGGTTCTCCCGGTCATTAAATGTGCTTAATATTTTTGAACTTGTTTTCAAGGCCTTGAAAATGCTTAGAGGCGCTTAAAAGTCCTTGAAAATGGTTAAAGGTCCTTAAAAGTCCTTAATTTTTGTGGATGTTGTGTTCCCAACTAAAATTTATAAAAATACAACTCCGACTTGCTATCCCCGTGTGACAGACACTTATCCGCATCATATTGGAATTCTCTGACATATTTGTATTACCCATGCCCTAACTTGTAACTTTTTTAGTAGAATATACTTTATTCAAAATTTATATATAGACATGATGCCTGAAATCAAATGTTCTAAGGTCCTTACAAACATTATTTAGATCCTTAAAAGTCATTGATTTTCATTCTGTAATTTGAGTGGGAACCTTATTTATGTAATGACTTTAATTAATAAAGCAACTACTATTTGTTTGAAATTGCAGAGCTTTTAATCATCAGAAATACTTCATTGGAATAGCTATTTCTTTGTAAATATTTTATATCATACATATTGAACAGCCTGCATGTTCAGAAATAAATCACCGACCAAACGGTATAGTGGTTAGCGTGCTAGCTTCTAGACCGCAAGGTTGCTGGTTCGAGTCCCGTGTTAGGCATGGGTGTTTGTAAATGTATGTTGGCTTGTCTAATGACGAATGTTTCGGCGCATTATAGCCCTCGTATTGCTGATGGCGCCAGATAATCTGAATACAACCAACCAGAAATAAAGCAGCAGCACTATAAAATAGTCTAATTCAGTGACCCTTTAGTGTATTTGTTCCGATTGTGAATATTCTCTAAAACTACATTGTCCTAGAAATGATACAGCTATGGATTCTTATATTTGATATAGGTATGTATAATGTCATGTTATTCATAAGGGGATGTATATAAAGTATATCGCTTGCCGAAGGGATGATGGAACTGTAACATGGAGGGAGAGTGAGATAATTTATTGCTTGACGTTAAAATTTCTAAACTTTTTTTTATTCACTTTCAGTCATTTTTCTAAGAATCACATTGATAAAGATTAATTATCTGCAATAAGTTGAATTTATATTTTCTAAGTTAATTTCAAAACTTCAAACTACATAAATATGCATTTTTTAGCAATGGGGGGGGGGGGGGTAAAATTGACTAATGTTTTAGAAGGAGGGTAGCAACATAACATTATTTTTATTTTAGAGGTGTGGGTCGAATAAACATGACATAGGGGAGGAAGGTAAGAGTCAAAATCTTGTGTGATATAATTTATGTACACACCCTGAAATGGAAAAAAAATATATATATATACTGAAATTTATGACTAAAGAATGTGTAATTTTGAATTTAAAAAAGAATATTTCAATACTTCTGTAGTACAAATGTTAAGGTATTAAATGTTGGTTATTTTACTTTGTGTTTTTTTTATCAAAATCTTTGGAATTACAATGGAAATATTCCTTTATAAGCATTTCTCTTAAATGTCTTTTGTTTTAGAGAAAAAAAAATCATTTTGTGCTTGTTACTCTTTTAAATAATGCTTTTGATAAGTAGGTTGTTAAGCTTGGTTTGATGTATAACATGATATTTATAGAAATTTAAGATAATTTGTTTAATGTACTCCAATAAGGGTCATAATATTAATTGAAAAAATATCCAAGCATTTTTAAAATAATGTCTGGCTAGGTTAGTTATAATTTGAGTCTTATTAAAATTTAATTGAAAAAAAACAAGTGAATGATTATTTGGGAAATAAAATATAACTGTTTAAGTAATAAAAAGAATAGCTTACGTGTTTATCATTGTCATTAAGAATGAATCTTTTTGAAGTTAGATTACACACAATCTCAAACAATGTAGTCCATCGCAGTTTATTTTTAATTTTGGCCTTTCTTTTCTCTAGGAAATTTTCCAACAAGCTGTGTTGCATCAGATATTTCTGGAAATTCAAAGATTGGCCCTGTATACTTGTGCCATTTCTGTGATCACTCCACAGTCTACTTGACATCTTTTAAGAGACATATTAGAAAACATACTGGAGAGAGACCATTTGTTTGCCATGTTTGTGGAAAAAGTTTCACACGAAAAGAAAATATGCAAAATCATTTATTCTCCCATGATGAATTGCAAAGTTGAACTTGTTCTTTTGACTGAAATGTAAAAATAATAATTACATTGATACAAAACTGCTTTAAACTGCACTTTTGTTGTTTGGAAATTTAGTATTGTGAGAATATATTTAAATGCTCTTATGTTCTTAATTTGATAAAATGCTTATCTAAAACAAATTAACATATATATATATATAGGTATTTTGTTTATGTTTGTCTGGCAGGTAATTTTTTGTACTGCAGATTGTTTTGAATGCAGTTGTGTATAATAGAAAGGCCAATTTAGCATGTAAGTTTACATACATAGACAGTCACTATTTTTGTATAGGGTGTTAGATAAGATTTGTGTTAATATGATCCTATTTTACTCTAGGTGATTCAGATCATTCAACGAGTGATAAATATACTGTATTTATTGAACAAGGAGATGTTTCGAAACGTTCAAAGACTGGCACTATTCATGCTTGCCCCTATTGTGAATACTCAACAATTTATTCCACTTGTCTGAAGAGACATATTCGAGTGCATACAGGAGAAAAACCTTTCATTTGTCACAAATGTGGTAAAAGTTTTACGCAGAAGAACAGTTTACATCGACATGAATTCTCTCATATTATAAATTCAAAGAAGTATATCTGGAATTAATCTCTTGCATGAGGCGCTGAACGCCAGAACAGACTATCCCACAGTTAGATTTTTGCTGTTTCTACCCTGTTTTTCAAAACCATTCATGTCAGAACAGACTAAATGTGGTTTATCTAATGATCAACTTAGCTGGCTGTTAGATAAATTACATGTGGTTTGTTCTGACATTGAGTTCCTTTGAAAAAACGGGCTAAAAACAGCAAAAATTAAATTGCGGGATGCTCCATTTTGGTATTCAACGCTTCATATATAAATAACAATGTTCTTATACTAAGGTAGTATTTTATATGCATAATAAGTTCATAAAATTATTTAAATGTAATTTGTAATTTTTGAATTTTATGTTAATTGAATTACTGAAGGAATGCAAAGTGTAAAAATAAATGTATGTAGCAAATAGACTGTTGCAATCGACACAAAAATAAATTTATGTTTAAATATTGATTTTATTCTTTAAAATGTTTTGTTGCATTGTGTCTTGTTAACCACTAAAACTGCACTGCAAACTGCACTAAATCAACTTATATGGCGAATGAACTATTAATTTTTCTTTAGTAGATGTTCACTGAAAAAAGTAGCTTTTCTTTAATTCTAACACATGTCCTGATTATAGTGTGCATTATTTACAGATAAAAGTTCATGTATCGAAAAATTTAAAACAGTTACAATTGTATTGTGCATTTTAATATTTTTTAATTTTTTTTTTAATCTTTTTTTTTTTTTTTATCAAATATAATGTTTTCAGTTTAAAAGATTTAACTGCATTTAAAGTTAAATAAATCTTTGGAGTACTAAAAAGTTTTTATTTTGAGCCAATTCGGTAAATAATTTATGCCTATTATATTTCAGAAAAAAGTCATCTAATTAAAAGCACTATCTAGAGGGAATTCTTCTTATAAAACTGTTATGTATAGATATTAATTGTAATTAAGTTTCCTTTTTTTTTCAATTATATATAGTCAGTATTTTTCACTATTTACAATTTTACTGTATGATTTTGTTAATTCATTAACACCTTTTCCTGTTTAACGAATTATTTAATCTATTATACATTTTATTTGATTATCATCCTTTACAATTAGTAGTTTTTTATGTTGGTCACCTAATTCCAATTAGTTCTTGATATATTTATCCCCTCGTATATTTATTACCCCTCTTACAAAGCAGTTTCCCTTTTGGGTCACTTGCTTCAAATAGGGGAACACATAAGTTTAAACTTGCTTTGTTACCAAAGAGATCTTCACAAGATTTCTAGATGCAAAAGTATCTGGCCTTAGAATAGGTTTGAAAATTCCCATATTAATCTTAATTGCTTTTAAGTCCAATTCTTTATCTTACTTGCTTTTTATAACCTATATGACTTATGAGTGCTTCCAGCTATGCTTTCAAGCAGCAGATTTAATCTTTCATGTAACAACTTAATGGTATGAAAATTTTCTAGAATGTCTCTGTAAAGCCATATATTAAATTTCGTGGCCTACTTATTTTTTATTGTTTGTTCTGTGCTTAACAGATCTTCAAATGTTTGAAAAATTCTGTATATTAGGCTAATAAAAAAATGCTCATTGAACAAAGCAACCATCCAAATTTTGTCCAGATTCAACTTTTGTTCAAAATTTGTTCAGATCAACTATACTAATTATGTTTCATTGAAATTGTGCATTCAGTTTACACTTTGCTCAATGAGCAATTTTTGTGATTTTGCCCAGCATATATAGTTATGTTTTTATATAACCTTATACTGTTTTGGTAAGGAAATTTGAATAAGCCTATATTTTTTTTTATGTTTAGAACTCTGCAGTTTTAGTGAAAAAGAGCCTAGGTCCTTAAAGATAAAAGAACCTGGAGGATTTGTGTTCCACATGTGTACATATTGTTCTTATACAAGCCGTTATACTTCCCACTTAAAGGAACATTTAAAAAAGCATACTGGAGAGAAGCCATACACATGTAAAATTTGTGGAAAAGGTTTTACACGAAACAGAACTTGTAGAATTCATGAACAAAATCACAAAAAGTAAAGAAATTGTGTTTCTAAATTTTCATAATAAACTGATGTCTCAAGTATGTAATAAATCTATTTTATAATTTAATTCGATTCTAATATTTTTTGTATTTCTGAAGTTCTTTTAAATATGTAATTAATAATGTAAGTATGTAATTTTATAATGTCTCTGCATGTGAATGAAAAGAAACAACCGACGAATAGAAAATGTGCCAACCTCAAATTGTTTTTACTGTCAAAGTGTCAATAATTCAAACTAAAAAGGTATAGTTTAGCAGAAAAGATCAGTTAAAACGTTACCTAATATGCCTCCTGAAATAAATTTAGTTGTTGCTACTAAGGTAAAGTTCCTTTGTAAAGTCAAAATGAGGTAAACTAAATATATCTCATGAAAAAGGAATTGCTGAGCTCTAAGCAGAAGACAAAATATATAAATTGGAATAAAAGGAAAAAACCGTGATCTTCACCAAAAAAAAAATCGAATGATATGTGATATTTTCATGTTATGTAACTTTTTTTATGTGATATTTATTTCTTGATTTATTTTTCTTGTTATGTTAAATTATGATTAGTTAATTTTTATGTTATTAGCAAAGTTTATTGAAAGCCATGACCATCAACCAGGGCTAATAGTGATTTATATATTTTCTGACAGTTATATTTTTTTAATGTTACAGTTATGATTTGTTTTAAACTGTTTGATATTCAAGTCAATTGAATGAGCATATGTATTTGTGCCGTTATTCGTTAGGTTTTAAGTGTGTTATTAGTTATCTAGCCAACCAATTTTGATGGCTATGTTCAATAACTACTTTTAGAGTAATTAGTAAGTGAAATTGCAACCCACACACTGTTAATGTACTCAAGATAGCATGTCACTTAACATATAAAATAAATTGTAGGATAGCCAGTTGATTTATTTGTAGTGACAATTAATGAGTAATATCAATAAAGCATTGTAAACTATGGTGGTTTTTTTTTTTAGTAAATTGTTTGTTTAATCAAAGTAGTTTTGTTTGCTGACACGTTTTGGTAAAAAAATAATTTTATTTATTTTGTAGTATACAGTAGCAGTGATTTGCTGGGGCAAGAAGGTCGCAGCTGTTTCCCCGCTTCTTGAATGCTTAATATTTTTTTATTATGAAATCATAAAAGATTTTGCAGTTTGGCATCTAATGACCACCACTGAAAAAAAAACCTGTAAAACATATATTTACTCTTAAAAACAATTGTTAACTTGAGATTGAATAAGAAATTTTGCAACTGAGTTTTTATAAGTATAAATAATGCTCAAAATTACTGTACCTGTTATTGAAAAATGTAAATCAGTTGAGTCTTATATTTCATACGCTATAAATATTTATACTTAACTTATATTTTGTTCCCTTTCTTGTAAAAAATAATTTAATTGATAATCTTTATTTTTTAACTTGTGATTGTGTTATTTTAAGAAAAGATGTATTTTTATGTTTTATCTAAACACTCATTTACTTTACTAGGTAATGAAAAGTGATAAAATGGTTTTGTAAGATTTATTTATGAAACCTTTTTATTTAGAAACTCTTATATTCGGCATAGTAAATTTAATATTTTTTTTTATAGTAACTTTATTTCCCATGAAATGTATTTATTTGGAATTAATTTATGTTTTTGAAAATATTTATTGTCTAAATTCTACTTTTAATTATTGATTTGTTAAATCGTTAGTCATGTATTCTTCATATATATGTTTGCTATAATTGTAATACCTTTAAAAATCGTGTAAATCGCACCGTTAATTTGAAATGCAAAGAATTGCTTAAACGGTCTTACCACTTCAGTGCTTTTTCTGAGGCTTACGAGATATTTTTCAAACATTCAGTATAATATATCAATATAACAATCGGTATAATATATCAATAATCAGTGTAATAAATCAAACAATCAGTATAATATATATATTTGTAAAAAAAAACTTATAACCAAAATATCACCACTTTTTGAGTTAAGAGGTATTAGAATTACAGCGACAGAATATGTGTTTCCTGAAACATCAACTTGTGACTATTTGTTTTACTAAAATTTTGTCTTGGAGTGATACTATATATGTTTATTAATTCTTTTGTTTATGATTTTAGATATATTTGTTTGCATACCATCTGTTATTACTATTTCTTATACATTAAAATGTTATTATTAAAAATATTTATATTAGAAAATACTTATCTTAAAATTCAAAGTAAAAACTATACAGTCTTTAAATGAATGTAAAATTTTTATAAGCTTTATTTGCATGTCTGTTATAATAAAAAATGTTATAATAAATCTCATTTCTCCATACCTGTACACCTAAAAATATTATTCAATCCCAACATCTATATATGAATATATATTTATGAAATTGGCGTACACCTTAAAATTATTTGTAATACTGTCATCTGAGATAACTATGCCAGTTTTTGAAAGAAACAATGTTTGGTACCCTATTAAGCTCATGAACCAACCAATAGAGAACCAATCAAAGCATTAAGAGACTATTATTAGATAGTTTAGGAGCTTAACAGGACGCCAAACATTATTTTGTTCAAAACTGGCTTAGTTATCCCAGTTGACATTACTTATCGTTATAATTTTTTTTAATTCTTTCTATCTTTTAGGATCCAAGAACCTTGAAAGGAAAATTGCACTTCCTGTTAGTAGGAAATATATTTATGGAAGAATTGTTCACTCCTGCACCTTTTGTTCCTATTCCACCCCCCAGAAAAGTCACCTGAGAGACCACATAAGAAAACACACTGGGGAGCGTCCATTTGTCTGTTCAGACTGTGGGAACAGCTTCACTCAAAAACAGAGCCTCAGGGCACATATGGTCAGACATGCAATACATCAGTGGCCAGCCAACATGTAGTCTATGCATACTAATACTCAATGTAATTCAGATGTAGTTTTCAAGTATGCACCCTAATATGGTTTTGTATTTAAATACAAGCCTGGCTTTTTCTTTTCATATGCTTCAGCATGATTAACCATTCCTGTGTTTTGAAAGTGTTTCAAGAGTACAGTGTGCCCCAAAAGTTTATAGACAACCGTTTTTTTCCCCCCCCTTTCTTTCCCCCCCCCCTTCTTTTCCCCCTCCCCCCCTTTTTTTTGGATTTAAGAGCTAATTAAATGAGTAAGAAAGACGAAATAAATTGTGTAAATATGTATTAAGATAATAGAAGTAATAAAATACTTAAACAACTTTAGGCAGTCATGGATTTAAAATAAAAAAATTAAAAATACTGTCCCAATTATATATAGAACAATGCAATGGTTTAAACAAATAAAGTAACTGTCATGGATTGGCCAGTAATAGGTCCTAACCTGAACCCAGTGGAGAATCTCTGGAGAATATAGCTAGAGACGTATATGCTAATGGGCGTCAATTTGCAACAGCTAAAGATCTAAAACTGCAAATTGAACAAAGTTGGTTTTCTCTAAAACCAGAATTTCTTCAAACTCTTGTTTTGAGTATGCATATTCGAGTTTGCATTCGAGTCTTGAACATTAAAGAATAAAAATGAGTTAACTATAACCTTTTTAAACCATAAAATTTCACTTTTGTCACAAAGTCTGTGATTGTGTGATATTTCATTGTCATTCTAAAACTTTAAAGTATTAAAAACTTTTTTTTCAAATCTACTGTTTATTCACACTTGGATTTAAAAAAAAAAAGTCATGTCTGAACTGGTTATAACATAATTTAAAAACAATGTTGGCATTGTTAATAAGGATGGTAAGTTATCAAAATATATATTTTTTATTATTTGTTCCAACTCTCACAACAATTAGGTTAAAAGAATTATTTTTTTGTTATTGTCAAGCAATGTTTTTTAACAACCTATGCATTACAATACTTATAAAGTAATTCATTATATTTTTAAGTATGGAAAAAGGATTTAGGAATACTATAAATGTTTGCATTGACTGTTTTAATTTAGAACACCTGAATGTTAGTGTGGTTAGTGCTCTAGCCTTGCATGCAAAAGATGCCAGGTTTGTATTCTGGGCATGAATGTTTATTGTGGCTCTCATTTTAAGATTTATGTCCCGACCTGTTTAGCCGTTATTATCCATAAAAATAGGTAATTGAGCATACAAATCAATTGTTCTTATTCAATTTTCTGTAAAAATCACTTAACAAATTGCTGAAAAAAGCATACTGGGGAACAATCATTTATGTGTAAGTTTAGTAAACAAAATTCATTCAGAAGGATAAACCTAGATCATATATGTTGGCTATTTAGTTTTTAAATTCTACAAATTCTACGACTTTTATGTGTATTAAGAAATTTAAGGTTTACTTCACCTCACTAGTTTAAGTTGATTATTTCAATGCAAAATCATTTTATTTTTAAATATTTGTTAAGCCTTTTGATATGTTGTAGAACATATTAATTTTTAAATAAGTTTATATCAAATTTTGTGGTAGGAATGTAATATATTTTACTGACATTTAAATCTATCTGTTTTTTTCTAATTTACATTTTATATTATATTAATGCCAGTCTATTACATACTCTGTTAATAGACATGTCTAAATCATACTGACATTACAATAACTTTAAACATAGGCTTTACATAATGAATTCTAATTGATTGGAGATTTTTAGATTTTGGTTATCCACAACTTTATATAAAATCAAACTTATTACATATAATAAAGTGTGATAAAGTTTTAGCGTAATATTTTCATGTCATAAAATAAAAAAGAAAATCTCCATCCTTTAATAATGATAGAATTATGTTGACTTCTAATTTCTAAATTTTATTAATGAGCACCTAACCAGGTTTTTTCTTCTTTTTTCATTTAAATTATGCTTGAGGCTCATAATGATTGAATCATTTATATGTTTCAAAAACTGAATTCACCAATTTACTCTTTTAATTTTATAAAAAAACACTTTTTCTAAACTGATTAAACAATGTATATGTGTTAAACTAACATGCTTCCAATAATCAATGAATTCTTGTTTGTGCTATTTTGCTTTTAAATTCTGCTTGTATATTTTGCATCTAATAATTTAAATGCATTATTTTTTTGAAAGACAGTTTAAAATTTTATCAAAACAGTGTCAGAACAATTTTAGTAAGATTATATTAGGGTTTTAACTATAAAGTACCTATTTATTATATTTTAGTACAAGTTGGATTTATCACAAACTTAATTTAATTATTCTATGCATAGTCCTAAACAAAGTTATGTAAAACACCTTATTTATTTTTTACTTGTTTGTTAATACAAGCCAAGGTAGATTGCAATGAAGAAGGGGGGGGGGGGAGAATCTGCACCAGCACTCGCCACTAACTTTTAGAGGTGAGCTATATGACTTATGTTGGAGCTTTTCGTGGACCGGATGCATCAAAATATGTAGCTTTGATTATTATCAATTTAATAATATATCGCAATTCTAAAAATTGGAGAAAAAAAAATTTATCTTAGTAAAATTACATTTGATATTTGATTATTTTTTTCAAATAATTAAAAAAATTATAGTTTTCATTATTAGTAAATCAAAGTCTGAAAAAGATGTGAATCTTGAATACGACTGTGTGTATACGACTTGAATCTTGAATACGACGAGATGTGAAAGACGTGACAATACGACTTGGCCTAACTTTTAATAAAAGTATTTAAACTGTTCTTCCAGATTACTCCATTTTAGTCGATATCAATTGTGAGACGATGGAGGTCGAAATCTTTCAGTTTATTTTATAACAAAGTCAATGTCTTTCACAGTATTTGTTGCAGTAAATTTTAATAAAATACAAATGAAATTCAGTTACGTTATTCCTGTATTTATTCTTGATGAAAACCACCCTGCTGAAAGATTTTTATATAGTTTCTTTGAGTACGTAGTGGAGAACTCTGTTCTACATAGTTAACACATATTATTTCGGATTGATTAAAATTGTGTAAAAAAAAGTCCATACCGTGAAATGTTTTTAAAAATCTTCTGTGACGCCTGCGGGCCGCAGAAAAATCTGCTACAGGCCAAATCTGGCCTGTGGGCCAGCTAATGGCTAACACTGATCTACACTAATAAACAGCTAAGCTTAAACTTGTCTTTTTGTCACTTTTTCGATGAACTTCTGACAAATTAAATAAACCTTGCAAATAATGGTTTCGAAATGGAATTAATGTGTTGGTTGGAGAAAAAATAAGTTTTAGTGAAATGCAAACAAATTAAAAACGCAATTTTTATTAGTTACGGTAGTATAAATATAGTTTTCATATAATTATTGATAGTCATAAAAATATTAAATATTTAAGCAAATTGAACCAATGTGAACTATAAATTACTAATTGTTTCTATGATCTACTGGGGTCATATTTGCCCTAAAATTCCTTAAATTTTTGTTTCACCCTAAAACTGTACTTAAATTTTTTGATAATTCCAGTTTCCCTTCAAAACCAGCAAAAAACACAGAAATTCCTTTAGAGGAGACAATCTTTTCGGAGATTTTAATTAGTATTAAATTTTTTAAAACTTAATTCTTTTTTACCAGTATTGAAATATGCTTTAAGAAGAATGTCTGTTTTAGGAGCCTATGTCAACTTTGAAAGAAATATCCCTACATTTTTTAGCATTACACCTAAAATTTTGAAATTAACCATAAAATATTCAGAATTACCCTAAAATTTTTAAGAATTATCACTAAATGTTCCTAAAATTTTTGGAATCATCCCTTAAGTGTCTACCTAATTTCTTAAGAAGACTCACTGCGCCCCCTGGAACTGTTGTAAATTTTATTTTTATATTTTCAAATTATGATATTACTAAAGAATAGAAAATCTATTTATGTTTTCTGTAGTTTTTTCGTACTAAATAGAATGAAGGGATTTTTTTTTTTTACTTTGTAAAACAGATTGATATTTCTTTTGGAATTCAGAAGCTCGATTAGACATTTAAGAAATTTATTGCCTGTCTTGGTGATTTTTTCTGAAAACCCATCAATCCTTTCCAATATACTCAGTGTGATTATAGTTTTAATTTTAAAATCAACCAAATGTGTGACTAAGTATACTAAAGAATAGCCATTTATATAAAATTTCGAGAAATAATTATACTGTAATAGTAAATTGCGAATGACACCTGGTATCTCATTTACATGCCATCAATCTGTATAACGTTAAAAGGTTCTTTCTAACAGGATATTTTTGTTCTTCAATGTTTAATGTGCATATTGTAACAGTTGACTATTTGACTTGATATAAATAAGACATGTAATTGTATTATTAAAAATATTTCTTTCACAAAATATGTTTTTTTAGTGAATTTGTTCACTATTAAATTCTGTGATTATTATCATTTTCTGATATTTGTTACCTAATTATACCTAGTCAGATAACATTTACAATTTGTTTTTACAATATAATATTTCTTTTCTGAATTTTGAACCCATATACTCTTACATTTTAGATTATATTTCTTTTATAAAAATTTATATGTTTTTAACTTGATTTTAGAGAAAGTTTTCATTCTTATTAATTTATTTTTATGTCTTTTAACATTAGTTTTACTCATTGGATGGAAGCTGAAACTATTAAATTGTTTTGATTGCTAATAAGTATAATCACATTTAAAATAGAGAATACTTGGATTCCTAGTTTTTTTATGTATTTATTATATTCATCGATATAAGTAAACAACTGGATAGACTGCTTAACGTTGGGAAAATGAAGCTGTTGCCAGATGCCGTTGGTGGGATAAAAAATACGGATTGCCGAGGATTGAAAATAAAATTTTGAGTTGTACACAGCAGAAATGTCAATAGTAGACCTTAATTAGTAATAATGTAAAAAAAAATATCTACTCTAACACTTTACAAGGTTTTTCGCATTCCCATCCAACTATAAAAGTGAACTGTGATTGGTTAATCATCCCACCAGCTTCGCCATCCCCGGCGCGTTTTTTTCTTTGCATCGACAATGGAGCAGTCTATCCAGTTGTTTATCTATATCGATGATTATATTGTGTTATGTTATATAACAAGTCAGTTATACCTATCATTTTTAATTTTCTATTTGTTATTTTGATATATTATATCCTGTCAGATTTTTATTAATTTGAAACTTTTTTTCTTGTATTCCAATGCATATAAAAATGTTAACATCATACTCATTTTTTTTATTATTTCTTTGCATGTTTTTATACTGCCTTTTGTTCAAAATTTTTTTGCTTGTCCTGCCTACAAAATATTATTAATTTATTGTCTAGATTGTGATTATAGTAAGTTGTATCAATTAGACTTAAAATCAATTGTGAATGCTCAAGTCATTTATCCCACATTATCAGACATAGCAAATTTAGACTGTAAGTTAGAAAAGGTAAGATGATTTCATTATTTTGTTTTTTCAGAATTTTAATTTTTTTCCAGCCTCTAATTCACACCATGTATAACAAGAGCCAAATCTTAAAAAGACTGTTTTAAAAAGCACCTTAAAGAGATGTTTTGAGTTTCTTCTTAGATCCGAAGTTATTCTGTTTTGTATTTCATGTGTATATATCCACCCAAAGATTTAATTTAGATGAGGCAAGATTAGACAGAAGAGAAAAATTTACCATGATATTATCTTGATTTCATTTTTTATACAATATATAATTTTGTCATTACTGATATTACCATTGCTCTTTTTTTTTTTTTTTTTTTTTTTTTTTTTTGTATAGTTTTGTTAAATTATTTTAAAGTTATAGTTTTATTTTTTGGATACCTCATGTCAAAAAATTGTAATTCAAATAAATTACTTGGGTTTCCTAATTTTAAAGAATAAATGAATTTGTCCTTTTGATATATTCCCTTCTGTACTGAAAGATAATTTTAAATGTTTATATTTGCACAACTGAAGGAACTGAAAATTCATGATTTTCTTTTATAAATTTCTTAATAATATTTACTGTCAGCAATAAAATTCCACGTGTAGAAAATTCCAAAAATGTTGCTTACATAAAACTGTTTATTTATCATTTATTAAAAAATATTGTACCAAAAATAAATCTATACATACCTTTTATAATTTATATAATAGGTTTTCTAATAATATTGATTGATTTTGTCCCTTTAAAAAATTATGTATATCCATTGCATTTCTTGTATTTATTTTTGTGTTTCAATTTATTGGTTGTTTGTCACTGTAATTGGATTTTTTTCTATTATGTTGCTATTAATAAATTATGTGCTGCAAGAGCACTCAAGAGAGATATTCTTGTGGCCGTTTACGAGCATCACATGGGAAAAAATACCTCTAAATTCAATTTTATTTGAAAACAACAGGTTTCATATAAAAACCCACCAAGCAAAATTATCATCCATAAAAAAATTATAAAATCATATGTTGGCTGCCAAGCAACTATATTTCATTTCTTCAAACTACTATGCACCCATTAAACTGGACTGAGTTTATTGGAAAGATCATAGAGCAGGTGGCAGGGTTTTTCTCAGTAGTCCTAGTTCAGTGGGTGCATAGTAATCCAAAGAAATGGACATGCATTTATGGTTTTACAACTTTTTATGGCTGACTATTTTTCTTGCACATTTTTTTACTGACCAAAGTGTTTTTTTAACACTGTTTCATAATTGAAAGTTGATAAAAACATCTACTTTCATGGTTGGAAAATGATTTCTATAGTATTATAATAGTCAAAATAAATATTATTGTTAATCTGTTCCAATGTTTAAATGCATTGGTATGCCAGGCAACATTAAAAAGACTTGCAAATTAATCAGGCTCAAACAATAAAATCATTTAGGTTTTTTTCACTAATATGATTTTTTATTTGCAAATTTTTTCGTTATCTTTCACTTAATTCTATTTGCATTCTTTCAGATGCTGTATTGACCAGAAGTTATCTAGCAAAGGCAAGCGGAATGGAATTTGAAAAAGTTACCATTACTTTACATGCATGCGACTTTTGCAGTTACTCAACAGCTTACAAAAAAGATTTAGTAAAACATTTAAGAATACATACTGGAGAGCGCCCTTTCTTATGCAATGTGTGTGGGAAAAGATTCACTCAAAAGCCAAACCTACGGAGGCATATGGTGTCCCATTTTGCCTCAACATTATAAGTACTTGAAACTATGTTAATATAGTTGCTGCATTCCTAAGATATACACTACTATTGTATAATCTTTTTTCTAAATAAATTTCTTCCTCAATTTATTGTTTTCATTTTACTATTTTCATGGACGTACTGGCCATAGGGTTGTCCGGTGCAATCACTGGGCTGGTCAGTGTCTGTAGAAAATAGGCTGGTCTATTGTGGAAGATTTTTTCATTAAGTTTAAAAAAAAAAATTCTATACAAGTTTTTGCCTTTCTAAATATTTTTTTTAAAGCCCAATGCATTCAAATTCCAATCACTCCCTGTGGTGAGGTCTTTCTGTTGGTAGGGTTGATAAGAGGTTCTAAGAAAAGTAAATATACTAAGATTTATGTATTATCATATTACTTTTTACTCATTTTAAAGCCTTATTATTAAATGTATATTATAATTTTGGATGTCGTTTTCTAATAAACTTACTAGTTAAATTCCTGGACATTTCTTAATTTACAATTTAGATTTCTTTGTTTTAGTATTTTTCAACAAATAGTCAATGGTTTATAAAAATTAAGTTCATTCAAGATACAATTAATTGAGACAGAGAAAATTTTATGTAATTAAACTAATTATTATAACAATTTAATTATTAAAATTTATAAATAAAATTAGTCATCATAATTCATTCTTAAATTGAAACACTAAAATATGTTATTAAAATTATGTAATAATTAAGTTAATTATTGAAATTATTTTATAAAAAAATAATTAAAGACATTTTATTAATGATGGTATTGAAAATTTGGGCGGGCATAAATCTAAAATCACCCGGCTGATTTTATGTCCCTGTACGCCCCTGACTATTTTATTCAACAACAACAAAATTAACTATCTTCTAAATTTGTCATACATTAGGTTGCTGTCTTGTAATTTTCTGTTTATTATAAATTTGATATTTTATAGTGTAATGCTATTTTCAATAAATTGTATTTTTTCAGGTTTTAATATGCTGTCTGCAAGGAGGAGAAATTATTTTTGCAATGAAACTAGTAGCATTCTGGGAAATGTTAAAAGTCCATCTTATATATGTCCTTACTGTAAATATAGTGCTCCATTCCAAAGTATTTTATCCAAGCATATCAGAATTCACACTGGAGAAAAACCATTCACTTGCAAACATTGTGGAAAAGGTTTTACTCAGAAAGAAAATCTAGCACGCCATGCACTTTCACATGCCTAATGCAACTTGTAAAAATGAGATGGTTTCTATAACTTCTTTAGCCTTTATTTGGATCATGTATCATAATCATTATTAATTTCTTTTAAAAGTTTTGTTAATGAATTATTCACTAAGATCTGCAGTTCTCACTTTATTTACCTTTGAACTTGCTTGACTTGTGTATCCTTATTGATTTTGTATCCTGTCAAGGTCTTAAATTACTGAATGGTAAATTAAAATTTTAATATGGCTTTTTATAGCATTTTTTCAACTATACTCAGAGTACTTAAATATACGATTTTAACTATACAATTGAGAAATAATTTATTTTGCTTACCTGTTATGAAAAATTATACATACATACCAATGCTTTGCTACATTTGTTTTATTTTTAATATGTTTTGATATTATATTTTTGTATTTCTTAATTTATAAAAGTTTTCTAGCTATTTTTCTCTATAAATTCAACAGATAACCTAATTGTTTATGTATGATATTAACAAACTTATATTTAAAATTGGGGAAGTGAGTTATACTCTTTTATAAGCCTTAAATAATTTACCTATGTTTGAAATATTCCACTGAAAATTAAAAAAATTTCCAAATGCATTCTCTCAATCAAACTTTGTTGATGTCGTAAAAGAAAATAGTGCATATTCTGAAACTGACTTCCATTTTAAAATTAGCTTCTAATGTTTTATCAATCAAATTCCATTACTTCAGTTTTATTGCTCATTCAGTTTATTCCTGATTTCCACAGGTAACAACAATGGACAACATGTAACAATGAAATCTACCGAAGTATCCAGTCGATCCACATTTGAATGTATTCACTGTCCATATGTAGCTGCATTCAAAAGTCACATAATACAACATATGAGAAGTCACACTGGAGAACGTCCTTTTTTGTGTGGACTTTGTGGGAAAGGGTTCACAACAAAACATAATTTGAATCGGCATCTTATTTCTCATAGATTTGGTGCAGTAATATAGGTTAGGGTGGTTCTTAAAAATGAACTTTTGTAAAAAAAAATACTATTAGAGCAAACTTTTATTTGATTTTCAAATTATTATATATATATTTTTTTAAAGATATTCACTACAATACACAGCTGCACCACCCTCCCCCCTCTTCTCTCATCCACTATTTTTAATTTACCAAGTTTGTTAAATTTCTATTACATTTCCAAATGCACCTTCCCCCTAATTAATTTTAAAAAATGAGGACAATCAATGGTTTACTAGCATAACATACTTACTTATTGTATGTTGATACACAATGAGTTTTGTGGAGTGATTTCCAAAAAATTAACAATTTCATAACTAAGCAGCATTCTCAAAATATAAATAGAATTATGAAAATGTAATAAAAGTGACATCTTCATACATTGAAACCTAAGGAGAATGATAAACTTTTTAGAAAGACAGTTAATGCAAATAAGAACCACCTTGATATATGTTCAGGTTTCTTATAGAAACTTGTTTGAATTTATGTTTTTGTGTATTGAGCTTCATTGTTAAAACTGAAACAAGTTATAGGTTTTGACTTTCGTATTTGTTAATGCATTGCAAACTTTGAAATACATATTCTTCTAAAATTAAATTTTTCTACTTTATTACTATTTTACTTTGAATTAAGTATGCATTTATGTACAAAATATATTTTTTCTTGCTTTAAAATGTTTTGGATTTTTGTTCTTTCGAAATTATTGTTGCATAAAGCAGTTTGATATATTTTAAACCATATGTTTATATGTTTTGTGAAAAATAGAAACATATTTTGAGTTACCATTTACTGTATTGCTTGTCTTAAATAATAAATAAATAAAAGGTTGCTTTTGGTAATTACAATTATTGCTTATTTGTTGCACTCAGTTTTAATTTCTTATTTTATGACTTGTTATGATAAATTATTACACCCTGCCAATAATTTTATAAGAAGTATGTGTTGTATTGCTGAATTAAAATCTTTTTATTTATGCAAATAATTTATTAAAAATGTTGAATAATATTACTTTTCACGCTCCTTAAATATTGCTGTAATTTCTCATCGCATTGTGATATTAGGTAAAATAAAATTATTGATTTTAAAAGTTCCCAGCTTGTCATTTCATTTTGGTACAGTATTTTTTTTTTTAATTGTTTGATCCTTGTGTATTGTGTATCCTAATTACTCATTATTGATTATTTCCTACAGGTAGGATTGTGAACAAATTTAATGTTCCTGTTGATATGCTTGGAACCTCGGAAGAATCCAATAGAATTGTGTATGCATGTACTTTCTGTCCATATACAGCTTGGTACAAAAGCCACTTAGCAACGCATTTGAGAACACATACTGGGGAGCGACCCTTTCAGTGTAAGATTTGCGGAAAAGGTTTTACTCAAAAACAGAATTTGACTCGTCATATTATCTGTCACAGATAACAATACAAATGTCAACATGTTTTTCTATTGCATTTCTTGTAAAGATTTTCAAAAAAGTTAATGTCTTGAAGATATATACAAACTTACACTAACACTAGCAACTATGTTAACCATTCATAAGAAATGTGCATATGTAAAGTGTGTTATACTCTCCCAAGTTTGGCAAATTTAAAATATATACTTCCAGTGCTTTTATTTCTTCTATTCTATTGCAAATATTATTGAGTATTTTAATTTTTAATAATGTGCTTCTTGGGATATATTGCAATGAAATTTTAAATCTTGTCTTTTCCTAAATGTATTTTTGATTAAATAGATGTAGAACAAAGGGTATATTCTTTGTCTAAAAGATTGTTATTTTTTAATGTATTAACTGAAATATTTTTTATCAATTTATAACCAAATGTTAGGAATTTATTCTGTCCTCTTCACTTTCTTTTTTACATTAAACAGACGTGCTTAAAATATTGGAGTTTTGTATTAAAATCCTAAAATACTTTATATTTCTTATTCAAATTTTTGTTTAGATTCTTAGAATATTTTTAAGTTGATTTAAAGTTCAGCTATTGAAAGTTAAAGTGGTGCATTACAGAAGAAGCGATTTCAATGCATCTTTTTATCGTTAAGTGAAATTAGGTATTTATTGTCCTATTTGAAATTTGTTTTGAAACTAAATTTCTCTGAAACTAAAATTTTCTTCTTGAAATTGAGTACCTAATATCTGTTTACCAAAATATATGTTATTTGAGAAGTACCTACTACTACTATAATAATTGAGAAATGCTTGTCATTTCCATATATGTTTATGTATTATAGTCGTAAGACTTTCATTAAAATAATCCTTTAATAAAATCTCTTGTATATTGTCTCAATTTCAACTTATAATTCTAGCAAAATTACAATCCTTTGTTCTTTTTATATATTTTAATGTATCATAAGTAATTTTTAAAAAATTACTTTTATATTTTGTTTTTAATTTAATAGTTATTTTTCTGTTTCATTAATATACTCGTCCTACAGGTTCTATTTTTATTACCTTCAATCTTTTTCGACTTTGAATATATTTTATTTGACCTTAATGTTTCCATCTCTTTAAAGCTCTTAAATTTATTCATTAAATAATCATAATTAAAATAGTTGCTTCATTCAGACACTCTTAACATGTCGTAAGGTGCTTCCTTTTTAAGCATTAAAGAACACTTAGCGATTTGCTTTTGATTGAATTATTTGATCATAAATATCCCAAGTACATTTCTTATTTTTTTCTTAATGGTATGTTTGATATGCATTGTGATTGTTGTGATTATCAAAGTGGGAATCAAAAAACAATTTATATGACTTCTTTATAATTTCCCTTATTTTAAAACACACTCTTACCATCTGTCAAAAAATTATCATTTGCATTTAACCATACTATACACATATTTCTAATTCTATTTTGACAATATTGTCTCCTAATGGTATGAAGGGTATTTTTATTGTAATTTTTCACAATAAACTAAATTCATGATACATTTTGTTCTTGCGTAATAATCTATACTGGTCTTGGTTTTGGAGGGTTTTTGCTGTATAGACCACTTTTAACCTCTTCTTAAGTCACATTGGGTCTACAGATCACAGGTTTAGGAACCACTATACTAAAGATTGATTGAATTTAAAATGGTCATGCTCATGAGCTGACTTCTTATTAATCTTGTGGGAAATAGTTTAATTAAATTCTTTTACTAAGTTACTTTTATTTATCATCAAACCAACAAGTTTAACACAATAAAAATTGCTCATGATAGTACTTCTAGAATAAAATAAAATATTGTGCTTCTAATTAAATTAAAAAATAATTTCCCACAGAGGTTTGCAGCCTTTCCTGAGTTAATGAACTCTAATTTGGATGGACTGCAGCCCCACTGGGATAAATGGTTGATGAGAATGTATTTAGGTTGTATAATATGAAGAAAATAACTTCAAATTAAGCATTCATGTGTATATTATGGTATTTTACTTCCTTAAATAGGAAACATTATTACTTTTGTGTTAATTTAGCTTTATTTTGAAGTAATAAACTAATAGTGTGCAAACAAAATCAGGCATGGCCCCTAAGTTTCTTACAAACAAGAGACATCAAAATAAACATTGTTCTGTATATGTTGCATAGGTATTATATTTTTAATACAAATATTCAAAAAGGTTTTAAACCGTTTTTTATTAAAAATATTTTGTAGGAAAATAAAGGCGAGTTTGAGGAGGCCGAAATATTTTTAAAAAAAAGTGACGTTGCTTGGGCAAGTCTGGTTTTGCTTGCCTGCTCTTCAAATATAGAATTGCATGCATTATCCATTATTTGTTTAAAATTCAGTATTTACTTGAATATTAATTATTAACAGATACAATTATAAGAAATGTTTTCTGATTGTATTTATTATTAGTTATAAATACAAACTTATACTATCATTTTGTTTACGTCACTTATTATCAATTTGTAAGGATCCAAATACTAAAATGAGTTTCTGTAAATATGAATGCTTTGATAAACCAAATTTTGTTAGCAATGATTTCTATATTCCCTGTTTTTTTTATTTTTACTCTTAGTAAGTTTTGTAATTAAGGTAAAGGCAGCTTCTCTCATTTGAGTATTTAGACTTTTTTTGGATAAATTTATAAGTAACACTTATACTTTTAGAATTCTGTAGTAATATTTGCTTTTCCTTTGACATTTAACACAATTTAACTGAAGTTAGAACAATAAAACTGAAAATGTTAGACATATATCTAAATGTTAATTTTTAGTTTCTATTTTTGGTAAGTGCATCAGTTCCATATTGGTCTAAATACTCATTCAGTCCCAACTTTTTAGGTTTTAGATAACTTTACAAACATGGAAGTGATTTTTAAGCATTCTGCTTTTTCTTCCTGAGAGTAAGATAGAATGAACTAGGGGTTTGGAACATCGCACAACTTTCAATTACACTACATAATTTTAATCAATACAGTAAAATTTAACATTGTGTTACTTACCATTTTCTTATTTTCACTCATTTAAATAAAAATGGCCAGTTTGGCAATATTTTTGGCAAAATTTTTCACACGAGCAAAAAAAAAAAGGCAAAATTGGTGGTTTTATCTGATAGACATTACAATGTCCTTGCTTGCGCGTGCAACACGAAAAAATCAATTGTTGATGGACGATGCTCAAGGCAAAGTGCTTTGTGTTAAAGTCACTTGTTTTTCAACTTTTAACGCTTTTATCGTTTTTAAGAGAATTTTGGAGGTGGAAATGTTTAGAACACCTTCAGGGGCATTACCACAGCGATTTTGATCAAAATCATCAGAGCCGTTTTTTAGCAATTACTGAAAAACATGATTTTTTCAATGGCAGCTTATGCAGCATGCATGATTTTGACGAAAACCTTAATGGTATGTCCATGAGCCATTACCCACCCGCACACCAAATTTGAACATCGTAGGTCAATTTGTTCGGACTGTTGTTAATGTGTATTTCTATTATAGAATAGTTTGTGTATTTCGGATTTTAAATTGTAAATTTCGGTCTAGATTAATAATCAATTTATATACATATAAAAAGCATATAAATTTTATGATTATATTGAAGTTTTTAATTGTTTAGCCTTGAACTACTGAATATAAAATATGTTAATCAATAAACTAACTTTGGTAACTGAATAACTTTTTTTAAATGAATAGTGAATTATATATTATATCTATATATTTTTGTTATTTTTTTAATCTAGAATAGCAACATACAATATTTTTATATGTTTTTCTATAGAAGTTTTCATCCTTATATTGAGTAAAATTAAAAACAGTTCAAGCAGTATACTAAAGTAAGCATTGCTATAGGACAATGTTTTAGTACTTAAATTCAAGTTGAAATCAGGTATAAGTTCTACAGTACATGTTTGGAGCTAGTGGATTAATTCTTCAAACATAATTATAATTTTTTTACTCTTAAACTTTTTTTTTAATATTGAGAATAAATTGTCTATTGCTTATTCCAACTTTAAGTTAATAAACAATTAAAAATTAATACTATTGTTGAGCTTCAAATTCAAAAAAGCGACTGTGAAGTTTTGCTACCAAGGACATTTCATTGTAAACTATCAAGACTATTGAAACATTGCATGACCTTTAAACAGTTTTTATATACACACATGTATGTGTGTGTTAATAATGTTTTTATTTTCATTATTCCATGCATGCCATTTGTAAGTTTTTTAGTTTTTCTGAACTAGAGGCATGGATCTTGTAAAAGGTCTTTCTCGTTATGAATATCTATAAGAAATTTTTTGGCATGTTTTATAATGTATAATTTTGTATCCTTTTAGGTAATTTCTGCCTAGCAATTTCAAATAGAAAAAAGGCTAATTGGACTGGATATTATTCCTGCATATATTGTGAATACAAAACTGTAAGACCAAGCCATCTAAAGCGACATTTTAGAAAACATACTGGAGAGCGACCTTTTGTATGCGAACTTTGTGGAAAAGATTTTATTCAGAAGGAACATTTGACCCGCCACTTAGTTTCATATCATTTAGTTTAAAGAAAATTGTTTTTGGTTTTAATTTCTATAAAGTTATAAATATTTTGAATCATTTATAAAACTTTTTTTTTAAATAAAGATTTGTTGATAAAAATTAAAATTTCTTCTCGCCTACTCTTACTAGGGACTTCTAATATTGACAGTTTATCTAACAAAAAACCCTGCTTTGATATACCTTATATTCTGGTAGGAAAATTTTTTGGGAAAAAAACCCCATTAAAATGCATTACTACAACAGTACTCATTTTATATAGTTAATTTATTGTAAGTATAAACTATGTATAGTAATTAAATTTGGTAAATGTTGGTATAATTTGTTTTAAAATTTGGTCAAATAGGAGGTATGTGAACATACAAAACTAGGTATGTGAACATACCTAGTTTTTTTATAGGTAATAGCTTAATCATCACTACCTACTACTACTGAACTTTTTTTCCAGATATAACCTAGGTAGACTAAAACATTATAAGAAGTCTTTTAAAAAAAAAATAGTAATGCAATTAATTATCCATTTGGGTACACTTGATTGTTTAACTTGTGAAATTGTAATAAATTTATCACGAATTGGTTTTGTGTGGAAAGTTACTAAAATTTTACAGTCCACTAGAGCCACAGTTAGAAAACCAATGATTTAAATTATTAAAAGCATCACATCTTCATTTCTAAAGAACATATGATTCTGTGGATTTTAACCCTGATTATATAGAATTTTAGTTTGTTGAAAAAAGTTATAAATTTAAAGCATGTCAGAAATGTTATGAAGGATTTAATTTTTTACCAGATCATTTAGAATGATTCTACATTTTACAATCTGTACATTTTTACTTACTATAGCCATTTATTTTGTAGCATTCGAATATCTATATTTTTTTATTAAAATCCACTAATGATATAAAATAATACTTTATTTTGAAATAACATTCACATTAGTAAATGTCCGAATCTGCAGAGGCATACTTGTATATTATTTTCATAAATTATCTAAATTTCAACTTGTTTTTCATCAATAAATATGTTGCTACTGTGTCTTGACTACTTTTGTATCTGGAGATTTGATAAGAAGAGATGTTACATTTCTCGAGTATTTAAAAAATTGTTATTTGTTTGAAATGTATGCTTTAAAGTGGATATATTCTTGTTACAATTAAAGAATCAAAATCTACTTTTTTTAAAACTTCTATAAAAACTTTCATACCATTGAAGTGCCTATGTATATAACATTTTGAACAGGATTTGTGTGTTGGCTTTAACTTTTATTGTTAAAATTTATATTTCATGTTAAGTGTAAATTGAATTCCAATATTTCAAAGTTTATCTTATTTCAGAAATGGTAGCTGTAAATGACATGTCTTCTGGATTCACTCTTTTTCACTCATGTACGTATTGCAATTATACTACTTTAAGGAAGTATGATTTGATGCAACACATCAGGACACATACAGGTGAACGACCTTTTGTTTGTGAAGTATGTGGAAAAACTTTTAGAGTGAAGCAAGGCTTACGAGTACATTCTATTGTTCATTTTAAATAAGATCATTAAGTATAACTTTTGAATTGTATTCCTTCCTTAGGAAATATATTCATTTATGAACTTTAATGTTAGACATGGTACAGATCGGGAAAAACATTGATTTCAACTTTTTTGACTGAAATTTTAATACTTTGAATGTACAGCTTAAAACATTTAAAAATTGAGAAAATTCTTCTGTTAATTAGATTCACCTGTTTATCAATATAGTATTGTTGAAGTCGTTTGACTTCTGAAATTCTTAGAAAATTTTATGTATTTTGCTGGTCTTCACTTTTCTGTGAAATTCAGCTTTGTTTGGAGGGTGGAGGGGAAGATGTATCATGTCTGTATTGTACAAACAGTGAAAGAAATAATTCTGTTAAGTTTTTTATGTGTCTGCCTCCTTTATAAAAAAAATATTGTCTCTTCTGTTATAAATTAAAAAGTAAACATGATAATATATTAGTTTAATATTAATAATTTAAAATTGATTTTTCTTTATTTTGTATGCATTACATTTAGCATGTGTATCCATTAAATGAGTTTTTTTTTGTTTCAGCTGTATATTTTTCTTGTAGATTTTTCAATGTTATGATTTGTTGTATATATATACGATTTATTTTTCCCTTATTTCTGTTACTATTTTAACTAACATATATTTTTTATAAAAAATGTGTTAACACTTTAAATCCCAACCCGCCCTATACCGCCTTGTAGAGAATTTCCCAGCTAACCGCCTTTCGGGCGGTTGCAGGGGTAAACCAGGGGTAAACGTATATTTTCAAGTGAGGGGAACTGCCCTGCCTTAATTGTTTAAAGCGTGACGGTCCTCAACAATAGGCTATTGTGGGGCATGTAGAGGGGAGACATGGATTTAAAGTACTCAATGTCAAACTGCCCCGCCCTTTGGACATGGAGTAAGATAGTCAGGGACTTTTCTTTTATGCGAATCTTGTCATGTACTTAGCGGTGGCGTTTGTTTCATTGATAAGACGCCAACTAAATTCTCTGACATATCAAGCAGATGACCCAACACACACCCCTATTGCAGGCTGTATACATATAGTAATGATCTTTTAATGGTCGACAGTGACCCCCCACAGCAATCCCAGCAGTGGCAGACAGGAGAACGAGTTGGGCGAGTTCATTTCCAGTTTTTATGAATGGAAAGTCATCAGGGTTTTGTGAAACCCACAAAGCTGACTCCATGGGATTTAAAGGGTTAATAAGCCTAAATATAAGGGTTTGGAATAATATCTTTAAAAAGATTTGTAACAATGGCAATAAAATACAAATATTTTTTTATTAATTGATTGTGTCTTTTTTTTAATATGAGACAAATATTGTTCAGACTGTTAATCATTATCTTCAAGACATCATATTTTTATTAATTTTTTATTCCAAATTAGACATTTTTATTTTAGCAAAGAGTATAAAAGTGCTTTTCTTTGTGAAATATTTGTCATAAATAAACTTGAGGATGTTCATTTAATACATTTCTAAGCTTTTCAAAATACATTTATCAAATGCACAGTTTTAAGTTTCCTGAGTTATTCTCATAAAATTCATGAATGTTTGATTGTTCTATTTTTGTATTTATATTTAGCAAGAAAGTTTTATTGTTCTGTGAACTGTCATTTGCCTGCACAATCCCTGTCTGTCAGAAAAATTTCAATCCCTTATATCATGTATTGTTTATATGCTTTTATCCGGAAACAGATAAAATTAAACTCACTTTCGATAAAAAATTTTGAGTCCCCCTCTTTGCAAGTTAAGGCAAATTACATGAAGTGATGTCTCATACTTCTGTCTTTCAGTCAATGCTGCAATTTTTGAAGGAATTGACCTCTATTTTAATAGAATAAAAATACAGTAGCATTTATTGAATTCAATTTTTGTTTATCCTTTACTTTTTTAAAAGGTATTCCAAAAAAAGTTTAAGTTTTTAGTGAAATTATATGCCTGGTAGGATTTTGAAATGTTTGATGTGGAAGAGATATTACTTCTGTAAAATATTTTACCATTATAAATCGTACAGACTTTCTTAAATTATATAGATAAGGGTTTTCCTGCTATTTCTTTTTCAAAGATGTTAAGAAACAACACATTCCAGAAGTATAAAAATAGTCATTTAGAGCAGCAACTTTATTTTAAAAAATAGGTCAATTAATTATATAAAAATTATTTTCATGTAATTTAAGTGTAAATTTTTACATTAGATAAAAGGATAACCTTAGAAGGGTTTAAAGGTGAGTGCCTCAAATGCCTCAGTTCCCATGTAACAAATTTTGCCTTGCCTTGCTCTTCACCTCAATATGTTACATTTGGCCAAAAGATTTTCGTGCCATATCTTCTGACCTAGGACTGTCTGTTCCCAGCTCGTCCATCTGAGGTGTTTTTAGTCTATCATCCTTCGGAAAGTCAGTTCAATAAATTTTGCATTACTATAAATTTATTATTCTATAATCAATTTTAAATTGTAATTTATATGATATAGAGTACAATTTATAAAAATATGAATTGTAAACTTAATTATTTTATTTCTGTTTTTGCAAAAACTTTTAAGTGTTGCATAATTATATTTCTTTCAATATAACCTATCACTGGTTTAAATTATTTTCATTATGATTATAAATTGCTTCATTCAAGTGCTTTTTTCTTCTCACAGGTTTCGAAATGCATCTCTTTCCAAGTCCTCAACATATGTGTTCTTACTGCTCCTATTCTACATATAACAAAAGTCATTTATCTGATCACCTAAGAAGTCATACTGGAGAACGACCTTTTGTTTGCCAAATATGTAAAAAAGCATATAAACAAAAACAACATCTTCGAATACATTATGCTTCAAAACATTACTCGAAATTATCAGACTTGGGGCTTAAATAAAATGAGTTTATTCACTGTTTCGGATTCAATTCAACACACCTAACCAAGAGTAAGACTTCTTAACCAAATTGGTTAAGCTACAATGAAATGCAAAAAAATGTAGAATATAAATAAACTTCTAATTCTCTTCTAAGTATAAATATAATTCAGTTTTCAGTAAATTGAAATTTGTAAAAGTTATTCACTAAGGTAAAATGTAAATAATAGCAAAAAGGAATTAAAGAAAATAATATTTCTTAAGTGTTTTTATTTTTTCAGTTATATTATTCTTGTTACCTTTTTACTAAGAAACACTTATATACAAATGTTGAATACATATGATTTGTAAATATAATCATTGCAAATTTTATTTAACTTTACATTCATTCAAAATTATTCTGTATCTACTATATTGTTATAAAATTAATAACATGTTTTCTGTACTATAACCTTTAAAAATTCTGTTCTTCATTTCATAAATATTTATTAAAATAAATTTATGTTGCTTTGACATCAATTAAAGGACTTGGTGGGTTTAAGATTTTTTTTTAATAATCTGAGTTTTTATAATAGTTTATATGTTAGGCTTTTAACACTTTCTGCCGTTCTCTAAAATGTTTAACGGCAGATATTCTGACTGATGAAGGAGGCAAGTTACATTCTAAAGTAAATGCAAGTAAGAAGCCAGTATCACAAAAGTTAGTTTTTGATACCTACCCTCTACATCCACTTAGTCTTTTAATTTTCTAAACTAGAAGTTCTGTGAAACTATTCTTAGAAGATATTGTAGCAAATATTTATATAAAATTTAACTAAAATGTGAATTTGTATTGTTATTTTAAATTGATCAGAAACAATTTTCATATTGTGTCAACTAAAATAATTTATACTATTCATACTAATCTGAAGTTAAAATGTAATTAATTACCTGATATTACAAAAGTTTTATTTTTATGTATGGACAAGTAATTATAATTTACATTAAATCTAACAATATCTTTTGTTCATTCATTAATATGTATGAATGTTAATTTTTTTTAATACCTTTTAACATCTTTTCAATTTTATTAAATTCTTTTAAACCAGATATGCTTTTTTTCCCAGGTTTGAATGCATTCTGCTGTTCAAGCTCTCAACATGTGTGCCCTTATTGTCCATATGCCACTCATAGGAAAAGTAATATGACAGATCATATAAGAAGTCACACTGGAGAACGACCTTTTATATGCAAAATATGCAAAAAAGCTTTTAAACAGAGGCAGCATCTACGGACTCATTATGCTACAAAACATTTCTCTGAAGTTTCTGGTTCTGCTTTTCTAAAGCATGCTTTAATGAAGTGAATTGTTTAGGTTTTTTTTTTTTTTTTTCATCAACTTTTTTTTAATAACCAATTTATTAACATAAACATAAACAATTTATTTGTAAACAAAAAAAGTGCTGAAAAAAATTGATAAAAGAAACTCACTTGTAGAGTTTTTTTCAATTTATTGAACAATCAATTTGTGTTTGAAATATCTATTTCTTATGAAAAGGTTATTCATAAGGTTCTTCAACAGGTATGTATGTATTATAATTTACACACATTAAGTGTTCCAATTAAATCCTTTCATATTAAATAATATTTTTGTAGCTTTTATATTTAATTCACTATTGTACACCTTTTGTTATTACATATTTTCATCTGAATATTATAAATTTTATTTTGTGTTAATTATTTTTAATTCCTCTTTTGTATTATTTAACCTAATTATAAAAGACTTATTTTATTGGTTTTATACCACTTATAAAAGGAGTCATTTGGCAGATCACATGTAAAGACGTACTGGAGAACGACTTCTTGCATTCCAAATATGTAAAAAGGACACTCTGAAAAGCATCTTCTGAATCACTTTGTTTAAAAAAAAATTATAACTTTAAAAATTAACACGGGAAATATTGCATCCAGTTATTATGCTCCAAAGCCAAGTCAGAATTCTTGTGCTTTTACAATGTGGATTTAAAATTCAGTTTACAGAGTTTTACTATATTATATACTTACGTTTTCTGAATATTTTGTAAATATTATGTTCATTTGTATGAATATATGCAGAATAATGATAGCTATGTAAATTTTATGAATATAATGCAAGCAAAGCAAAAACCATAATTTGTATTAGAATAAAAAATTGCCTTGTGATTTTAAAGCCTGCATGCAAATGGGAATTAAATAAATTCCTTATATGCAGAAGAATGAAGGCTATGTATAATTTAATTTTGTTAAAATATATTTCCTATTTATATAAAAATATTCAACCCAAATTGATTGCAAATTTAAAAAAAAATACCTCTAAAACTTGCTGCATTTTATAGTGGCTCAACGAATCATGAAATAACATGTTTTCTGCTAAAACTAAAAATTTTAGGAATTGTAATTAACTTTTCTCTCTCAACAAATCTATATAATGTTTGGTCTAAAAATTAGATAAAGATTAAGAATCTTAAAGATTAAATCAAAATCTAATATAATGCAATAAAATAACACTCTGACTGTCCAGGAATTTCTCTATTGATACCAGTATTTAAGTTATCGTATCTTATGTTTTAAATATTTAAAAATAGTGATGTAAAGAAAACATTAAAACCATTCAATGGAAATGTTCATATGTTTGTTGCAAGTAAATTACTTAATTCTGTTTAATTGTTGTTGTATAATTGAAATATTTTTTATTTAGGTCTGATAGATACAGATGAAAATTACCCGGAAAGAGATAATTTTGCTCATCAATTTAGAGTTGTAATACATAACTGTACATTTTGCTCTTATTCAACTCATAAGAAATCAAATTTAAATCGCCATTTAAGATTGCACACTGGAGATCGGCCATACTCCTGCAATGTTTGTGGGAAAGATTTCATTCAGAAGCAGCATTTACAATACCATTTCTCAAAACATTTTTTATAACTGTACCTTTTCTTCAACTAAATATTTTTCTTTAATGTTGATTTAATTATTGTTTTATAATTTCTGGGATATTGCATGGCATTTTTTATTTTGTTTGTGCATTATTTTGTAATTATCTTTTTATTAAGTTCATGCAATTAATATTATGATAACCGTTCCCATTCAGCACACTCCTTTTGTGTATGGATATGTATAATTATACAGTGCTTGTATTATTGTGAGTAAAATTTGTTGCTATGTTTACTTTTGCCATGTATTAGAAATTTCAGAAAAGTTAACAAATATGCATCTCTTTCTTTTTATGACTGAAAAATATGAGTTCGATATCAAATAATATTTTTCAATATGCAATAAAATATTCCATTGTTTCCTATTCCTGTTATTTACTGAGACATTTAAAAAATACTATGTGTTCTTATTTGCTGAATGTTTTATGTTATTCAATCTTTATATTAAATACTTCAACTTTTTATTTGCTACTTGATATTTGAAAATAACTGAAATCGTAAAATAAAGCAAGTGTCGTAATATTTGAAACAACTATTCTTTTTACCTATCTTTTTTTCAATCAATTCCAATTTTTTTTTTTAACTAAATGTTTTTATTTCCATACTAAATGCCTGTTCTTTCTTAGGTGTAATTGAAAGCCAGCAGCAGATATATCCCATGCAAAGAAGTGGAATGAAGAAAACTAGATTTCAAGTCCATACCTGTACACTTTGCCCATATCAAACCACAAATAATGGTAGTTTTCAAAAACACCTAAGAGTGCATACTGGAGAGCGACCATTTGCTTGCAAAATGTGTGAAAAACGCTTTAAACAAAAACAACACCTACAGGCACATATGTTTTCTCATGTAAACCGACATTCTCAAGAATGAGATATCAATGTAACTTTTTCTTTCATATTTTCGTGTTATAAGAGCTGACCAAACGATATAGTGATTAGCGTGCTAGCTTCTAGACCGCAAGGTTGCGGGTTCGAGTCCTGTGTTAGGCATGGGTGTTTGTAAATGTATGTTGGCTTGTCTAATGACGAATGTTTCGGCGTATTATAGCCCTCGTGTTGCTGACGGCGCCAGATAATCTGAAAACATCCAACCAACGTGTTGTAAGAAAACAAATATAAAAACCCTTATGTAATAAGTAAGTTTTAGTGTGGCAGGCTATAGCCAATTTAGAATGGCTGGCAATTACATTTTTATTAACTTTTATATATTGTCATTATTTAAAATTGAATGCATGTTCCTCCTTTAAACTCTCATCGGGTGCAATATATTAACCGCTGAGTCCGAGTGAATATGTTTGATGAGCACATATAATAAATGCATTATTAAGTTTATTTATACAACTGCCAGGTGATGAATGTTATAAAGGGGTATCTAAAGAAGAAAAATATAAATATATAGTCGAACCCTGTTAACGCTAAATTCTGTTTAACATGAAGTAAAAGCAGTTTTCCGTACAATGAAGCTTAAACTTAAGGTTAATTTATTCGTTTAACACGAAATCTCACACAATAAAATCCCATTTAAGATGAAAAATAATTTGCTTTTTAAACCACTTTTATTTTAAATGAAACCTTACAACGTTTCCTATGCAGCATCAGGATAATGCCTCGTGTGCTTTTAATAATTTTGAAGAGGTAAGCGCATTTAAAAATAAAATGTTTTACTAAAAATTTAGAGCAAACATTAATAACAGACTTCTTAATACGTCAAATAAATAATAAGTTACTGGTAAATACATTTACGTGTTTTTTTCCCCCTCCTAATAAATATCTTGTTAAATTATTTTACTAATTATAAGCCTTGCAATGTAAATGTTCTAAAAAACAGCAGTATTAAATACACATACCTCTAGTAGTTTTAAATTTACATTTATTAGATGAAAAAGTTTTTAGACAGTTAACAGGATAAATTTTGGCAGCTCCAACAATTTTGTGTTAACATTTGACTAAATATATGTCATACAACTAGTCACCTGTGTGAGGTGACAAAATCTCTACACTATGCTAATGCATATCAAATCAAATGTGCCTAGTGGATGGTTAAATTTCATTTTAAACTCCTTAGATAATTTTAAAAATTTACTGCAAAGAATTAAAAAAATAATATATATTTAAAGCTCTTTATTTTATTTTTTAAAACTATTCATTTTTAAGAATGCATTGTTTTATATTTTACTACATTTCAAAGATAGAGAAAAATCTCCACCTGCCAGGATTCTAAAGTTATAAGCAACATCTCAATGAAGAAAGTTTGCAGATATATTTTGTGCATGGTATTAAAGTTACATCAAAACAAAAGTATGTTACAACAAAGTATCTTATTTTTTATCACAGTTCAATTGTTTTTTTTATGTTGTGTAGAAATATATGTATTCTATCTGTAAGCATCTACTTAATAAAATCACTGCTACTAGTCATTTGGGTTTATTACTTATCTCAAATATTTAAGTGTTACTTTAAATTTGTGTTAATATAATTTTGTCTCCTCATTAGGTATAATTCAAAGAAAATGTAATTTGACCTCAACAGGGACTGCTATATTTGAGGGGGCTAGAATCAAAGTTCACACTTGCCATTATTGTTCTTACACAACTTACATCAAAAGCCACTGGACTCAACACATAAGAATTCACACAGGAGAGCGACCTTTTATGTGCGAAATTTGTGGCAAAAAATTTGTTCAGAAAAACCATTTGTTACGTCATAAGATATTACATATGAAGCACAACCAAATAATATGAACATATAATGCATTTAGTTTGCAATTTAAAGTTATATTTGTATTTTTGAAAGTATTACAAATTACCATTTTTTCAGACTATTGTTCATGGAATTGTAAAAGTCGTTGAGAAGAGGTGTTTTTATTTAAATGTAGTATTTGCTGAATGGCAAAATATAGTTTTGTGTTTTTCACTTTTAACTCTGGGTATAATTATAATGTCTTAAAGCAAACAATTTCTCATTAGGTTTAACTCAAAGACTACTTACTGAGGACTCTACCAGGAGTACACTGCTTAGGAGATCCAATTACAAACGTCACACTTGTCCTTATTGTTCTTATTCAACTAACAACAAAAGTAATTGGACTAAGCATTTGAGAACTCATACTGGAGAGCGACCTTTTATTTGCAATATTTGTGGTAGAAATTACATTCAGATAAGCCACCTGGAGCGTCACAGAGTTTCACATATGACACCTAATCAGCTGAAAATGCTGTTGCATTGAAGATGCTTCAAATTTTGTGAATTATTGATGATTGTTTTCAAATTAAAGTATTTTATATTTTAAAGTTGCAATAAAATTGTAATTTTGAAAGAAAAATACTGTCATTATTTTAAATTTATGTACAACGTGCTTGTTTTTTTATTGTTAAATTATAGATTAATCATGTTTGCTAAAAATCTTCTATAAATTCAAATTTCTTTACTGCAAATATATTTTTAAATAATTACTAAATTTAAAATAATTACTAAATTACTATAAGTTTTTTCTTTGGAAGCCAGAAAATTATTTTATTTCTTTTAGAATTTTAGCACTTGAATTCTTTTGCATTACCTTCCAGAAATATTGTGTTTTCAATTTCAGTCTCTCAAAGGAAACTTAGTGTGTCATGAGTTATGAACAATGTGCTTTTGTTATTTTATTGCTGAATGCTACTTACTTTAGTAAATATTAAATATTTTTTAATTGTTCTGAGATTTTACTTATTTCCTTACAATAATATACTGCTGCCAAATTAAATATATTTACAATATTAGTATTTTATGCATACAGTGTTTGTATTTTATAATTGGAAAGTAAAATTACTATGTTAAGACATTATTTCATATTATGTATATATTGACTTTCGCCATATTTTTGTTGTCTTAAAATCAAAAGAATAATCGTGTTGTTAATATGTCTAAATAAATCTTAATGTGAAATGCTATGTTTATATGAATAAAAGAAAAATAATTTGTAAATACCTAATCCTATTTATTCTTCAAAATACATTGTTAAGTGTTGTGTCTTATCAATTTCCATAACAATTAAAATCGTTTGACTTGACTACTTCCGATTCTGATTTCAACCTGTTTCTGTAGAAATGCTTTTAGTTATGTTTAAAATGAAATATGAAAATTTCCCTTATACGAAGTGCTACATTAGAGAGTTCTAGTCTTTAACCTCCCTCACCTTTATGTACTTATAATTATACTTGGGTACTTAATTAACTTACATCTGAGAGATTTCACACTACAGTCTAATCATACACATGTGAAATTTGGAGGAAGTCTTTATGTGGAAAAGCTGTTTTCTATTATTAGAGAAATTTAATTCTGCTTTATAATGATTGCCAAATTTAAAATCTTTTTTTTTTTTGCATGTATAAACTTTTGAAACTGTTGTAAAATCAAAATTAGTTATCTTTATCAGGGTTCCCATGGTCATTAAAAGTGTTTAATGTTTTTGAACCAGTTTTCAAGGCCTTGAAAGTCCTTGAAAATTCTAAGAGGTCCTTAATCTTTAAGGATATTGTGGAAAAATTTATAAAAATACAACTCGGACTTGCTATCCCTGCGTGACCGCCACTTATCCGCACCATATCGGAATTCTCTGACATATTTGCATTATGCATGTGCTAACTTGAAATTTTTTTAGTAGAATATACTTTATTAAAAATTTATTTATAGACATGATACCAGAAAAACAATTTTCAAAGGTCATTAGAAGTCATTGATTTTTATTCTGTGATTAGAATGGGAACCCTGTTTGTGTCAATTGAGATTTTTTTTAAAATAAATGTCTAATATTTTGATAGATCAAGTTTATCGACCTTCAAAAAAAAAAGCTAAATCAACATTAGCTGTTTTTTTTTTTATTTAAATAACCATCAAAATCTTTCACTTTTAATTTTCTTGAAATTTAAAAAAAAAAAAAAACTAACTATAACTGCTTTATCGATTTTCAATTTAATTAAAACCATTTCTCTTTTTAGGGAAGACTAAAAGAAAATATAACTCTTCACTTCAGTGCCCTTATTGTACTTATACAACATGCATCATAAGTAATTTGAAAAAGCATGTAAGGATCCATACTGGGGAACGACCCTTTATATGCAGCTACTGTGGAAGAGACTTTGTACAGAAAGAGCACCTGCAGCGGCATACGATTTCCCATATGAAACCAAACTTGGGAATGTGATTATGTTGGATGCAGGAGGTTATTTTACTTGAATGAATTGATATTGCTTATTTCTTTAATATTTGTAGTGATTTTCTGGAATTTTGGTGGAAGGAAATTAGTGTAGTAAATATATATACTTAGTAGTTTACATTTTGTTACAGTTTAGTCTTTTCAATAACTTTCATGTGTTTTGGAATTCATAATAATTTAAATTATTTCTTATTTAAACTTTATATTACTATGTAATTATAAAAGTAAATAATGGACTATTTTCTAGCATTAGATTCAATATTTGAAATTTACTTATTGTTACTTGTCGTATCCCATGGTAAAAACATAACACTTATTAAGTCACTGTGATGACTGTTTTCAAAAGTTAAATCAAGGGAGAACTAGTTGAATGATTAAAAAAAAAATGATACAGGGGTAATTCATATCAAATTAACTATTAGTTTTGATGAACGAACGTACATCCAAAAACCCTCAGGGAGAATAGGATAAACACTGAAATTTGCTTGTTCATGAATTGCTTAATAGCTCATATGCACAGAAATTGGATGTGGGACACTTGGCATGGAAATATTCACATTTGAATGTTGTTTATGTTTAGATAGATGTTAAAATTAACTAGAAAAAAACATTTGGGAATTTATCTAAAGGGATATGTAAAAATGTCAATTAAATGAAAAATTACCTGCTTAATGTCTGCAGTACTATCTATGATTTTGTTATGTAAATAAAAGGTAACTTGGAAAAATATTAAAACTGTTATGTTTGTAATAGTTTTAACTTTTTGGATTTACCTGCATTGTTTATTAAAATAGTTATTTTAGAAAACGATCAAGTTTTTATAAAAGACAGTAAGGTCATAGTACTAGAATAATTTCTCAAATGACTGTTGTACTTTTTATGCTTTGAACAAAATATATTTTGAATTAAAAAAAATTCATGTCACACCTAAATTGTATTTCAATGCCAAGTTGATTAATAAAGAAAGTTATATTTTACGGTTTTGTTTTTCTTGTCTCCTCTAGGATTACGAAATATTATTATTATTATTTTTTTTTTTTTTTTTTTTTTTTTTTTGAGTTCATTTACTACAATATCAAAGAAGATATTAAATTTAGCATGCTATATGAAAATTACTAGGCAATATTTTAAAATTATGTATCGACTAAGAAAAAAGCAATCAATTGCCGTAATGTTTACTCTTGGTTGGCGTTTAGTTTTGGATGCTATTCCATCAAACCAATCCCATATGTGTTTTAAATCTGGAAAAAAAAAAAGTCCTTTTATAAATATTAAATTAATATATTTTAAAGTATTAAATAAATTATTAGCAAGTGAGCAGTTTTATTCTTTGATATGACCAATATCTTTTATTATAACTATTTTATAATAAAAAAAATAATTGTTAAAGAAAATCTCATAAATTAAAACAAATTAAATAGTTTTAAAAAACTGTTAAACTTTACTGTAAAACTTTAATATACACTATTTTAACTTATAGGCACAACTCAAAACTTCATTCGTAACAAAAATATTACTGTAGCAAACCTTACCAATAATTTTTCCATTCTTTTTCTACTCTTCTTTGGATCCATTAATTCTAAAAGTAATTCGCTGAATATGGCCCAGTATTTCAATATAATTGTGTTTCTTCTCGTATCTCCTAGGTGTAACAAGAATTCTGCCAAAGCATTCGCAACAAACATCTGCTCCTGTCCTGCCGCATATTGTACTTCATACCTGTCCTTACTGCCCTTACAAGACGCACATGAAAGGGCACCTGCCACAACATATAAGAATTCACACTGGGGAAAGACCCTTCATTTGCAAGATATGTGGAAAAGGGTTCACTCAAAAGCAGAACCTACTTCGGCATGAACTGTTACACATGTATCATTGATAATATTTTGGTCAAGCGGCAACTGGTATTGTCTGTTTATCGCAAAAATAGCTCCCACCGAGAAGTCTGATGTGTTGTCTGTTGTTGTGGAAACAAGGACTTCACTAGAGGATAGGATGAAGTGAGCTCACTGAGTACGCTGTAGGAACCGGTTTCTCTATGGCTGTAAAGCATTGATTGAGCTCAAATCAGGTTGTCTTCTAGTATAGTCCTATTTTCCACAGGGGTTCCAGAAGAAAAACATCAACGTTCGCTTGCTGAATTCCCTGATGGTGTATTGGTGATATTTCATAGATTATCAAAACAAATTGATTCATGCAAACATTTTCTTATCACCAAGACGAATATGTTGCATTGTAATCTTTTAGGCCTCCAAAATTCAGCTTGCAGCACGACTATTCAAAATCGACGAGTCTCGTTTCTATAGCAACCGCCGCCATCTAGACTTTCTGGTAGGAGCTATTCTGATGATACCCAGACAGTACTCCAAGAAGTAGCATTACATGATAAATGACGTCATCTGAAGATCATAAAATCATAACATTAAATTAGTTCCTTTGTCCAATTTGAAAATGTCCTTAATGATGTTAAGATGTTGTTTAATGATACCCACATTCCCTAGGATGACTCTCGTATGGCATTATTTCGATGTCGTAAATGACGATAAAATAAAAACTGCCTTATTGTTTAAATGTCTTAATATTGATGTCACCCAAATGATCACCTGACAGGTAATTAATGATGCTTTATTGTGACATTCTCTGTCATTATAAGGTAATTTGTTCACTTTATTTTTATTATGCTTAACTTTGAAATACCAAGACTCCTATTTCATTCAAAGTTAACTTTCATTTCATTTTAAATTACAAACCAAATTGCTGAATTTATTTCAAAGTATTATTAGTTTTAAAAATAAAGCCTTTTTTTTTTTTTTTTTGTATACTAGGATATAATTTTTTTTATATGTTAAACAAAAGTAGTAAAACACAACTAATTCCATGTAGCTATATAGGAACTCTTTTAAATATACTTTATTAAAATTAATCACGCAGCAAGTTATTCCAGTAGAAACAGTTAAAGTATACAAGAAAACAAACAGAATACTGCAAACAATTATATATATAGTTAGTACAAGTATGAGACCAGGTTACTTAGGACTTCAATTGATTTGACGGGAAATATGAGAAACGCTTTCAACGTTGGATTTCTTAAAACATTTCAAGACTAAAATCTGTTAACAGTAAATTCAAAATATAAAATACTCTACTTGTCGCCAACTTAACAAATGTTTTATTTCAATATATTTCTCACATTATGTATTGATATCATTGGAAGAACAAAACAAGTTATCACTGATTTTACATTACTTGAATTTACAGCTGGAATATTGGAATGTCCATATGAATAAGATAAACTAGTAGATGATATGATACATATAAAAATACCCTGATTACCATCAATAAAGAAATTAAATCTGAATATGAAATTAATTTATATAAAACCTCAATTATTTGACTACATATTTACAGATATGATGAAACAAACCAAACTAGAAAACTGCTTCTTACTGAGATGACCTTAGCCTGGATCAAACTGGAAACGAGTCGAATGTCGTAAATACAACAATATTTTTCAAAATTTATTTCCTTCAATGACAAAATTTTTATATGGAGCAATTTTGGCTAAAAAGGGTTATATTCGAGCAGGCACATCATTTCAGAGGGAAATTTTAGTTTTTTTTTATTGTTAGTTGAGAAAATTTTTGACAAAAATGGGGATCTTAACTCAGTTTTAATTGTTTCGTGCAAAGATGATTTTTCAAATTGATATCTGAAAATTTCTACAGAGAAATAAATTTATTACAGAATTTCCAAACGTGTATTTTTGTCTTTTCATGATAGTCATTTTGTGGGTTTGCACTTACTGTTTATGTGATTTCGCAAGCAAGGAACTCTGATAAGGCAATCACACAAATTAGCTATCGTGGGAAGGCAAAAGCACATATTTTGAAGTTCAAGATATTTCCATGTATCTATATATTCTCAAAACATCTTGCAAGAAACACATTGTATGTTGAAAATAAAAATGGCTATTTATAAAAGTCTTTTGGTAATGCGAATGCGGTACCAAACACTTAGATTATTATATTTCACAAGCAAATTATGCCCTTTATTTACATACCTAAAATGGTAACGAATTGCATCATTCTTGTTATTTAATAAAAATAATAATTAAAAAACTTTTAATAAAATCATTACACACCTTAAAAAGCAATTTTATACTAAATATCAACAAGTTAGAGTTGTAAGGTGTAAAGCAAGGACCAAACCAAATACATTCTTCTGGTCCAGAGCCCCCCTTCTTCTAGCTTAGAGCACGCTTTCTTCTGGTCTAGAAAACGACTGTTTCTGACCTAGAACACGCTTTTCTCACCTTCAGTTTGTTGCTTTTATAGGTTGGTGGCTAATTTTAAGTTCATTTTTGAATTAGAATTCTAACAGGAATGACGGCTTAATAGCCTTCTAAAAAACTAACTCTTTTTAAAAACTAAATTCCCTCTATTACATTACATGAACTTTTAGTAAATTTTCAAAAAACATCAATAATTAATCATTTTAACAATGCAAATCAAAACAGCAATACACTAGGAGTCTAGCTCATCTCACAACTGTCAAATTTAATACTGGTTATTGCACTGATATTTGTCATGGATGGGTGTAATTTACCATTTCCGTTTTTATATTTTCCCATAGCATATAGACTGATTAACCAAAAGAGCACAATAAGCGAAACTTTATTAAAAATAATTTCTTGTAAGTATTTTTACAAGAAATTATTTTTAATAAAGTTTAAATTATTTCTTAAAACGATATAAAAATTAAAAATGTGCATTACTTATTTTATTTCTGCCAAAATTTTCATAGAATAAAAGCATTTTTCTTTCATTTTAGAATCGCCACACAATATCCTAAGCTATTAACGCAAAATTTTATTTACCTAAATACTAAATACTGTTTACTCACCTACTAGTGCCATACTATAGGTATACTTATTTTTATTCATATACAAAACAATCGTTTGTGAACTGATCGCTACACAGCTTTGATATGAATAAAGTGTTCGCGTTCCACTCATATTTTTAAAACTTTGGTGGGAAATACAACAGAATTGTTATATTCCTGCTTCTTGTCAAGATTACACCTAGAGTTCAACCGTTCACAGCTGTGATACAAAAAAAAAATTTTAAAAATTTTTCCCACCCAAAACCAAAAGTTAAAATTATGTCATACGATGACTCAAAAATGACGATATATTACGACCAAAAATTATTTCTATCATTTAATATCTTAAAAAGACGTCATTTCATAAAAAAAAAAAAATAAAAAAAAAAAAAAAATTGCGTCATCTGATGACCAAAATAATGACGTCTTTCATAAAAGTCAGTTTATATGATCATTAGATGACATCAAAACTGACACGATTTTCTTCTGAATAGCGCCTTTAGAGAAAAGATGCCCTAAAAATTACGTCATAAGTAACGTCATGCTACTACTTGAGACGTCTTCGAATATCATTTTAAATGTCTTATGGAACACGTAGAAAAAGTACTAGAATATCCTAGCCCGGGGAAAAAAAAAATTAAACCGAAAGGGTATAAAAACCGTCAATTAGTGAGTTGATTTACAAACCGCAGAAAAATATGTCAAAAATTATCATTCTTTCTTTTTACAATTGGCAATCTACAGCTTTTAAATTTTTTCCGTCTATAATTTCCAACGAGAAACCAAATTTTCTGAAATTTCTCCGATTAAGAATAAAATCTTTTCTTCTAAATTGATGCAAATTTGGCAAGGTTATTGCGTTATCAATGGTAATGAAAGAAATCAATGGAGTATAATCACTTATTCAAATTGGAAGAGAAGATATTCATTGGTGAATTGACAAATGTCAGATTTGGTTTCTCATTGAAAATTAAAAAGCGGCAAATTGCCAGAAAAAATAAAATGAATTTTCATTATTTGACGAGTTATGTCATATAGGTTAGATATGTTTTTAATTCAACCCATAAGTCATTTTTTTAACAATTTCGGTCAAATTTTTTTTCGGTGCAATAGCATTAGTTTTTCTCCCAAATTTCGAGTTAAGTGCAATAATATACCAAAACTTCCAGCCTCATCTTGGTGTATATGCAAGAGCATGACTTTTGTTAGTTTTAATTTCATACTGGGTGTCTTATTTGATTTGTATATGGGAAAGAAAAGAAACACTTATTTTTATCAAAATTCAAACTGATTTTTTTCTTTTTCAGTGTGATATCTTGGCCATTGGGATTTAAAAAAAAATTGATACTTCAAGAATGTTTGAGAGCCGAAGTAGCGGAATTTATAAAAATGCTCATAAAAAATTAGTTTTTGTTCAACAAAGTAAAAAGCATGGCCAGATACCTGTAGGTATCAGCGAGCCACCATATTTCAGTAGATTTAAGGCTCTCAGTCTTAAAGATATGATGTAACCATTTGTAGATAGAATTTTCTTTTTATTCTGTGCAGAAAAAAAACTCCTCTTTTTACTGAACATTTCTGCGAAAATTGCAGCTTCCAACTACCTCATCAATTTTCGAAAAATCCTGTAACTTTCGGATCACACTCAATATAAAGGAAATTGAAAATTTTTAATCTACAAGACTTAATTTTTTTTTCAACTCATAAGTAAAGAATTTTCTGAATATTAAATATAATTAAATGTGACTTTTTTTTTTGTTGCACTATTCCTGAAAATTTATATAAAATTGTGAAGAAAAATGTATTTCTCTAATATTAATTATACAAGGAATTTCAATAAAACATATGAAAATGCTGCATTCTTTTTTCCATTCAATGGCAACTAATAAATAAATTCGATTCTTCAAGCTTCAACATTCCTATCTTTACGTTTCAACCACAACACCACCCAAGTCACCTATGTTTGTGTTTTGTTTTCTCAACACTAGATAGCAGCATCAAATCTATAACAACGTTCTGGAGACTAAAAGGGGAACAACATAAAATGACCAAGAAATTATTTTTGTATAGATTTATATTTCATTTATGAAAATAAATTACAACTTCGTTAAAAGTATTAAGTGTGATTCCCTTACATTTTTTCAACAATCTCATTTTCATATAACGATGTTTCGGTATTACATAGCTGATCTTTTTCTTTTATCACTAAATCAAGTTGTCCCCAAGTTGAAGAGCTTTGCAAAAAATTTCGTGAGTAGTTATTGTCAATTTCCAGATTTGGTCTGATAAAATTGACCCACAACAGAGTGATGGAAGTAAATAGCCTTTGCATTTGCTTATCAATAAATGTAGTGCAGACGCTAAAATTAAAATGACATATTTTCATTTTAGCGCGTTAGAAATTAAACTTGATTAGATATGCAATCATCTGTCATGTTTCACATGATCTGTTCAAGAAAATTCTTTCATGTGGATAGGCGATTATTCTCAAAGTTAAAGGTGTTCATTTTTCAACTTTTTAAGGTTTAAAAGTATTTTTTAAGAGAATATCGGTGGCGAATATGTTGTGGACGTTCGCAAAAATCAGACAAAATTTAGATCAAAATGGTTAAATCCATTTTTTAATAATTTCTGAAAAACCATAATTTTCAATCGCAGATGCATTCTGCCCAAGATCGATTTTGACAAAATTCTGTATGTTACATCGCATGGGCAATACTTGCATACCAAATTAGAATATCGTTGCACGAACCGTTTTGGAGTTATGCTGTTTCTAGACACACAGACGGACATATCATTTTCTACCAACCCCTTTTTTAATTCAGGACTTTCCAAAACGTAGTGGTCATCAAAAAAAAAATCGACAGCATTTTTTTTTTTATCCCAATACCATACTTTCATTATCCTATATCACATATCGGGGAATTGGGAGTAAAATTTTCTTAAATACAACAAAAAGGTAACAGAGAAATTTTATTTCTGTTCCTCTAGACTGTTGAATATTTCAGACACAATAAAAAGGAGAAACAATATGTACTACGTCGAATCCCGTTAACGAGAAGTCGATGCGACCGTCGAAGTTGTTCGCGTTAACAGAATTTCGTGTTAAAAGAATATATTTATTTTAAGTACGGATAACTGTTTTTATTTCGCGTTAAACGGGATTTCATGTTAAGCGATTTCGCGTTAAAGGGGTTAGACTTGTAATATTAATCTAATAAAATGGAGGAAAGAATTGTAATTTTATCCCAGTGCTATTACAATGTGCCAACTATATTTATAAACCATAGCATGGCGTCCATAAAGTTTGATTTCGTCCTTTTAACATCAAACTTAAAATTATTGAAGTACCATAAAATGGGGGCAAAGGGCTATACTGCTTCCCTTTATGCCTTATAAAATATAAAATGTATGATTTTTTTATTTTTTTATTTTTTAGTAAACGATTAGCACCTTCAGTACTGTTAATAGCACCCCATCGATTGAAAAACATTATTACAATAATAAATCTTAAATTGGAAGGAGAAGTACAAGATAAGTATTACAGTTATGATTTCTGCCAGCTATAAAATTTTTCCTTTCAATTTCAACAAATGTAAGAAAGGTTTAAAAAAAAAAAAAATGTTTTGCTTTTGTTAATTCATTAAAAAATTGTAACTAACTCCGTATGTTTATTCCGTTTAAAATCCTAGTTCTATTAGCCATGAATAAAGCATAATCTAAAAGAATTCCAGGCAAAATTTTCTAATAGTTAATGTTTGGATGATTTCCCAAAGCTACTTTACTGTAGGTAAATACCCTCATTATTACCATCCTGCACACGCAAGTGCATCTGCTGGTTGTTCTACCTTTACTTCACCCCATACTGAATAGTTTTCCAGCACCAAAATATAATCAATTATTATATTCGAGATGATATCTAACTGATAACATTGTAAGAAAGATTGCGCTGATGATCCCTTTTCAATCAACTTATCACACAATGTCATCACTTACACGTAGTTAATAGTTTCCTTTCCGAGTGGCTGACACGCACCGTGGCATCTTTTAACTGCTCTCACTTTGTTTTCTCGAGATGATACTCATCAATTGTTAGCGTGCGAGTGGCATTGGGCATTTTCGTTAGGGAGGGATTGTCCTTCTTATTGGTATGCTGTTTGGTTATGTACTTCCTAGTTTTTTTTTTTTATATTTGCTTTATTTAGAAAAACTAGAGCTGCAGGCACAACAAGTGGTACAATGATGTCATTTAATTTGTTGTTGATCGGACAACTTATTTTACTTATTTCTAAATCAAGCTTGTATAGTTTCCAAAAGTGAGTTTAAGCAGCTAAGAACCATCAGACAAAATTTTTAATTTGTTCTAATTCCTTTATCAATTAATATCCAAACCAGCAATCATGTTACAACAGCATAACTACATTTCAATCCACCATCATGTGGCTTGCGGCGACATTTTTCATAAGGGAGGAAACATCATTAATAACTAAATTTATCATCTTGCAACAACAGACTCATAACAAACACTTAAATACCATTGGAAATATTGACCCAAAAATCTTAAATGACTGCAGAAAAAATTGAAATAGATGTAATATAAAGGTAGAATTAATTTCATATAAAACATTTAAATTTGAAATAATCAAACGTTTACAGAATATTTTTTTAAAGAAGAAATATTTATTACGACGAAACATGACACAATAAATGAAAATGAAAGAAAAAGCGTGATATATATATCAAGTTCGATTTGCCTATAGTTTTAAACAAACGGATTTATAACATTTCATAATAATTGTTTTTATTTCTTATAAAGGGCACCGCCATGCGGGAAGGGGTAAGTACTATCGGACGTTCTGAGACATTTGAAGTAAAGGTTTTACCGTCTAAAAATTTTTGTAAGGACAGGAACAAACAATTAAAATGTGATAGACCTGGAGAATATGGTGGGTGTGGCAGTATATCCCATCCAAGCCGTAAAGCTTTTGTCGAATTACCAAACTTATATGAGATCTCGCATTACTTTGGCGTAACACTACACCTTTTTTATTGATCAATTCTGGTCTTTTCTGTGTAAGTGAATTATTCAATTTGTCCAGCGGAGGACAGTAAACTTCAGAATTGATTGTTGTGTTGTCCGGTAGAAGCTTAAAAAAAAAAAAAAAAAAAAAAAAAAAAAAAAAAATCTTTTCAAATCCCACCTAACAGATATCATCACCTTTTTTGATGAATATCGGCTTTTGAAGTGTTATGAACCGGTTCATCTTTTTTACTCTCGCGTTTAACATTGTTGTAGACAACCCATTCCTTGTCCCCAGTGGTAATGCGCTTCAAAAATGGATAATTTTCTTGACTTTCATGAAGAAAATCACTGATGTCAACTCGAAGGCACACATTTCTTTCTGTTAAAACACGAGGAACCAATATGTCGAGTTTTGAGATTAAATCTAAGCATTTCAAATAATCATGAACTGTTGAATTCGATAAGTTTTATCTCTCGAGTGGTTATTCGCCGGTTTGCATCAATTAATGCTTCTATTATGTCTTCACTAGCTTCAACTGGCCTTTCAGAACATGGTGCATCTTCAACATCAAAATTGCTGAATCAAAATTTTGCAAACCAGTTTTTGTACTGGCGTTCTGTCAATACATCTTCTCCAACCACATCGGATGATTTTTTTCTTGTTTGAACAGCATTTTTACTTCTTGGATAGTAAAAAAGTAAAATATACCGACAATTCTGCTTTTCACTTTTCATATTTGATAGGGCACGAACCAAAAAATTACTGCGTAGAATCAAAGGAACATTTTCACAAGCAAGCCTTGCTATAAAAGCAGTCAAAATATATAATGATTATGCGGCTTTAGTGTGAAGTTGGCTGTGAAAAATACAAAAAGTTCGTTGGCGGGAAAAAAAGAAATTACTTACCGAACAACCCAGTAATATATAGCATATAGTAACTTAAAGAAGAAAAATAGCATAGTTTGTGTCTATAATCTCATTTTGTACTTCATGAGATATGTATGCACGTTGCATTTCTTGGAGTGAGAGGTATAAATCATCGATTCTAGTGGGTTTTTTTCCCCCTCTAAGAATTCAAAAAATTTCTCAAGATTTCTTACAATTTTTTTCCCCCCTTTATTTTAATATTTTTATACTTTTTTTCGGCCCCTCTGGCGGCGTCCATGTTTCTTATGCTACACAAGAATTCTATTTCTATAGACTTCGAATTATCAGATGTATAATATCAGGTTTGTGTTAAAAACTTTTCTGACTGAATGGTAGCCTAAACTTTTATTCATTCAAAATACAAGTCACAATATTGTTGTTTGCTTGCTGATAGATGGAATAATGATAACTGGTAGCATTTCAAAAATGCTTTCTTTCTATTTTCCCCAGTACAGTAAAACATTTAAAAAGGCTTAAACATTATGTTTAAAAATGTATTTAAAGTTCAAAAAAGAACCATACTCACAATTTTTAAAAAAAAAAAAGAAAGAAGAAAAAAAAAAGATAGCACTTTAATAAAACTTGAAAAGAAAAATTATTTAAGATCACTGTAGTACTATTCAATATGAAATCAAAAGCATTTTCTGACTTGTTTAACCAGCCAAACAAAAAGGTTTTAAAGTAGCCACCTAGTAGAAGAATTTTCATGAAGAGTAATGGAAACAGGTATAACTTACAAATAATGTAATAGGTGCAATAATACTTTTAATTGAAAATTGTTGGTTTGCCAAAAAGGTCGAAATACATCCGCTTTTATTATTTAGGCACGTTTCGAATGCGTATTTCCCATAATATTTCATTTTTTTTTTAAGGCAAGCAATGCTTATATTGCTAATATAGGCCACACGTCACTCCCATAATTTGTTTCGATATTATAACTCAAAATATTTCTACTTGAAAAAAAAAAAAGAGCAATAAACGTAACATAATCATTTTTTCTTTCTCTCATATCGAAAGAAAGGGCGTTTCTTGAACATAAAGTACCCCCCTTTGAATAAAAACTTCTGAGAAAAGCTCGAGTTCACCAACTTTCTATTTAGTCCTACTTTCCCCTCTTCTCTCCTCAGGGCACACTCGTCTGCCCACCTTCTTGTACGCAAAAATAAAAGGAAACGAACAAATACGCGGTCTTTATTCTCAAACACGCAGCAGCGAACATTCTATTCTGGAAGAACTGCAACAAAGATTTTCGGTCGGTTGTGTGAGCAAGCACGCTCTCTGAAGAAAGTCCGCTTTTTGTGTGTGTATATTTTTGCAAAGAAAGACTTAACCTCTGACCCTGTAGCCCTGGAGCAATTCGAAACACAAGGTCTTTTCCCACCTTGGGAGGTCCCTTTCATTGTTGGCGCGTGAAATACTAGGTGCTAAAATTCGCGGAGGAGCATGGTTGGACTCGTATAAATTTTGCGTGATATTCAATGCAGGGTCGAAATAGAATGGTCATGAATTTGGCGGACAATGTCATCGTTTTGGCGCGACTTAGCTGCGGCGTTATTCGGAAGATATGCGAATAGGGAACTTTTGTGGCTTTTAGTTTAGATGCTGGCTCTAAGTCAGTTGAGCATGAAACGTGAAAGTGCGTCTTTTCTTTTAAATGTGTTACTTTAAGGGGGTACATACACCCAGAACTTTAAAAAAAAAAATCAATATTTTTTTTTTAGTGGATTATTATTCTCTATAGTTTTAGGCGTGTTTCTGTGAAAATCGATTGCAAAAATTCCCCATAGATCCAAAGTTATGATCGAAAAAGTGACCAACCGACGAGTTAGCCGCGCGCAGGTAGCTGGATGTTACTTTCTATTTCGGAGACGATTGTTTACAATTTACAATTGTTACAACAATTCTTTACTGACTTGGAAGGTGTGCAATATGAAGATGGAATGGGAGAATAAAATAATAATAAATATAATAATAATAAATAAACAAATCCATAAAGTTCTTGCGTTGGTTGCGTGCGACTTCGAGCGAACGGACTTAAGACTTTAAACGCGTTTTTCTCGAAACTACTTTTTCCTGGATGGTCAACACGATAATTCCTAGAGTTTTTTATATTTTTGGACTGGATTTTTTTTAAATGTTCGTAATTGATGTCGCTATAGTCTATTTTTAATTTTTTAATAACAAAAATTTTTATAAGCAATTTAAGTGCGAAATTTTTAACGAAAAACGCACGCTATTTTTCAAACTGGTGTAATTTTGAAAATTTTTTGCAATTCAAAAATCCGGCTAGACAGACTATAACTACACCTTCATTTTACAAGAAAATTTTTTCATTTTGCAGATCCATCCACATTTGAAGAAAAAATGATGTCGACCATTGAACTACTTTTTTTTTCATAGTGCTTCGGGTCACTTGGTTTTTCATATTGTAATTTTTATATATAAAAAAAAGTTGAAATACCAATAAACAATGTGTAATGTTTTATTTTATTAATTTCTATTATTATCCCTTCCAAAAACGTTTTTTTTTTTTTTTTTTTTTTTTTTTTTTAGCGCGTTTTCAGCTCCGCTGGGTGTATGTACCCCCTTAATATATGAGCCATTGTAGATGTTTGTTTATGGCAATGCGGCGCGTATGGTGTTTTGTATAGTTCTTGCTGCATAAGGAAATCAAACCAATGTAGCCTCCAATTAATGTATGAAATTATAGAAGTGACGAAAATGTTTCTGGAGTGTTCTGCCTCATACAGATGTGTGATCTTTTGTAAAGTAAGAATATAAAGCTACAAAAAATGCCAATATTTTCCGTTTATTTACCCTAAATGTAACTAGGTTTCATATTAGCAATGAAAATGACTATCAAAACAAAATGGCAACTGTGGAAGTTGACAATAATATTTGAAGTACAGAAAACAGAAGATGTTAATAAAATAAACTTATAACTGACTGCTAATTTTAAAGACATGAAGTATTACTGAAGTACACTTGTTGATTATTTGTGCAGTCAAGTACTGCTATTAAAAAGACATTTTTTAATAAAACCATTACGATAAAGCGTGAGCTTTAGTATTCTTCGCTCAGAATTATTTCAATTCCTTAACATTCCTTTACATTAAAAGAAACTATTCATTAAAATGACTAAATCGTCACATTTTTCTTTTTATTGGATTTTAACACAATAGAATTAGTTTATATAGAAATTTCAATATGAATACATTTTTTTAATGTAGTTTTGTATGCAGTTAAAGTATTTTGAAACTTCTTAAGTAGATATTTAGAATTACTTGTTGCCCTTTTATATGTAATGATAATGGTATTCGATTTCAGATTCGAAATTTTATATGCCAAAATTATGAAAGAAAGTTTGAATATACCCTTCAAATATAACTATAACGTTAGCCAACTTCACACTTCATATTTGAAATCTTTAAAAAAAAAAAGTACCGAAATTATGAAGAACGTAGCGTGAATATTTTTGTGTCTTTGATTTAATTAGTTTTTTAATGACACACTTTAATTACTTTTTTTCGCCACACTTCTAAAACCAAAATACCTTTTTCTTTTGAATTAAAATATGAGAGATCGTTGACTGTTCGTTATTAAAAGTATTCATCATATCAGACAGCTAATTTTACGAATAACATATCTTGATTTCCTATGCAGCATGTAATTTCAAGATGATGCATCCAGTATTCATTACAATTTAATTATTAGCATTGAAAGTTGATGTCGGTAACCCAGGCATTACTGAACTCGAGAGGTGAAAAGATACCAAAAGAACTCTTCTGTTCTACGAAAAAAAAAGCAGGTTCCGCTTTGGGTTTGCATCTCGCATAACATTCCCCAGCGTTACCTGTAGCGGAATACAATGGATGTTTTGACCACCCCAAGAAGGCAAGTCGCCAAATACAAAGGTAAATGGGAATAACAACTCAAAAATACGATGAAAGATGATAATTTTTGAAGAAGTGGAAAACCGCCGAGTCTTCTTCCCTTTGTTTCGAGCAGATGGACCAAAATTGCAAGCGGGGCGGAAAGAAAACCAGCCTACTTACTCGCTGTTTCTGAGAAATTCCCTATTCCTTGAACATGAAAGGTCTTTATTGTGGCTCCGATGAAGACGGAAGTAAGATTTCTTAAGAGATATCTATCTTGCGAAGGAATGTTAGACTCAAAGGAGGGTTTCGTATGACTCCTCTGTGCCACCTGTAACTTCAATTTTCGTGAATATTTCATTTCCGTCCGCTTTAGAAATGTTTCTGTGATATTATTTAGCGAATAAAACGTTGTGTTCCATCATCCAAAAACATCCGGAAATATGAGTGTAGGTAATTTCTTCGTGTAATTTAATGGTGCATGTTCTTATAAGTCACGAGTGGACTACTAATAAGTAAGTCTGGAAATGCGGTAGCCAAGCCTATCTTTGAAAATTGTAGGTTTGAATTCAATTCTATATCTTCATTATTTTCACAAACTAGAGTTGTATTATGTTAAATATCTGAGACGGGTTCTAGTGGATGCACTCATGTGTTCGTGCCACCTCCTTACACTTTCCACATGAAGTATGCAATTAAATGTTTTTAAACTCAAAGTTATTCCACATCAAAAAACACACAAATTTAATGATTTTAAACCAACCCCTTAAATATATGAAATATTACTGAATTATTATATCCCTTGGCATATCTAATAATCATTTGGTTTTTATAAATACCTTTTTAGTATATTTTCATATTTCTGGTGTTACAAAATAAGCCTTATTTTCCCCCTACTTATAGAAGGTACAAGTTTAGAAAATGTCTTAATTTTAGCTTTTATTTTATGCATAATATGTGAGTATTTGTAGAGTTTTTAATATCAAGGTTTAACAATTTGACCTTATAATATTTCAAATTATTATTATTATTTTTTTTCCCTTCAAAAACTTATATGTTATTATACAAACAATTATATACTAATTTGAATATTTTGTCTTGAGAAAACATATGGGGTGTGGAGTTAAAATGAAATGACTACATAGTTAATAATTTAATTCTGAAAAAATCCTTGTTTTACGTACATTACAGCAAAAAGTTGTCAGCGGATTTTACGAATAGAGCAAATATGTTCCTAATTTCTATTTTATTATAGTTTTATTTTATTTTATTAACTTATCAAACAATTTAATTTTATAACTTCAAATAAATATGATACATCAAATGAAATCCATCCACGAATCCAACGACACTAAATACATACAGATGTCAAATTCTACCAAAATTCAATATTTGAATACGTATACTTCAAAAACCAAATTAGACAATGGAATTAATATTGAGTTTTTTCTTATTTAGTTATGAGTATAATAAGTTAAGCAAAATTTCATTAAAATATAAAGGATTCGGAAGGGGAGCTGTGTTGGATTAACATCGAAACTCTCCCTCTACCCTCCCAAACTCCTCCGTTTAAATGACAGCACCTTCTCAAGAACCTTTTCAAGATTCATCCTTGCCACTATAAATATAAGCAATTGAAGTGCACAAAATTATTTACGGATTTTCATTCTGAGATTGTGTTAACTTAAATATAAGTTTTGTCTGAGTTATATATGTCCCACAAAAAATATATGTATATAAAAACTATATATTAAATATTGCATGGGAAGAAGGAGAGTACGGATATAGTTAATCCATAAAATTATTAATTTTTACTTTAATTAAAAACATTTCATTTTCAGAAAAGAATTTCAAATTCTCCACCCTTGACAAAATTTATAAAATATTCGTTGGCCTCATATTTTTTAAACTGTAATAGCGACGAAAACATTTCTGATGCATCTTTCATGCTCTAGTTTCATCATTAAACTAATATGCGTGCTTCTGTACTTGATTCCTAATGCAGAGATGTTTCAAATGGCTATATTATATCCACTTTCATTGGGAGTGGCTTTCTTTCCTTGTGTAAAATAGCAATGATTACCAGCACCCAGTTGTTTGGGACGTTCATTAGGAGCGTCTTCTGCTCAATTAGCCTCGCCTCTACCTTTCTTTCTGCAAGGGAACTCCACAATTTATAAATTTACCACAGCAAGCTCAATGGAAAAAGAAAGTGAAGAATAATAGGATGGTCAAACATTATTCTATGACTGGATGATGGGCGAAACAGGTGGACTCATTAGAAAAACAATTTAGGGAGATGAATATCAAAGCAATTGTCGTAAGGAAATTAAAGTTTAATTCTTTATATATTTTAATGATCCAAATTATTTCCCCGTTGTGACTTAATTGTATTTAGAGTGGTTTTCCTTTGTTGTCCTAAGAGAGTTCTACCGATTACTGAATTCTCTCTTTGGAACACTTTTCCTTGTGTAAAATATTCGAGTCCAAATGGAGATAGTAACTTTATAGGAATAGATAGCCTTGATCAATAGTCTCTTTCAGATAAATCTTTCAAGTTCTTCTTCATTTCAATTAAAATAATTTCAAGCTGTTATTGATAATGAGATATTTATCGAGTACGCGTTGGGTCTATATTTTCATGTAGGGTGGACGTTATTTTGAATGGGATTTCATCGATTGAAAACACTTGATATACTTATGACCAATCATAATATACCTTAAAAAAGAATTCGAATTTTCACATTCTGTAAGTCAATCAAATTACGCATTTCATTTTCCAACCCTCATAGCAATTAACTGTGACGTTGCCGTGGATAAGATCCATTAATATTTCAAAGTTTTAATCTGCTATAGAATAAAATGAAGATGTTTCTTTTCTCTTTCTTTGATAAATGCATAGAATTACGTGCATTAGTGCTAAGATAAATTGAGCCAATACAGCGCCTTTTCGAAGTCAATTTTTGACATTTTAAAACAATTTTGATATTTAACATTTTGATAGAATTACAGCTAAAACAAATAACTGTGAAACAGTTTGTAAGATCAGAACAATGATTGAGTTTACATTATGCAAAAGATAATGAATAATTATTGAAATGTTAGTTGAAAATATTTGTAATAACATCCCACAATGGTAACAGTTTCAGCTATTTTTGCCATGTTGAACTTCTCTTTAATTTTGCCTACATTGAGAATGGACAAAATATAAAGGTGGAATAAATCCGTGTTACCGTTGTATCGTAGTAAAACGAGACGGTATGAAAACAAACATTAACAAATGCGTCTATATAAACACTCTCGTGTATTTTAATAAATACGCTAAAATCTTTATTGATTAATAATCGTTGTTTCTGAGATAATTCGATAGTGAAATTCAATTATTAATTAACAATAAAATTATTAATTTTTCAGCTTCCTATTTCAAATCTGTTCATTAATCAATAGTATAAAATGTGTTAATCTCAAAGAAAAATTCATTCATGAATTATTTATTAGTATACATTTTACCCTATCATAGGTACGAAAATAAAAAATCAAAGACAATAAAAAAAAAGGCAAAAAAAGTTTCAATTACATGGATTAATTTATTACATTTGTTAATTTTATAATAAATATAATTTTTAATGAGTCAATGGCATTGTTAAAATACAGATTGCCTCCTCAAACCAGAACTGTCGTATCATTCTAACGTAAAACACAATGCTTATCTTTATGCAATTTATACATTACTTTTCTGAGTTTCAGCAAGCGATAAACGGTCGTAACAGGCAGACCAGTTTCCAGCAACCCCGAAAGACCCTTCCACTCTGATTTAAAGAGGGTCAAACATCCACCTGAAGAAAACCGCCTACTATTCTTTTCCGACTAGAGATCGCGCGGGAAATCAAAATTATACGATTTTCAAGAACGGAGAAGGAATTTTACCGCCCCTCTTTACAGCTTCTAAAGTAGAACGTAGTCGATGGTATTGTTCGATTGTCAAACGTAGTTACCGAAAGTGTATATTCGAATCCTCATATCAGCTGTCCACCTGGATTTTGCAAGATGATTTATTTTACCAAATTCGGAATTATACACAATTCTGAAACCAGACGATCATATTTCGGTTGATAGTCGAGATGTGATATATTGGTATAAGCTCTTGAATGATAATAATTCACCGGGATTATGCACGTGGAATGCAGTAGTGTGCTGAATGGAAAAAAAAAAGATTTTATTAGAAATTGACTTAATTTTTACAACATCAACGCATCAATTTATGTAGATGAAATGGCAACATATTTGTGAGTGACTAGAGAATAAAAATACATCCGAAATGTGGACTATTTTGTTTGTGGAATTTAGATTTTGGTGAAAGAACAGGGCCCCCTCTTTCAAAAAGGATGCTCGCTCTGTGTTGGTGTAAAAACTCTTCAACGGAGAAAGGTCGTTTACTTTACGTGAGTAAAAATTGAATTAATTTATTTTTAGGTAATATTATTTTGGTGTGAATTCGTGCTATATAAAACGTAACACTCAACTTAGTTTCTTCTTATATTTTTTTTATGGACTGATGAAGTTTTGACATATTATTTTTCTAAATTCTAGTTAATTCTCTAGATCTCGATTAATGGGCAAATTGAAATAGATTTAGCAATTTTGGTTAAAGCCTCTCATAAATGAGTTTAAATATTAATCGAAAAGTATTATATTTTTGATTTAAACATATAATATGGCATTTATATGAAATAATTATGTTTTGCAAAATTATGTATTTGTAAATAACAATTCACAAGGTCCTTATTCCACGAAGGTAAATTGGATTTAGATATAAAATTCTATGCGTGAATAACTTTACATATATTGTATACACGTAGAAATTCCTCATTCACATTAAGCAAACATTATTTACAGAATAAAGAGTACAAAGAATAAAGAGTAATAGAATAAAGAATTAGAATAAAGAGTAAAAAAAAAAAAAAAAATCAAAATATCGACACCATACGTTCACATTCCACAGATCTCTCAGGTAATTAGTATACAGGCATCAGGATTTTGATTAATCACCTACTTCCTAGATGAAGTTCGTATAGTAATGACGAACTTGCGCAAGTGAGGAAAATTAATATTTTTTGTATTTTCTAGTGTTATCCAACGAATATATTTGAGCAGTGCAATTATTTTTTATTTGTATGCTTTCAATTAATCAAAAATCGAGTTTGAAATCAAAGCAAAAGTCACATGACCAAAAACGCTTAAAAAAACGGGACGTAGTTACGCATAGATTCCGTCTAAAATCCGAGGAGGAACCTGGTCTAAAACAGGTTTTATACTGGTTCTTCATCTGCGCGTTGACGTCACACGCAAAAGTAGCTTTTTCCCGCCAAATCGCCAAAGTGAAAAACTAAATATTTTTTTTAACTATCTATCCGAGATCAAATTTTTGATTTTTTCTCTACTTTATTTAAAAATAAAACTCAAAAACGTGAAAGTTTCTCATTCTTTCATTTCAACTACATTATAGGAAAGGTGAAAATTAAAAGACTTTCAGTTTAGGTTGCTCTTCAAAAAATTCAGCTACTTGTAGTTTAATTAATCATTTCTAAGGCATGAACTCGCATGTAAATAATTAGATACGTTAATTTTTAGAATATGCATAATAATATTCCGTAGAATCACATGGGGATTCAGCTAGTTTTAGACCAAGTGTCCTGGAACAAGCTTCAATATCAAGCAGTAAGTCCGATGTATTCAAAAATTGGTTTTTAAAGACTTAGTAATACTTGCCTTACTGTAATACTGACTCTGTAGGCGTTAATATGAAAATTTTAAACATTCGTTATGTTAAAACTGAGTGATTAAAAAATTTTTTTGGTCATTGAAAAGAAATTAACTGGTTTCGTATTCAAGGTTTAATAAAGACTTGATATGTGAATTGGCCGACGTTAAGAAAAAACACAATTTACCTGTTATAAATTGTTTAAAAAATAAATTACAAAACCCAATAATATGTTACTTAGTTTAAGAGGACTAGGTAACCCTTGTTTTCACAAAAAATAATAGAACATGGGCCATGCCTTACACGGGACTCGAACCCGCAACCTCGCGGTCTAGAAGCTAGCACGCCAACCACTATATCCTTTTTTTACCAATTTAAATGTTGAAAAATACCCATTTCTTTTGCTTTTTTTACATATAAGTACAGTAAGTATCTTTTTTCTTATTCTAAATCCGATGCCTAAAAAGTTAGAGTATATTACTAGAATTTTTTTTTAAATCAGGAAAAGGTATTGGAAAATGAAAAAGAAGATAGAATTTGAAATTTTATGAATTTTTAAATTTTTTTTTTAAAATTTGAAAATTAAAAGCCCTATGTGAACTTTAAAAAAAGAAAAAAAATTAGTTTTTATTTAGTAATACTTCAAATTTGTAAAAATTATAATTTTTAAGGCTTAAATAAAAAAAGTTTGAAAGGTACCAAGTCCCCTTAATAAGAAGATTATAAACTTTTACTAAATGGCTAGAGAATATTTGAACATACACCAGTATTGTAAGCCTCTAGAAGTTTACATAAAAGCGTATTTAGTACTTTAACCTCTATTCAAATTGTCAATCGCCTTAACTGGGTTAGTTAAAAAAAAAAACAAAAAAAAAAACTTAAGATCCTGTGCTTGCAGTAGTTCCAATGAAATGATTTTAACACTTCACCGCACCAAACTACACTCAACAGAAAAGAAACCTTTGTTGACAAGAGGCCGAAAGTCTATTCATATTTTAAAATGTATTTTTTTCACTTAACAAAAGGCGTTCCGCCTCTTTTTTAACTTCCTTTATGAAAAAAGAACCCTTTCTTTTGTTGAAGTTCAAGACGTCGAACCGAATCGGCTCGTAAGTAAAAAGTAGCCGACATTTGTCCACCCCCTTTGACATTTCCATCCTTGACATTATTCTCGTGTGATACCATTGTCAATACTTCTCTCCCCCCCCCCCCCGATAAATTCAAAAGTAAAATATTTGTTATTAAGGGGGATTAACTTACTCAGGCGCTGTCACATCGCGCTGTTCAATGCGTGAATTAATTGTGTTTGCTTCTTTACCATCCCCCAGCAAGTTGGCGTCTTTTTTTTTATTCATCTTTCATAGTAGGGGGTTTGATCGCTTGATAAAATAATTTCTTGCCTGGGTGGTTTGCGGAAGCTTTTGCACTTCTGTTAGGTGTATGGTTACACCACTTCAGATGGATTCAGGTCTGGTGAATTTTTCCCCCCCGTCTAGCCCGCAGGAGCAATGCTTTGTAAATGTATTCCAATCAAAGCATTGCATATTATGAACTCCTCGTGTTACCGTCGCCAAGGTATGCCAAATAGAAAGTTTTAATGATACTTAATTTTTTTGAACAACTATCATTAAAACAGGGCTTATTATTTATAGTAATATCAGTTAATTTTATAAAAGTGTCTGAAAAATTTAGGTCATTAGTATTTTAACTCATTACTTTAGTAACATATAAAAACGTTCACATGTCGAATAACAGCTTAGTTCACATGTTTAGTTCACTAGATAATAGAATTTCTGTTCATTTACAATAAAACAGCGGTACAGCAACCAATTAATCAAAACTAGAGGGTTCCGTCTCCTTCCGCTAATGCTCGCCAACCCCCGTTAGTTTATTTCATTAAACTTTTAAAATCCTGATAAAATTAAGACTATAAATTAGACTTGATAAAATGCTGAAGAATATTTAAATAAGCGATTAGTAACTCTAAATACGAAATTACTAAGTGATGTTTTATGTAGATCAACAGTATTTTTGATTTTTCCATTTAATCGAACACAACAGTTGTACTTGGTGAAATTTTTTGTTTGACAAAAATGGTCGATGGGAAAATAAGCAAGTACCGTAATATTCCAAATCCTTCAATTCTCACTCAATAAAGAGTGGAATCGCAAGTTAAATACTGATTAAGTTATTTAAAGAGTGTAAATCTGTTTCTAAATCAAATGACAATCACTTTTCTAGCAAGAACAACAAATTAAATCAATCGAATGAGCAGTTAACTTTAAAAAAATGCGGAAATGCTGAAAATTTAAAACAAGACAAATCCTGTTAGATTTTACCATTCAGATGATCGAAAACCACTACCTTAATAGATGCATGTTTGATAACGCAATGTTGAAAAATATTGGTAATATAACCAATTAACAAAATTTGTTTTGCACTTATGGTAAATTTTGGAAAATCTACAGTTCAAGTCCTTTCAAAAGACCACCTTGAATGTAAAAATCGGTGGAGTAGTTTATAAGAGACTGTGACAAAAATACGTCTTGTCTATTAAATATATAGATGCGTTTACTTTGTTTATGAACTTATTATATATGACTAAGTCACAGACACTAGCTTTAAATACCGGTTTGTGATTGAATAATGGAATATGAAAATTCGATTTTTATAAATCGGCATTAGTTTTGATTGATGAGATAATGACAAAAATCCTAACTTCCAAATAATGTTGCACATAAAGTCATAGTTAAGCAATCTTTGTGACACGAATGTGGCCAATTCCAACACACATTTAACAATATATTGAAATTTTTGCATTCCATTAGCTAATAATACGCATTTCCTTTTCCTGTGAGCTTTGCAGTTGACTGTGAAGTACACATCCATAAGCTCCATTGACGGGGCCATAAATTTAACAATGGCCTGAGGAATGACATCGTATGCACAAACTCCATTCAGTACACGAAACCTTTTAAAGGCGCAGCTACTACTCCTCATTAACCTCCAACAAACCCACAGAGGCATCTCGTATTCAGCATATAACCTTTTCGATTCAGCATAACAAATAAATTGTAAAGCTAATCTCAAAAGAAATTGAGACGTTTCCCGCAAACGAATCTGAAATGGTTTTCTTTACTTAAAATAACTTCTGCAACAAAAGATCCTCGTTTACCACAATGTATAGAAAGTAGAACGCATTAGAGACGAAATGTCACGACGTACGCATTAAAAGATAGGAAGGCTGAAGTTTGTAGAGATAAGCAAAAGCACACGATTCAACTTTTAACGGTAATTGGATATAAGAAATAGCTTTTAAACCTTTTCTATTCTTCGTATTATTAGTATTTTCTCTATTGTTAGATTGATATCAGTAGAACAAAACCACTACTGAAAATAGCTGAATCTCAGGGTTGTCGAAAACATCAACTCCACACCCTCCCAATCTGGTATTCTTAGCAAAAGTCAAGTTATCTGTCTTCAATTTTGTGTAATTAACGAGGTATCACGAAGATCATTTATTTCCTATCTAAATAAAAAATACTGCACGCTGATGAAGTAATACCTATGGCACGGTCCCCCATTCTTTTTAAAATGTATGTTCTTTTAATTGGAGGATAAAGGATTATTGTGTTTTTAAGGGATTGATAAGGAATCGAAAATTCTGCTACAAGCTACAAAGTCGTGTTTTCCCCCTGGGTTTGTAGTTTTGATACAAATGTTGGAGTATGTACTTATTGTATTTTTTGTACAGAAATATTTGGAGTCTAATTGCATTAAGTTATTATTTATGCCTTGAAGCCGGTTGTAATGGCCTGTAGCCAATTGTCTAGGGAAAAGGAGAGATATCACATTTTTTTTAGAGATTATACACGGATGCGTAATTTTTGTTATAATTTTGTTCAGGGTCTTCCTCAATTACGACTTTTTAAAGAATACTGGGAATGTGAAACAGCGCAGAACTTTCTATTATATTATAATACTGATTTTTAATTTCGCGCGGATTAGCGGAAGTTTTGGAGGTGGAGTTATTTAGAATACCTTAAAAGGTTCTACCAAAGTGACTTTGGTTATAATCGATAAAAGACATTTTTTTTTCAAGTAGTTGAAAAACATAAATTTTTCACAGCTACTTTTTCCGTACGTGCTATTTTGGCGAAAACTTTAACGAAAGGTCCCATGGCTACCACTGACCCGCATACAAAATTTGAGCATCGTACCGCAGTAGCACAAATATGCTGGCCGATATCGCTCAATACTGGTCAATCCCGATATGGACCGTTGTAGACTGGCCGTTGCTACGGATCTTGGCCAATCTCACCCAATGCTGGGTAAAATGTATATAGTGGAAGTTTTGAAATGGGTTGGTGCAGATTTTTAAAATTGAAGTAGATTTTTTGATAAAAAAGGACGGAGAGGAATAAAAATATATATGTTTTATAATGGTTTTGACATGTTTATTAAAAAAAAAATAAAAAAATATTGAATTAGCCGAAAAATTATGAATGGAAATAAAATTTAAATAGTTTTGTTGTTGGTTAGACTGCATATTAAGTCACGAACAAAAACATTTGAACCATAAAGACTTAAAAATTATATGGTGACATCCCATGCAACTGCTGTTTGCAGTACTTGACAAGTGAAAAAAAATGCATTTTCATTGGCTAATGGAATTTGAAAATTAACATTTAATTTAAATATTGTAATTGACAACAAGTTTTGCATGAAGAAAAAACTGTACAACAAATAACTATGTGAATAAATCCAATGTGGTCCTCCTAATTGCATTTTGTGTGAAAAGACCAATTTACAGGATATATTGTTTGAAAAATTTGTCCCCATCTTACAAGGAGACCTTACGGTCTCGGAAATTCAGATCGGGATAAAATTTGGCAGATTGATAGTATACCTTAAGGGTATCCACACTGTTAAGTAATAAAGCGCACTAGCCAGAAGATTCCGAGAAAATAGGCTTTAAAGTGTTAGGCGTAGCTTAGATACTAGTAAAGATTTTTGATTCGCAACTCCCTGGTGGCTAAGTGGTCAGCGCGATGGGTTCCCGTACGGGCGATCCGGGTTCGATACCTCGTGAGGTAGTTTTTTTTTTTTTTCAATTTATAAAGTGACTGTTACAGCTAATTGAAATTTGAATTAACCCTTTGCACTCCAGGCCTTTTTCGCTCGGAGGAATCAGCAACTCGAGACATTTTAGGTTCGGCTGGTGTTTATGGATTTGCTTCATAGAAACTAAACACAGTCATTGGCCTTGCATCCAATTTCCGCATCACACCTAATGGTCCTCTCGTGGTTTGAGGGCCACTGAGAGGCGCCACTGGAGTGCAAAGGGTTAAAGATAATATTTTATTTTTAAATACGTAATGTATTTTTAATGAGGTAATTTTTATTTTTTCAATTTATAAAGTGACTGTTCCAGCTAATTGAAATTTGAATGAAAGATAATACTTTATTTTTAAATACGTAATGTATTTTTAATGAAGGTACATTAAAACTCTATTTACTATTTTCACAAACAAGTGATTATAAATTTTGAGATATTATAAGATGTAGAGAAGTAAATGATTTTCCCAAAAAACATGAAGAACCAGTTTCTATATGGAAGAGTAAGAATGTTGTCCTATTGTACTCAAGCAGGTAGTCAGAAATTTTCAAAACCCTAACGGCACTTTGCGACGTCTATTTTTATAGACAGGTAAAGAATCAACTAAAGCGTATGCAAAATTGTGCGTATCTGGTTGAAAATAATAGAGAAATAAATACCAGTGAAGACTGCATAAAAATACAATCAATAGTCTATCATCAATTTTTAATAAAATGATCCGGTATGCTTGGTATGCTTCCAAGTTTTCTGACGAAAGATATATTTTCATGAATGTTAATGAAGTATATTTTCCAAAGAATCTTTTAAAAAAGGTTGTTCCTGTAAACAATCTTCCTTTATAAATTGTGCAAGATGTCAAAACAGTTTTTGTTTTCCATGTTTTTATGATAAGTGTCATTCTGGTGTATGTATATAAATAAATAATTGACAAATAAAAACTATATGTCAAAATTCATAGATAAGTCCTACCCTAATTTTGTTGCCGTGGTAATTAGAATTTTAATTTATATCTATTTAATTTATCTCTATTTTCTCTATTAAAAATACATTACGTATTTAAAAATAAAGTATTATCTTTAATTCAAATTTCAATTAGCTGTAACAGTCACTTTATAAATTTAAAAAAAACAAAAAAAAAAAACTACCTCACGAGGTATCGAACCCGGATCGCCCGTACGGTAACCCATTGCGCTGACCACTTAGCCACCGGGGAGTTGCAAATCAAAAAACTTTACTAGTATCTAAGCTACGTCTAACACTTTAAAGCCTATTTTCTCGGAATCTTCTGGCTAGTGCGTTTTATTACTTTACAGTTTGGATACCCTTAAGGTATACTATCAATCTGCCAAATTTCATCCCGATCTGAATTTCCGAGACCGTAAGGTCTCCTTGTTAGAAGAAAGAAAACGTAGATCTTAATTAGCATTTATCGGATTTTAATATCCATTGAAACACTACTTAAAAAGGTATAAAATTTTACTAAGTGCAACAGTAGAATGCATTTGATTGTAATACTAATAAAGTGATTATTAAATTTTTAATACGAAAATAGTAGTAAGGACAAGTTATCGTTGCAAGAAAAGCCGCCAGTGAAATAATAGAAGTTTGAAAGTTAATAAACAAGAATATTTTTAAAGACCAATGGAAAACACACTTTTTTTCATGCGAATTTCGTTGCTGAGTTTCTCATAGTTGCAACATTTAACTTTTTTTTTTTTTTTTTTTTTTCAATTGAATACGATATCAGGGTTTCCACTGTCATTAAAAATATTGAAAGTGCTTAATATTTTTGAACTCGTTTTAAGGCCTTGAAAGTACTGAAAATGCTTAGAGGTGCTTAAAAGTTCTTAAAAATTCTTAGAGGTCCTTAACCTGTTCAGGACCGGCGAAAGGAGAAAGAAGCGCTTCCCCAGGCCCGCGCGCTCAAAGAGACTACGCACGCACGGGACCGGGCATTTTTCCCCGTTAAGCATTTTGCCCCGTTAAATTCAAATAAAACGTTCCAATCTGAAATCACGTCTGTGTGATGATGGGCCGGCTGGCACGGAAACACTGATCACAAATACGATATCGCGGGCCGTGAGGGAAGAATCGTCTGATCACATATACGCGATCACGGTCCTGAACAGGTTAAATAAAGTCCTTAATTTTTGCGGATGTTGTGTGCCCCCCCAACTATAAAATTATTAAAATACAGCTCAGACTTACTATCCCCGTGTGACCGCCACTTATCCACACCATATCGAAATTCTCTGACATATTTGTATTATTCATGCAACAACTTGTGTAACTTTTTTTGGTAGAATATATTTTATTGAAAATTTATATTTAGATATGATACCTGAGAACAAATTTTCAAAGAACTTAAAAACCTTAAAAAGCTTATTTAGGTCCTTAAAAGTCATTGATTTTATATCTGTGATTTGAGTGGGAACCCTGGATACCTTCAATACATGAAAGTAAAAGACCGCAAGACTCGAATTCTTTGCTGCAATATATCTACAATCGCGGTAAAACAACATTTACAGACGATTCTATTTTTAGCCCATCTCGTAAAATACTCTCAAATGCAAAATTAAAGAAACATCAGTTTTTCTCTAATAACTTCTCAATAGAGTAGCATAGACTCATGAAATTCACATCAAAGAGACATCCTTACGTAACAAAACGATAAACAAAACAGCGCTGTCACAAAATGAAATGCATAGTGTATAGTGGCGGCATATATAAAAGAATGAACTGTCATTAGTCTGCTATATTACAGATGCATCCGTATTAAAAATCAAAACTCAAAGAATAAAATTTTAGTTAGAGATATGATCTGCCTTATCATCAGTGCTTACTTTTCACTGTATTCTTATACTTAACACGAGATTCTTTATGAGTTCTAGTGGCTAAATTGCTTGTTCCACCTTTAGAACTGTTTTCAAGTGATGGAAAGTTCCCAATATATTGAATCTTTCCACATTGCATCTCGTGGAAACGTTTCACACGTGTTTGATGACATTTGAATTAAAGGAGCAATCTGGTTTGCGTATAGGAGTAGGAGCAATGTGTGGGTAGACGCGGGGTGACCCGTTTCCCCACTTTTCAAGAAAATACCTATGTGTCCCCCAACTTCTAAAATCCATCCTCCTAGTTTTAAAAACACTCAATCCATCTAAAAACTACTAAAAAAATAAATAAAATAACTTTAACCTTTAAATGTAGTAACATGCATACTTCGAATTACCATTTAAATTTAAATAAACAGTTATGTTTATAATTTTGAATTATAACTTCACTTAATCTCTTACTTCCCAGTAAAAAAACTAAGCCGCAAAATATTCATTAAAATAACAATACATTTTGGACCCTTGTTCAATGTCAGTGTTAGGAAGTATAAATTTGTTTCCTTATTAGTTAATATTTTTACTATAAGACACAAATTATAATTTATAAAATTTATCGTTGGGGGAGAAGGGGGGAGGGATTGCACTTGTCGCCAACTTTTGGGAGTCCCCCCATTTTTTTTTCCTACTTCTACCAGTGACTAAAAGTCAATTCGAGTTGTGTGACTTTTAATATGAATGCATCTGTGATGGAGCAGACGAATAGTATACTTCATTCTTTTACATATGTCCCCTGTACAATTTGCATTTCATTTTACGACTGTGGTGCTTTACTTATCGTTATGTTTTATAAATCATCTTTCTTCATCTTTGATGGGAATTTGTGCGTCAATTCTGTTTCCCTGAAAAATTATACGGGAACAACTGATATTTCTTTAATTTTGCTTACGACTGAAGAACGAATATTTATTTATGGTTTTCCATTCACATTGCAAATTTAGTACAATATAACTTTTTAATAAAATATTTTATTGTAAATTTATTAAAAGAAACATATCGTTTTGATTTGCAATGCTTTTAAATTCTCATCGAATTTTTTAAAGAAGTTCGAAAGAGAAAATTCTAATCCTTCCATTCAACAAACTTCAATAACACTCTTAAAAAATAAGAATTCTGTAACAACATTGGAGTTGCGTTGAATCGAAGTAGTGTGTAAATTAGTTTTTTAGGGTATATCAAAATTTATGAAATTTTTTCTAAATATCAAATTATATTCGATTAAAACGATGGAAATAGGTCCCCACAGACACCTATCTTTACAAAACCTTGAAATTTTCATGCAACGGGAACCGTTATAAATGAAAAGATACATCAATCAATGAATTTAATTAAAAATAAATTCAAAATTCAATTAATTCAATTGAAATATATTAAAATAAAATATTCCATTTTAGCACCTGCTCTGTATTTATTGAAACATTTCAACAACGTTTCCCTTCTGCAAATAAATGTTCGGGATTAATCTTTTCAGCCAAAACTAGACGGCGTAACCTTTCGTCGCCAATTTCGCAAATTTGGCGAGATTTTTCAAATAATTATGGCCTAAAATATGGCTAAACTTTTTTTAATGAAAATATGAAAAAGCAATAGTTAAATTATTTCAAAATAGTGATCAGTATTGTAGTGAAATAAAAAGTTACGTAGTAGTGCACCTAGTGCATTATTATGGTTAAATGTTTTTAATGTTTTTAATGTTTTTTTAAGATAAAATTAGGTCTTAAAATGTGTATCCGATTTATAGTAAAAATGGTTGATAGTGTAGATAGTTGGGAAAAAAAATAGGATCCATGGTAACTGCTAAAATATTTTCACTTACAGAGTTAATTTACGATGGGCAGAAACCTACACATTAAATCCAATTTCCACAATTGACATTTCTCGTCCTATTTCCCATGACGTCATGTTGTGTTATCTTTGGGGATTGCAAATAATATATTTCTTTATACAATGAAGCACTTTTACATTGGTAAATATATTTTTCTTGTATTTAAGTAATTGACCGTCTGTCATGCATGACAGACGGTCAATTACTTTATAACATATGTTGAATCGTTGTCAATCTTAATTCTACGAAGAACAGTACCAAAACAAAGGGTTTTAATGTTCCTATTATAGCTGTCATAGTATATTCATCTCGGTTTGTCGCATCTATTCTTCTCAAATCATAAAGTAAATAGAGTGTATTCTTTTATAAATTAGATCTTACAAAGCAGCAAATCATTTAAAAGACCGACAAGTATTAAGACCAATATCTACATATTTATTATGGACTCATACTTCCTTTTTAATTTCAGATACATTAATAAGTCATAGAAAAATTGAATGGATAATGGACAATTCCCGCTTTTTATTATTATTATTATTTTATTCAATTCTAAATGTCTTGAAAAGGCTATAAACACAAAAATTTCTGCTTAATACACTTTTTCTTTTGTTTTTTAATTTGCAATCAAAGTCCCCCTGTTAGACGTTGGCGAGAAGACGATCATTCGGCTCGAATTGAATTTGACGTCAAGAGGTCCCAAACATCTTAGCTTAAAATGCAGCAGCCTAAACCAGTTTTGCAAGTTTCTCGCAAATCGCTCCAACCTGAACGGGATATGGCAATGGTCTATCAAATCAATGCCAACTATTTGGCAGAAACCTCACGATAACCATAGAAACAGAAGGATCTCTTGACGTCACAGATTTTGTTGAGTGTTCTGATCGGACTAGTTTTGGCTCGGATTTGGGGCATTTTCTTTTCTTAATATTTAAATAACTAATTTTTTTAAAGAACTTTTGTTTAAATATTTGGAATCAAAGAGATTCTTCATAAATATAAACTAATTTCACTCGTTTTGAAAAAATGCGGAAATTATCCATTTAACCCAAGATAACTAAAAATCCATCTATTATCTGCTACTAATAGAATTACATTTTAATGGATTACAGATGTTTCCACAGCACTAACTCCTTCTCACTCCCCGAAATTTTTTTTTGCATATTTTTATTAATACTACTAATTAGAATATTATGTTTCTCTTAAGATGCACTAATATTTTTAATAAAGGAATGATAAAAATACACAGTTTGTTTTTAATTCGTTGTCTTTGAGTCGAAAGATTAGTTATAGAGTAACGCTGATTTAAATCTCTATATATATAAGGCAAAGCCCTCACTCACTCACTCACTCACTCACTTACTCACTCACTCACTGACTCACTCATCACTAATTCTCCCACTTCCCACATAGTCACAACTCTGAAAATCGGCACAAATATCAACAATGGTAAAAATAGAAAAAGTAAGCTATTCCGATGTCGATTAACCCACTTTAAGGGGTTGAAAAGAGGTTAAACGTTCCAAACGAGGGACATTCGAATATCCTACTTCCCACATAGTCACAACTCTGGAAATCGGCACAAATATCAATAATGGTAAAAATAGAAAAAGTAAGCTCTTCCGATGTCGATTAACCCACTTTAAGGGGTTGAAAAGGGGTTAAACGTTCCAAACGAGGGACATTCGAATATCCTACTTCCCACATAGTCACAACTCTGGAAATCGGCACAAATATCAACAATGGTAAAAATAGAAAAAGTAAACTATTCCGATCTCGATTAACCCACTTTAAGGGGTCGAAAAGGGGTTAAACGTTCCAAACGGGGGACATTCGAAAATCCTACTTCCCACATAGTCACAACTCTGAAAATCGGCACAAATATCAACAATGGTAAAAATAGAAAAAGTAAGCTATTCCGATCTCGATTAACCCACTTTAAGGGGTCGAAAAGGGGTTAAACGTTCCAAACGGGGGACATTCGAAAATCCTACTTCCCACATAGTCACAACTCTGAAAATTGGCACAAATATCAACAATGGTAAAAATAGAAAAAGTAAACTATTCCGATCACGATTAACCCACTTTAAGGGGTCGAAAAGGGGTTAAACGTTCCAAACGGGAGACATTCGAAAATCCTACTTCCCACATAGTCACAACTCTGAAAATCGGCACAAATATCAACAATGGTAAAAATAGAAAAAGTAAACTATTCCGATCTCGATTAACCCACTTTAAGGGGTCGAAAAGGGGTTAAACGTTCCAAACGAGGGACATTCGAATATCCTACTTCCCACATAGTCACAACTCTGAAAATCGGCACAAATATCAACAATGGTAAAAATAGAAAAAGTAAGCTATTCCGATCTCGATTAATCCACTTTAAGGGGTCGAAAAGGGGTTAAACGTTCCAAACGGGAGACATTCGAAAATCCTACTTCCCACATAGTCACAACTCTGAAAATCGGCACAAATATCAACAATGGTAAAAATAGAAAAAGTAAACTATTCCGATCTCGATTAACCCACTTTAAGTGGTCGAAAAGGGGTTAAACGTTCCAAACGAGGGACATTCGAATATCCTACTTCCCACATAGTCACAACTCTGAAAATCGGCACAAATATCAACAATGGTAAAAATAGAAAAAGTAAACTATTCCGATCTCGATTAACCCACTTTAAGGGGTCGAAAAGGTGTTAAACGTTCCAAACGGGGGACATTCGAAAATCCTACTTCCCACATAGTCACAACTCTGAAAATTGGCACAAATATCAACAATGGTAAAAATAGAAAAAGTAAACTATTCCGATCTCGATCAACCCACTTTAAGGGGTCGAAAAGGGGTTAAACGTTCCAAACACAGGGACATTCGAAAATCCTACTTCCCACATAGTCACAACTCTGAAAATTGGCACAAGTATCAACAAAAACAAACGTATAAAAAGTAAGCTATTCCGATCTCTATTTACCCACTCTAAGAGGTCAAAAAGGGGTTAAACGTTCCAAACGAGCGATATATTCGAATGTCCTACTTCTCATATTTTCACAATTCTGAAAACTGGTGTTAATATCAATAAAGACAAACGCAGAAAAAGTAAACTATTCCGATCTCGGGTGGATCAAGGGGTGGAAAAGGGGTTAAACGTTTCAAACGAGGAATATTCGAATGTACCACTTCCCATATGGTCACAACTCGGAAATTTGGTACAAATGTCAAAAAAGATTAAACATAGAAAAAGTAAGCTATTCTGTTCTCGATTAACCAACTTTAAGGGGTCGAAAAGGGGTTAAATGTTCCAAACGAAGGATATCCGAATGTTCCTCTTCCAATGTAGTCATTTTTCTGATATTTTTTGCAAATGTTAAAAAAATAAGTCATTCCAATATCGATTAACGAATTTTTAAGGGATGAAAAGACGACGCAACATTGAAACTATACGAGGATTAACTTAATGTCTAATTAACTTAATTCCAATACAGCTACTACTTTGAAATTTAGAACTAAGAGCAAACATAAACACAATAAACTATTCCAGTTTACTATTCACAATTATAAATTTCGTTTAAAATGTCAGCAAAGGAAAGTTCCTATTTTGATAAATCAATTTGTCGGGATCGAAATGGGAGCAAACGTCTGAAGTGTAGAATACATGAATGTCTTTTGATCGCTAAAATGGTAAAATTTCGTAGCGCAGCACGGGTATTCAGCTAGTTTAGTTATATAGTGTTAAAGCATTAAGGTAAGACAAAGCTTTTGGAGCAATTAATAATTACTTTTAACATTAAATATCACTAGATATTAATTTAATTCTTAAATATCAAAAATTCTGGAAATTTTCACTCACGATTCATTGTAATTAACAATGTATTTTTTATATTGAATCTACGATCATATAAATTTACCTTTGAAAAAATTTCTTTGATATACATTTTATATTATCATGAAATTTGCAACAAATTTTACCAACGGTTTTTCCAAATCATTTCGTTTCATTATGATTCTCTCTTAGGTTAAATCGATTGTAATTAAAGATATATATTTAGTATTTCTGGCTCTCGAAAAGATCCAACATAAGTCATACTGCCCATCTCTAAAAGTTAGTGGCGAACGCTGGTTTAAAGTTTAACAACTTCATGAAGTTGATGCTAACTTATAAACTTTTTTAAGATTCCTCGTACTTACACATACATACAACCATTACACTTTGCAATTATATAAAACTAATTTCAAAGAGCCACCTGACAATAACTCTGGTAACAATAACTCTGGTGGAAAAGTGCTGATACCACCTCTGTGTTTAGCACGCCAGTTTAAAGGATTTACATTACAAACTTTGTTTTGATGGATACATTTTTTTTTTTTTTTTGCTATTATTTTGGGAAGCTTAGTCTGTAACATGCATTGGAAGAGTTATATCTTCCATCTTATCCTCCAAAAAATGTTTAACTATAAATTATATTTCAAATGGATTTTCTTAAAATAATGTGTTGTTAATTAAAAACGGAAAATATATGGTTATCCTTTATAAGTATACAATTTTGAAAACAGAAAACCAACACATTTTTAATGGGATAGTATGACTTAAGATAAGTCATAGACGTTAAATAATTCGACCCAAGTATATAGTAAAGAAGTGTGTAGTTCACCCTCTTCTTCAATCAGACACATGCCTGAGTTCAGATCTTCCATCTTCGAATACTTAACTTACTTAAAAGCAACATCACCAAGGGAAAACCGGTGTCTACTTTGTCAAAGTACTTGTTGCCTTCTAGATCTCGCGTAAGAATAAGCTTAACGGTTTTTTACTTTCAAAGTAACCAACTCTGAATTTCTCTATCTTAGCCTCGGATAACATTGACCGACAGTCGTGGGTTTATCGTCACTTAACCCCCACAATCGTGGGAAAAACGAAAACGGGAGGTTGTCTTATCTGTCTGCTACTGGATTTTCTTCTCTCGCTTTTTCCAGCATTAAATATCCCAGACTCTTCGGTTAGTGCTACACTTGCAATATGTAGTGATGGATGGATAGAAAAATATGCTTCCAGGAATATGAGTAATTATATGAAAGATTTGGGGAATTTCAAAGATCAAATAGTATTGTAAACTTTTTAAATAAATGTATTTCAATTGTATGTTAAAATATTGCAACAAAATATTCATATGTGTTTCTTCCTTGCCACAAAAATGACTCACATCTTTATTTTTTGAAATAAAAAGTGTGTACAAAATAAACACAACTGTATGGTCTTGAAGCTGGAAGAATGGAAGATCAGTTTAAACTTGAATTCAACTTGTAAATAATTTAGCTGCTTAACCATCTTTAAGTACATGTCTGTGATTCTATACAAGCTTTAACTCAAAATTATTTCTTTTATTTTTTATTATTAAATCCTTTATATTAATTTCGATTTTATGTGCATTTATGTTTATGGGTATGTTTGTCGATGCATAACAAATCTGCGCAGTCCTAATTAACCCCTTTGCCGTCATCCAATCGTGCTGAAACTTGGAAGACAGATTCGATGTCGATGACAATGCATTCACAGTTAAAAATTTTGGCAGCTGTCACTGTCACTAAAAGGTCGCTTTTGCGGAATACTAATAAACCAACTTGCCGTCAACCAATCGTGCTGAAATAGCATTTAACCGATCATTGAAGAAACTCTTTCCTGTTGCCAAACATGTTTTCAGAATAAATAAGATATTTGGATGTGAGTGCACAAATTCACATTAATTTTTAATGAATACATTTTGATAAGTAGTTTACCGGATATTTTGCTGATAGAAATGTTTTTAATATTTAAAATTAAATGCCAACACCAAGCACACGCTGGCAAAAAAAACGGCGCTTTGTTAATAAATATAAAAATTGGCAATTTATATAAAGGATTTATATTAAAAACTTTTTTATGGGTTATACTATTTTTCATTGTTTCGATTTTGTAACAAGGATGAGGTGCGATATATTAATCACTATACTCGCGTAAAATATTTTTATTTTTGATTTGCAATGGTTCCCTAACTTTTTAACCCATTTCGTCTTGCTTACAAATCAGTGGTCTGCTCTACCTGCCTGTGGTGGTGGAGAAGGTTGATTGGTTGTATTCAGATTATCTGGCGCCGTCAGCAACACGAGTGCTATAATGCGCCGAAACATTCGTCATTAAACAATCCAACATACATTTACAAACACCCATGCCTAACACGGGACTCGAACACGCAACCTCGCGGTTTAGAAGTTAGCACGCTAACCACTATACCTTTTGGTCAGTGTGGTGGAGAAGGTTTATAATGAAAAGTAGACGAAACGCAACTATTGTGTCATCCGGACGGAATGAGTTACAAGCGGAATATTCTTAACTTGGGCTACCAGATGGCTGTGGGGTTGGCCCTCTGGTCTTGCATGCTAAAGGTGCTAAGTTTGAATCCTGGGTTATACATATGGACAAGCTTACTTGAGCCCATTGAATACGCTTCAGAGATGTGTGAACCGGTCTAATTGCCTGATTGAAACGATGTGTAGCCATTCGTTCAAAAACTGTTATAGTATCCGCGATTAGAAAAGTAAAATATTAATTAAAATTTAAACTTAAAGGCGCTAATTTTCTTTTTGTTATCAACATACATTTAAGTTTAATACAAAAACTATGTGCGCAGGATATCAATATTACTATAAAAGTTGTGATTTGTCTGAAATTATATCTTGAAGCAGAAGGATCCATCCCTACAGCGTATACTCAAGGTTCAAGTAATGTTGTCCTGAAGTATAGGCATGGATGTTTGCTCGGAATCCGCGTTAAGCTGTAGGTCCTGGTATGATTAACCGTCATTTTGCAAAAAAAAAAAAAAAAAAAAAAAAAAAAAAAAAATAGGTCGTTGAGCGTACAAAAAAACTCATCTACCCTCATCCCCTTACTACACACACACGAGGAGAAAAATCACAAATAAGATTTTAAAATATAAAAATAAGATTATTATTTATCTGATATTAAAATATGTACCATGGTTAAATCTAGAATATTATTTCACTATATTTAGAGTTGTATTTTAGTAGTAACATGCTTTATTTTGAATTTTTTTTTTAAGTAAGAACTACAACAAATTGCCAATAAGGTGACAACTATTGAAATATTGCTTAGAAAGCATTATCATAAATTTTATTTATTTTTTGATTCAATAGAGATTATACAGTGTGCATTTAAAAAAATATTTACCAGAGCTATTTTGGAAAAAAAAATTAATTGAATTAAAAACAGAAAATACGAACTATATCGTATCATTAAACAATTCTTATAAATTATTCCAAGCACTTAAGATACCCCCAAAATACATTTTTACAGATAATAAATCCAGAGTTCTTACCCTTGGACCAATGAATTCAAATATTTTACCACATATTTTGAATGATTGAGCAATACTTACGTTGTCATTGAGACTAACGTTTTACCCCATTAACAATAACGTCTCGTCAGTTCATAACCCCCTGCCTGTGACGCCCGAACTCAGTTCGGTCAACGCAAATGCATTAATTTTGGAATGCTCGACCTGAGTTCGGGCAAGAAAAAAATCAATGCTTCAATAACATGAAGCCTGAACTCAGTTTGGCAATATAGCCCTCGTGTTGCCCTTGCTTCGTTAAACCTCAACAAACAAACAACCAACCTGGACCAACCAACAAAGGTTGGTTGTATTCAGATTATCTGGCGCCGTCAGCAACACGAGGGCTATAATGTTCCGAAACATTTCGTCATTTAACAAACCAACATACATTTACAAACATCCATGCCAACACGGGACTCGAACCCGCAACCTCGCGGTCTAGAAGCCAGCACGCTAACCACTATACCGTTTGGTCGGCCCAACCAACAAAGGATTTGTGAGATTCAAAGGAATCTGCGGGACATGGAATTCATGACAGCTGATATAAATGAATGATTGTTGTATTAGTTTATTATATTGATCTTGAAAATTATGCCATTTGATTTATTTTGTTATAATTTGAGTAAAAATTACTGTAATTCATTGCATTTCAAATATATGTGAATTTCCATACATTTCCATACGGTTTTAAAAATACCGAGTTATAAAAGTGGTCCAAAAAATGTTCTGGTGTCTGGTTGATTTGTTGGTCAAGAGATTTTGTATGACACAAGAGCCAATATTAGCTATGATCCGCCAATGTCCTTGTGTCTGTGGACAGCATAACTTCCGAATGGATTGCCTCACGATAATTTTGCATACAAGTTAGTGATGACCATGGGATCTGCCATTAAGGTCTTCGTCGAAATTGCGCACGAGGTAACTGCCACTGAGAAATTTATGTTTTTCAGCAATATTGTTATAAAACAGTTTAAACGATTTTGATCGAAATAGCTGTGGTAATGCCTATTAAGGAGCTCTAAACATACCTACCTAACACCCCCCCGAAACTACCGTAGAAATGTGGTTGGTTGTATTCAGATTATCTGGCGCCGTCAGCAACACGAGGGCTATAATGCGCCGAAACATTCGTCATTTGACAAGCCAACATACATTTACAAACACTCATGCCAACACGGGACTCGAACCCGCAACCTCGCGGTTTAGAAGCTAGCACGGTAATCACTATATCGTTTTCGTAGAAATGTGATACAAGAATAAAAAGTTGAAAAATGGTTGGTTTGAATGCTCAACTACCTATTTTTATGCACAATGATGGCTAATCAGTCAGGGACCTACAGCTTAACGTGGATTCCGAGCCACAACGAACATCCATACCTAACCCGAGATTCGAAACCGGCACCTGTGGCATGTGAGGCCAGAGTTGTAACCCCACAGCCATCAGATGGGCTGAAAAATAGTTATTGGTTCCTTAAAGCGTTTCCTTTGGAGATTTCTGTTGTAAATTTAATTTGGTAAGACAGCTTTTGATATTTTTTTCTACCGTTTGACGGCTAATCCGGCCTGTACCCAAGTTTAACGTAAACTCCTAATTACAACGAGCATTCATGCTTAACCCAGGATTCGAACCCACCACCTTTGGCATGCGATGCTAAAGTACTAATCACATAACAATTAGGGTTGGTAAAAAAAAAAAAAAAAAAAAATCGTTTTTTGTTTTGAAACGTATTAGGTGGAAAAAGTTATATATCTTGATTAAAAAAAAACAGTAAAAAAAAATTGAGGGGGGGGGGAAGGAAGCTTCTGTTCGCGCGTTCACTTTCAAACAAGTTTCGAATAACAGATCCCCCAAAAAAACACTTTTGAAAAGTAGAAGAACCACCAACACAAACTTTCATGCAATAAAAAAATCATAAACATGATGAAAATTTTCAGCCACAAATACAGTGATATAAAAAATGGCCAACCTCTGATTAGAACTCTCGGTTGTGACTTGCTTAAGAATGTCTGCTTACTTAGTTTATTTTAAAAATTTAAGTTCCGCTCCCATAAAAATTTACGCTGCTTGAGGTTGGCGCCCGTCATAGGAATATTAACAATGCTTGCGTTTAAAGTAATTTATGGCAGATTATACGGATATTCGAGTTCATGATTTCATTTGGATAGGTAGGTTGGTTGGTTGTATTCAGATTATCTGGCGCCGTCAGCAACACGAGGGCTATAATGCGCCGAAACATTTCGTCATTAGACAAGCCAACATACATTTACAAACACCCATGCCAACACGGGACTCGAACCCGCAACCTCGCGGTCTAGAAGCTAGCACGCTAACCACTATACCGTTTGGTCGGCTTTGGATAGGTAGGAAATACAAAGTGGTGTAAATCTTCATGTTCATGCAACTTTCAAAATAGTATAGAGAAACTGTGCTCAAACGCTTGCATTTGAATATATTTATTAAGAATTTTTTAAGTAGGAAACTGAAGTGTTTGTGGTAAGCTTTTGTTTGGTTGATACATACATTTTAGAAAGTTTTTATTGTGTGTGGGGGGTTTTAGAGGTTAGTAATTAAGACGGGCGCCAACCTCAAGCAGCGTAAATTTTTGTAGGAGCGGAACTTAAATTTTAAAAATAAACTAAGTAAGCATACATTATTAAGCGAGTCACAACCGAGAGTTGTAATCAGAGGTTGGCCATTTTTTATATCACTGTGTTTGTGGCTGAAAATTTTCATCATGTTTCTGATTTTTTTATTGCAAGAAAGTTTTTTGTGTTTTTGAGGTTGGTGGTTCTTCTATTTTTCAAAAGTGTTTTTTGGGGGGATATCATAACTTTTTTTAAACACTGTCGACTTCTCTTTTTTGAATTTGTCCGTTTCATCGTTTTTCTATTTATCACCTATGGTACACCTGGTATCAGGGATATTCATAATTCTTCAAACTGAGTTCGACGATACCTTACATGCAATAATTATCTTTAAAATTGATAAACCGAAAGTGGTACCAATAGCATACCTGCTGGTACTTTAAACATTCATAATTTATCAAAACAAAAGTCCAACATGCCATATTTATCTTGGAATTTGATAAACTGAAAGTGGTACTACCTATGCTATACCTGGTACCTTAAACATTCATAATTTTTCAAGACAAGCCCAACGACACCCAACATGCCATATTTATCTTCAAAATTGATAAACCAGAAGTAGTACCACCCATGGTACACCTGGTACCATGAATATTCATAATTCTTCAAGTTGAGTTCAATGATATCTTACATGTTAAAATCTACTTGAAAATTTACAAATTGTTTGAATGCGGACTGCAGTAACCATCAAAATCGACCACGAACGAGTAATAGAAACTTGTGTACGGCAACTCAACTCCCAAAACTTAAAGAAATACTTTGCCATCGACAAAGAGCCTGTCTGCCAAGTTTCAGCTCGTTTGGTTAGTTTGTACGCACAACGTCCTATTTTAAAGCATAATAACGACTAATCAGTCCGGGACCCACAGCTTAAAGTGGATTCCGGATCACAACGAACATCCACACCTAACCCAGGAATCAAATCCGGCATCTTTAACATACAAGGCCAGAGCGTTCATCCCATTGAAAATTTATTCTAATAAATTGTTACAAATAAATATTACAAGTTTTTTACAGTCTAAATATTGCAATATAAATTATTTTTATTATACCAAGCATTATTTTGGTTCACATATAATAACCCATTGATATCTGACAAAATTTAAAATATTTTCTTAACAACAATTTTAAAATTCACTATGAAATTACAATTTTGAGGATATATGATTCTACGATTTCATTCTACAACAGAGATTCATTCTCAACACATCTTTAAAAACGAATGACATTTGTGCAAATTCCATTAGCCAATCGCAATGAGTGGTTCATTTAGTCCTCTGTAATGAATTGACTGTGACGTCAGCTCCTATAACCTCCACATTTATACTTTGTATTTAGCCCATAGTATCTTGCAACAAAATGTGATTGTTTTCATTTTTCAATGGAGATTTTCCGAAATTAAAATGTTTTTGAAAGTTAACTCTCTCTATATTATCATACAGTTCAAATAACACATGCAACTTGAAGAACAAATATTTCTCTTTAATTCTGTCTCTTCACAAATTAAATTATTTCAATTTTAAAGATGTTATAAGCCATATAATTATAGTCTAATTCGTTCTGCCTATGCTTTAACGTTATGTTAATTCTCACTTAAGCCTAACATGTCGGAAAAACTAACTTCGAAATTATAGCAAACCTGTTTGGCAACTTTTGGCATATATTTCTGAACCACAATTACAAGCTGATCGCCTTTATCTGTCGCCAAATTATGAAATGAAAAAAAGTGGTTTTAAATTAATTAAAAATAGAAAGATATATATAATGAAGTTCAAACCAGCGTAGGATTTTAAGTTGAAACTTTCCGCATCCTATAATTCAATCCGTTTGAAGATCTATAGCTTAGTTAGGGCTGGACGTTTGTCTAAATTTTTACATCAAAATCGGGCTAGAACTCGTTTTTTTTATTTCATTTTGGAAATTTCAATATTTTTTTTCTTCGTTGTCTTTAATCCTATGTACTCAATTTTTTTTTCTTTAAAAGATATCACCGAGACGAATCTATGGTATTTTTTGTATAATTATGTAAAGTTTCGTAAGTGCGCTAGAAAATAGTCAATTTCGGCTTTTTCGCTGGAAGTTGTGCAGAGAATAGATACTTACTGTAGTTTCTGCCTTTTTAAGGTTGGTTGCGAAACGACCGTTTCGTCTGATATGAAAATATCTTTTTTCCATCAATTTGTATTATAGCCCTCGTGTTGTTGACGGCTCCAGATAATCTGAAAACAACCAACCATCAATTTGTAAACATCAATCACTATGTCATCGAGATGCATTAGTTTGCATTGTGTGGAATGAAGTACACATAACTTGGGAAAAAATTAAATCAGTAACTGCCGACCAAACGGTATAGTGGTTAGCGTGCTAGCTTCTAGACCGCGAGGTTGCGGGTTCGAGTCCCGTGTTAGGCATGGGTGTTTGTAAATGTAAGTTGGCTTGACGAATGTTTCGGCGCATTATAGCCCTCGTGTTGCTGATGGCGCCAGATAATCTGAAAACAACCAACCAACCAAATCAGTAACTAGAGGGCTCCGCCTCCTGTTCACCAACGCTCGCCAACCCCCGGGATTGCTACGCAATTCCCCTTGGTTCGCGATGCGAACCAGGCTCGCTTCGCTAACTTGAAAGTGTGGCATTTCAAATATGCCCTAGCAAATATGCCCTAGTTTCAGTTGCATAATCCAGAAAATTCTTGAAGAGTGATATCGTGCCATGAAACTGAAGAAATTGGATTATTTATGATGAGTTACAATAATTGCGACTTCAATATCCTACTGCTTATGTGAGACGCGTTAAGAAGGAACAGTGTTGCAACGTAGTAAAACGTTTTTGGAAAGCAGTAAAAATAAACAGTTTCATGCACATATCTAAAAAATATCAGGTATTTCAATGAACAATTCAAATTTATGGATTGGTTTCGCATGAAGTTACAAAATAATTGAATTTGCACATCGAAATTTCTTAACGCAGCAATAAAAGCAATTATTTGTTTGCATACTCTTTTTTTTTTATTTGCGACTTATCCAGGTTTAAACTGAACGGATTGGCGCTTTCTTATACCTCTGGTAACCCCTCCCCTCCTTCCGTGGGTTTCAATCTGACAACTCTTGCAGTATTGGTGGTTATAATTTGTTTTGGCCCAACAATTGAGTGTTTGAAAGGGTACGGTAAACAACCAAAACTCCATTGGCGACTTTTGCTTGACGCTTTCTTGTAGACGCCAAGGAAAAAAGTCGCCAATGGTGTCCTATATTGCTGCCATACCCTTTTTGGGATACTTAAAAAATAATATAGTAAAATGCCAATTATCTGGCATTCAATCAACCGGAAAGCAGGGACAACGCGAACGGGGAACGAAGGGGGCGCCTCGCCCCTCCAAAGTCTTAGAAAGTTGAACAATCTGCAAATTTTCGAAATTTTATCGAGCCATTTTTTGAAAGTGAACAATTAAATCGAATTTAATAAAAAAATATTTAAAAAAAATAAAAAAAATATCGAACAATAAATATTCAAAATACTGACCCGAGTTTCACAAATCAGCAATTTTACGCTAGAAGTCTATTATTTTCCCGTATACATTGATGAACTGCGTACACAAATATAATAGGTATCTTGCGAACACAAATCAATCAATCATTATCTCATCCCGCCAAAGTTTTTAGAAAAGAAAGACGGCACACGGTAAATTTCCAAAATTTCACCAATTCCTTTAAAAGAACCAAAGTGATGGATGTTTTTAAAACATATTGAATAGAAAAAAAAGTATAAATAATTAATATCGTCAATAGTATAAAGAATCCTAATCATAATTCAGCCCAAGTTGGCGGTCGGCAATTTTAAATTGGAGTAAGTATATCCTTTTTTTGCAGGAACATTTAAATTGATATCGTCACTGACAGCTTCTAAATGAAATTAAATATAAACATATCTCCTGTACCGCGTACTGTTGCACAAGTATCAATATCCACAAATTCTCTACAGTGAATGAATAATTGATTACTAAAAATGGAAAACGACCTAAGTACCAAAAAAAAAAAAAAAAAAAAAAAAAAAAAAAAAAAATCGAAATTTTTTTTTTACGGAAAAATGTCCTAAAGGCCACGCTAAACGAAGTGGAGAATGCCCAAAGTACAAACTCCCTTAGCAATAGTTCAAATTCAATCTGAAGTATGTACTTAACCATTGCCTTAAGTATCAAATGCGATCATTTTTCGGTTCTCCTAAAAAAAAAAAAAAATTAAAAAAAAAAAATTACTAGACCGCGAGGTTGCGGGTTTGAGTCCCGTGTAAGGCATGGGTGTTTGTAAATGTATGTTGGCTTGTCAAATGACGAATGTTTCGGCACATCATAGCCCTCGTGTTGCTGATGGCGCCAGATAATCTGAAAACAACCAACCTGAAAAATTTACTTTTATGGACTTTGGTCGTTTTCCATTTCTAGTCCTCAATTTTCCTTCAATTTCAAATCAGTACATTTAATTGCATAAATCGTCAAGTCGACTGTCGTAAGTTTTTAAATCTAGTCACCTGGTAAGCACTAGAGGTCGGAAATATCGATCAAAATAAATATCGATACTATATCGTTCCATAGAAAAAAATATCGATGTATCGATACATGATTTAAAAAAAAAAATCTTATGCTTAATTCTTCTATTAAAAAACAATTTTGCCAGAAATAAAGTTTTATGGGGCAAATTTCTAATTTTCATGAATTCATGCCAAAATTGTTTTAATAAATAAATTATAAATTTTTTTTTTATAAATAAATTATATTATCAATTAGAATAAATAAAATACATTTGGATGTCAATGCGTAAATTCACATTTATTTTTAAGGAAGAAATTTTGAAAAGTAGTTTACCGCATATTTTGCTGACAGATGTTTTTAATATTTAAAATTAGATACAAATTCCAGGCACACGTTGGCAACAGAAACGGCGCTATGTTAATGATTACTAAAAATAATCTTTTCTTTCCATTACATTATGTTATCTTTTTGGTTAGGGTGCCATTTTAACTGTCTCACAATCAAGTTCAAACTTTAAATTTGAAGTTTTTGAAAAGTGAATAAAGAAAATCGAATAAACACATGAAACTCCAAAACAGTCATCAGAAAACTAAAAATGTTTGAAAATGTCGATGTATCGGTGACTTGTATCGATATTTTTAGTATCGATATATTTTTTTTTTAAATAATCTGCAATCATCGACGATAAAAATATCGTATCGATATATCTCCGAACTCTAGTAAGCACACACTATATTCTCAGGTAGAAACTGACAATAATTACTTATTCTTCCAATTAATAGATAACTTTGATATATTACAGTAGGTGACATTTTTAGTACGTCAGTTAACGCCTCAAAACCATGATATGCCCATTAAACGTCATTTACATGAAGTGTGTATTGTACGTCATATGAATTGAAAGTCTTACAGAAAATTTCAAAACATGTAAATTTTAACATCCGAAAAATGGGCCCTCTTTTATCAAATACATATACCTTACGTACACCACTGGTCTGGCGAGAAGTTTCAATTTCGAATAAAACTTACTTATTTTTTGGTAAAGATAAAAATAAAAAATACATTTTATAAGGTTATTCAACGAGGTTTATTTTTACTTATTACGAACGTGAAGTTGAGTGAAATGGAAGTAGCGTACAATTCTGTTGAAAAATATTTCTATTACATTTTGTCAAATTATTGCAATTATTGTCAAGTAGAACTCTATAAATGATGTTATATAGTACTTCATTTATTAAAAATGTGTAACGGTATGCAGTAATGGAGTGTAGAACACAGGACTCCTAGATCAGAAGACAGGCGCGCTAACCACTAGGCAAAAGTGATCACTAGTGCCTATGTGTTGTATCTGTCATTTGTACTCGAGGCCACGACATAGCCTCTTCCCAGTGAGTTGCGAAGGGGTGAACGATTGAGTTGCTTGCGTGTGAGTTGAGTGTGGCAGTGAGTGATGCTGGGGTGGTAGTGTGGAGGTCGTGCAGTAGATGGTGCCACTGATGTGTTCGAATATTCGGGTCACCAATGTAGCGGTGTGCACTAAATGGGAGTCGAACCCGGGACTCCTAGATCAGATGACAGGCGCACTAACCACTAGGCAAAAGTGACCACTAGTGACTAGGTGTTGTATCTGTCATTTGCACACGAGATCACCACAAATGTGTTACCGAAATAATGCATGCCATGTAAATTGGAAGGCAATGTCGTATTTATTGCAACAAAATAATCATTGGAAAAGTATTGAAAGGTTTGTTATAATACTATCTAACAATTATTATAATACGCTAACAAAACGTTTTTAATAATTGTTGTATTTTGAAATGCAATTATATTGCCCATGAGCGCCGACACGATTATTTGCAGGGATGTGCAGATCGCTAACAGGAATGTATAAGGCGACAAAAGTCTTTGTTTAATCTTAGATTTTTCGAAAATGGGAATTGGACTTCCTAATTTGATGTTTGTTAATAGCTGTACAGAATTTTTTGCTCGAATTGATAATTTACTACGTATATATTTTGTTCTTGTGAACTACTTCTTCCACAATACTTTATTTTTCGAAAGGCAGGAGGGAATGTAAGTGCTTGTTTATTTTATGTCCCTGGCATTGTCTCTATTATAAAAATCGCAGTGTTTAGCGTAGGTAGTTTTGTGTGATAGCAATAATCTGCCAGGATTTCACAAAGAAGAATTTTTCCAGAATTTGTTTGATTAACTTTTTTTACAATTCTAAATTAGAGGCACCAATTTGATCAATATTTTTCATTTATTTTATTCCGTGTTGTAGTGTGATTTCCATCCACTTTACACATTTAATTAATTTTTTCGAAACTGCAATTTGAAAATTAAAAAAAAAAAAAATTGTATTGAGATGGAGCCTTTGTACTACTCATGTTACTGAATTGGTTCAAGATTGTGAGAATGCATTCTATCTACAAGTGATAAATGCCTTCCCTCCCCCCAAAAAAGCACTTTGAAAAATTATCCACTTTGTTCGGGAAAGAGTTATTTATTAAGCAAAAATTAAATGAATTTGATGGAACTTTAACTAAAATGTGATGGGAATTTACTTAAAATATGACATTAATTATGTATTAATGAAATGCCATAAAATATTAAAAACAATAATTAAAATTAATCACACATCAAATAAAATAATTCACAATTAAATAAAAAAAATTAACAATTAGTTATAAATTCATTAACAATTAATTACGCATTAATTAACAAATAATTATATATTAATTAAAAAAAATATGCATTAATTTTGCATTAATAAAATTTAATTAATAATAGATTTACACCTTAAGGGATATTTTCTACATTTACACCGTACTTGTCTTGATTTTAGTCGGCAAAAGTATGTCTAAGGCCCCCCCCCCCCCCAATCGAAACTCTTAGCGACGGCCCTGCCGGAAAGCTCAATCGACTGTAATTATTTGAAATTTAAGTTTGGCGAGAATAATTTTTATTTTTATTTCATTTGAGATTTCAAAGCTCCCGGGGGAAGGGGGGGGGGGGGGGGAGCTATACTTTATTTTGATAACTTTTAAGTAATGTAATTGCGTAATAGATGAACTTGCACTGATTAGAAATAGATATAGGCTCAAATTAACTATTCGGTGGCTCTTGGTGACTTTTTAAAAGTCTGTGATTTGTTGCCGAATAGAGCAACCCCTCGACTTGGTTTTCCGGGAACCCTAATGATCGTTTGGATTTGACAACACGCCGTTTTTACGCCATTTTGGATTTAGCAACACAGCCTTTCAACTTTCTTTTAATTTTGACGATTTTTTTTAAAAGTCGCCAAAAGAAACCTTATGGTAAATCATAACTTGAATGAATATATTATTATAAAAAGTTATTTTTTAAAAAATTGTGGTTGATCCGGAATGCTGAAATTCTTATTCAATCTACTGTGAATTTTCAACATAGGAACTTTAATATTTTTAATGGAAATTCCGTGCTCAGTTTTTATCGGTATATATATTCGGAAAATGTTCACATATAAATATGGATAAAATTTTAAAGTAAGGTACGGATTCTACGCCAAGAATTGTTTACATAAAACCGCGTCAAATTATGGAAACTATAGTTATGAAAAAAAGGGCGTCGGCTGACATTTGTTGGCGAAATTCTTGGTGCAAAATCCGTACCCGACTTGGAATTTTAAACCGATAATTTTTCGGGAAAACCTGGTTTATATAGAATTTTAATCTAAAAGAAATGTACACATCTTGCTTCTATTTATTCCGTCATTAATGTGAATAGTAAATCAATACGAATTAAATAGGCAATAATTTGTATCAGTCATAAGAAAACAAAATAATGTGGATTCAAGTTGTTGGCCGCTACCGGAAGTCAAATTTCTAAAGATATATTGTAATTGGCTGGATTGTTGAATTTGGAAACTCGGGCATAAAGCACATTTTTAGAAGATTTGTGATTGGTTCTTTGAAGTCGCTTCCATTCTGCTCACAGAAATACAGCCAAATTTGGGCGGCACGAAAAGAGAATGATATATATAGATTATTTAATAATATGATGGTTCAATAATTTGTTTCCAAGTACTACAACAAGAATAATAAAATATTTGAAAATTTTAAAGGTAAAATAATTAGTAAGTTAATTTTATTATTGATATTTAAAAAGTTTTTTAAGCTAACTTATATTATAACTTATATTGATATTTATTAAAATGTAATTTAAATCTCATAAAAAAAAAAAAAAAAAAAAAAAAAAAACAGCGATATTCTCTTCAAATTTTGGAATCTTTTTTTGGTCTAGTTATCTCTCGTAAAAAGAATTCACATGTTTTAAAGCAATAATTTGGCAGATATTGCTGATTAAAAAAACAAAATTGTGGTCTGTGTAACAAGAACAAAAGGAACATTACCGTTTTGTTTTTTAAATTCTTTTATAAAATGTTATTCAATTTTTTTTATAATTTCAACAAAAAGAAGCGAGTTCAATGTCAATATATAAACCATTAAAATATTAAATTTATTTTGTTAAAATTTTCATAACACATTACAAAATCGTTGCTACATTATTTGCATTAAAAAGTTATAAAGCTTAGAGCAGAATAGTCCCAAGTGAAAAAAAAAATCAAAATTCTACAAACTAAGGGCCTTATTATACAGAGCCACTCGATTGGCTAACGCGAGTGTTCGCGTTAGACGCCCGAGCTAGCGACTGCAGTGGCGCATCCACGCGTTTGCAGTGGCCAGGCCTAGCGTCCGTGTTTGTTATGATTTCGTTCCCCTTTCTGTATTCAAAATGTTTTCGTCAAAGGAGGATGATGAATTGCGCATGCTTATCTTAATAAGAAACGAAGAAAGAATAGAGCTTTAAGAGTGCGTCCTTTCTTATCAAGAAGGCCCTCAAACGGTTTATTTCATACTCTGCAAGACGATTTAAGAGAAGGCGACAACAAGTTTTTTTTCTGTGTAAATGATTTTAATTTGTAAGTTATAATTTTTTAGATGTTACTTGACTTACTACAAGCACATTACTTTCTGTAAATGTAAAGCATCAAAGTTGTCCATTAGTTGGAATAATAAGTTAATATTGTCAGTTATTTTTTTCTAAGAGTATTGGTGTACTTAGCAGTTGAGTAAATTAATTAAAAAAACTTACGACAGTCTTTTGTCAAACTTATATAATTAATATACACTGATTTGAAATTAAACGAAATGTATCCATTTTGCAGAGAATTTATGGAAATTGATCACCACACCACACTATTTATGTAGTAGAAGCACTTATTGGAACTGCACAACATACATGCATTAGCGACACGTTGCCATGAGTGCCGGCTGAATTATTTTCACGGGATTGTAAATGACCTTTAAAGGGAATGCAAGGTGGTTATTTTTTTTTTTACTTTCAATTACCCATATGTAATACATAGGGTAATGAAAGTGTAGTGTTCGCTAAAAAAAAAAATATATTGATTTCTTTTTCTTTTTTTCCCGTACTTCTCCATGTTTTGGAACATCCTGATCTCAAAAAAGTGATCTGGAAAAAATGTCTGTCTGTGTGTAAGTGGTCAGCATAAACTCTCGACAAATTGGCTTACGGTGTTCAAATTTGGTGTGAGGGTTGTTGATGGTCCAAGGACCTACCAATAAGGTTTTCGTAAAAATCGCGCATGCGTATAAGGTAGCTGCCATTGAAAAAAATCATGTTTTTCAATGATTTCTAAAGAGCCGCTCAAACGATTTTGTTCAAAATCTCAGTGGTAATACCTCTTAATGTGTTCTAAACCTTTCCACATCCGAAATTTCATTAAAAATGCTTTAATGGCGTAAAAAGTTGAAAAACGAATACATTCAACATAAAATTTTCTTTCCTTGAGTATAGCTCATCGACGATCGTTGTTTCTCCTCTGCGCAGTTTCACTTATAAGAAAAGATAACATAAGAATTATAGAAATAAATATCGCCAGAATGTTTTTTTTTAAAGATGCATATAAGAATTATCGCAACAAAAAAATATCACCAAACTGGCCATATTTTCTCAATAAATGATAAAAATATAAAAATGGTAAATGACACAAATCCACATCAGTAATATAGTGTAATTGAAAGTTGTACGATGTGCCACACCCCTAGTTTTTTGCTTTAACTTTGATTTTTCAGTTGGATGTCTAAATGAAATTTTAATTAATCGTTTTGTATTAAATTTCTGTTCCGTTGAATATTTTAAAACCTATAGCATACTTTTATTTTCAGTTAATCGTACCACTTTTCTCCACATCATTTTAAAATTTCGAAAACCAGGGGAGGTGCACTCTTTTGTACCTCCTTGGCGACGCCCATGAATACGGTTTCCCTCCCCCCCCTCCTTTCCCTGCAAATTGCTTATTATGCCTAATATTATTTTAATTATCTTTTTATTTTCGCATTACATTCCCCTTTTATTATGTCAATATTAAATGTAAAACATTTTTTCCTCAACTTGTTGCATTTTTCGTCAAATAGCTTATACTAAACAAAAATAAATTTGTGTTTTATTACGAAACTAAACTTCAGTTAGTCATTTGCACGTTTAGTAAAAATGGAACATGATTATTCGAAAACGTGGTATGTGTGACGCACAAACGGGAAAAATTATACTTGATAATTAGCCTGTTTTAAAAACTATCATTCCATATTAAAACAAAAAGTCACAATGATATATTTCTGACTCAAGCAGAAGCATAAATTGATCCCACAAAATAAAAATATGTGGTACCGAATGATTTTCCGTTTCTTTCAAACAAAAATATGCTATCAATGTGCCATGCATTTTTATATTTAATTTCATTTAGCAGCTGTCACCGACTTGCTTACAAACAGGATTTTTGAATACTATTTGACGATTTCAATTATCTTGAAGTTATCTATGGTTATAATTATGTTCGCAGGCCATCAAAGTAGGTAGTGGGAAAGTGTAGGTGAGGACTCTTTCTCTCCCCCTATATTGATGAACTGCAGACTTCTAGTATAGAATTTTCGATTCGTCAAACCCAGTTTGAACAACCTTCCAATATTTTCAATACAGTTGTTCTACACATTTTTTTTATGCCCCATTTTTAGTTTTTTCATTCAATTCGGTTTCCTTCTGAATCGGAATAAAAAAGAATGCAATAAAATTTTGGAAATTTCGACTCTTCAACTTTCTAAAACTTAAAGACCTAGACTCTTCCCTCCCCCCACTCCGCTAGCGTTGGTCTTGCATATGTGCAATACTTATATGCAATGCACATGTGCAAAACCTATCTGCAATACATCCAGGTATTACCTATTTGCAATACATCATGTTATTCAAATGTGTAATACGCAAGTGCAAATACATGCAATATTATATAAAAACAATATAGCCTCGATAAAAGCTTTTTTCTACAACGTAATGCAACATTTCAATTTATATCCTGAACAGAAATACAGCCCAATAATATTGTCAATAGAAAAATAATCGTCGCATACAATTGTTTCTTACGAAATTTCGACAATCGATTGTCTTATTTAGCTGAAACAATCGATAGTTTGCCCTTTTTCGATTCTATCGATTTTTCACTCGATTGTTCATCTGAACAATCGTTTGAACTATAGATATTAAAATAATTAATGTTCAAGGAACACTTGACACAGGGCCTGACCATGACAAGTTGGGACCCAAGGCCGAGACACTTTCAAGGGCCTCTTTTTCAAAAGCGAGATTTGTTGGAAATTTGCTTGACAAAAAGTCAAATGGAGTAATATTAAAAATAGAAAAAGTTGATAAAGTAAGGTTAATATTGTATTCTAAATTTTTTTTATCACAAATAAAGAAACAAATTTCAAACAATCAACAAATTTATAGATTTATTTCAACAAATTTATAGATCAAAAGAGGAAAAACTTTGTTATATATATAGCATTGCATTTCACTATCACAATGTATAGTAATATCACTGACAACAATATCTGCAGCATTATTCACAATTTCAGAGTGAATATTCGAAGAGTTCGAAGAGTTGATCTCACAATAAATTCGTCAAGACTTTCTTTAAATTTTTTTCTCTATCTTTTAAGAAGTCTTGTTTTTAAATCCTTTATATTAACTTCGACTTTGTGTGTTAGTTTGTTTGTCAATGAAAGATGAATTTGCGGCTGTCTAATCAACCCCTTACCATCATCCAATTAGGTTTAAACTTGGCAGATAGGTTCGATGTCGATGACAATGCATTCTATTAAATTTTGAGGTTGTTACTGTCACTCAAAGGTCGCTTTTACGGAATATTAGTTGACCAACTTGGCGTCATCCAATCGCATTAAAATAACATTGAACCGTTCATTGTTTAAACTCTTTCTTGTTGGCAAATTTTTTTTTAATAAATAAATAATAAAAATACTTTAATCAGTATAAATAAATTATATTTCTATGTGAGAGCACAAATTCACGTCCTTTTTTAATAAAAAAAAATTGAAACGTAGTTTGCCACTCATTTTGCTGATGCAAATGTTTTTGATATCGACGCTGTATTAATGAATACAAAAATTGACAATGCATATCGGATTTTTTAAGAACTCTATTTTATGGGTTATATTATTTAAGATTTTAAATGAGGGTTTAATTTATTTGATTAAATACACTCTGGGATACTAAACACACTTCAAGATTCATACAAAATGATTTTTATGTAAAAATTCTTTTATACAGATAATAAAAGATATTCACATAACTTTTGTGAAACAAAAGTTACAGGTTTACAGCTAATTTCGGAGCCCCCTTAAATATTGGGACCAAGGGTCAGGTCTTGTGGGCTTAGTTGATAATCAGGGCCTGACTAGATAACTGGGTCAAGGCAAGTCTATAAAAAAATTTAATAAGTTTCAAAACAAACAATAGTCCTCTACCACAGTCGCGCACGCACGCCACAAGTAGCGAGGGTAGGCGACTGCAGTGGACAGCTCATGCCACAGACGCGACCACTAGCCACTGCTGTGGTTCTGTATAATAAGCTCCATAGGATATAATGGTCCGCAACGTGCGCGTTAAAAGCTAACGCGCGCGTTCGCCACTCGAGTGGCTCTGTATAATAAGGCCCTAACAAAGAAAGATACATGAAAAAGCAACGGTCTTCAGTTTTCTGTGATGTTCCTTCTTTAACCCTATGGATCTTGATTCACTTAAAACAGGTTGGTTGGTTGGTAGGAGTTTAACGGCGCAAGGACAATACGTGAGCCATACTGCGCCCTTAAAATAAGAAAGGTCTAAAAAATAGTTAAGTGGTATACAAGGTATATATTTGCGGATTAACGTTGAATCGTTGTAGAATTACGGTCGTAAAAGATATTTGTGAATTTCAGTACACTGTCAAAATATCCTTTCCAACTTCATGGTGCATGTGGTTGAGAATAGTGTTTAAACTTCTTTTTGTGTAACCACAGATTAAGCACTTTTCGGTAGGCTTTAAAACACACATTGCATTTATGCGGCTTTTCACCCGAATGCGTCAGCATGTGTCTTGTCAGGGTGTATTTCAGGGAAAAGCTTTTATTACATTTAGCACACTTATAAGGCTGAGCACGAGTGTGCACCACACTGTGTTTCTTTAAATTCGACGAGTTTACTGACGAATATAGACACAAATTGCACGAGTGAAGTTTGCGTCTCAAAGAGTGTTCAAGCTGGGTTGGTTGGTCCTTGAGACTTGTCCCAACAGGAATAGGATTTAGGCTCCTTTGTCGACTTGGTAAACTATAAAATATATGGAATATAATATTTTATTGGCTGAGAAGTCGAAAGTAGTTTATTCTAAGCTGAGAATAAAAGTAATTAGTAATTAACGCTGAATCACACTGTCAAAATTAAGATAGGGCGTTTCATAATTTTGGTTAATTGGTTTGTATAAACGTTGAAAAACCTATTTTCTTACACAATAATAGCTAATCAGGCGGTGCCTACAGCTTAACGTGGATTCCAAACCACAATGAACATCCATACCTAAACCAGGATTCGAACTAGAGACCTTTAGCATGCAAGACCAGAGATCTAAGCCCACAGCCACCAGGTAGCCTGGTGAGGTGGTCAGCATTTTGTTTGCTGCCTTAAGGTAGGAATGTAATTTTTTAATACAGGTTATGTCTTCTTGGTTTATCATGGCATAATTAGGAATTATTATATATACCGAGATATTTCCATCACACTCAATATGTCAAATGATTGCCTTGACGTGTTCTGTTCGAATTCGCAAAAATAGGCTCCATGTGTAAAGTAAAAATTAAGAGAACATTTAATGGTAAAGATGGATAGCCAAAAATGTCATTAAAACAAGATAACGTATTGTTTCAATGTCTTTTGATTTTGCTAAAATTTTAGTGACAAACTACAAAATCGTTGCTACATCTATTAAAAATTTTCCAGTTTAAAGCGGCATAGTAATTTTGCCAACTAGCCGGCTAAGTTTGGTTGGAGTATAATGGCGTAAAGGCAACACATGGACCATACTGAGCCAACTAGGGAGAGTACATGGAAGAGCCACGGCCAATAAAGTTTTCTGTGATATCCTTAAACCCTATGGATCCTAATCCATTTACCCGATTTTCTTACTTCAAGAGGTAGACAATGGTTATTTTTGAGGATTAACGTTGAATCCTTGTAGAGTTACGGTTGTCGAAGGTATTTATAAATTCCAGTTTATTTTCAAAAAACTCCTTTTAACTTTATGGAGCATCTTGGGGGTAGTGTTTAAAATTCTGTCTTGAGTTCCTAAAGAGTTTTCGCAAATCTGAAGATTTAGAACATAAATCGCATTTATACTGCTTTTGACCCGTATGTCGACATGTGAGATTTGATGTTGTAATTCAGTAAAACTTTTATTATATATGGCACACTTATAAAGCTTCTCACCAATGTGCACCACACTGCGTTGCATATCCTGCGAGCATGTGTCCCATATTCACACGCATTGCAAGTGTCAACTTTATGTATCTACGGGATTTTAGGTTGGGCTTTAGTTTAGGTAGACTTGGCCCCACATGAATGCGAATTAATCTCCTTTGGTGTTGATCGACTCGGTAAACTATAAAAATATATGGAATGCAAAATTGTACTGGAATGTGGTCTTTGAATACATGTCATGAGTTATTAGTTTTTTATCATGTCATAATTAGGAATGTTTGTATATAAAGGCCAGTTTAGCAATCTTTTTAGAAAAAAATTGGCGATGTTATTCAATAGACCTTACATTGTCTTTTCTTGTGCGTGTAACTGAAAAAAATCAATAGTTGGTGGGCGGTGCTCAAGGACAGAGATTCCTGTGTTAGAGACACTCGTTTTTCAACTTTTTTGCGCTTTTATTGCATTTCTACGGGATTTTCGGAGGTGGGAATATTTAAAACACCTTAAGAGGCATTTCTACAGCGATTTTGATTAAAATCTTTAGAACCGTTTTTTAGCCACCATTGAAAAACATGATTTTTTTTTTCACTAGCAACTACCTTATGCACATGCGCGATTTTGATCAAAACCTTAGTGTTAAGTCTCAAGGTCACCACCATCCCGCACACCAAATTTGAACATCCTAAGTTAATTTGTTCACGAATAATGCTGACCACAGACAGACATTTTATCTAAACAACTTTTTTGAAATCGTGATGTTCCAAAACGTGGAGATATGCAAAAAAAATCTATTTTTACTTTCAATTACCCATATGTATACATAGGGTAATGAAAGTATAGGATTCGCTCAGAAAGAAATTTTGGTTGGTTGTTTTCAGATTATCTGGCGCCGTCAGCAACACGAGGGCTATAATGCGCCGAAACATTCGTCATTAGACAAGCCAACATACATTTACAAACACCCATGCCTAACACGGGACTCGAACACGCAACCTCGCGGTCTAGAAGCTAGCACGCTAACCACTATACCTTTTCGTCAAAAAGAAATTTTGATTTTTTTTTTTTTTTTTTTTTGTGTGTGCATATCTCCACTTTTTGGAACATTCCGATCTCAAAAAAGTGATAAATGTTAGTCTGTGTGTACATGGTCAGCATAACTCTCGAACAAATTGACCTACGATGTTCAAATTTGGTGAGTAGGTTAATGATGGCTCAAGGACATACCATTACGGTTTTCGTCAAAATCTCGCATGTGCATAAGGTAGCTGCAATTGAAAAAATCATGTTTTTCAATGATTGCTAAAAAACGGCCCTAACAATTTTGATCAAAATCGCTATGGTAATGCCTCTTAAGGTGTTCTAAACGGTGGGTCACTCACGCTCACCACCGATGCTTCTCAAGGCACACTAACTGAGGACTCAACTTGACTCAACGCCCCCACGGTTGATCAAATACAAGATAAGAAAAACGAACTCAAACTTATTCTCGTTACTCGTCTCGCTCCCTTGATGGCTGTGGGGTTGGCGCTCAGGCCTCGCATTCCAAAGGTGCCGGATTCGAATCCTGTGTTAAGCATGATGTTCGTTGTGGTTCGGTTGTTTTCAGATTATCTGGCGCCGTCAGCAACACGAGGGCTATAATGCGCCGAAACATTTGTCATTAGACAAGCCAACATACATTTACAAACACCCATGTCTAACACGGGACTCGAACCCTCAACCTCGTGGTCTAGAGGCTAGCACGCTAACCACTATACCGTTTGGTTGGCTCGTAGTGGTTCGGAATCTATGTTAAGCTGTTGATTCCGGCCTGAATAGGTGGCGCAGTATGGCCCATGTACTGCCCTTGCGCCGTTAAACTCCTACCAACCAACCAACCGACCTGATTAATAAAAATATGCCGTTGAGTGTACAAACAAACAAACCAACCAATTGTTACTTGTTTCAAGGTTATGGAAATGCCATCTGGTGGGCTCCAACAAATCACAAGTTTTGGGAGGCAATTAAATACAATTATGAGTTACTTTCGTAAACAATTTATGAAGTTTATTATATTTATTATATGTCTTATAAATTTGCAAATGTCCCATACGCATGTCTTATAAATAGGGTCGCAAGTCTAAAATGTTTCAGAGTATTGATACATATGCCTCGTTCTGGTTGTGAGCCCAAATGAGAAGACCAAAGTGAAACCAAAAACTTACCTCCCACTGGGAGTACACTGGTCTTCGTCCCAGCTGTGAGAGGATTCGCCCCTTTTTCGCTCGAAGATCCAACCGAATTCAGCGAAGTGGCATAAGTGTTATCAGAATCGGCAGTTTTAATTTATCCAGTGGCAGGACAACCCTGAAAGAAGGGGTTAGCTTAGCCGGCGACTCGTCCCTGACTTTCACAGGACACGAGGGATTCAGAGGTTGGCAAATTACTGTTTTGTTGGTGTCCATCACTTCAGACTTCTCTGATGGACTGTAGTTGGTGCTGTTGTGGCATTGTTGAGATCTTTGGCAGAAATCTCTATTGAACCATTCATGCGACGAAGAATTTTGCGTTTGGATTGAACCTGGCACTTGGTTTCTTTGAAGAGGAAAATCTTCCCTCGTACTCAAGATGTCAATGATGAAATGTGGAGTTGGTTGTTTGGTTGAACTGGCATAGACATGAGGATGCCATGTTCCCATTGAGGTCATTTTAGAGATGGTGAAAGCAGAGCTGTGATGCTGCAAGTCTTCAGGTTCGTGGTGCATCATGATCTTTAGATGGTTGGTTGGAATTTTTAGACGCATAGACTCATGGGATTAAGCTCAGCCTATCACCTGAGAGCTTAAGACTTGTCACTTTGTACGAGATTGGTCACGGATTGGTTGGTTGTATTCAGATTATCTGGCACCATCAGCAACACGAGGCTATAATGCGCCGAAACATTCGTCATTAGACAAGCCAACATACATTTACAAACACTCATGCCAACACGGGACTCGAACCCGCAACCTCGTGGTCTAGAAGCTAGCACGCTAACCACTATACCGTTTGGTCGGCAGATTGGTCACGGAAAGTTGTGGGTTCGAGTCCCGTGTAAGGCATGGGTGTTTGTAAATGTTGGCTTGTCAAATGACGAATGTTTCTTCGCATTATAGCCCTCGTGTTGCAGACGACGCCAAATAATCTGAAAACAACCAACCCACCAGTCTATGTATCCACATTTTAGTTTTTCAAAATCAAAATCTTTTCGAGAAGTATAAAAATGTATATCAATTGTGTCTTAAGACATGTCCATAAAACTTGTGTTCCAAAAAATCCGATTCGTAAATCATATCTCTAAAGCATTCACGGGACAAGTTTACTATCTGAAAACTGGATTAACAATAAATATTTTTGCGAAGCATTTATCTCCTTCGGTTGGTTGTTTTCAGATTATCTGGCGCCGTCAGCAACACGAGGGCTATAATGCGCCGAATCATTCGTCCTTTGACAAGCCAACATATATTTACAAACACCCATGCCTTACACGGGACTCGAACCCGCAACCTCGCGGTCTAGAAGCTAATATGCTAACCACTATACCGTTTCGTCGGCCATTTATCTCTTTCAAAATGATGACATCTTCAAAAAAACTTTTCGGTCACCCATAACATACAAACACACAGAAAACAATAACTTCGAAATCTTTTTGGTTCCAAAAACACGGAAGCGACCAATTTGGTGAAGTTTACCAACACAACCAAAACAAACAGCGTCCCAAATAACACATAGAAAAAGCAGCAGTTTCCCAAAAGCCACTACCAGATTACGTTTTATCCATAGACTTAGGTTTAATAACTTCGGCTTGTGATATGAATACTACCATTTTTAGAGTTATAAAGTGATAGTTTTGTTTACGGTATCCTGAAATTTCTAAAATAATATTATTAGGAATAATTTGAACTATAATAACTTCTTACTTTCCTTCGGCCTGTGTTCGATGTCTAAATAGAATTTTGAGCAATCATTTTATATAAACATCAAAAATGCTATCCATTTGATAAAAACAATACAAAAGAATATTTTAACCCTTTTCACTCGTATGTCCCCGTAAGGGGGACATCACTCGTTTTACCATCGGACTCGTATGTCCCCGTACAGGGGACATCGCATCTGTATAGGGAAAACTGTGATAACTTAACCAAAACATTTTTGTTCGTAGTATTTCTAAGTTGATTTGCTTTGGTGGAGGTGCCGGCATTACGTTCCGCCCCTAAATATTGTTTATATACAGTTTGTTCATATTATTACATTTTTTAACCTTTTGCACTCCGAACTATTCTGGACGGCTAGCAGCAGCTCAGCCCTAGTGTTGCCCTTGCGCAAGTAAATTTCAACAAATCCAACCATCGACAAACTCTCCTTATCGCTCCTCTCAAGTGGCACAGAAAAGTGCACGGACCGTCGTGAACCAACACTTCTCACGTTCTCTTTTGACACAAAACCCCGCTGAAATGTTTTTTTTTTTTTTATATATCTTGGTAATTTTTTCATATTTTCAAACTTCAGTGAAACATGTATTTCTCAAAAAGTTGTGCTGGAAAAAGTTAATTCTCCGTAATCACTAATAAACTTTAATGTCCCCTGAGAGGGAACATCCGAGTGATATGCTAGATTACGATGTCCCCTGAGAGGGGACAGCGAAATGCAAAGGGTTAATTCGGTGTAGTGTAATATACTTAAATATTCTTAGTAGTTTCAATAAATTATTTTGACACGTTGAGAAATAAAATATTATGCGGCCACATTCCAATCCTAAGTCAAGGGGTGTATTCAGGTGCTATATTTTAAAAAATTTGATTTAAGGATGGTAAACCTTCTAGTTAAATTGGAACACATTTCCATAAAAAAAATTCATCTTGATCGAACATGAAAAAATTTCCGAGTTATTTGCTAACTTTCCATAGCATAATTACGAGTGCAAAGGGTTAATTCAATATGATATAGTTCGAGTTTCTATTCAGCTTTATAGACGTTATAAACTCACATATACCCGATGTACGAACATAAGGCTTAAAAAATTAACTTTTTATAATGTACACAATTTCCGAGTCCGTTAACAGCAAGGAAAGGCTACTGTAATTTTCACTCCCCCCCCCCCCCCATTACTTGAACAAAACAAATATCTTCTTGTTGGTAAGCTAAATCCTACTTATATTGACCCTTGTGTTGCTCTTGCGAAATGAAAATTCTAAACAACCAACCAGCCTACTTATATTGAACAGAATACCTTTAAACTTTAGACTACGACTTTTTTCTTATTTTGGCAGGGTTTTTAAATTCGAATCTTATTTTTTTCCCATCAAAAATATGTTAGATATTAAACTCTGTTGAAGTTAGTCGTACTTGATCCTAATTATATTATGAGCAGGTAAGAATAATTTAGAAGGGTGGGGCAATGTGTCCCACTAGCATTCTAGGTAAGAAACACAAATATCTTACCAGTAAATATTCTAACAATTGGTAAAATCCCATTGTTTTTATATTCTACCTTGTGGGATGTAGTATGCACCCAGTTGGTAGTCTACGGGTAAAGATTGATCAGCAACCTATCCATGTCCAATAAAATATTTCATTCTTTGAACTATAATATCTGCAGACTTATCGTTTTAGAAAAAAAAAAAAAAATTAAAAAAAAAAATGAAATAACTTACTAAGTATAACTAGAGTAATTAAAGTTTTACCCAATTTTTAAGCTAAAATAACTCTTTCATTATTAACTTTTAAAAAGTTTTTAAACTAACTTATAATTTGCTGAATGTAATAAAAATATATCACTTATAGTCACTTCAAATCTTGTCATATTTTATTGCTCTTGTTATACCTAGTAAAAATAATAAGTGTACTTAATTCGGCAGATTTTGTATCCAAAAATGAAAATTTCTCTGAAAGGAAAGCCGGCGATCTCTCTTTACTATATATTTTTCCTTTCATTTTGTAAATTCTCTTGCAAAAATGTAATACCTTCAATTTTTGGTAATTTATTTTTAAAAAAACCTCAATGTCAATAACACACAAACTGCAAAAATATAAAATTTATTTTGCTAAAAAATTTTCTGACAAACTACAAAATTGCTGCTATACCAAAAAAATTTATCAAGCTTAAAGCAGCATAATAAAAAATAGTTCAGCCAACTAGCCGGCTAACGAGGATATATGGAAGAGCAATGGTCAACAAAGTTTTCTGTTATGTCCTTCTTTAACTCTTTGGATCCTGGTCCACTTAAATCGATTTTCCTTAGCCTTTCTTACTTCAAGAGCTAAATAATGGTTATTTTTACAGATTAACGCTGGATCCTTGAAGGGTTAACTGTTGTAAAAGATATTTAAGAATATCAGTACATTTACAACAAATCTTTTCCAACTTCATAGTGCGTGTGCTTGAGGATAGTGCTTAAACTTCTGCCTGTGCTCCATCAGACTAGGCGCATGCCGGAAGGCTTGAGAACACATATTGCATTTGAATGGTTTTTGACCAGTATGTATCAGCATGTGAGTTTTGAGGACGTGCTTCTGGGTGAAGCCCTTCTTGCATATGGCACACTTAAAAGGTCGCTCACCAGTATGCACCACACTGTGTTGCTTCACGCACCACGAGTAAACTGACGAATATGGACACACATTGCACGAGTAAACTTTGACTCCCGAAGGATGCTCACGTTGGTTTGGTAGGTCCTTGAGACTTGGCCCAACAGGAATAGGATTCAGGCTCCTTTGGTGTTGATCGACTTGGTAAACTATAAAAATATACGGAATGTAAACTTTTACTGGTTGAGAAGTCGGTGATAAATGTAGTATGAACAGAGACATTCACTTTGAATCACACCCGAATGTGCAGTGTCTTATTTTCACAGATTGCAGCAGAGCAGGTCAAATTGAATATATTGGTATGTTACATGATGGAGATGTGGTTTTTGAATAAAAGATCATGACTTATTGGTTTATTATGGCACAATTAGGAATGTTTATATGTTATTAAATTATCCCTTCCTCTAACATATCAAAATGATCGCATCGACGAGCTCTGTTCGATTCTATAAAAGCAAAAGACACTGCATACCACCTATTACATTGTAAAATTTAAGAGAACTTTTGATAGAAGGGGTGTAAAGCGTAAAATATTCATTACATTAAGAGAAATTATTGTTAGGCCATTTGATGCTGATTATTATCGTTAAGAAACTTGTTTTTAGTTTGAATAACATTGGCAATAACCACACTCCTGGCTTATTTTGTCCTCATGGATAAATAATCCTTCCGTTTGCAGCAAGATCATACATATTTTTTTAAGAAGTACTTTTTGAGGTGTAAAAAAAAAAAAAAGAGAAGTTTTTCCATTAATTTTCTCATAATTTATTTTTGAAGATTCACCTATTTTCGGGGGTATGAAATTGAATGGTATTTATTACAAAAGTTACTTTACGAAGACTATTAGTATTTGTTTAACAAATTCTTAATTTAAAATATAAACTCAATATTAAATAATCTTTAAAACTTTTAAGATTAACGAGTAATTTAAAAATGATATCAAAGTATATTTCAAACTTGATCATGATAAATAAGTTTTTTTTTACAGAAAAATACCCGACAGTAATTTATGAAGGTGTTTTTTTTTTTTTTTTTTTTTTTTTTTTTATATAAAGTTATATGTAATTTTCCAGACGTCTTTTTTTCAATCAGCTGGTATTTATTATTTATTCTAAGTATTTTTTTTTTTTTTTAATGACTTTGAAAAATTAGAACCTGTTGAATCGTGGAAAATATTAACTCTAGCTTCGGTTCATTAGTTTTTTTTTTTTTTTTTTTTTTTTTTTTTTTTTTTAAATGCTTCTACTATTCCAAAACAACTTTAATTTAAAAAGGAGAATAATGAACCTACTTCAATTCAACTCTAAGTAATCCTTAAATCAATGTTGCTATATGTAGTACAAATTAAAACGTACACAAAATTGCATTTTACAGGCTTAGTCTCGTTACACGACATAGTACAATTACAGGTATATTAAATTACAATTACGATTAGCATTTGTTAAATAAGTGACATTATCCAATCGATACAAACATTTGAAGTTCTACTAAATTAAATAAATGAAATTTTGTAGGCAGCATTCAAAATTTGTAATCTAAAAAGTTTAATAAAAGATACTTGGTGACCAAAAAAATCATAAAAAATACTAAATATATAGAAAATAAACAACTATGTGAGTAGCAAGGAATTATTTTATAATTGTGTTTATAACATAAAATACACTAATACGCCAGTTGCCCTCGATATATCGCGCTTGTTGGGAGACAGGCAAAATGTGCGATAGATATCAAGCGATATGATTAAATGTAAAAAAAAAAATATGAACACATGCACTTTATAAAAAATAACTTAGGAGCGAAAGTATGCACCACAATAGAAAAAAGCCAATTAAATAATAAAGAGAGTAGTGTCATTTGCCTTTTACTATTATGTCCAAGTGCAATACTTATTTTGGAAAAGCAAAAGAATAAAACCGAGAGAAAAAATTGGAGACAGCAAAAGCACGAGACATTCCAATATGCGATATACCGAGGGGTTACTGTACCACAAACTATGCATTTCCATATACTATAATATTTAAAAGCATGGTTACTTAAATGTTGCCAGTTTTTCTTCAGTGATTATCAAATTTCTAGCCAATTTCGTTTGTACAACTTTTATACAGATACACATGAAAGAGGTACTTACCAGTGCTATGTCAAAGAGATAAATAATATATGAACTTTACACATGACAACTTAATAGGCAACTGTTGATGGTGAGAAAGAAAATATGAGTATTAGCTAAATGAATTTGAAAATTTAATTCAAATTTATATTTAACGACGCTACTGGGATTGATGACAAGTTTTGTCAGACAATAAATCACCACTTCAAATAACATTGGACATAGAAACTTTGATATAAATCAATCAATATTATTAACTTTTATTATATATGTAACAGCTTAAACTCATAGCTATAAATTCACACAAAAGCAAAATTGAATGTTATGAACACAGATCTTTTTAAATATAAAGTTTTAATAAAATTTTAATTAAAGAGAATTTTAAGAAAAGCAAAAGGAATAAAATCATATTTTTACATTATTTTGATTCAAAAGCATTTTAAAGTAGAATAGTATGGAGTATTATAAAAAAATTTGGGAATAGAGCATTTTTAAAGTATAGCAAGAGAAGAGAATAGCAGTTTCTTCACTTTAACCAGCTCTCCTGTAAAATTAGTTTGGTTAATATGCTCAACGACCTATTTATGTTCACAATAAAAGCTAATTTGACTGGAACCAACACCTTGGATTCCGAAACAGAATGAACATCCATGCCTAACCCAATAATCGAACCAGGCACCTTTGACATGCAAGGCCAAACAGCTAACACCCAGCCATCAAGTGGACCCTGTAAAGTTAAGAAAAATTGAGATGGCCTTTACCTCTGGAGATCTGATGCAATTTTCTATGAGATTCCTTAACTGAAGAACAGATCAAGTAAATAATTCTGTGTTGACTTCATATATTTATAGCTGAAGTTCCAAAGATATTTGTAAACACTTTTCATGTGCCATCAATCCAACCTCTTCACTGAGAAGAGTGCATATTGCACTTCAGCTTGTGTTCTAATAGAGATGTTACATGCCTGAATGCTCGAAAACACACGTTGCATTTATGTGGCTTTTGACCCGTGTGTATGAGCATGTGAGTTTGAAGGACATGCTTCCGCGTGAAGCCCTTCTTGCATATTGAACACTTAAAAGGCCGCTCCCGGGTATGTACCACACTATGTTGTTTCAGACACCAAGAGTGCACTGATGAATATGAACAAATATGGCACGAGTAAATTTTAACCCCTGGAGGATATTCCTGTTGCATGGTTTCTTTGTGAATATGTTCAACTGAACCAGACATTATGTCGCTTTGATTATAATGGATATTGTAATCTGTAAAAAAAAAAATTTTTTTTTAGAAACAGAAGTTTAGATTGTAATAGAAATTTAAAATAGCAGTGTACAGATTGAAAAATTTTTTATGCATATATATAAAATTTTCTAATCTTAATACACCTAAAACACATTATATAGTCATTTTAAGAGTGACCGAGCAAATTAAAAAATGAGACCCACATTACTTTAAAAAGCATTTGGTCATAAACTTAGATACATTTTTTAATCTATATATACTGATACTTAAAAGAAGGAATACTTGTATTCTTTGGTAAGATTTTTAGAGTAATTTTGGACGTCAAAAACAACAGATACACAACCTTCTTCTGAAAAAGATTATTTAAAATATTATAAAGTTCATAGGAACCTACAGAGGAATAATTACAATTCGAAAGAAATTAAGAAAAAAAAAACAAAGAAATCAATTGAAATGGAAACGAGTTTGCTATACAGGTTTTATTTTCAAGGAACATTTTTCATTTTAAATTATTTGAAAAGATAAGTTATGTAATAATAGTAATGCATCATTATGCAGTATTTACTGCAACACTAACATCCATAAATAACTTGTTGTAAATAAAACACACACACACATAAATTCAAAGGTTTATTATTATAATACCACAAGCTTAACTTTTACCTTTTTACTGGCACTATATTATATAGTTTTCCAATTGAACTTTGTTTATAATAGCTGAGCATTTTATAATAACATTTAAGCTGAATTTGTTGCTTTTCAATCAATAAATAAAAGGATTAAAAGAACAGCCATAAACTATAAACAAAGATCATTTTTTCATGTATCAGTTTTGAGCATTGTTTCATAACTTTTAATTGGTTTTTAGTGACAATGAATAAAGCATGTCACCAGAAAATACACTATCTAGTTTTGCTGCTTAAAAAATTTCAATCACAAGCAAACCATGATATAAATTACAATAGGTATTTTTTAAATGTAATGGTTAAGTATAGTATTGAACATATATTAATTATTAACAAGTATGGATAGAAAAACACATAAAAAAAAATAAGCATCAACATGAAAGAATATATTACTAGTAAAGGCAATGATCATTTAGATGTAAAACCATTGAAGTCATTTTTGTATTTGCTTTTAATTTGAAATTATTATAAATTATAAAAGTTTTGAACTAAACATTTCAGACCCAACTCAAACTTCTTTTCCATAATTATTTTATGCATTTATTTACAAGCACACAATTACTGCAAAAATAATGTGATGTTATTAATAATAGACAACAAATGTGAGATTAAATTACTTACATTATCCTTTTAATGTTACAAACAAATAAATGCTATACATTTATTCCATATAACTATTTATAATTTTGATAGTTACTACATATCATTATAATTCTTAAAGTATTTATAAAATGAGAAATATGACATAAAACAAATTGGACGACTAGGAAAAACACAAAGTAGAATTGACAATTAAATTTTATGAAGGTATGATGGATGAGATAATGGAGCATACAATGCTCAATCTTAGCTCTGACTATGAATTTGATTAAATTAATTGTATTTAGTTGTAATGTGTACGCACATGCTTTTTTAAATGAGTGCTTTGCGTAAAACTTCTAGTGCAGTAGTTGCACTTGAAAGGGCGATTTCCAGTGTGCACTAACTCGTGCCTTCTTAAATTGTCCATTCGAGTGGATGTGTATGAACATTTTGCACATCCAAAGACTTTAGAAGAAAAGTATCTGCTTTTTAAAGCTTCCATGTCATTGTCTTTTTCTGAAGGGGGGCAAAGAAACAAGGCTCCTAAAATTATACAAGAGATAAAGTAAAAAATAGTTTTTCATTAAAATAGTATAATAATTTTATATATTACATAAACTTTATACATTGCATAAAGAAAATAGATAAAAATTTTCATTTCATATCAAAATGAATTTTGATGGATTACAGATTGATAATAAACTATTATACAAATAATTCATTTAAAATAAATTACCTCAATTAAGCTTATATTAACAACAAAATGTATTGAAAGTAAAAATATGTAAACACTAAATGGATATTTTTTTAGTAAGTTATTCAAGATAGTATCTGAATACATTTTGTAAAATACAATACTACAAAATAGTTATATTAGTGAAATAACTAATATATAGAGTAAGGCTTACTACTTAAAAATATATCTAAAATAGAGATTTTATACATGTAACATTTATAAAAGGAAAAGTTGAATACAGTCAAACCTTGTTAACACAAAATTGCTTATCATGAAATCCTGTTTAATGTAAAGGAAAGTAGTTCTTTGTACATAGAACTTAACATTAATTTATTCGTTTAACAGACATTTTCGGTGGCCCCATCGACTTCATATTAACAGGGTTTGACTGTACTCAGTAACTATATATAATTAAAAACAAAACAAAAAACAAGCTTATTATTTTAATAAGATTACATCAACAATCAGGCTAAAAGAAAAAAAAATTATTAAAATTGACAAAAATGTAAACTAAATCACTAATTATTATAAATTTAGACAATATCTTTGGATCTTTTCTTCAAAAAAGATTTTATTTTGCCACTGTATTTACTGAATACATAAAAGCTATTTTATCTAAAAAGTAATTATTCATTATAAGTGAAATTCAATTTTGGAATAAAATAGTTTAGCATAAAACTTCCCTTTGGACAAACTCATTTGGCCAAAGGAAGGCCAACAAATTTGATCCCAAAATTGAACTTTCCTATGCAGCATCAAAATCAAAGTTTATTATACATGGCAAAAGTTTGGTCAAAATGTTGTACAGGAATGAAAATAGAAAATAGAGCAAGATCGACACATTTCAAGGTATAGACAAGAACACTTTCAAATGCTTCAAATCCTAGTTTATCTAGAGCACTGAAAAATAATCAGCTTTTTGATAAAAAATCTTTTTTTCTTTCTTTTTTTAAAACGATTTAAAATACAAATGAGGAAAACTTTTTCTAATTTAACTGTCATACAACATGTCTAAAAGTCACTTATAAAAGATTACAAATATATCACCTTGCTTGTAAATTAATAAAAAAAGTCAAAAAATAAAGTTCTGCGCGAGATACTGTAAATATTTATAATGAACAAAAAAAGTGAATCCTTCAAAGTGACATTTCTATGCATGATGCCAAAATTCAAAAAGGTTTCCCTCTCACTTAAAATTTTATTAGCATTTCTTCAACAAACAGAAGGATAATTTTAAGACTCTATAATTTGGATGAAAGCCAAATAGTATAGTTAGTAATGTGGTAAAATACAGACATAAAAAAAAAAGTATGCAAACTGAATTAAAGGTTATACCAGTCTGATGATTTAAAGGGGGGTACTTAAAGGTTAGATCTTTTTTGTGGGTCAAACATTAAACAACACTAAACAAATATAATTTTTTAACAAATAGTTTTTCATAATTAAGAAGGAAATATGCCTTTTTCCTTAAGGGCTCTGTCTACTTTGGATGAATGAAAAAAAAAGCTTTTTTTTTTTTTAGAATACTGTTATGTTTATTGATAAAAAACTTGTTAAACTTAACAAAAACATTCGTAAATTTAAAAAAATAAAATAATTATTGATTTTAGCCACTTTTTTAGTGTGAAAATGCCAGGTAAACAGGGGTCCTCAAAAGATTGCGCTGTTGAAAAAATCTCAGAAACTGATCCTTATCAAATTTTAACCACTTATTCTGTACACTTATCACTATATCCTGCACCAGAAATATTGCAAAATTTTAATTTTTACTATGTTTTTATGGCATACGTTTTTTTTTTTTTTTTTTGGTCTGCCATTTTTTTTATTTTTACGTATAAATTAATATTAGAGGTACGGGATATAGCCACTGTCACACTAAACCTAAAACTATTAAATTTTTTTTGTTTCAGATGGGCTGTTGTTCAGATTTTTTCAACAACGCACACCTACCTACTTTTTGAGGACTCTTATTTACCTGGCATTTTCACACTAAAAAAGAAGTTAAAATCAATATTTTTTTTTTTAGTAATTCACGAATGTTTTTGTCAAGCCTAATAAGTTTTATAACAATAAACATAACAGTATTCTTAAAAAGTGTGTAAAACAATAAAATAAGAACATTTTATTTGCAACAATGCAAACAGTAATTGCCACAATAAAATGGTAGGATTAATTTTAAGGCTATTTTTCTAAATATTTGTACCAGCTTGTTTTTTAATATACTTACAAAACAATGAATTAGCTTATTATAAGTAAGTGTTAGCTTATTATAAGTTAATGTATGATGCCCAGAGATTTCTTGAAAACTGGCCACATTTAAACAAAACTTTTTACATTATACAAAATATTTTTTAAGGTTAGTTTCATTACTAAATCTTATATTTAGAAGCATGGAAATATTGCCGATGTGTCTGGTTTAAGGCCCAAACAGAAAGTCTACATTCGCCTGACATACTTGCACAGGATTTTTGTATTCCTGTTAAAGATTTAAGTCGCACTCAATTATTACATTACATCTCTAAAATTCTTAGAACATTGCATTGTTAATTGCATTGCTTAAATCAGTAAAGGGCATCACTTGCAGTCAATTTGCTGTTTACTTGTGACAAAATACTAGTTATGGTTTACTGTTGACTGTGTCCGTTTGCTTCAGAAGTTTAAGATCCGTATTAAAAACATTACAAACTTATCTTAGGAGATTTATTAATTTAAGTGTATTTTACTGTGAAAGAGTAGTTAAATTTCTTGAAAAAGAAACTTTTGAAAAAGACAATTGATAGCATTTACATAAAAGAACTAACATTACAAATATAATAGTTATTATCTGGCGCCGTTAGCAACACGAGGGCTATAATGCACCGAAACATTCGTCATTTGACAAGCCAACATACATTTACAAACACCCATGCCTTACACGGGACTTGAACTCGCAACCTCACGGTCTAGAAGCTAACCACTATACCGTTTGGTCGACCAAATATAATAGTATATCTCAGTTTAATTATGTGGAAGAAAATATGTTTCTTAAGTAACAGTGAAAAGTTTCGATAATATTTTTAATACCCTTTATATAATAAAAGTTGCAAATAACAAAATTTAGTGTTTTTATAATGAAATTTAATGATTTTTACCATAGTAAAATACAAAAAGCAATAGTTCCAAAAAGATAAATGGCATAAAATATCAATTTGAAAGTATTGCAATACCCATAGACGTACATTTTTTAAAGTCCATATTCTCCCCCCCCCCCCTTTTTTTTTTAGTCTTCCAGAAAAAAAAATACGGTGACGATTTCTAACATAGTTTTAATAAGAAGCGCTAGCAATGCATTATATTGCTTTTGAAAAAAATTCTGCACATCAGCCAGGAGACAATTTGAAATGAAATGAGTAATGAAAATTTCAAAGCAATTGACATTTTCCTACGATACGAGGGCTTATATTCTTAGTCATATTTATTTTAAGTGTAAAAATTAAAAATCTTTCAACACTCTTTGAAAAAATAAAAGCTATATTGAAATAACACATTAACAGACAAGCCGAATGTAAACAATCTTAATAACAAAAACAAACTAGAAACTTAGAGAAGGAAGTTGAGTAGCTAAGCAGCTTCTTTTCTGGGTAGTTTTATAGGCTTGTTTTGTTGATGTCATAATATAGTAGAAAGCTCTATATAGAAGAGTACAAACTCCTTAGTTCATCAATTGTCATTGGATGGAGGCAAACACAGGGAAAGAAATTGAAGCAAAAATTGCTAAAAATGTGTTGTAACTTGAACAACTTTCAACTTTGTCGACAAAATATTAATAGTACAAACAATTCATGACTAGGGGTGTAGAACATCGCCCAACTTTCAATTACACTATATTACTTATGTGGATTTGTGTCCTTTACCGTTTTTATTTTTCCATCATTCGTTTAGAAAAAAATGGCCAAATTGGCGATATTTTGGTGATAATGAGGAACTTGCACAAGTGAGGAAAATTAATATTTTTTGTATTTTCTAGTGTTATCCGACGAATATATTTGAGCAGTGCAATTATTTTTTATCTTTATGCTTTCAATTAATCAAAAATCGAGTTTGAAATTAGCCGAAATCAAAGCAAAAGTCACGTGACCAAAAACCCCCGTGACGTGGTTATGCAGAGATAGAGTCGCAAAATAAAGGAGAAACCATATTTATTCCTCGTCTAAAACAGGTTTTAGACTGGTTCATTATCTGCGCGTTGACATTTCACATAAAAGTGAAAGCAACTGATTAAAATAAAAGTGGAATATTTTTCAAACAGAAAAATATCTCTATAGTTATTTCAAAAAGTACTAATGATATTCATTCTCGTTTATTATAGGACATTCAAAATTCCCGAAAAGCACTTAGGTGGTAAGGAGAGGTGAGGAGTATAAGGGTTTGAAAAACTTTCATAAAAAGTATTTATTTAAAATTAAGTACAAAACAAGAATTTATTAATAATAAAACATTCACGATTTTTTTTATATTTTTAATTGATCAAATACAGATAGAATCATCCACAAACAATAAGAGCAAAGTTTCCCTTCAAAATAGAACATGTAAAACGTATAAGAATTTTAAATTTTGGATTATATTTCAGTTACTAAAGCATTTCATTCAACAAACAATTCTAGGTCATTAAAACTGTAATGCATATTTGTACAAATCGGATTACTCCTTAAAATATATTATCGTTAGAGATGTTCGCAAAGTAGCTTTTGTTAGGAAGGTTGCGTTTGTGACAGATAATCTGACTCCATTTGTATTAAAATATTTAATAAAAAACTAGGTACAACATTATAATAAAGAATTAAGGAAAAGAATATACGACACATTCGTCCTCTCTGAAATCGCGGTGTAGTCTAGTGGTTAGTTGATATGCAGGTTTTGCTCTATGTTATAAATATCACGTGCAGAGAGCGTGGGAGCGTACTATTCCTTGCTTGGGGCTGTGCACGTGATCGTTTGGTTGCAGTGGCCCTGCAGGTTTTTTTAGTAATTGCTGAAAAACATGATTTTTTCAAGATTTCAACCTTATGCGCATGTTCAATTTCGATGAAAACCTTAATGGTAAATCCTATATGACCACCAGTTACCCCTACACCAAATTTGAACATCGTAGGTCAATTTGTTCGGGAGTTATGCTGGCCACGTACCCACAGACAGGCATTTTTCCTTGACCACTTTTTTGAAGTCAAGATGTTTTAAAACGTGGAGACAAGAAAACTATTTTTTTTTTTTTTTTTTACCAAAAGCAATATTTTTTTAATCATTCTGTGTTAACATATGGGTAATTGAAAGTAAAAAACACTGTTGATTCCGGCCAATCCATAAAAATATCCTCAGACGCTTAGTATTGGGCGATATTAGTAGTATTGGGCGCGCTTAGTATTGGGCGACGCTTATATTGGGCAGAAATCAAAAAGAAGAAACTTACGAAACACATCATGCAATTTTTGTATGACCTTTTGTATATTTTGGGGGATCGTCACTTGATTAACGAACCAATACATGAAGGGACGGGATCTTTTCATTGTGTCAGTACAAATAAATTTACTCATACATTTTTTAAATATAAATCTTTATATGCATTGCCAACATTTAATTGCAATTGCACATAAAAGTTGACAATGCATATAAAGGAGATGCGCGAAAAATGGCAGTGCAATGCGTGGGAAATCAATGCAAAATGCATGACAAATTAATTTTGAGCTCGCATAAATTTTTTATCATGTTTTTAACCATTACAAAGAAAACCATAGACTCCTTGCATTAACTAACTTTTTTCTCATAAAACTTGATGGAATGCATTGTCATCAACAGCAAGTATATCTGCTGAGTTTCGGCTCAATTGAATGACGGCAATTGTGTCCTCCGAAACGGCAATAGAAACGTGTGTAAAAGCGGCCTTTTATAGTGATAGCTATTGAAACTTGATAGATCAGTTGTCATTGACAATGCATTCCAATTGTTAAGTTTCAACTCGATTAAATGACGGCAGGTGGATTAATTAGTCCTCCGCAGTTTCGCAAACACACAAATAAACAAAATCGAAGTTGATGTAAAGGATTTTAAAAGGCAACAGTAGCATTACCTTGGAATTTGTTTATTTTTCCGGTTACGAGGGTTACAAAGTATTTATTTCATACTTGTTTGCAGCCTTATTTTTAGAATAAATATGAACTGTTTCTAAATGAGCCAATTCTTATAAGGCAAAGTTTTCAGGAGAGCAAAAAGACAGCACATTGTTTATAAAAAAGGTGCCAAAAATTCCGTTTATCTTTTTTAGGTTTGTGCATTAATTTGTAAAGTAAAATGATAATTTCTTTTCGTGGTTCAGGTTTTGACACAACAGCTTTTTTGAAAATTATTTTTAAATTGCGTATTAGAGTTATCTATTCTCTCACTAAAAGTCAGACATTTTAGGAAATTTCCCTATTTCAAAAGTTAACTGAACAATCCTATACTTATAATGTTCCAAATCCTTTTAGTACATGATTAAGAATAATTTATCCGCGTAATGTCGTCCTTTTGAAATTAATGCCAAATAATTAAGGTAATTTAATTGTTAAGTAAAATTACTACTACTTGTTAAAATAAAAAAAATTAAAAAATTACTTATAAAATTAAAATTTTACTTATGGTTATCACAAAAAAATTTCACCATAGCGGATTTATTTTCGCTTAGAAAACCAGTCAGGTATCGTCTTATCTTAAGCATTCATGTTAATATATTTAGAACAAAATAAAACAATCAACTAACACAGCTTAAATTAAAAATATAATTATCTTTAAAATAGTATCAAACAGGCAGGCTACAGATATTTGCAAAGTTAAATTTTATTTCGACTAGTGTTTTCAAAGGCATCATTTCACGATTTTATTTGGAGTTTTAATTTTGGCTTTAATTCTTGCAATACGTATAAAAAGTTGAAATTCTCAGACTAAATATGAACAAATCGGACTAAATATTATCCCCCCAAAAAACACTTTTGAAAAGTAGAAGAACCACCAACCTCAAAAACACAAAAAAATTTCTTACAATAAAAAAATCATAAACATGATGAAAATTGTCAGCCACAAACATAGTGATATAAAAAATGGCCAACCTCTGATTACAACTCTCGGTTGTGACTCGCTTAAGAATGTATGCTTACTTAGTTTATTTTTAAAATTTAAGTTCTGCTCCCATAAAAATTTACGCTGCTTGAGGTTGGCGCCCGTCATAGGAATATTAACAATGCTTGCGTTTAAACTAATTTATGGCTGTTTGCACGAATATTCGAGTTTACGATTTCATTTGGATGGGTAGGAAATACAAAGTGATGTAAATCTTCATGTTCATGTAATTTTCAAAATAGTATAGAGAAACTGTGCTCAAACGCTCGCATTTGAATCGTTATTAAGAATTTTTTAAGTAGGAAACTGAAGTGCTTGTGGTAAGCTTTTGTTTGGTTGATACATACATTTTAGAAAGTTTTTATTGTGTGTGGGGGGTTTTAGAGGTTAGTAATTAAGACGGGCGCCAACCTCAAGCAGCGTAAATTTTTGTAGGAGCGGAACTTAAATTTTAAAAATAAACTAAGTAAGCATACATTATTAAGCGAGTCACAACCGAGAGTTGTAATCAGAGGTTGGCCATTTTTTATATCACTGTGTTTGTGGCTGAAAATTTTCATCATGTTTCTGATTTTTTTATTGCAAGAAAGTTTTTTGTGTTTTTGAGGTTGGTGGTTCTTCTATTTTTCAAAAGTGTTTTTTGGGGGGATATCATAACTTTTTTTAAACACTGTCGACTTCTCTTTTTTGAATTTGTCCGTTTCATCGTTTTTCTATTTATCACCTATGGTACACCTGGTATCAGGGATATTCATAATTCTTCAAACTGAGTTCGACGATACCTTACATGCAATAATTATCTTTAAAATTGATAAACCGAAAGTGGTACCAATAGCATACCTGGTACTTTAAACATTCATAATTCATCAAAACAAAAGTCCAACATGCTATATTTATCTTGGAAATTGATAAACCGAAAGTGGTACTACCTATGCTATACCTGGTACCTTAAACATTCATAATTTTTCAAGACAAGCCCAACGACACCCAACATGCCATATTTATCTTCAAAATTGATAAGCCAGAAGTAGTACCACCTATGGTACACCTGGTACCATGAATATTCATAATTTTTTAAGTTGAGTTCAATGATATCTTACATGCCAAAATCTACTTGAAAATTGACAAAATGTTTGAATGCGGACTGCAGTAACCATCAAAATCGACCACGAACGAGTAATAGAAACTTGTGTACGGCAACTCAACTCCCAAAACTTAAAGAAATACTTTGCCATCGACAAAGAGCCTGTCTGCCAAGTTTCAGCTCGATTGGTTAGTTTGTACGCACAACGACCTATTTTAGTGCATAAATAACGACTAATCAGTCCGGGACCCACAGCTTAACTTGGATTCCGAATCACAACGAACATCCACACCTAACCCAGGAATCAAATCCGGCACCTTTAACATACATCCCACTGAAAATTTATTCTAATAAATTGTTACAAATAAATATTAAAAGTTTTTTACAGCCTAAATATTGCGGTATAAATTATTTTTATACCGCAATATTTATTTTTTATACCGCAATATACCAAGCATTATTTTGGTCCACATAATAACCCATTGATATTTGACAAAATTTAAAATATTTTCTTAATAACAATTTTAAAATTCACTATGAAATTACAGTTTTGATGATATTTGATTCTACGATTTCATTTTACAACTGAAAGTTAACAAAATCAACAAATTTTTAAAAACGAATGACATTTTTGCAAATTCCATTAGCCAATAGCAAATGCGTGGTTCATTTAGTTCTATGTAAGGAATTGACTGTGACGTCAGCTTGCATAACCTCCACATTTATAGTTTGTATTCAGTCCATAGTATCCACTGATCTCTACTACAACTTCTGTCTCTTCAAAAATTAAATTATTTCAATTTTAAAGATGTTATAAGCCATATAGTTATAGTCCAATTCGTTCTGCCTATATTTTAACGTTACGTTCATTCTCACTTAAGCCTAACATGTCGGAAAAACTAACTTCGAAATGATAGCAAACCTGTTTGGCAACTTTTGGCATATATATCTGAGCCTCAATTACAAGCTGATCGCCTGTATCTGTCGCCAAATTATGAAATAAAAAAAGTGGTTTTAAATTAATTAAAAATAGAAAGAATTATTTAATGAAGTTCAATCCAGCGTAGGATTTTAAGTTGAAACATTCCCCATCCTATAATTCAATCCGTTTGAAGATCTATAGCTTAGTTAGGGCTGGTTGTTTGTCTAAATTTTTACATCAAAATCGGGCTAGAACTCGTTTTTTTATTTCCGTTTTGGAAATTTCAATATTTTTTTTCTTCATTGTCTTTTATTCTAGGTACACAATTTTTTTTTTGAAAGATATCACCGAGACGAATCCATGGTATTTTTTGTATAATTATGTGAAGTTTCGTAAGCACGCTAGAAAATAGTCAATTTCGGCTTTTTCGCTGGAAGTTGTGCAGAGAATAGATACTTACTGTCGTTTCTGCCTTTTTAAGGTTGGCAGCGAAACGACCGTTTCGTCTGATCAAACACGTCCGATATGTCAAATGAAAGGTCTCGTTGCGATGAGTTCCTTTGTAAAATTTCAATTGGAAGTTACTACCAGAGGTATTGAAAGTCAATTCGCAATTATTTAAAGCTAAATTATGCATGTTACAGAAATATGCCTTGTTGCGTGGACGGGTTCGAAAGATTTGACGCCAAAGCAGAACAAAACTTGCAGAAATTTATTTCAATATAACTCTTCACAGATTTCTTTACAGCTCCAGAACTTCTCGTTCTAGTAGACAGAATACAGCTCTTTTCACGATAATAGAGCACAAAACAGCAGTTAAAAACTTGACAACACAACTGCTAAATCGCCGCAAAAGACAATGCAATACAGTTCGCTTTAGAACTAATCAGTAATTCCAGTCAACTAATGGACTCAGCTAACAACTAACTCAGTGACTCAAAATCAGTCAACTACTAACTAACCCTACTCACGGCCGCCCTTATATAGGAGTGGTGAATCTTCGCGAAACTTCCAGAGAGAGAAATTTGGAGAACTTTCCAGATCGTAGTCGAAAAGTCCTATACATGTACATGGGATACATGTACCTATACATGTACCGAAAATGTCGCCAAATGGTCGCAAAGTTAAGCGACATTTGGAGATTTCTCGCCGAATTTGGCGACAAAAATTAGTCGCCAAAACCATCGCCAACTTGGCTCTATCTCGCCAATTTGGCGATATTGCCATTACCATAATGTTAAATGCCCTGCTCCATGTAAAACTCGCTTCCTAGCGTTACCTCTGTAAAACTCGTTATCAAGCATCAAGAGGCTCACTGCAGGGAAACAAACTAAAGGCGAACTATTGCACTGCCTTATGCAAAATGTACCTAAATTTTCCTATTTACAAAATTAATACAACGAAATATTTACAAATATACAAAAATTCGTAACAGCCTTATATCTGATTGAAGATCTCTATAGGATTAGTAGAATTACATAAAATTCAACGAGGACTATTTGACCAGAAAAGTGCTTTCATTGCAACTCTGGAGGAAGTTTACTTCTTGATTACAAATAGATATATAGGAATAGAACTAGGATTTTTATTAACAAGTTTTCTCGGAAAGTGTTTTAGTCAAACTCGCCAACTTGGTGACATTTTAATAAAATATCTGTTTTCCACAACCAAACCACCCTAAGTCAGATTTGGGCAACTTTACAGTAGAGTAGAAAAAAAAAAAGAAAAAAAAAAAAAAAAAAAACACTAATCCTACTATATAAATGAAGTGTTGAGCGCCAGAACGGATCTTCCACATTTTTCTTATTTTCCTAGGTGAAGGCAGTTTCAATGCTCGTTTTATTAAAACCATTCACGCCAGGGCTGATTAAAAGTGGTCAACTGATGATGGCTAGCTGATCGCTTCCTTGGCTGGATCATTTTTTTTTCCTTTTCTTAATCAAATTTTAGGCAATAACGTCATTGAATGATAGGTCAGAAAAATCTGTTTGGAACTTTCACTTTTATTTCAAGTATTTATAAAAGCTCAGAACTACTTTGCATAAAACCTTGAAATTCAGTGAGTAGGTACAAAATGATCACTTAATGAAATGACATAAATTAAAAACTCGAAAATAGCGTCTATTATAAATGAAAATCAAAAAGACCATTGTAAGTGGAGCCAATGCATAGGCATTGATGAAAGGATTTGAAATATAAAATAAAGTACATTGGATGCCATTTTCGAGTTTTTAATTTATGTCATTTCATTGCGTGATAATTTTCGTACTTACGCACTAAATTTCAAGGTTTTATATAAAGTAGTTTCTAAATGAATTGGGAAGGAAGATTGTAACATACCGAGGATAAGGAATGATCCTTACTAGGAGTTATCCTTAAAACAAATCATCCCAAGTAAGAAGAAATTGTCTCACAAAATTATAGAAGAAAGGCAATGATAAAAAAAAAAAAAAAAAAACACCCAGTACTGTAGCGCTCATAATTACAATCACAAATACAAGTTATTCACCTTTTTCCAAAACGCCCTGCGTAAAATATAATAAAAGTAATTTCATTGCAAATAAAAAACTAGTGTTAAGTCTTTTAGTTTGTGAGTGGGTTGTACATCTACAAAATGCGTTGGCTTTCTAAGTTACGTGTGATAAACCCACCACTTAAAGTTTCGGTAAGATAATGGTGTAGAGGTGCGAGTAATTTTTGACGTGCTTGATCGACGAAGTGTGTTTTGTATACTTTGAATACGTTGGAGAAGCATTTTGATAGACAAATATAATTACCGTATTTTTAAAAGTTTGAGGTGTTTATTCAAAATTTTGTGTTTCCTCTGACCAACCACATCTGAAATGCTGTACATCAATGTTTAATGTAACTTTATTTACCAACAGATTTGATTGTGTTTAATGGAAAGTGTTTAAGGACATATTTACATTATATGTACTTGCACAGCAAATGAAATTAAGTCTAGAATAATGTAAAGCATTGTGGAACCTTATTATCACATGGTCGAAAGTATTTTATAACAGTTTAACATCAACCTCCAATCTTGTCGATACTGGATGGGTAACATGTGAAAAAGCCTTGGAATATAAAAAAATGTCAATATAAAAATGAATTGTGATTCAACTTTGTGCTATTCATTTTAATTATGCGGCTAAATTATAAATAAGGCTAAATCAGATTAACAAACATCTTTGAGTATTTGGTATTAATATTAAATAACGCAGTTACCTTCTAATTGGAAGAAAGCAGAATAAATAAACCTCTTAAAACATCTAATCATGATTAAACTAAAAGTTTTGCACCCAGTATAATTCAATTAAAAAGGTTGGACATAAATCAGTTAGGAAAATATATTATATACAATGCATAGTTAGATAGCGCAATACAGCTTCATTGCCCAAATTTGCATTCACCCTGTATACTAAAGTCTGGAAAAGTGTAATCCGTATGTACTATGCACCCTGTGGTTGTTTTGTACGGTATAAGGGGCTTTTCTCTTATTAGATATGCAAATGTGGATAAAATCTGGAATGTTTTCCATATGAATTTTAGAAATACTCCACTTAGTTTATTTCAAAGAAGTGTTTTCTTTGTGATGCCCTTCTATGCCATACCATTCGATACAATATACGGTAAATAATTAGTTATATTTACACGTATAAAGAATAATATTCCATCTGGAGAAAACCAGGACACAGTATAGACACTCTTGCTTCTTGGAATATGAGCGAATGCTAAAGTACTGCTCTATTCACTTAGCTTTCTGTTGAATAGTTATGTGTAAAACGCATTTTATAAGAAACTTTTTTTCACTATCCAAATTTTTTATCGTGTCTATCATAGACTTTATCTACCTCTTTTTGAGGGGTAACCAGAAAGTTTCCGTGTAAAGAAAGTGTTTTCAATTAAGCTCTAGGATTTTTCCTATATTTCGCTGAAGAAAAAAAGACGTCTATTTTAGAACTTTCTTATCCCATATGTAGCATGTCATCAATAGTTTTTGTTAATCTGTGAACTACGCATGCCGAAATATTGATTTTTGAATAGTTCATGATTTGTGCAAAATACTTTTACACGGAACTCATTGTTAAGTATATAGAAATCTTGTTTTTATTTTATTTTCTAGGTAATTGATTTATCTACAAATTGTGTTTTTTGTATAAATTCAAAATTCACTTAAAGAAGGAGTAATAGTGATAGGTGGACGGGAAAACTGCATTATCAGGCTGATTATATTACATAATTATGGCGCAAAAAATATAAGCACCATATAGTACTGAAGCACTACGACATTTGGAAAACAGACATATCCACATTTTTAATTTTTTTAAATAACAGCTTATTTATAGTAAGTAATGTAAAAAGATATGTTGATGCTATGAGATTTACAAATCCATTATTTATTTCGAAGTTCTTGGACCTATCAGCTACTGTCGTGGGGTATAATAGTAAGATCACTCTGCCTGAATGATTGTAAACCACAAACTTATTCTTTTTAAATTATTTACTTTTACTCTGTTTCTTATTCATCCATAAATTCATAACAAAACACTTTAAAGTTGTGCGCAAAGGAGAGTCTGGCCTATAAACTCCTCCCGCTGGTCGCGCTCCTGTTCTCATTGAAATTATGCAAATAACCACGAAGCGCTTCTTTTAAATTGGTAACCATAAACCTTGATACTCAGCTACCACAGCGCTTCCTTTAAAAATGGAAAACCTCATTTTTAATTTCATAAAACATTTTTCAGTGTTAAATATATGTGCATTTTCATTTTCGTGTGTTACCTTGAAAAATTCAAAAAAACTTTGTGAAATAGTCTAAAATTAAAAAAAAAAAAAAAAAAAAAAAAAAACTTCCAGACACTATTCAAATTAAAGCATCGAAGTTTCCCCGCATTTTATCTCTTTTTTTGCAACACATTCGTATTATTAAAACTAGCTTTCTGCCATCAATAGACACTAAGCAAGCTCTCAAAATTGAGTTTAATAAGGATATTACGTCAATTAAATAGGCAGCTTGAACTTCCTGCTTTTTTGCATTTATAAGCTTTTTGATTCGTAAAAGGTGTTAATTGAGTTGAGGCAACTCGCTTTCTGATGAAGTGATGACGTATTATCGTAAGGGAACCGAAAATGGAAATTATATTGCCGAAAAAAGAATTGTTAGGTAATCTTATTCAAATTTAAGAGAAACAGAATAGCATTTCAACTTAGCTCCTGTAGGGTTTCATTTTTCAGGGTTTTATAAACTTGTTTTTTAATTTATGATGAAATTTTATAGTTCATGTCATGCTACAGTTTCGTGATAATAATGAAAAAGATCTCCAGTTAAAAGATACGTACAAAATTAAATTCTGTAAGTTTCTTTGGTTAAAATAAGTGGATGGTAAAGATTTTTCTAGTCTATATATATAGTACACCATGTTAACTTTGTGACACTTTTTCAGGTTTTTTACATTTCCTGTCCTTTTAAGATTAAACTAGAGTACTGAAACTATGGTGCCTTATGTTTTATTTTAAAATATGAAAATGATTGTAGTCTAGAACCAATGATATCCATGTAAAAAAATGTCATCTTTGTTCCAATCTTATGAATTGGGGTAAGTTTGGGACAGTGTTATTTTTGCTTAGAAACACTAGGAAAAATCAATCTACCACAATGTCATGATTGATTGCCATGCAATTTTACAAATTACAGTAATAGTTCGAAAATATTACGATTTCAAAAAACATGATTGGTTAAAAGGATAAACAAATTTTGATAGGAAAGTAAGAAACATTTTAACGTAAATTAACTACGCGATTAAATTCAAAACTTATTCGTAAACAGTATTAGTTCTTAAACTTAGAAAAATTTTCTTCGGTTAATTTGAGAAGGCTGGGTAATTTTATGGATGATTCCATTCTTCGTAAAAAAAAACTTCGACAGGCTTAGCGACCATTTCCAGTTTTGAGCAGACTTCATAGCAGAGATGAGTACTTTTTAGTCTTTTTTTTTTATCTCCATGATCTGTCTTGGGTAAAGCTTACCCTCATATCTCACAGAAAGTAGTCAGTAGTCACCCATCATAAAGTTATGGAGGGAACTTGAAGATTGTTGGGAATGCATTGATGGAAAGGGCTAATCTTCCGAAACTCTGAAAAGTTCGCTCTCGTAATAGTCTTGTGAAAACTTAGCACTCACAATATCGTTGCTATCAATATATTTTAAGTAGTCTGATTTGTATTTGGTTAAAATAAAAAAATAAAAATCTTGTTATTCAAACAAGTCAAATCATGTGAATAAATGAGGGAGAACGGGGACAGTTCCTAGGTAGCACAGAAATATTGACCAATGTCGAAAACATGAATTCTGAAAGATTGGTCAATTCTGATCAAACTTGAGTATCATTGCAAAATAAACGTTTTATTTTTCTTCTTTTTTTTTCTAAATAAACATCACGTCAAAAACATCACAAAACATATTTTTTTCCCTCTGTTCTTTCTTATAAATAAAATATTTCAATTTTGTATCTGTGCAAAACACCCAGTATATTTTGTCCAGCTTTGGACGTGATTGGCCAATACCAGTATTCAATAACTGATTTACAACGTTTCACATCGGGATTGGTCAATATCACGTGATATAGTCCAAAGTTGTTGTGCTACTGGGGTCAATCCTGGTAGGCGCTGTCATATATTATAAAATATTTCAATAATAATATTACTTATATCCCTCCCTCCGCAATAATATATCAATTTTGTAACTGGGATTCTACAAGAATTACATGTTTGAATATAGTTTTACAAATTTAATGTCAGTTCTATTTCAAAATAAAAACACACAAAAAATAACAATAACCTGCATCACTAATTTTTGAATAATAAGTTCCCGGATACTGTTGTTTCCTAAGTTTTCACATATTGATGATATAAAAGACCCGGATTGTACCTTTTCATTGCTTCTATATCAACTGTTTCGTTAAAGAATACCATTTCCTTCCGTCCAATTAAGACGGTGTTCTGAATTTCAGACACAGCGGGAAATTCCTTCCTCTTGGAAACTCATAATTAACGAATCAAGTTCATTCTATGTTAAGAAAATTCTACATCGATTCAAGAAAGAATTATATCTTATGTTGTAATAATATTTCAGGTTGCGTATTTTTAACGTGTAAAAAACTTAGCTACGATTAATGCAAAATTTTATTATTTGAGTTAACCCTTGCATCCTGATTTGCATGAAATGTATTAACTATACAATAATGTTCTACATAATAACCATTCAAATCAAAACAGTTTTTATTTGAAACCTAATTTTTTTTAATAAATATATTTTAGTTTTAAGTTTTCACAAAAACATCTTATTTTACAATTATAAAAGAATAATTTTATACTGGTAAAAATATAAAAATGTGATTGAAGGAGTGGGTAAGGAGGAAAATCAAATCCTTACTCCACAACAATGTTTGCCTTTCCGCTTCGTTAATTGAATTGTAACAAAACAACATGTACAGAACATCATCATTGATTCGGTGACCTCTTTGAGAAATCTTTATAAATTTCGAGTTAATTTGATAAACATTTTAACTTTCAAAAATCTTTACAAATTTGTTTTTAATTTATTCCTCGTAACTTCAATAAAAAAAAATGACTCTTAAAAGTGTTTTGAAAAAAAAAAAAAAAAAAAAAAAAAAAAAAAAGTGTACTTTAACTTTTGCATCCTTAATGAGTAACCAAATGTATATAGCAATTTTGTTTGTAACAAAAATATATAAATATTTTTTCATATGCGTAGCATAATAAAAAGTCTCAGGAATTATGTTTTATTTCTGTAGTCGGTTTGTATAATAAGTAAAGGTAACTGTAACGGAAAATAATGTTTGATGCAAAGGTAACTGTAGTGAACTGTAATGTTTTAAGAAATTGTAACTGTAGTGAACTGTAATGTTTTAAGAAATTGTAACTGTAATGAAAATAATGTCATAACAGAAAATAATGTTTAAATAATGTTCATGCATGGAACTAGTTTCGTGGAGTCAAGTTAAGCATAGACCTAATTTATTCCTAAAAAATTGAATTCAATACTAATTAAAGTACAATTAAGTTAAATTTTTAACCTTCCTACGCATTTCGCGTACAAATTGGAACAGATGCCCTTATGCTCAGGGCTGACGCTAACAGTTCCACAGCCCCGGGCAAAAAGGTAAAAATGCCGCCCCTTCATAACAAAATTAAAAGAGATAACCTAAACCCTTCCGGCGCTTAGTAGTACAGTAAAACGTGAGCAAAAAAATTGGTATTAAAATTGTTGAAGTTTTGGTTTGTCAAAATACAAATTTCTTGATTTATGATTTTGGCACTAAATTGAAATTGTAAAAAATTCTTTTATAGCACTTTGTATGTGTGCATTTATTTAAATAATGATAAAAAGGGTCATTTTTTATTTTATACACTTTTAAGCGGGAGTTTATTATGCTTGTGAGGGTTTCCTTGAAATATTTTAATATTTGTATCTATATTACTCTGTATTTTTGGTTCGGTTTTGGATTTGGTCTTCAATACATGAAAACTCAACTCATCTTTTAAAACGTGTTTTTATTTAAAAACTACACACCTCAACCTTTTTATGTCGTTCTCATGCTTGAGGATTTTTGAAGTGAGTGGGTACCTATACTTAAAAGTTCGTAAAACATATTAAAAGTAAATTTTATTACAATTCCACTTATTAATTTTTCATAAGTATTCAAATGAATCTTGGTTTAATCATTCTTTTCATAAACTAGATAATTTTTCAGCCCATTTGCAGCCTCCTAAGGTTGCCGCCCGGCTTGCCACCCCCAGCATCGGCCCTGCATATGCTTCATCTTGCAAATTTTATCCCATGCTTAACGTTGGAACTTATGTTTTGAATTTGCATTAAACTTTGTATATTTATTTCAGCCATTGGATTCTAAAATTAAATTTACTTATATATAAAAGGGACTAACAGCGATTTCAGTGTCTCAAGAAATTACCATGCACCTTCATTTGTTCAGATTTCTGATAGATGCCGGTCAAAAAAGGAAACACATACTTAAATTTAATTGTTATAGGAACTGTCACTAAAAATCTGCTTTTACCCAGATTTTTATTCCAGATACTAAGCAAGTACAATTTGGTTACATTTAATGACTGAAATAGCCCCTTTGTAACGATATACAACACAAACCCTTTAAATTTAGATATTTTTATAAATTAAAGTGTCGCCATGTTGAGGAGTTTGGTAACAACTTTGGCGGGAAAACTTGTCACCGATTTTCTAATTTCTAATCACATATCTTCAAAATTGTGCCCAACAAATTAATTTCTCATATTAAAGAAGCCTTCTCGTAACTGACTTAAAAGCACCAATCAAATTATGACGCTCTTCTGGTATAGTTTTATGTGTGCCTACAAAGCTTATCGCGACATTCAAACTGATTTATGACTTTAGCATTTATATATTACAAGTTGGCATTTATGATATTTGCGGTTGAATTTTAGTTTGGGAATTTGCTTTAATGAATTCATTTGACATACCATACATAGAGTGTAGAGTGTGTAGTTTTCCGAAACTTTACACGAACTGAGCGTTTGTAGAAGCACTATATTAGTGTAGTATAGAAGCTAAAACTTGCTCTAGTGAGTTCATTTGACAAATCAGAAATGTCTGTAGGAGTTGTAGTGTTTCGGAAATTCTAACCTTGAACGAACAAAACATTTGTAGAAGCACTACTTTAGTGTAGTGCAGATACTAAAACCTTCGATATCCCCTGAATGATGGTCACTTTGGACTTAAAATAACGTCAAAAATGGTGTTTTACTTTTACCCCTAAATTTGCATTCAATCAATAATAAAATCGCATATAACTTTTTATATTAAGTAGCCCACCTAATGGTTGTGTGGTGAGAGATCTGGCCTGGCAAGCCAAATGTGCCGGGTTCGAGTCCCAGGTTTGGCATAGATGGTCGTTAGGGTTCGGAATCCACATTAAGCTGTAGGTCCTGGCCAGATTACCTGTCATTGTGCATAAAAATAGGTCGTTGATCAAACCAACCAATCAATCATATTAAGTAATTAATTTTGATTTCTGAATAATTTTCCTATCCCTCTAGAATTAAAATTAGAAGAGCAAGGAAATAAAAAACGTTCTTAGATAATGTTTTGGAATGTGCAAGTAGTGGTCACGTTGCTGCAGTATTCTAGGAATAACAGTTATGAAATTGTTTCTGGTTTTATTTTTATTGATTCTGATATTCTGTACTGTTATTGTATTTCGCGGAATATTAGGAAATATCTTGTTGTGGTTTGTTTATACAGAAATAGTGTTTATTTCAATATAATTGAAGACACGAAAAACGCCACTCATGCATTGCTTCTTTTTTATATTGAAAACCCTGAGGGTTAATCAAAAATATATTCCCAATGTTTTAATCAAAAGCTGCCGAATAATTCTACGCATTTATATCCAGAGACCTAGTTCATGCTATTTAAATGAAAGTAAATTTATCAACCGACTATCTTTTTCATTAAAGAAGGTTTGTATTATTTTAAACGCAGTTCATACGGGGTTATTTTAGTTAATATGGCTTGGTAGTAGGATGCTAATTTAAAATAGATTATATTCATGCCAACAAGAATATCATTTGTATTACTAAGACTATTGTTATGACAAGCTGTTTATGAATTTTGTGGTTGATAATAACAAGTTTTTTTTATAAATAATTTTAGTTAAGAGTCGATATCATGCAAATTTATCTCCGAAAAAAAGTTGACAAGTTTGAGTTTTCACGAAGACGAATGATATCTTATCGCTACTTAACAAATTTGTAACTAGAAGGAAGCTTATCCAATCAACCCTGAATTTGAAAATCATCAGTGGCCATTTGTAAACTATCATAAAGAAAACTTAGTTAACATCTGTTACTTTTTAGTCATTCTAAATCGTACTTGGTAAACTATTTACGTAGTGAAAGAATTTTTTTTTTATATATATAAATGTTGAAACTAAAGTGATATTCATGTATTTTTGTTAGAATTTTGGTGGTATTACACACACGTTAAAAAAAATCGATTTTTTTTTTATTCTTAAATAATTTTTACCTTTCTAGTATCTAAAATTAATTTGCAACAAAACAACATTTTCTGATTATAATAAATGAAAATGAATGTTTAAGAGGACCTCCTTTTCACCCCATACTTCATTATTTCACCAAAATATTTGCCGAAGTATTATTTTAAATCTTGAGATTTTTTTTTTACCAGGTGTAACTACAATAATAAAGATTTTTAACTGAATTTGAAGGGAAATAACTTGGTGTTTTCTTTATTAATAATTTTCTTAAGTCTTTATGGCTAGCTTTTAAAAACTTTTTAAAGTATGATAAAAAAAATCACCTAATTTTTTTTACAAAATTTTTTAATGATAAAAGTAATGAAAGCATTTTTTTGTTATATATGGTGAAAAAAATTCATATGTTTTAAAACAAGACTTCATATGTTTTAAAACAAATTCAGGAGTTTTAAATAAGACAGATATTATGACCAAAAAGAAAAAAGAAAAGAAAGAAACATTATATCAATGGGAGAATCCCTCTAATTCCAATTCGTATTCATTAATGCCGTTCTTATTACTACCAATCTATGGATTGATTATATTTTTTGAAGTAATTAAAATTTCTGTCACAATCCCTAAACATTATTGCCACTTGATAAAATAACAGATCTTAAACAAGTTTTGAAGGATTTATCTCTTTTGAATTAAATTAATTGTAATTGCTATCCGCTCAGTATGTTGGTTAGGCTCAAAGGGAGAAAATGATCGTTAGGGAAACAAACTGACCACAATGTGAAGTGGTCGGTGTTTATTATCACGGCTCGGCCTAGAAAACTATTTACGTCCGAAAGTCTTAAACGCGTTTTGGTCAATTTTTCATTTCGCTCAATGAGCGTTTTAGTCTGGGAGTCCAACTTATCCGTATCAAAAACTTTTCTAGAGGTATAAGTTAAACTTATAATTAATCTGTCTAGTTGATTCGGCTTCGTATGTATTCAAACAAAAATGCTTGGAAGAAAATTATGTCTGGAACAAAATGTTGCCTACGAGGAAAAAATTGGACAGAATCAATCTGTTTTGGTCAAGATATATTTTTTATACAATATGAGTTTTAATAGAACGACCATATTAAAACGATAGGTATTTACTCAATTAAATCTGGTGGATCAGGAAAAAATTTCTTTAACTTGTATAATAGGAGGACGGGTCTTTTTAATTGAATAATTATTTTGAATTACTTGATGACAAATTAAAATTATTATTTCCTGACGAGATGCAGAAACTCCATCATGCTAGTTGAATACACTCTGCCTTTATAAATAGATTAATAAATTATTATTTTGATGTTCTGAGAAAATCATTAATCATAAAATCTGACTTGATTGTCGACCGCGAGATGAAGTTGTTCAAAAAGAAATAAAGAGAAACGGACACACAACACTCACGATAAATTTGCAATGTTAAGTTTCTCTGACTTTAATAATAAACTAACTCCTCCAGATCTAGTCTTGATGAACTCGAGACAATTTGGATAATTTGCGGTAAACCTCCCCGCCGTTGAATTTTTCCTTTTGAGACCCCGCCGATTCATTTTCTCTTTGCGCAATTATCTCAAAACCAGTTATTTACAGTATTAAATGGTAATATGTTTCAATTAATCATGCCTTATACTCTTTCTTAGTTTCAAACAAACCAATGTTAGAAAAAGACAACATAATTGCGCCCAAGGAATATCGATGAAATTTTTTGGTATTGTAAGAAGAAAAATCGTCTAAGTATGTAAATAAAATAATAAAGTTCCGATAAAAAATATCGTCTGCTTTTACGAAATTCCCTAAGAAAATCCCTTTCTCATTCGAATCTCGTTCAAATGTGACGTAACGTAGCCTCGCGCCTGCGCCCTTTGACTTAATAAGGAAAGTTACCTCTACACCCAATGGCGTCAAGTCGAATCGGATCGGCACAACGGGAACTGTAGGCGCGCCTACGAGGACTTGCCGTATCTTCTGCGACGGATTCTTTAGCGGCGTGGAAACAACGTGAGTTACATTCGACAAACCGTGTTCTCTTTTCGATTTTTTTTGCTCTCAAGTTTTTATTTTTAAGTCGAGGGAAATATTGCCTGCCTTTGGACTGATTCTTCATCTGTTTATTTCGGAAGGTTTGGGTCGAATTTTCTGCCGTGTTTGACAAGGAATGAAACTTGAGCAGGTAAATTATGCTTTGTTTACATTAGGTTTCGGTTTTTATTTTGTCCGTGTTTACTTTTTGGAGGGGGGCGCTTTTCGGTTTGATACGAGAATGTGTCCACTGCATCTGCTTGTTATTTATGTTTAAATTTTTTTCCATTTTTTAGACTTTTTTTTTTTTTTTTAGTTTTTCAATTTGTAAAATATTAAATAAAAATAGACAATATATTGTTTAGTAATTTATAGTCAAAATATATGTAAAAGAAAAAAAAGAGGCATTTTATTTTGACAACACATTAAAACGTATTTTATGTGCTTTTACTGTTGATATTTTCTGCTTCGATGGATTGTTGAATTTTATTTAAATCTATGCTGTGTTTAGGTTCCCGATGTTTTGTGAGAAATCAAATATTTAAACAACGTTTTCCATTTCCACATTTAGCAACACAAACATATCATTGGTCAGTGATTTCGTTTATTGGTCAAGAAATGTCCCTTTTATTATTAGTAAAAAAAAGTTTTGCTTGGATTTCATTTATGGTGAAGTATACAAAAGAAAACATTCCACTGAATTCATATTTTTTTTTTATTTTTTATTATAATTTTTAATTTGATGTATTGTCATAAAATCTTTTTTATCGTTCCATTCTTGCTGTATCTTTGAAGGTTTTAAGTATTTTCTAAAATAGTTTTGTTATCATTTTCAATTTATTTATTTATTTTATTTTTTTTTATTTTTTGTGCTTTGAGGCAATAAAACTGTCTTATTTGATTCCCAAAAATAGCTTTTGTTTTAAATTACAGACTGAGTTTTTAACAATATTCTGTCAAATTTTATTTATAGCACAAAACAAACTTATGGTTCGATGGAAGTTTATTTCCAATAGTTTGATATCCTTACAACATAAAGCATACTACAAATAATAATAATAAAAAAAATACACGTTATGGCTATTCTAAACTCTTCCTCTCTCTAGTAAATGGAGTTCCACTTAAAGAAAGATTTTTTTATAGCTCGCATCGATATAATATTTGTATTGCACAGTTAGGTGTGGAACACTTACTCTGTTATTTTTTTAATTTTAATAATTTTGTAAAATATGAACAACGAACAACGATAATAAATTTTTATTTTTCAAGTGAAAATTTTTTAAGTGTCCGGATTAGTTACCTCTGCACCTCGGAACCAAACGACATAAGTCACAATTGGGAAACTGTACTGGCGAGTGGAAAATTGAAACCTACATCCATCGGGTCAACTATCTAACTGTCTACTTTAACTCCCAGTAAATACTTAAGAATTTTTTTTTATTGAATTGTGATGATTTGATGGAAAATTAACTTTTAAGACACAATCTGCAATAAAACAAAAATTGTAAATTTGAACAATGGTTAGTTTTACTCAGAGGTACAGATCTATTCCAGTTGCTTGTGGAAGATAAAAATAATTTCCCTCACAAATACGTTTTTATTTTTAAATATTTTTCCAAAAAGTATTGAATAACAGTTTTAAAAATGATCAGGATATTTTTTAATGGCCTTTTTATTCTGTAATATCTTGGTTATGTATATATATTTTCATTTGGGTTTTTACTATTTCAAAAGGCAAATAAATAAAATCGTTAAATGGAATCATGTATTTTGAATGTATTTCGGATTTCCTTTATTTTAATGGTAATATTATACATTGGCAGAACATTTCTAGACGTGATTCCCATGCATCTGCTCTCCTCACGAACTGAATAAAAATATTTTATAATTTTCCAAACAGTTATTTGAGCAATTTAATTTTCCTGAGTAAATAAGTTTCTTCGAATTAATAATTTTCCTGGGAATAAATCGAACTCTTTTCAATTCATATAGTATGAATATGTGTGTAAATAATCAACATAATCTTCAATTTCAATTACATATCAGCTCGGTAAGTTTTTCTAAAAACGTTAGCTTGAGATGGACACTCATTTGTTGATCTCATTATGTTTGAAGACCACGAAGGTAGTTCGTAGAATGTACTTTTTATTGTGTTTAACTGAACGTTGTGAATAAATATATTCCATATCCATCATTCTTAATCAGTTTCACTCTTGGGAATTAGGGAATACCTAGAAAACTTTACGGTATACATAAATGATTCATTGAGAAATGCATGGTCAATTTTATACATCAGAAACCAAGTACCTAGTGACATTAACTAAAATATATTGGAGTATTTATTCATCATGTAACAGGAGATTATTTTTGATTCTTAAAACAACTGTTTTCAAAATTTTTAAAGTGAGATAATAAAGGTGAATGGAAAGCTCTATTAGTAAAATGTTTAATGCTAAAATAATAAAATTATAGTTGTGTGATATTTTGAGTTATTTAGAGCCTTTTAAATTATTAAGCGTCAACGGTAATGACTGTCGGTTTTTTCACTGGTTATATATACTGTATATACTAACATGTATTGTTTCTTTTCCAATGAAAGGATTTATTGTCAAGAAATATGCTGTAATTAAGAACGCTTTTTTAATTATAACCTCTCAGACGATTTTTACTTATCGAATCGTTTTTTTTTTTTTAAAAAGCTATTATCTTGAAAAATTAAATCACATGGATTACTTGGGAAAAAAATCATAAATTTAAATATATAAGTTATTTTTAGCATCGAACCGTAAGGGAAGGTGTTGCGCTAAAAATTGGTAGAGAAATCTACTTCCATGTCATTCAAACAATTACACGTGAATGAAGCACGTGAGGAACTCATTCTTCAAGACATAATTTGAAGAACAATGGAGCTTGCTGAATTACGTATCCAGTTCGTTTTGGATACAAATGGTTCGCACGTTGAGAATCTTGATTTATTAAGTTAAGGCTTTTGAACTTTCCTTCGTTTTGGGTAAATGACACTTGATCGAAATTGAAAGAATATTTTCCCAAACAGATTCTCTTCTTCTGTGTATTCATAAAGATATCTATCAATTTTCATGGTCATTCTCAAAATCAATTTTTTTTTTTTTTGTAAGGATCTGATAACTGTCAGTTTAATTATAACCATTTCGTTGTTAATGATCACCTGTGCAAATCTTAAGTGGAAGAAAGTGTTCGTCACACTCTTCGTTCTCCCTTTTTTTGAGTGTTTGATTGATGTTTATTTAATCAATGCTTTTTCAAGCTTAAGGCTAGTTTTTAGTTGTATACAGAAAACCCAACATCACCAAGATAAAGAACTTCCTAGTAAACTAATAAACTTAATCTTAGGCAGAAATCTCAGCAAAAAATGTATTAAAAAGTGAAGACATAGTACTACGACTTACATCAAGTATATAAATAATAAAGTACCGAAAGTAGCGTATCGCATCAATGGTTTAACGAATTTGACAAAAGTTAAAGAAAACAGATTGTATTTTCATAGGATCTAGGGTAAATCTTATTAAGTTTCCGTTTGCGTGCGTCTCAATGCGCAATAGATGAGCATTGCAAAAAGTATGTATCTTTAAGCACTAATATGGGAGCAATTTCTTATTTTGCGTTAATTTCCAAACTAAAATAAAAAATACGTACCAAATTAAAATGCCTTTTTTCCGCAAATGGCTACTTTAGATTTTCTGAAGAATTTTTTTTTTTTTTTTAATTTAACTAAACATAATTATTTAAATAAAAAATTAATTATTAATTTTTCTAAAATAGTAGTATTTCCCTTGTTCTTTTCAGTTTTGACTTGTTCTGTAAATTGGACAATGCAACGATTGTTACATTTAGAAAAAATATCTTAATGAAATATTAGTTATTTTATAGATTAAATTATTTCAATAATATACACTCATGTCCATAAATTAAGGATAATTCAGTTTTTCCCTTATAACTTCTCAGTGGAGTAGCATAGACACTTGAAATTTACTTCAAAGACACATCTTTATACAACAAAACGATAATTAAAACAACTCAGTCGCAGAATGAAATGCAAAGTGTACAGCGGGGCATATGCAAAAGAATGGAGTACCATTAGTGTGCAGTTGTACTGATGCATTTACATTAAAAATCACTCAACACATGGAGTTGACTTTTAGTGTGAGATATGATCTTCCCTGTCATCAATATTTACTTGGCACATTATTCTCATACTTAACATGAGTTACTTGATGAATTCTATGCCTAAATTGCTCGTCTCTCCTTTTGAAATGTTTGCAAGTGAGGGAAAGTTCCCAATGCATTAAATCTTTACACAATGAATATCGTAGAAGCGTCCCACACATGTTTGATGAAATTTGCAGTAGAGGAGTGATCTGGCTTACTTATAGGGGCGATACTCATATTTTTAATCCTTTATCCAAAGCAAAAATGGAATAAAATAAACCATAACTATCAATAAACGCGATTTTGAAACTGATATTTCACAATTAAAGACGTGTCAAAATCAAGTTAACGTAATTACAGTAAAAAAGTGGAATTTAATTATTTTTTGCGCTCTTGGGGAGCTTATTAAACAAATTCAACAAATTGAATATAAAGACCAAAACTCTTTTCCCACCAAATCATTATCTTGAACTGGCATTTACCATGAAATATCAAGTTCCCACCTTTCTACAGATCCTCTGATGTCCAATATTACTCATGAGACTGACAAAATTATTTTCAGTAAATAGTATCTGATGTTAAAAAGATTTAATCTTTGGAGGCAGTATGTTGACTTGGTTACATAAGCTCCCCAAGAGACCAAAAGATAATTAAATTCCACTTTTTCCCTGTAATTATGTTAACTTAATCTAGACAAGTTTTTAATGGTGATATATCGGTTTCTAAATCGTATTTATTGATACTTATGGCAAATTTTATTCCACTTTTGCCTTGGATAAGTGATTAAAAAATATTAATATCGCCCCTATAAGTAAGCCAGGTCACTCCTCTAATCCAAATTTCTTCAAGCATGTGTGGGACGCTTCTACGATATGAATTGTGTTAAGACTTGATGTATTAGGAACTTTCCATCACTTACAAACATTTCAAAAGGTGGGGCGAGCAATTTAGCCACTACAATTCATCAAGTAACTCATGTTAAGTATGAGAATACAGTGCTAAGTAAACACTGATGACAGGGGAGATCATATCTCACAGTAGAAGTCCATTCCATGAGTTGAGTGATTTTTAATGTAAATGCATCTGTACAACTGCACACTAATGGTACTCCATTCTTTCGCATATGCCCCCGCTGTACACTTTGCATTTCAATTTGCGACTGAGTTATTTTAATTATCATTATGTTGTATAAAGATGTGTCTTTGAAGTAAATTTCAAGTGTCTACGCTGCTCCACTGAGAAGTTATTAGGGAAAAACTGAATTATCCTTAATTTATGGACATGAGTGTAGTAATCCCTAAAAAAGTGCCAATTGTTTAATTAATAAAAATCAATTTCACCTCGCACGAAGGATCTTATAGTACTACATTTTATAAGTTCTTGTTTGTTTAAAATGTGGTTCGTTACGCATTACTATTTTATATAAATTTACATTAAAGCAATATAATATAGAAATCCTAACAAAACAGTAATCCGTATTATTTCTATTGGATTAATTTATTTTCTTAACTGCGTTAATATTTGCCGAAACACGATGGCGGTTATGCTTAACAACGTCACATTCCATTCCTCATGCATAAATGAAACACTTATTGTGATTAGATGGGATGTAACAAACAGAATTGATTTTTAAACTTGAATTGTGATTAGTCACAAGTGCTGCCGTTCGATGCGACCCCACTTCTAATCTGCATGAAGTCCATTCCGTTTATATTACAATACCACGCTCTCAAAATATGATAACGGTTCCTGGAGAGTTTAAATTTTAGTTTTTTTAAATTTCCATAAAGAAGTTCTTCAAAAAAGTTATACTTTGATATTTTGAGTGGTTTCTTAAGCTGGCTCTAAATCTTATAACTCGAAAAGCGATTCCTTCAATGGGACGAGGATGATCTTCAGTGTATCCTGGATCATCTATTTTCCTTCCTGGAGAGAGATTGGAAGATGTCTCTGTTTCCAATGATAACTATCGTCAAGTGTCGTCATCACAGATAATATACGCTTTTATCTGAGTCACCAATTTTTTTGTCTACACTTTTTTTCTTCTAATGTGTGTTTCTCTTTGGACTTGCACACCTCTTATCTCGAGATCCTATTTTTCACGACATAATTCCCGATGTGTGTCAGAGGAGCTCAGTTGGTGAGGTTGATGAGATATGGTTTGCTGAGTTTGGGTTGAGTAATAGATTTTGAATAGGATGTGCAAAAATACGTGAGAATTTCAGAAATTATTGTAGTTGTAGAGCTTTTGTAGTTTAATCTTTGTAGTAGTATGGTAATCACTGAAAACATTCACAAAAAATTTCTCGTAAGAGTAAATTAGTCTAAAAGGTTTACATTTTTAAACACAAAGTTGAGTTTTAAGAAATATATACACATTTAAATAATCGTACATAAAATATATTGGACTTGTCTAAATTCAAACACGTCCAAAAGTTAAATATTTTTCCACACAGAAAAGTTATGCTTATCTTTTGGACATGATTTAGACTTGAGTGACAAATCTAGTACAGTAGTCAAATACTTCAATATTTAGGAGGAGTAGGTGATAATACCCATATTTAGTGGACGGAGCGTTATACACTTATTCCATTGATGTTTGTTGAGGGTACACCGCTAAATAAAAATATTCAGTATTGCACGTCTATCGCTTGAAATGATTCTTGCCAATCAACACTTGTCTTAACAAGTGTTGAATGCGACTGGCAAATGAACAAGTGGCATATGGTATTTGAAAATGGTACAATTGACATATCTTAAGCTTCAAATATTGCACAACATTGAAAATTACTTAATTATTTATACTTTGCCATTCTAATTAAAAAAGCAACTCTAGAAGCTTCCACGAATATCGACCGCTTTATATGTGTAGTGTGCTTAGCCAAACAATGTCGTACATATATAGTAAGGTTTATTAATTTACATAAGTTCCTCAGTACCACATTTCAGTAAGTGAAGCAATGTACTTTACCTAACGACATTTTGAGTAATCAATGTATTCCTCTTAAAAACAGTTTTGGCTTTGCGTTGGACTGAAAAGATACTTAAAAGTAAATTATGACCACCTTTAATTTCACGTGGGTTTAAGAATTTATTAGATTATTTTTCTTTATTTTTCATACACAGTATAAGATTATATCAAATATGTGAGGTATAGGAAAATAAAAATAGTATTATTTAAAAAAAAAAAAAAAAAAATTTAAATAACTATAAAATCTTAATAGTTGAACTGCAGTAGTTAATTGGAAAGTAAATAATCTCTTAGCGTAAATGATCTGTTAAACTTTTTAAAATTAATAAAGAGATTTATAGTACATTTTTGTGAATGTCTCTATACTTATAGTACCCGTAATTTTTGACATTAGTTGACTCTTATATATCTAAGTCATATTACATCACTAATGAGGAAACATATCACACTTTATTATTGAATTGATATGTTTGGAATTCGATAAAAGTAAATATTTTACATATAATCAAATTTTTTCAAGTTATTTGTTTTCCCCATTTTTAATTATAGACTTGTGACGCTTCTATCTGTGTAGGAAAAATATAGCTTAATAGGATAAGCTTTATGAATCTAGGACTTGTCTATCTACAAATATTGGAAAATGATAAGATCAGCAAAAAATCAAATTCCGCTTGTCGAAAGTTGACTACCTAATTACCTGCACTGTGATGTAACCATACTCATTGAATGGTATTTATCGTAATCAGTTTAAACCAAATTATGATGTCTATAACTATTCTTTATTGTTTTTCTCCTGATTTTTATCGTCATAAGATCAAATTGATTGCAATATAAGCTTATTTAACTAGGTATGGGTATTTTTTTCGCTTCTGATAACGCTTCATGTTATTTATAAACAGTTATTATGACATAAATTGATTATGCGAAAATTATATAATACATTGATTATTTTTATTTATAATTATCTCTCGTTCCTTTTAAATATACAGTGATGGAAAGTAAACGCAATAAGAATATTTTTCTTTACAATCATTTTCAAAGAATCGTTCAACAGGATTGTATCCTCATTCTGTGACTGGTCATTACCATAATTACCTTCTTTTAAAATATTTAAAAAAAATAATTGCCAATTCGTGTACTTATTATCAACAAACTTATTTATATAACATTAAAATTATGTAGCTTATGTTAATAATTTGTGAAAATGTAAACTTTTCTCTGATTTTTTTAAAGGATAACTGGTGTTCTTTTGTGATTGAGTGAGCTTTGCGAATACCAACTCAAATTTTAATTAAAATTCTTAAGTAAAGCCTCTTCAAAACAAAATAGTCGTTATCCCTCCATTTTTCTTAAATGACTTCACAAACTGAAATTAACTAGAAATCAAAAATCTTCTAGCGTTATATTTTTTAAGAACTAATCAGAAGAATGGACTTTATATACATGACGTCACACGCCCTAGCTCTCGGAAATATCTGACGTCATTACGATCAAACAGGTTTGTAATTCGTTATTTGAATTAAAAAATTAAGAATAAATCATGGAAACAAATATTTTTAAATGTGTATTGCCTTTAATCATAAATTTTGGTTGATGGTGTTAGAAAAACCACTCAAAATAATAAGCATAAACTCCATATGCCGCTTACGACAGATTCTGAAATTGGCGGTGACACCGAAAGTAAACTGCCGTTCAATATAGAAACCACTTCCTGTTCTACGCAAAAGCAAAAGTAAGGATGGAACACGAAATGAATTCTTCTCGTGATCTTTAATTGAATTAAAAATGTATTAATAAATTTTAAGCAAAAATATTTTTTAATGTGTATTGCGTTTGATCATAAATTTAGGTTAATGATGTAAGAAAAACCACTCAAAATAATAAGCATAAACTCCATATGCCGCTTACGACAGATTCTGAAGTCTTCGGTGACACCGAAAGTAAACTGCCGTTCAATATAGAAACCACTTCCTGTTCTACGCAAAAGCAAAAGTGAGGATGGAACACGAAATGAATTCTTCTCGTGGAAACCTCCTGTTAGTGTTTAAAATTAGCGGCTTCGCTATTTTTGAGGGTGTACCGTTTCACGTTCGCAAGTTTTTTTCTTTTTTCTTCTTCTTTCTACTCCCGAGTAAAGTTGTTTCAGGTCTATTCTCAAACTTAAGAAAGCGAGGGAATCACCTTTAAGCATGAAATGAGGTCAAATAAGATTTGTATCTCTTTTCATTTGCAAAATCTCACAATGCAGAAATGGATTCAAGATCTTTTCATTTCGTTGATTCCGTGAGTTGTTTTGGTTCCAGACGCACTAAAATAAAGTGGAAGTTTTTCTGCCCAATTCGCCCATGAAAAATAGTATTTAGAAATGAAGGTAAATTATCGATTTGCTGTACGCTTTTGATACCACCAAGAATTAACCCTCGGTATTAATCAATAACATATAGGGATCTGTACCACTCCTATTACTTCTTGGTTAGAATTCGTAATAAATGTAGATATTTACGTGATTTGGGGTTGCTTAAAAGAATTGGCAACTTACAATATAAACATTTTTTTTTAAAGCAACGTTTCTATACTTTTTCTGGGTTTTCAAAATAAATCCTGTGTGTTTTTTTGAGTTGAAAGTATAAGTTGTACAACACAATCCTGAAATCCAGAAACAACACAATCCAGGAATGAAGCATTTGTTTTAAGGATTTGTTCACTGGTATCTAACTGCTACTTCTGATGTGCAGTGCATACTTGTTTATGAACTTGAAGTCAGAGAATATTAGTTGCTCTCTTGCTTCGAACCTGGGTTCGAATCCCGCATAAGGTATGGATGTTTAACGTGTTGTTGAAGGCTTTCCTGTATGTTCGTATCTCACTTCAGAAAAGAAGTTCAAATAATTGAATGAAGTCAGAGAGGGTTTATATCAATCACCGTAGTGTCTATGTTAATAAAACATCCCCAAAGTAGTTAGCTTCTATTTGTAACTAATGGTAACCTATTTCCTAGCATTAAGCGGATTCAGTATGGTGACAATTCTGGCTTCATCTCTTTTCAAGACAGAAATTACTTACGTTATCTAAAAGTTTTTGAAAATTCTGTAGTTAATTGGTTGATAATGGAATAGCCACTTTATTCTGCAATCTGCGTTGTACTACAATCTGAAAATTATGCCAAAACACTCTGTTTATGTATTCTACAAACCATTTTTTTTTATTTGGTATCGTATATTTTGAAAAACTTATCTGGCCAAATTCAGAATTAAATCAAATTAAATTTTTTATTTCTTATGTAATTGTTTACTTAATGAACAAGGGACTGGAACACAATAATAATTTTCTAAATGATATATTAACATGTTCAAATAATTGGATAAAATAGTATCGCTCAACTGTATGTCAAATCGGCATGCTAATAAAAAAAAATTAGTGTTGAAGAAAACTACTACAATAAAAAAATAGAAAAATTTCGTGTTTTTTGCATTAGAAATGCTCGAGGTCATGAACATTTTTATGTGGGACAGTATCATGATTCTACTTCTAACATTAGACTCAAAATTGAGGGTTTTATTATTATTATTATTATTATATACCGAAGATAATGTAATTTAATGTGAGCTTGCACTCTTTTATAGCTTTCCCTGCGAATTGTGGATTTTTGTATTATGACAGTCTTACTCCAAACGAGCCGTCTTAATTTAAATTTATATATATATATATATTATCAATATAAATGCACTGCTGATTTAGGAAAGATCAATAGCCGGTCTCTGCCCCATAAACCAAAGTTTTTTTTATTTTATCCATAATATATTCCAAAGTACAGTTGTTTTAAAAACATAAAAATGTTTACGCCAGATATTGCAATAACAATAAAAAATTATTAAAAACACTTTTAAAGCAAATTAATTTTTTTTATTAAAATAAAAATATAAAAAAAAAGGTTTTTATAACTTTTAGTTAGTAAGTAAATTGTTAAAATTTAAAAATTAGTTTAAAAAATAATATAATCAACAACAAAAATAATTATTTTCCTTAAAATTTTGTTAATGATCATTTATTGCCGTTTTTATACCTGCCTCAAAAATTTATCTAATTTAAAGCAATACTTTGAAACATGTTAAGGCCAAAACTTGCAGCTTTAGGTCTAGGAGGAAAGGACAGGCTCACGTTCCTCATAAATATCAAATTACAAACAAATAAAATTTATTTACCCTTGAAAAATAAAATTTTATACTTCTATATGCAAAATCATGAAATTAATGTCCACTACTCCCCACAGACTAAATTACCTCCCAACAAAACCCAATCTCAGTACAGAATGGCGGGAATTACAAATTGCTCCGTAATTGGCACCCTTAAACCGTTATCTGCCCTGACCTCTCCACTGAATTTCAATCTTCCAGCCAGGACACCCAATTTCATTCAGTCGTTTATTACATCCCTCTTCCGAATGTCGGAAGGCGGGCGCCAAGTGTCAACATCTGTGTGTATCTATTTATTACACACCCATGGAACCTGCAGAAGGCCTCCTTTTGGCCAAATTGGTGCTCTTTCTCTTTGAGGTCATGGTATTGTTGGACGCATGTATCCTTTGAGTGACAATTTGGTGATTCTGTGTTGGGTGACAGGCTTTTGTTATTGACTGGATTTTATGGCACAAGAACCGAGATTAGCTAAGCTGCGTTAAGAGAGTATGTTGGTGAGGGTTTTGTCTGAACGCTAACCCCACAACCATCAGGTGGGGCAAGAGCATCAAAAAGGCTTTACTTTACTTACTAAAAACTCGGATTTATAGCCTTTTTTAAATCTTTATATTAACTTCAAATTTGCTTTGTGTTTGTGGCGAACAAAATTTTCAACAGGCTAATTAATCCACTTGTCGTGTATCCAATCGAGCTAAAACTGGGCAGGTAAATGCGTTGTCGATGATTAAAATGTATTCTATGAAGTATTTGGGGCACCCACGCATTTCTTCAAATTCAAAAATTTGAATCGACTGCGATGAATCGGGTTTGAAAGACCACAGCATTGAATCGCCGACCAAACGGTACAGTGGTTAGCGTGCTAGCTTCTAGACCGCGAGGTTGCGGGTTCGTGTCCCGTGTTAGGCATGGGTGTTTGTAAATGTATATTGGCTTGTCTAATGACGAATGTTTCGGCTCATTATAGCCCTCGTGTTGCTGACGGCGCTAGATAATCTGAATACAACCAACCACAGCATTGAATCGCTTTGTTGATGACTCTTGAGAATCCTCGACTGAAAATTAGTGAAATTAATCCATCGCCGCTATGGGGGAACTATGATTCAATTGCAATATTTTTCAAGAAGAAAATAAGGTCTCTATTGTGCCAAGTAATACCTAGTTTTATTGTAAATTTGTTTTTTATGAGTTAGTTTTTTTGTTATGTAGGCTCCACAATTTCAGCTTGTCAATTAATGAGAGCATATAGAATAGAAGCTTCGACTCTAAGGTTGTGGCTCAAGAACCTCTATTGTATAAGGCGAGGTGGTAGTTCAGGTGTCAAACTTTGCCAGTTAAATCATGAGAGACGTGTTTACTTTAGTATCCTATTTTTGTACCTTGGTATTAGTTGGCTTATCTAGTCGAGAAATTTACCAAATAATTACAAGAGATTCGTTGTAACTGAATTCGAATAACACTTTTCAGAGTTCTTACAAGGCTTACTTCTTAAAGTAATATGACAGACGATTCGTTTATAATGTTTTCTCAACTACTGAAACTATAAATAGGCTTGCGACTAAATATTTATTTCTTATCGAAGCTTTTTTTTTTTTTTTTAAACTAGCTCATTATTATTATTATTATTATTATTATTGTATTATACGCACTTAAATGTTCCAAAGGAGTTTCGTAAAATTTCAAAGCTATATTTTGAAACAACCGCGGATAAATAGACGGGATTTCGCACTCGAATATCAAATTCCCACAGCAGATTGCGATAAGACATAAAATTCGCCGTGTAAATTTATATTCGAAATTTATGCTGACCTCGGGGTTTTATTGTATGATTGCATGCAGCAATGTAAAGTGGCACCTGCTTCTTCCTCCATTTGTAAGATAACTCTCCTGCTCCGGAAGTGTAAATTGCTGATTTTTATTGGATCATTGTCATATTAGGACCTTCCTTTTCTCTCCAAATTATACCCTATTCAATATGATAGGTGCAGTTTTTTCAATTTGTTAGATGAATGATAAGAGAACAGGGATGTCAACTTTTCGACGGATTTACCGTAGTTTTGAGCGATTTTTACTGCATTCGTTGAAACCGAAAAAGGCCTATACGACGTATCTTTTCTCAATCTTTTTCCAATACTATTAAAATTCACCATTGGAAAATCCTTAGAGAACCTCGGCAAGAATATTTTTATACGAAAAAAAATTAATGTTAAAATTTTCGCCTTTCTTATTAAAGTAATTTTTTTTTCTTTAATTTTTTTAATTTTTTTATTTTTATTTATTTATTATTATTATTATTATTATTGCATAGACGAACCCTTAACAGATAGTTCAGTCTTCACTTTGATTCTACATTTATCAAAATAATTTACTCATTTTAATTTATGAATTAAATAGCAACGTCTTTACGCCTTCCAAAATTCACCATAGCTTATTTAATATCATTCTATTGTATTGAGTATGTGTACGTTTGATTATCTATTTCTGGTGATACTAAGCTGCAACTAACCAAATACACTTCTTAATTTTGAATACGTTCAGAATACGAGGTCAGCACCTGACCTAGCATATCGCTCTTCACACCATAACAATGTGAGAACATTGATGCCGCGATGACTTTAACGTGGCGTAACCACCATTATTCTACTCACCAGAAATTTGGTCGGAAGCACTCCGTCTCCAAGCCACAATTCACTGCTCACATTCTCAACGCCTTTGATGACCGCACTACTAGTATTCTCCGATCTTAATTAAATTAAATTTTTAGATGTTTTCTAAATAGGAAAAGTCGTTTCTTTTGATTTTTTTTTTTTTTGCGTAAAAGTTACTCAAATGCTACACTGCGCCAAAGCATCATTACATAATACAATACTTAAGAGGAAATTGAGGAAAAGAGGTTGCTCGGAATCCACGTGAAACTGTAGATCCCAGCCTGATTGAATGTTACTGTGCACAAAAATAGGTCGTTAAGTGTACAAACGAACCAATCAAGTGGAAATCCGGCATTTATGCTTCGAACGGGAGACACCCGGAATTTTCCCACCAGCTCTTACAACTATTGACAACACTATATGTATCATTGACTTGTTTTTGAAATCTGATTACATCCAGCCAAATTAGGCTCTAACCCAAGATATATCCGCCTCCGAACATCTGGGACATCGAGGTTGGGGGTTCGAGTCCCATGTAAGGCATGGGTGTTTGTAAATGTATGTTGACTTGTCTAATGACGAATGTTTCGGCGCATTATAGCCCTCGTGTTGCTTACGGCGCCATATAATCTGAAAACAACCAACCAACCGAACCTGTGGTTCAACTTTGTTGAAAATGCATTAGAAATGATATTGCATCGATTCCCAACAACCGTGCTGCATCAGAAACTGTTCTACAAAGAAAATTCCCATTCATTAGAAAGGTATCTCAAGGAAGCATCTCACCCTGAAAGTTACTCTGGCAAGGACGAAAGCCGTTTTCCAACAGACATGTCGTAAAAGTGAACAGCGTGGGAGGAATGCTTTCGAAATTGTGGTCGCTGTACAAACCCACCATCCACTGTATACCTCACTGCCCGTCCTTGTGAGATAAGTTCGAAAAAGTTTATTTTTTGCCCTATTTAATGCTGTGGAATAACTGTTACCAAATGCGGATTCATTTGTTCTTATAAGGAAGGAAAAACGTGGTTTTACGTACATTGAGGAAATTCGAGTTTTAAAATTATACATTTCAATTGATCACGATCAATTTTCATATTTTCATGACGTATCATTTTTCAGCAAGCATTAAGATTATGGGACTGACTATCTACTGAAGAATAATTATAAGCATGCGTGGGCTGAGGAGTCTTTATTTTGGGGTTTACTTCAATCTTGACTCGATTCTTCATTCACTATTTAGCTAAGACGTTGGTCTCATGATTGGAAGATCGTGAGATCAAATTAGCGAGCTACCAGAACACTTACGTGTAGAATTATTGGTGGTTGTTACTCATTAATTCTGTCGATATCTCTCATTTTGACGGGGCGCAGTATGGCCCATGTGTTGCCCTTGCGCCGTTAAACTCTAACCAACCAACTCATTTTGACGGGTATGTGGGGATAGAGGTGCTAGCTCAGGTGTCAGTGAATCGCCATCCTACAAATTATAAAAAATTACGAGGCGTAATTGTAGAGGTTGCTGCTACAAAGTTATGGTGTAACACGCTTTAGGTCTGGGGCTGATAGACCGAAACATCCACTCAGGTTAATAAAGCTGATGTTTATAAATCTGATTGTGTACATAAATCTTAATCATTAGAAATTAACTTGGTTTTCTTCTGAGCTTCCTTTCTCAGGCAAGCTAGTATAAGACATAAGAAAAATTATTCCTACACTCAAGTGTAGAGTCGGAAATTTTCAGACACTATAAGTATTTTCCTCTAACCTTAACCCTTTAACGAAGGTTGGTAAAAAATTTACCAATCGACATTTTAGGTTTTTTTTTCTCTTTGTTAATAAATTGTGACTGTGGTTCCACTTAGTGTTTTCTAAAATTCATAGAAATAATTTTCCAAAAAGTCTGAAAAATTCAAAATATACTTTTTATGATATAAATAAACAAGATATGGGATAAAAAGTCATTGTTTTTTAACGATGTCAAAGTCGTCCTTAGTGGATTAAGTAACTATAAATTAAAACTCAAATAATACAAAACGCTCAAGAAATTAGTGAATCCTGAAGAAGACATTCAGCTCCAAAATTTGTTTAAAAATATTCTTAAGTTAACCGGTTCATTGACACAAGATCAAGTAAATCCTTTGATTTATCTTTCTAATCATTTACATCTACAGTTCCAAAGCTAAAGCTCTTGTTTGGGAAGCTCTAAGAAAATAAAAGTGAATGGTAAAAAAATTTCTTTCAGTCACATTATTATTGCTCGCAAGTAAATCAATTTACGTTTTAGTAAGTAGATTATCGAGTGTCTAGATGTAAAGAAAGCACAGACCTATATACTATTGTTTCCAAGTTTTTTAGATATCAAGGATTTGTAATTATATTTGTTTTTCAAGTTTCGGATATGCTTTAGGAATTGAGACGGCCGCTTTGTTGTTAAAGTTTTTCGGTCACGTACTTGCCATACCGAATAGGCCAAAGTGGTTTTTTTTTTTTTTTATTATTATTATTTTACTTTCTCCTTTGATAAAAATCCATTTTTCCCTTGTTTTGTTATCATATTATTATGAGTTTCGGTATAAAACGATATCAAGTTTTTGAAAATGGTAATTTTTCTGCCACTATGTATGTTAAATTGAAAATTCTGCATGTTAGTAACTCTTTAAATAGTCCTGCATTTGTTGTTTTCAAAGTGAGTATGCACAGCATTGATCTTGGAAAAAAGAATTTGTGTTTTTTTTTAGTACTAATCCGTCTATATATCTAGTCGTAAATATCCCTTTTCTAGCAGTGCAAGGGACTATTTTTGCAAAAATGCAATAAATCTAAAAAAGTTGGTATTAAAAATATTATCAAGTCGCCCGTTGGCGGCAAAATGCTCTCCAATTGTTGAATTTCTGTCCTGTTGCTATTTTTTGAAAATCGGAATAAGCTATTTATTGAAATTATTATTATTTTCAATAACTATACTTGCACAAAATTAACCTTTTTTTAATCATTTTGAATCAAAAATCGTGGCTAAAGTAGCACAGTAGTGCGGAAAAGTAATTTTTCGCACTAGTGTGAAAAAGTACTTTCTGGCAAGCCTCATGCTCAAATATTATTTAGTCTTGGCATTGAAATAATATATTTTCAGAAGAAATTCATTGACTCGAGTTGCCAACGTTAATAAGCAGCATTGCCCTAGTGAAGCCCTTGTGCCATAAAACCTCAACCAACTAACCAACATTATTAAATATATGCATTAAAAATATTTTTTGCACGTGATTATAAAAAATATTGTATGCAAAACTTGGGGAAATACTTTTTCAAACTCGGTAAATTATCGGCTCGGTTTATTTGACAAGTGCTATCGCACTCTTCAAATAAGCGTTTTACCTCGTTTGAAAGAGTATTACTTTCCCTACTAGTTGCATAAATAACTATTTGTTGAATAGATAAATACATCATTAATTATAGTCCGGTAAATTGTACTTTGTATTTAAGGAGAATGAATAAAATCTCTCATTCACAACCGTATTGTTGAAAATGTATTTAAAACTTCCCTAAATTCAAATCATTTAAATTTAGGAAATATTGTTGTCGACCCATCCAATAGTACACATAGTTGACCAACGATTTTGTCAAAAATTTGCTAATGGTTGATGGGATAGTAACTAATTAATAATAAAAACTATGCAGGTGACCTTACAGCCCTTTTGAGTGGTAAAGACATCATGGATAAGCTGGTTGGTTGATTTGGATTTTCATGGCACAAGGGCCAATCTGCACCGCATCATGGCTAAGCACTCAATAAATGGCAAACATTTTATCTGAGAAACAGTAAAGAAATTAAAAAATTGGCGAACATTTTATTACGACAGAAATGTACCACGTAAGTACCAAAAGGTTTTTAAGAGTTCATCTCCTGTTGTTGAAATTGACACGTGAGACCTTCAGAGGTGGAACTTTAACAGTTCAATGGCAATCTACTAAAGTGTGGGCATCGCAGATGTTCTCTGGGGCCACACCAGCCAAGTGTATTTTAGTGTAGGTTGGCCTGGTCTATGCTTGGAATGTGTCCCGTGAGTTTCAGCGTGTAGGTGCCGACCACACACTGTCGGTGGCTTCAACCTCAGGTGGCGTGTGTTTTGTTGTTCGACCACAAACGGCACGTTCGCGCGTTGGTTGCTGAACGGGAAAGAATCAAGGCTTTCCGGACGGGGATTCTGATTCAAATTTGTCTACTCTTGGAGTTTTCGGTCGTGGTGTCTGGTTAGCGGAACAATCAAGTTTTCTGTTGTGCTATCACTGTTCTCCTGAAAAAGACGCTTGTTTGTGGTTTCCGTTAGATTCGCTTTGATCGGTAATTTAGTTTCCCTCTTCAAAGGTGAGTGTTTTATGTTTATAGGTGGCGTTATTTTTGAAGTAGAGAATGCTAATTATAAAGACAAATATGCTAATGCTGAGTAATAATAACCAGAAGTGTATTTCCAAGTTCCAATCATTCTTTTTAATAGGAAAGTTGGATGCGAAGAGTAATATTCCAAGATATTAAAGCAAGTTCTTTTACTTTTAATGATAATGATAAACCCACAATATTAGCAATTCTCTTTCCAGGTCTTTGCGGCCAACCTGTTGGCTGTGGGGTTAGCACTCTGACCTCGCATGCCAAAGGTACCGGGTTCGAATCCTGGGTTAGGCATAGATGTTTTTTGTGGTTTGGAATCCACGTTAAGCTGGTTGTATTCAGATTATCTGGCGCTGTCAGCAACACGTGGGCTATAATGCGCCGAAACATTCGTCTTTAAACGAGCCAACATACATTTACAAACACCCATGTCTAACACGAGACTCGCAACCTCGCGGTCTAGAAGCCAGCACGCTAACCACTCTACCGTTCGGTCGGCATTAAGTTGTAGGTTCCGGCCTGATTAGTCGTCATTGTGTATAGAAATAGGTCGTTGAGCGTACAAACCAACCAACCAATCAGGTCTGAAATAAATTGGAGTAAACTTTTACAGTAAATATTTAAAATTTTACGTTTTAAAGGCTTTTATTTGTGGTACTTGATAAAAGATAAAGTTATCTATATATATAATTCTCTTGCGTAACGTCCAAATTCGGCTGTATTTCTGTGAGCAGAATGGCAACGACTTCAAATATCCGATCACAAATCTTCTAAATGTACTTTATGCACGAATTCCCAAATTCAACAACCCAGCCAATCACAATATAGCTTTTGAAATTTGACTTGTACATCTGGCAACAGCAACAACTTGGATTCACTATATTTTGTTTTTCTTATTACAATTTACAGATAGAAATTATTGCCTATTTAAAACGTATTGATTTAATAGTTACGATGATGCAAGAATAAATATATCCAAGATGTGTACATTTCTTTTGGATTAGAATTCAGGATAAAACAGACTTTTCGGAAAAGTTATTTGCTGGAACATGTTCTGGATGTCGCCGGATTGCATTCAGCGCTAAATCGCCAACTTTCAAAAAGTCACTAAGAGGCATCGTAAATCTGAACCTATATTAATTTCTAATCAGTGCAAATTCAGCTATTATGAATCGAAAACTATCAAAATAACGAATAAAACCACCCACTCAACTTCCAAATCTCATATAAAATTTTAAAAAAAAAATTGGCGGAATAGGGCTAATTTTCTAGCCAACTTTGATTTTCAAAAAATTCTGGTTTATTGAATGCCGGATAACTGGCCTTTCACTGTTTTATTTTATATTCTAAGTATCGCAAAAAAGATTATGCAAACATATAAATGTTTCGTTAAGAAATTTCGATAAGCAACTTTAATTATTTTGGCGCTTCATGAGAAACATCCCGTAAATTTTAATTGTTCAATGAAATAAAAGATTTTTTTTAAATATATGTACGAAGCTGTTTATTTTTGTTGTTTTCCAAGAACTTTCTACTACGTTGCCACACTGACCCTGCTAAACGCGTCTCGACAGCAGTAGGATAATGATGTTCATAAATAACTAAACGTTTTCAGTTTCATGGCATTATGCAGCTGAAATAGCTTTTTGCTAGAGCATATTTTAAATGCTTCACTTTGAGGCGAGCAAAGCGAGCCAAGGGGATTGCATAGCAATCCAGGGGGTTGGCGAGCGTCAACGAGCAGGGGGCGGAGCCCCCTAGTACATTTATAGTGTAGTTTTGAGATAGAAAAATACCAGCTAAATCATCCAAAATACGAGTTATGGCAGCGTGGTTGTAAATTAAATTATACTTTTCTAAATTCGGTAAGCTAACTTAGATTGTTGCATATATTCTCGTTCTCTTCAATGCCAACATTAATGTGTTGATGTAATTTATTCCTAAATTTTAGTATTTTTGTGAAATACGCACCTATTATTAAAGAAAATATGTCAATAATACTTGCATTCATTGTACGTGTGTTTATAATTTAATCAGTTTGTTCATGAGTTTAATATTATGAAAACTTTCAATTATGTTGTGTACTAAATTTTATGGAACACTTATTTCCTGAATATGCACATCTCGACTTAAATTCTACTTTATTACAGTACACGGATTTCGAATAGCACTCATGAATATGTATGTAATTATATATCTGTCCATATAAATAGCAGGACAATTCTCAGTTCAACTGGTTTCCCTACTTACTACTATAGAAGGAAAAAGTACTAATATACAGTTAATCCTTAGAAGTTGAATTTTCCAAATTAAATAAAAAAAATATTAATGTATTTATTGCAGTAGCCTGTATTTATTGCCTATATTTATTGCAGCAATGCATTTATTGCAGTAACATTACGTAATGTAGCATACATACAGCCAAATATTAAAAACAAACCAATTAAAAGTATACAATTCGATTTCAAAGTCCGATATCAAATTTGATACTTTGGTCATTAAAGGTTAAGATGAATATATTTTCACCTGAGTGTTACCTTAAAATAGAGCTTACTTGTTTTTTTTCCTTGAGTAAAAGTGATCGAACAGTCTATCTCTATATATATAAGGCAAAGCCCTCACTCACTGACTCACTCACTCACTCACTGACTCACTCATCACTAATTCTCCCACTTCCCACATAGTCACAACTCTGAAAATCGGCACAAATATCAACAATGGTAAAAATAGAAAAAGTAAACTATTCAGATCTCGATTAACCCACTTTAAGGGGTCGAAAAGGGGTTAAACGTTCCAAACGGGGGACATTCGAATATCCTACTTCCCACATAGTCACAACTCTGAAAATCGGCACAAATATCAACAATGGTAAAAATAGAAAAAGTAAACTATTCAGATCTCGATTAACCCACTTTAAGGGGTCGAAAAGGGGTTAAACGTTCCAAACGGGGGACATTCGAAAATCCTACTTCCCACATAGTCACAACTCTGAAAATCGGCACAAATATCAACAATGGTAAAAATAGAAAAAGTAAACTATTCAGATCTCGATTAACCCACTTTAAGGGGTCGAAAAGGGGTTAAACGTTCCAAACGGGGACATTCGAATATCCTACTTCCCACATAGTCACAACTCTGAAAATCGGCACAAATATCAACAATGGTAAAAATAGAAAAAGTAAACTATTCCGATCTCGATTAACCCACTTTAAGGGGTCGAAAAGGGGTTAAACGTTCCAAACGGGGGACATTCGAAAATCCTACTTCCCACATAGTCACAACTCTGAAAATCGGCACAAATATCAACAATGGTAAAAATAGAAAAAGTAAACTATTCCGATCTCGATTAACCCACTTTAAGGGGTGGAAAAGGGGTTAAACGTTCCAAACGAGGAATATTCGAATGTACCACTTCCCATATGGTCACAACTCGGAAATTTGGTACAAATGTCAAAAAAGATTAAACATAGAAAAAGTAAGCTATTCTGTTCTCGATTAACCAACTTTAAGGGGTCGAAAAGGGGTTAAATGTTCCAAACGAGGGATATCCGAATGTTCCTCTTCCAATGTAGTCATTTTTCTGATATTTTTTTGCAAATGTTAAAAAATAAGTCATTTCAATATCGATTAACGAATTTTTAAGGGATGAAAAGACGACGCAACATTGAAACTATACGAGAATTAACTTAATGTCTCAATTCCAATACAGCTACTACTTTGAAATTTAGAACTAAGAGCAAACATAAACACAATAAACTATACCAGTTTACTATTCACAATTATAAATTTCGTTTAAAATGTCAACAAAGGAAAGTTCCTATTTTGATAAATCAATTTGTCGGGATCGAAATGGGAGCAAACGTCTGAAGTGTAGAATACATGAATGTCTTTTGATCGCTAAAATGCTAATGGTAAAATTTCGTAGCGCAGCACGGGTATTCAGCTAGTTATAATATAATCGAGGGTTCCAGGTGAATTGATTCACTCACTGTCAGATACAAAATTCTAAGGTTGGTGATGCCGACCAAACGGTATAGTGGTTAGCGTGCTAGCTTCTAGACCGCGAGGTTGCGCGTTGTTGGCATGGGTATTTGTAAATGTATGTTGGCTTGTCTAATGACGAATGTTTCGGCGCATTATAGCCCTCGTGTTGGTGACGGTGCCAGATAATCTGAATACAACCAACCAACCTGACATATATTTTGGGACTTATTGTACATCAAGAGTACTTAAAAATTAAAGATGTGCCGCACTTTAAAAAGTTACCAAAATGACTACGTCAAAATATTCTCGTGGGAAAACTAACAACGTGGTATGAAATGGCTCTCACCCCTGTGTTGCATCCGTTTTCCGAATTGTCAGGTTGGTTTGTACTCTCAACTACATATTTTTATGCCCAATAACGGCTAATCAGGCCGGGGGTACAGTTTAACGTAGATTCCGAATCACAACGAAGACGTCCATACTTAACTCGGGACTCGAACTGGCACCTTTTGGCATGCAAGGCCAGAACGCCATCCATAAGATGGGCGCCGAATAGTTAGGCATCCATTGGATAATATAAATAAAATTCACTTTAATGCTAGCGTTTAAATACCTTAAAAAAAGCTGAGTTTTTGTTTTTCTAAATTACAATTAATTTTGTGGTTCAAAAAAAATTTAGGCTCAAGATACCACTTACAATTTCTAAAAAAACCAACAAATATTTTGAAAAAGGTGGAAGAATCGAAGACTATAAATTGAAAATTACTTTTGATTCCCTTCGGTATCAGAAAAATTACCTTGGGTCGTATTAACCTTCTGTCGGGAGTGATATACATTATACCCGCGGAGTTAGGGTGCAATGAACTTGATGGGTCACATTCAAAAAGAATTTTACATTTATAAGTTATATTGATTAACCCTTTGCACTCCAGTGGCGCCTCTCAGGCGCCACACGATTGGATGCCAAACCACGAGAGGACCATTAGGTGTGATGCGGAAATTCGATGCAAGGCCAATGACTGTGTTTAGTTTCTATGAAGCAAATCCATAAACACCAGCCGAACCTAAAATGTCTCGAGTTGCTGATTCCTCCGCGCGAAAAAGGCCTGGAGTGCAAAGGGTTAATTGACTATACAATTGCCAAATGATGAACAATATAAGGGGTGGCAAAAGAAGAAAAATACAAAAATTAACCCTTATAATAATGATACAATAGAAACTATTTTTCTGGCTTGTCAGAATGGTTAATAATCTTCAAAATAAAACGAATTCAGAATTCAATATAAAAAAAATAATAATAATATAACCCATAAAAACAGAGTTTTTAATATAATTCCTTTATATGCAATGCCAATTTTTATATTCGTTAATATACCGCCCTTTCTGTGGCCGGTTTGTGTTTGTTTATAATGTTTAACCCCTTGCCTGCGGAATATATTTGAGAAAAACGTGCTAAAAATGGAATGTTTTGGGGGATTGGTTTAGATTTAACAGTGCAAGGGCAACACGAGGGCCATATTACCAAATTGAGTTCAGGCTTCACGGAATTGAAGCGCCGACCAAACGGTATAGTGGTTAGCGCGCTAGCTTCTAGACCGCGAGGTTGCGGGTTCGAGTCCCGTGTTAGGCATGGGTGTTTGTAAATGTATGTTGGCTTGTCTAATGACGAATGTTTCGGCGCATTATAGCCCTCGTGTTACTGACGACGCCAGATAATCTGAATACAACCAACCAACCACGGAATTGAAGCACCAATTTTTCTCTTGTCCGAACTCAAGTCTGGCATTCCAAAATTGGCGCATTTGCGTTGCCCGAACTGAGTTCGGGTGTCACAAGCAAGGGGTTAAAATTAGATGCAAACACCATCAATACCAGCAAAATATGCGGTAAACTAATTTTCAAAATTTATACCTTTAAAAATGAATGGGAATGTATGCACTCACATTCAAATATCTTTTATTTATTGTGATTAAAACAATTGTGTTATTTAAAATAGTTTGGCTTCGGGTAAAAGTTTCTTCAATGATCGGTTAAATGCTATTTCAGCGCGATTGCATGGCGGCAAGTTGGTTTATTATGCCTCCTCGGATTGGCCTCGACAAGCATACCCACATACTACAAATGCATACAAAATCAAAGTTATTATAAAGTATTTAAAAAAAAATAATATTTTCTACTTATTCGTTTTAGCATCAGTTCTTTTTTGTCTTCAAAACTACACAATTTGAAAAAATTAATTCACCATAAAGCTAAAACTGTATAATCATTTATTTTAGACATATTCATTTTAGCATAATCCCTATATTTTTTACCCTATAAATGTAATTTCTAAGAGTAAACACATAAGAAAGGTCGCATGTTAAGTTTATCTTATATATTTCTATTTAAATATAAATCATTAAATGTAGAAAAGGGAACATATCAATAGTGTTTCAATTGGACATAACTTCTTTTTGCATTTAGTGATTCAGATAGTTTGATGTGTTTTTAGGCTATCAAAATAAATCTTCACTGTATGTCTACTAATTTAGGTTAGCAGTTATTTTATAAAAGTAGTAGTTTGCTTTGAATTAATTTTATATCTTGTGTACAATATAATACTTTATGTAGTATTCAATGTCATTAATTTTCCATTGAAAATGTATCTTGTTTGAGTAAAAGCATGCACTATAAACTTTTATTGTTCGTCTTACATGAAAGGATAATGTAATAGCTATCGTAAAACATACAGCCAATTTTGCCTTTTTGGAGAGTTTTTTCTCCCCGTGTAATAATAATGTCCAAACTGCCCATTTCCCCCCCCCCCCCTCTCTAAGAATTATTACGGGCCCATAGTTAAACTTCAAGTATGAATTTTAATATTTTATGAATGAAAGAGATTGTAATTGTAAAAATATGAATTAAATGTTTGAAGTTAAATTCTTGAATAGAAAAGTAGAAAAAAATGGGCTCAATGGTTAGGCTAAGTGATATTGAAAGAAGAAAAAAAAAACATTTAAAAAGGTATGGCCACCAAAAATTTCCAATACCAATTGCAGATTATTTAATTTATTCTCTATTATATAATACCTAAACCATTACTTGACTCCTGTATTTAAAGTATCGGTGTTTTCATACCGAAAATATTTTTATTATAGTTCAGTAAAATTACTGAAAGAATTCTTTTAATTTTACTTTCTTGCTTACTTCGAAAAATAATAAATTATATAAAATAAGTTTATTGTATATAGAGATTAAATATCACGAAAAATGCCAACTGTTATTTTTACACTCCAGTTTTTTTCAATCAGTTTTAATTTTAGAACAAGGATCGGTTGACTTTTCTGCGCTAAGAGCCAAATATTCAATAATCACAATCGTAAAACTAATCAAAACCATAAAAAAAGTACCAATATGCGATTTTAATTAAAAAAATTTATATATACAACTTTTATGGTATAAAAATAATGGCAGATGAGACAAGTCAGTAGTCTGTTTTTGTTGGGAATGAACGCATACAATTCAGTTCAATTTACTTAAATTCACGACTTTCCTTATCATTTTTCACTTTCCTCTTCCTTCCCTTGACGAAGTCTAAGACGTATTTTGAAATACAATTGAAAACTAAAGGACCTTAAACATTGGGCGAAAAGTTTGTAGTTAAAAGGGTCATTTATCCTAGTCGAAGACGAGGGAGCAACAAACGTAAACATAAGCTCGATGCAACTTAAACTGACTCATGGTCCCAGTACTCCTATTACGCATTCTGATTGTTACGTGTATTTCGAATAAGATACCAAGAGGCGCTGAGGATGCTGATTTGAAATTGATATTTGAATTAGTGTCCCCCAGTCTACCCTACTCATCTCTGTGTCTCGTCGCGTTTGCCTTATTTGAGATTGCGCAGTAAGTTTATAATGAGTTTACCCAAACAAAGCCCAAATTTGTCACTTTTTATTATAAATATATTACCATTTATTGCTTTACCAATTTATTATTAGGTTGAGTAACTTAGAGCTTGAAGAGCCGCAAATATCCACGAGAAGAACCGCATGCGGCTCCTGAGTCGTGGTCATCCGACCCCTTTTTTGGAATATAATATATAAACTTCAGTAAAGTTTTTTACGAAAACTTAGCAACTTGTACTGCACATTTTAAGGGTTGTGTTAAAGAGAATAAAGGCTATCTTTCGTTAGACTGTATATGTGTCAACTTAATAATTTAGTAGGATGACGGCGCGGCGGTTAGATGCTGATCATAATTTTATAAGTAATTACTTTTTTATCACCGTGCAGGCATCATGTTTGGTGATTAGCTCACTGCTAAATGCTATGAACTTTTGGTGATACTATCACCGCACTTGAAGCTTAAATAAATGGTTTTCTGATGAAGCCGGATCTCGTACTAAAATTTTGTCCAGCCTTCCTGTCAACCATTTATCATCGGCTTGCAATTAATATAAAAATACTTTTTCCGCGATTGTTTTAATATAATTTTAAGTATTTGAAGTGGCTGCCTGGCAGCACATAAAATATATAAATAATACTGAAGAAAGCTCAAGTCACATTTTTTTTTAATGATTAATATAATATTTATTTCATTATCTTTGACTAAATTTTCTATTAAAAATATTTTTAACCAAATTTTCTATTAAAAATATTTTTAACCAAATTTTCTATTAAAAATATTTTTAACCAAATTTTCTATTAAAAATATTTTTAACCAAATTTTCTATTAAAAATATTTTTAACTAATTTTCTATTACAAATATTTTTAACTAATTTTCTATTACAAATATTTTTAACTAATTTTCTATTAAAAATATTTTAGTTAAATTTTCTATTAAAAATATTTTAATTAAATTTTCTATTAAAAATATTTTAATTAAATTTTCTATTAAAAATATTTTAATTAAATTTTCTATTAAAAATATTTTAAATAAATTTTCTATTAAAAATATTTTAATTAAATTTTCTATTCAAATATTTTTTTTATTAAATTTTAATAATTTAATTACACAAATTTTTAATAGACTAGGTTATATTTTCTAAATTTGTCTTAATTTACCTTTCAGTATAACAACTCCTGATGATGAGCATTTTATTTTTTAACTAGATGCGCGGTCCCGCGTTACGGAGACCCTTCATTGTATTTGGGTCCCAAGCTCGCTTTGCTCGTTAAGAGTTTCATTGCTAAGTACAGGCTCACGTCATTCGCTGAAAGATTCATTTCTAACCAAGCACAATCGCACTCTGCTTGTTGATAAGGTTCATTGTTATGTGAACCTTTATTTTAGGGTGTGTCCCCCCCCCCCCCTTCTCTTGAGAAATGAAAAAAATCCGATACAATACTCTCACCCCTCCGAGAATATTTTAACTATTAGAAAACATAAACTAGAAGGCAAAAACTACTTATGTTTCTAATTTCAAAATTCTACGCATATTTGGAGCAACTTTGTAAAAATAAATTTTAAAAAAATCAATAAAAAAAAACTAAAGTTTTAACATTTTGTTTGTCAAAAGTATGATTAGAAGACCAACCAAAACTACTTATATTGAAAATTTCATAGCTCTACGGCTCTTGGAAGTCGCTTAAAAAAAAAAAAAACTTTTTGAAATTTAATTTTTTTTTTTTTTTTAATTAATTTATATACATAGAATAACTCGTAAATTTCCATTTGTAGTGTACGTTGCCAAAGAAAATTTCCTTTTCCCATTTGAATATCATTTATTTTGTAAATATCGTCTGCCCGCGTTATTAATTGTATGTTTTCCCTCTTGGCCACCCAGATCACCTGATATAACGCCACTGGACTTTTTCCTTAGGGGATTCGTAAAGTACATCGCGTAGATGAAGAAAGTGTCGAATGACTTAAAGGCCAGGATTACAGCCGTTACTGTGCATGCCGACCTGCTTTCCCATATCTGGTGCGAAATTGACTACCGTCTTGATATTCTACGTGCGACGAACGGTGCACTTGAGGAAGAACAAGGGCCATAAAACTTTTTGAGTCTATCTAACCATTAGTGTTATCAATTTAAATGTGTCGTCATTATTTTATGAATTATTCAACATCAAAATGTATTCAACCTTTTATATACACCCTGTTCCTGTATACCTTAAATAATCTAAATACAGAGTGGCTACAGAACCAGGGAAATCAGGGAAATGTTAGGGAACTTTCTGATTCTGGAAAAAATCGGGGAAATGTCAGGGAACTTTTTAAAATTTCATGAAAATCAGGGAAATTTATCCATACTTTGACGCTATTTACATATAGATTTTTAGTGGTAAGCAATTAAAAGTTTAATGTTACGGAATAATTTAAACTTTTCATTATCAGCAAAACTATTTTTTAAAAAATTGCATATTATCTCTTTAGAATACATGTTCTATTTTATCAGGGTGTCTAAACATCTGGAAAACCTTAGAAATCTGGGGAAATCTGGAAAAAAGTTTGCCCTAAAATCAGGGAATTTTTTAGAAATCTGTCAGGGAAATAACCAGGGAACTTTTTTCCTGAATTTTGTGGACACCCTGAAATAAACAAGGTAAAAGTTAAAAACAATGACTATTTATCCATTTCAAAGTCGTCTGTAATGACTTCATGAAAACGTATTACAAAATCCTATATCATTTCATTTAATCGTTTCATTTTAGTCCCCCAGTGGCTCGGTTTTGCACTGCGTCGATGGCGGTTAGGAGTCGGACATGACTGGAAGATTGTATTATGCTAGCGCATTTTGTCATATCGCACCCTCTCTTCAAGAGTCACACTCAGATTTTTTCATTTTCAGTTAAAGTATGTACAGAATCACAGACCGCATGTACTTGATACAGGTTGAATTTTAAGATTGTTTTTAAGTTGAATTTAAGTTGAATCTGAATTTTGCCGTTCTTCCAGCATTGTGTCCATTGTCCATGTACTCTGTGATCTAGGTGTACGGCAGTGCACCTGCCAAGTTCACTGCCAGCCATCTTTTATCGGAAGCCACTCAGCAGTATTTTGACCTCTCATATCTGCGTATTACAGTATGCATGAGAGCTGAAATTTTTTTACGGGTAGTTGTTAGCCACTTTAGTTAAGACCCCTAAGTTTCAAGTCTCCAATTATATTGGTTGTCGAAATAATCAAATTCGGAAACGAGATATTTTGAGATCCATTCACAAAATCACTCACCGATCATCAAATTACTAAGGTACCTCTAGTTGAGCTAGAACTATGAAATTTTGTATGCTTGTAAGGTTTTACATATAACATGTATACAAAGGAAAAAATCTAAAATTTGAGATTTTCCCCTCCAAATCCCCTGAAGGGGGCAATGTTCGAAAAATTTGAATCTCAATTCTAATACATTTCTATTGGAGCTAGAATTATGAAACTTAGAATACTGATAGCTATTAGCATATATAAATAGAGAAACTCGCCACACGCCGCAAATCCTCTGAAATAAAAAAAAAGGGTAATTATCATTATAAAATAGAACATTGGCAATATTTTATCGCCTGCGAAATGATCGCCCATTGTTAATTTTTTAAATTTGCCAATTTTTTTTGCAAATCTGAATGAACTTTTTGTTTAAAATAATTTATAGTATCATCATTTACATTGATTGCATAAATACTTCATGGACTGTGGTCCGGTAAGTTGAACTTTCTTAGAAAAATCTCATGTAATTCTCCGCTAATTGGACGTTGTAAGAACGTTTTTTTTCTTCTTTTTTTTTAAATTTAAAAGAATAAAGGAATTAGCTAATTATATAGTTCTCGTAGTTGACCGCCATCAAAAAGTTCGTCAACAATTGACTGTACTATAAGTAAGTACCCAAAAAAGATATATACTTAACCTTTTCAATCCTAGGAAGTTTTCTTACAAGTTTAAAAATTATAAACACAACTTTTTAAAGCTAGCTATCGCTGTATAAATTAATAATAAATTTAAAATTAATACCGTAAAAAAAGAATTGAAATCTCATCAAAAAATATAAAGGCGCAAAGTTCTTCATACAATAACTATAACCTTGAAAAATATTGAGAACTAAAGTAAAACCAAGTTTAACGTTGTAAATTCCAAGCAATGAAAATTAGTGAAATGTTCTTCTCTAAGTCAAAATTCCCCTACATTGGCCTAGATATCCTCTAAAAAAATACTTGTGTCACTTGGTCTTTACGTATTCTAGATCACTTGTTGGCTGTGTTTGTGCTGCGGCGCGTAATGGCCAAGTCGCACAAGCATTTTTGTGGCTGGATATTTAGGCCTATGCAGTAGAGGTCGGCGATATATAGATACGACATTTTTTTTAAATATCGATAGTAAAAATATCGATACAAATCACCGATATATCGATATTTTCAAACATTTTTTGTTTTTTGATGATCATTTTGTAGTTCCAGATTTTTTTTTTCTTCCTCGAATTTCTTTATTCGCTTTGCAAAAACTTACAAACTAAAGTTTGGACTCGGCTGAGAGACAGTTAAAATGGCACCCTAACCAAAAAGAAAATATAAGGTAATGGAAAGATAAGATCATTTATCAGTAGTCATTGACATAGCGCCTTTCTGTTGCCAATGTGTGCTTGGAATTTTCATGTAATTTTAAATATTAAAAACATCTCTAACAGAAAATTTGCGGTAAACTACTTTTCAAAAAATTTTCTTTAAAAATAAATGTGAATTTTTTCATTGACATCCAAATGCATTTTATTTATTCTGATTGCTAATAAAATATATTCATTAAAACAATTTTTATAATTTATTTATTAAAACAATTTTGGCCTGAATTCATGAAAAGAAGAAATTTGCAACGAAAAACTTTGTTACGATGCAACGATATAGTATCGATATTTATTTTGATCGATATTTCCGACCTCTACTATGTAGGGGAATTTTGACTTTGAGAAGAACATTTTACTAATCTTCATTGCTTGTAATTTACTACAACGTTTAACTTGGCTTTACTTTAGATCTCAATACTTTTCACTGCCATAGTTATTGTATGAAGAACTTGGCGCCTTTTCACAGAGATATTTTAGATGGAATTCTGTTAATACTTAAACTGAACATGCAAAATTATGAATTGACTCACTTTTGAAGCAACAGTGTGACATCACTGGAGTGTAGATTAATGGCGTGCGCAATAAATCTGTCTAGATTTAAATGTCCATTTGTAGGTGTGGTGCGAATGTTGAGGAAGGTGCAAGCTCATTTCTCTGAAACCTAGTCATCTAACCAAGTTCAAAATTACAAGACGTAATTGTATATGTTATTGTAGTGCCGTATGGTACTCGTGTACAGCTAGAAAAAAGGTTAGAAAACACTAACACAACCAACTAACCCTGATGATACCCTTACTTCATACATCAATCGTTTGATTTTAAAAGAGGTTCTTTCAGAATTTCTCTTTTTTTGTACAATACTATAAGATAAAAGCATCGATAGAATTTGAAAATTTCTTTGGCCTACATAGGGATGTGGTAGCCTTGTAAAGTTTCCATTTGATGTTGGTCTCTATTAAGTCTATTGGAAAGTTTTTTCTCCTGTAAAATCTTAAAACTGTCTGAAGTCCCCTTTTAAAATCAACCTATTCACATACCTCCTGTCTTGCTTAACTCAGCATGGGCGATAAACCAGAGGTTGCGTTGGCGTTGTATATCGACCGACGCAATTTCGACCCACGTTTAGAGCCATTTTTCTTTTCCAACTCAATCCACAAATTTGCATGTTCCTAGTCCCCACCTTTTTCGCGAGTTCAGCGACAACTAAGTAGGCTGTGGTTTTGTTTTATGCATCGAACATCAAAAATGAAGTCCATGTGTTTGAATAGCGTGCAAGGTCAGAAAGTGGCGTAAGAACCATCCAAAAAGCCAAGTACTTACTGCTGATTTAGTGCGGAATGGACACATTTGCCGCTCTGGTGATATATATTATGTTGTCAAACTGGCCTTCGACTCGCGTTGTTGTGTTTTTAGTCGGATGTGATTGATTTGATTTTTCCATTGTGTGGTAATCGATTGTTTAAGTTTGGGAGTGATGCTCTGAGTTGTAAATTTTTGCCACCTACGGTGTTTTCTCTTGCAGAGTTTTACTTGATAGCTGACTTAATAAATTTTACAAATGAAGGTTATCTATTCAATTTAAATGTATTTCAGTAATTGATATATTACTCTTTTATAATGGTTATCATAGAATACATTAAAAGGTATCGAAGATAATTTATCGGTTGTCAACATAGGCGTCGCCTAGAAGAGAAAGGGGAGTACGCTCACTAGCATCCCCTTGGCTTTTAAAAATAATAATAAAAAAAAAAAAAAAAAAATTTGAAGAAATGTGAAAGTACTAACAGAAAAAATAATCAGTTTGTTTAATACAACTTTAAATTGTTTAATTAAGTAAAAATGTAACTCATAACTGTTAACTAGTATTTTGTCAGGTAATCCAACTAACATTTTTAAATAACCAAAATGTTATAAAAATATTTAAGCAGCTTTTCTTCTCCATGTACAGAGATGCATATGGTTGTTAAGTCTTTTTTTGTGATCTGATATAGCCACCATTCATGTCAATGGGTAATGTAAATATTGTGGTATAATATTAATATATAGTTATGAACTTAAGTTATTTTTACAGTAATCTAATTTCAATTCATAAATATATCAAATAAAATGTCGCAAAGGCCGTACTATTTTAAAATCGGTTTTGTTTTCTTTGTGAGTTTTTTTCCAAAATCCCTGGAAAATCACTGAGATTTTAATTTTTTTTTTTTTTTTTTCATGAATATTTTTTAATACTTTTATTTTTTTATGTATTAAAGTTTTTCAAATATCATTTTAAATCAAACTATTAAAAATTATAGTTACTATTTACGATTGAAAAGTAGATGTCTATTAAAATCAACTATATTGTGTGAAAGAGTAATTAAAACACATATTTCTTGCCCCATCTCATTAATAAATCTGCTCGTACCTCATTATGGAAATTTGGATTGTCGCAAATTTAATAGAAATTAAGTATTTTCAATTGCTATAACTATTCATCATTTTAAGCTATTGAAATTTTACTTTCCAACCACTACGTTGCTTCAAGTTTACAAAAGTCCAAGCATAATAATGGCATGTTAGAAGGTTAAAGCAAAGTAATAAGTGAATATTTTCTGTCCTTTGCTATGATTAAGACATTTTACATGTTTTTAAACTTTTAATATCTTCCTATTTTGTTTGATTTTTTGCGGTTAGGCAACTTAATTGCATTACTTTAACCACATCATGCCTTCGTGTGTAATTTTTGTGCTTTTATTTCCTATTTTCTTAATTAACTTGTATGAGGTAAATAATTTGCTGTAATGTGGTAAATAATTTGCTGTTATAAAATAATTTGCTGTGTTGAAGAAACAAACAGACGAAGCATGACCAGAGTACTGTTTGGCTTTCGTTGGTTGGCCGAGGGGAAAGCACAGGTCAACTGGTTTGCACCAATTGCTGGTAGGAGAAAAATATACGAATCCTTGTACCCCCAAATCAGCCAAGTAGTCAAAGCCGGACCGTAAGTGTAAATATCAGAGTGATTATCAAAATAATTTTCTGTATAATATCTCAAACATTGTCCAAACATATCCAAAACATAATTTAAAGCAAAAGCATAAGAGGTCCTAGGATTAAAATGTAACTTTGAGTAATCTCAATTGTTTTCAAATTAATGGGAATTTTATAGGAAGAACCATTAATGCAGTGCTATAAATATTCGTATTTCCGCTTTAGGGCACTGAATTAACATATGTTTACATAAATATCAGTTTTCTGTACAATGGTTTCTGTTTTAAAATATTCTGTACTTGGGTTTTTTGTTTTAAAATAAATGTGGATATGTTTCTTCTACCTTTCGGTGCAATTACTTCTGATACTTTATAGCGTATTCATCTAACATTCTATTTGAATTTCTTTAATTTATTAACCAATTCATGCAATTAGACGCATTTGTAATGTGTTTATTTTTCCTTTTAATGCTCACCACCCCAAAAGCAAAAACCGACACTGACCTTTGAAATATGACAACCCTTCATTTCCTACTACTTTATCGAGAAGTTTCTTTTTCGCTAATCCTTTTAAGAGGATTTTGAGCTGTGATTTATTTGTTGTCGCAAAACTGGGGCTTTACTGCTTTTCTTGCTTCTCCTCTTCCCCGTGCTCTTTGGTGATGAATCAAGCTGTCTGCCATGGATCGGAAAATTAAGATATTACTATGAGCTTGCTTTTAAACGAAGTTCCGCATCAAACTAGTTTAAATTCTGCAGTTGAAAGTACACGTAATAAACAGAAGAGAAAATCTTTGATTCCAAAAGTTTAGAACACGTTTTAAAGCTTCCGAATCAAGTTTCTAATCAAAAACAAGGATTGAATTTTATGCCTTTTTAAATACACTAAAATTTATTTTACATTAATTGTCTATACATTAAAATACAGTAAAAGTGTGTATGCAGTATAAAAGATATCTTGTTCAGTTATCATAGCAGTTTATTCATGTAAGCTTGGGTCTTTAAAATAAACGGTTAGATTGAAATTAAATTTACTTTTCCTTGTCAACTTTACTGCAAGCACAGATTTCAGCCTAACTAAAATATTAATGTTCATAAAGAACGAATATACATTGGTAATTAGGCTATTTGGTGAAAATAAGTTTTTTTTTGCTCTAAAATATTCTTGAACTTGTTATCTTTAAAATGGTCCATTTTTATGAAGGTACACAATAAAATCTCTACTCCAAACTTTAAACTTGGTTTGTGATGAACTCGTTTTAACCAGTGCAAAACATTTTTTCAGTAGAGTATCAACCAATTAAAATTTTTTAAGTAATTTAAAGTTTTTAATATAGTTCAGTGAACCTACTAGGATCGAATATGTCTTTTCAATTAAATTGCAATTGTTTTTGAAAAAGTAGTTGGTAAATTTAAATAATTTCAAAACAAAATTCTATATGGGAAAAAAAGCATTTTAAGTTATAGCTGCAATTTTTGCAGGTACCCGGTAGAAATTCATTGTGTAATAATTTATTAATTTTCATTAATTACATAAATTAAAATTTTAAATGAATTAAAAATTAAGCTATGACTGGTGCAACAAAACCCTAATGAGATAATTAAATTTTAATTAACCAATTTAATATCGTCAAATGAATTTTTTTATGCAGATATGTTAGATTTCTAACACTTGTTAAGTGTGAAACAAATTTCGCGTCTAGTTCAAATTTTTAAAATAAAAAATTTCCAATATATACTGATACCTTAGAGTTCACTTTTGTTCAATTGAAATAGCAATATTTAACTACGTCTTTCATTATCACAAATATGTTACGTAATATAATCGACTGAATTGCGTGAAAGTGTTTAGACAGTCAGTACAAAATATTTTTTTTGTGAACGCCGATGCTACAATTCAGTTTGACTGTATGCACTCTAATGACTGTCTCTAAGCAATATTCATTTTCCAACTCTAATGACAAGATCAGAAGTATTTGACCAACCTTGTTTGTTTTCGGATCTTAATGTAGTTGTAGCACTTATCGATTCAAGGATAGCAATTTGTATTGGATAATTTGTGGTTGTTACTTTTCTCTATATGTTACATAATTAGATAATTCGAATTTCGAAGAAGTAATTGAAATTGATCAAAGAGATCAAACATTTCTCCTTGTTGTATTTATTTTATTTCTTATTGGTCGCAGTTATGATGTTAATGATTTGGTTTGAAGTCTTGGTCTGTTTAATTGAACTTGAAAGGTAATCATTAATGGGCAAGAAGACACATTTTTCGAGTATATGATTGTTGTTTGTCATTCTATTCAAAAAGTTTATCAATCTTATTTCACTTTGCTTTTTTCTCAAGATACACCATGCTTCTTTGAAAGAATAGCGTTTAAGATTATTACTCCCTGTAAATTTAACTTAAGGCCAAGAGCACTTAAGTGTAACCTTAAGGTTATGATCTATCTTTTTGTCTGTGAACTTTCCAATTTACTCTTTGTACTTTGGGATTTATATATATATTTTTAATGAATGCTATGATCTGTTAACTCTATAGTCAGCCCAGGGTATTTGATTGTAGAGTTCTTGGTCTAAACCATTTCTCATTTTGAAATAAACTATTCTCCTATCCACTTTATGTCAGACAATATATTTATCATAAGTCATAAGCTACAAACGCTATAGAAGAGAGAGAAACACCCCTGAGGTATTTACGTGCTTTACTGAGTGGTTGTAGTTCGCCGCTGTTTTGTTTTCTAACTTGTTCTCTCCTATACAACGAGTAGGAAGAAAATTAGTACATTTACTTGGATTTTTATTTTGGGTGAATTTTAAATCAAAACCAGTATGTACTATTTTAATATCATAAAAATAACAAATAATAAAATTATGTTGAATGTACAATCAATCTATTCTTGTCATAGACGCATTCAGTCAATAGTAGTTTGGAGTGCAATAGATTTTTTTAAACATATTTGCTTTTGACTATTTTCTATAATTGTGCCGAGTGTGTTGATATAAAACAAAATCTTTTAACGAAGAGATTTTACAAGTATAATGCTTTGATTGCAATATTCGGAAGAAAATACGAGAAAAGTATTGTTAATATAGTAGGCCCCATTTTTCCATGCACTTTTCTTTCTTTTGGTATTGATCTTAGTTTTAAAAAATTTAAATATCAACTGTATTCATTATTAATTTAGCTATAGTATATTATTAATTTATAATTAAATTTGTTTATAAATAGTATAATAATGTGTAATTATTGTGTATTATTAGTTCTTAATTATATAGATTCATTTAATTATCATAGTATTCAATTATAGAATTAACTATAAAATATTACTAAATTTATTGTAGAATATTACTAATTTAATCATAGAATATTATTAATTTAATTAGGAAAAAATAAAATTAACTATAGTATACTAAAGAACTTTTCAATGTTAGTTTTAGTAAAAACAACTATAATTTTTCTATAATTTTTAGATATCGTTCAATTAATCCATAATAAAGTTTAAAATCGATCAATTGAAATAAATCATTTATCAAGTTAACAGTATAATAAATTGTAAAATAATTATATGAATAACTTTTTATTTTGTGTCTGATGCTTTAACACAAGACACAAGATGTTACTGGTGTGCTAATAAATTTTTTCAGTTCTTCCCTTTACTTTTCAATTTGTTCATGTGGACTTATCAGCTGTCCTATGCGGTCTGCGTTGTCACACATCAGATGTAAAATTAATTATTCCATCCAACGCCCTTTACTGATTGACATTTCATCTATCAGAAAAGATTGAACTGAAATAGTGTGTTCTTATTTTTGGAGAAACATAGCTTAACAATAGTCTCCAAATGTTTTTCCTTTGCACGAAGGCGAATTTGTTATTATCTTGTTGTCAATGTAAACATATTTCGAAAATAGACAAGTTCCCCAAAAGTTGAAACGCCCTTATTTATCTGGTATATAAACAATGTCAATCAAAGAAAAAAAAAATGTAGAAAACATTGGCGCCGCTAGGGAGGTACATGGGGGAGCACTTAAACCCCTTGAATTTTAAAAGTTAAAACATAATATAAAGAAAAGTCGTACGATTCACTGGGAATAGAAGCATATTATAGTCTTTTAAATATTCAACGAAACAATCATTTAATAGGTAACTATTAAGGAAAATTTTATTAATATTTCTAACTGAAAAATCTAGATTAAAGCAAAAATTTAACTGCCTTGCTATTCCCTTGGGAACTACCTTCATCCCAATGAAAAAAAATTCTACCGCCGCCCATGGCTAATCCTAAACAGTTAAAATAATCTGTATGATTAAAACAGAGTTTTTCTTTCATATAGCCCGTTCTAAACAAAACAGTTAAATAAAATTTAAAAAAATGCCTTGAACTGTTTTCCAATAATTAATGCTTCAAGCTTGTGAAGAAACAAAATAATTACAAAAATTAAGTATATTATTATTTACAAATAGTTGCGTAATTAAACTAAAACTGTTATTATGCATAAAGAGCAGTAATTATTCTCTAACAGTGAAGGGCATTAAAAATATTTAAAAAAATACTTTTTCTTTATTTGCATTGTTGAAGTTGTTTGTCATTCAAAATTTTACCTGTAATTGAAACGTTGAAATTATACGATATTACCTTTTAATGACTTTTTATTTCTGACCTCATATCTTTTCGATTTCCATTTATTTTAAATTCTTCACATGGAATTTTTCATTTATGAACCAAATTTATATCATTTCTCCTGTTCTGATTACTCTACCCTATGTGATTATATTCAAAATACAGGGTGTCTATAAATTAGTTGGGCAATGGAACTCAAATAGATCTGTATAACTCATAATTAGGCATGATAAACATTTTTTTGTTTGCATACAGAATGTCATGGTGAACATAAATTAGTTGGGGGAAAAGAATGGTTGATAATGCTTCGTTATTAAGAGTTATACAGATTATAAAATAAAATTATATAAATATCCTTCCCTTAAATTGCAATGGCTCCTATTTCGTAAAGTTTCGTTTTGATAAAATACTGTAGAAAGAAATAGTTTCTGCTTCATTGCTTAAAATAAAAAATACTTGATTGTCTTAAACGTGAAAATCATAATACCCATACCATTTAAAGTCAAAAGCTAAAAAAATCAGATATGTGTAAAAAAAAAAAATGAACACTCTTAGAATGTGATGCATTTCAACTTTAATTCAAATGTCATCCACTTGTCGGTTATGAATAGATACAATGAATATTATGTTTCATTGCTGCTTGAATTGAATTCAGTGTTCCTTAATGATCCACAATGTATTTTTACCAAGGTCACCATCAAATTCAAAGTTAAACGTACTTTTTCAATAACATCAAGAACAAGATTAGGCAGTTACATTATTTTTACCTAATCTTATTTTTGTTTAGAATTAACTTGTTTTATTCCCACTTTTTAAAAGAATGAACCAGTTGTCAAACATAAGCTATAAATCCAAAAGATTTATAATTATTTTTAATAAAATTTTCCAAAGTCCTGAAGTTTTATTTAAAGTACGCATTTCTACCCCAAGGAATCTTAATTTTGAAGCCGGCTATCACATTGATGTTCTGGTTCCGTACAGTAAACGATAATGTCAAATATCACATACAATAACATGACAAGGAAAGATTCAAAAGTTTGCTTTATTTTACTATGAGAAGTCAAGTTCGTATTCGGGAGGGTATTTGTTATGGTAGTGTATAAAAAGCACTCGGGATATTTTCTAAGCAACTAACACTATTCATAGTCAACATACTTCAGCTCCTAGAGGTGGGGAAACAGATTACAGTCACTCTTTAACATCATTGATCTAAAGAAACGTCTTCTTAATACTTTGATACTGTCCAAGACGAAAACCGTTATCTAACATAAAACCACAATATTGAGAAATACGATGCCGCCAAAATTTTATAATTTGTATTTAAAATGTCACATGTGTGGAGTTTTTTACTGTATATATCTTATTGGTGTTTGCCTTATAAGCGTAATAAAAAAAAATTGAGCACTCCGTAACGAACAATTAAAATTGGGACCCAGATTATTTCTGGCCCTTCTAATCGTTGCAAATAACTATATAAGTAGTCGAAGGTAAAATTGTCGGGGAAACGGACATCGCTAAGACCTCTTGTGCAATTATGAACTTTTTTCTTTGTATCTGAGTATCTGTTATGCTGACTTCAGCATTCTTATCATTTTAAAACGATATTTCCGAGAACAGATTTTCATGTATTAAAATGTCTTTATGATATGCAATTTAAAAAGGGAAAAAAATTATAGTTATCCATTTGTTAAGATCTTTTTATAAGTATTCATTTTGGAAAATGACGTCAATTTCTGTCATTAATTAAGCATTGAATCCATTAAGTTCTATCTTTTGGTATCTGCTCGTGTTTCCTTTCTGGCTACTTCGTGAAGTGGCCTAGTAGTAGATTTCTATCTACATCCCTTTTCCTCTAATGATACCTATGACGAATCCCCTTTAAATGTTTCCACGATCATCAAAATAATTACTCTAATGCTTGGAAAACAATGTTGTATGAGTAGATTTCTCATCGCATTTTAAAAGTTGGTTTAAAAAAATAAGTTTAATGAAATATTAAAGTAATATTGATAAAATATTGAATATAATTTTACTAGAGTACAAGAGAAAAAGGTTAACAAGAATATGAAACTCATATCTTTGAATCTTAAAGAAGTGATCTGAGATGATTGATCTAATACAATATGCTATTCGTTTTTGTCGCAGCTTGAAAATACATTTTCGAAAGTAAAAGTGTTAATAGGAATTCTTAAATTTAACATTTTATGAATCAGGTGTTGAAATAAAAAGAAGTCACAAAACAGCTATCCTATTATTGGCATCAATATATTATATTATTAACATCCTATTTATTGGCGTACATAGTAAATTTCTTTGTATTTACAAAAGCTGTGGCTTTAAAATTTTCAAGAGATCTAAAGACCATAAAGCATCGACAAATAATGTCAGTAGGTTGAAAGAGTTTGAATAAAAGTACGAGTTATTTTCTTTAAAAAATCCTATTCCTTCATAGTAACTTCGATTTGGTTTGTTTGTGGCGGGAATATTCTTCGGAAGGCTAATCAGCCTATTTGCTGTCAACCAATCGAGTTAAAACTTAGCAAATAAACTCATTCATTGGAGTTGACAATTCTGGGGCGGGATGGGGGGGGGGGTGAGTGTAGTCAATCACATGGAATGAAAGCTTCCTTTTGTAGTGATCAAACACTCGATCCTTTCTCAAAATCGCTTAAATAAGTTCCAGTTACGAAAATGCAAAACTTAAAGCGTGTCTATAGATGTTCGCGAAAAGATGAGGAATACAAGTTCAATTCCAATGTTTATAAAAGTTGGCAAAGCATCTAAAGCATTTATAGAAAAAACTATTTTTACATGTTAATTTTATTTTGCAATAAAATACAAGTTTGTTGTTATATTCCAATGAATTAAGTTTTAATTTCAAAAATCGAAGTCATAGTTCAAGTATGAACATTTTAAATCATTGTAAATCGAAACCAAAATCTAAAGTTCACAAATTCTTTCCTAAGAAACCATCTGAAAATAGTTTCAATCGCACACTGTATAGTATAGATTCATTAAAATCTCCCTACTGGTTGGAAAAGAGTGTTTCCCTTGCTGCGCCAATTGCCTGCCCCTGTGTTCACGGTGTTTCAACATTGTTTAATTCTTAGTAAGCCACCTCCATCCCATCCTTATTTTGGGTATAAAATAATTTCAGACCAGATCCCCTCTGTTCGGCGCCTGACACACTTGCATAATCGACTCGTCTCTGTAAACCGGTTATGGGTAATTAAAATTCGTGTCATTGCCTCGGCGCAATTTCGAGGTATTGGCGGCACATTAATTTATCGCAAAGGGGGGGGGGGGGGAGAGAGAGGGTTGCTTGCTAATTCTTTGCACTTAATTTACAAGAGATAAAGATTGAATTCGGAAGCGAAACTTTTTATAATTTGAATTTTTTTAGTGCTCATATATGAGCTATTTCTAATTTCATTAAGAAGTTTAATTTCACGTTTTAAAACTTACATCTTAGACGATCTAATTCATGAAAACGCAATGAGATTTTGAAATCAAGTGGAGATATGTCAGTCACCCTCTAACCAAAATAAATAAAATTTTACCTTCCGCATCACTCCAATAAAAAAAATTCCGTAAAAGCCGTTGCAATACACTTAAATTTTTTAATTTTTTTAACATATCCGATTAATGTATAATAATTTTGACTATTATCTATTTTCAATTTAAATTATTTTTGTTCCACTCTTAGTCTTAAATTTTTGATTGAGTAATCTTAGTATACGATAGAACCAGATTTATTGTATTAAGAGCGATCGTTAAATAAACACATTAAAAGAGTGTCCTAGTTGTAATTAGCTTACCTATTTAAGATTAAATTTTTGGTAGTTTTCGGAAAGAGATTTTTCTACTGAAAGTACATAACGAAAGTACTCGGCATTCTTTGGCTAAATCAGTCATCTTTTGCTTTCCTTGATCTTCTTCCAACATTTTATGGACAGGCAAAAATAGGGTTGTTAAGTTTTCAGTTTTTCATATTTAATAAACTAAGAAAACTATTCAAGGAATTAAAAGGTAAACTAATTTTATCTACTTTTTTTTTGGAAATCACATTCTAGAAGGGAAAAGAAATGGATGAATGTTCGATGAGGAATTCAATTTTGCTACCGGCCCTCTATCTCTAAGTATGGGAACAAGTATCTAAGCAACAACTACAAAGAAATTTTGAACAAAACAAACTATGAGACAGTATAGTGACATAGAAAAGCGAAAAGTATTGATATATTGATAATTTTTAGTTCAACTCCCATTTGTTAAAGTTAAAGCCTTGTCATTAAAGGACTTAAGAATCGCCAGAGAACCACGTTTCTTCAGATTTATCACCTCGTGACCAAGTTCAAGAAATAATCGTTAAACTTCCCTACTGGTCTTGTGATAAACAATTCTCGATGATAACTCTGCTTTATATACCAAATACAAATGTATACAACAGTCAGGAATGGATGTCATTATTATCATTACATATTTGACAGTTGAGAAGTTTTAAGTGTCGTTTGTCTCAATCCACTATCCTGCTTACTACTTCTCTTCCCCCACATTAAAAACAAAATCGTCTTTGGTGGTCCTAATTATTAAAGAAAATAAAATGGCAATGCCTCTTCAACAAGGGGGTGTTTTGGAAGCAAGATGTCTTACCTTTGTTCCCATTATAAAACTTTAAGTAGCAATCATGTCTATGTAAACAGTTTATCTTATGTCAAATTAATTGATATGTAATTTGGTAATTACCGAGGAATTTGGACAGGTTGTAATTAAATTCGTGATTTTATGAGCTTAATGGCTTAATTACCTCAAAAGTTGAACGTCTTATTAATCAAAGGAGATAAGCATGTATTTAATATGAAATTGCCGCTCTTCCGACTTTAATGTGTTGATCACGAGGTAAGGTATCACGAAAACTTATCCATGATCAGAACTGTCCTTGAAAAAAGCCGGACATTAAATTCCCCTCAATTTAGCTTAACAGTCATTTGAAATTGCCATTTTGAGACAAAACTGAATTTATATTTTATTTAAAAAGTAAGATAATTCGTTGCCTTTTACAGTCCTATGAGATAAAGATCTTGAAGAAGTAAATACTTCCCACATGAACCTGATCTCCATGCATTCTTTTTCTTCTTGTATTATTAATATATCAAGTTTCTGAAAAACGATTCGTTCGCGTATGTAAACTAGCTCTAAACGTAGCTTTTAAGAGAATGAAAAAAATTACGATTCATAAAACAAATTAGGAAAATCTATGAACAATCGATTACCTTTAATTCGAAAAATAAATAGTTTTTGGTATAATAACAGTACGAAATGAATCATTCTACAAATCAAGAGTCCACCTCCACCAGCCCCTACTTGTTGATGATCCTAAGATTTCTGTAACTTTGTTCTTGCGCCCCTTTCCGTCCATCACTCTGTATGTTGACGTATAGTGGATCATTTTAAAGGTAATTAGATTATCGCATTTTACTTACGTCACCCTTTAAAGTTACGCCTTCTTCCATGAAAATGTTATTATATTCCCGTAATAATTATGGGAATGTAATAGACATTTCCCCATGCATTTATCTATAGGAATGTAATGGATGCCCACTGGATCATCATTTTATGTATCACTTGACATAAAATCGATTGACCTGGGCATTATTTGTTAAAATACGACTTTCAAAGATTCGAAGCTATTTTGTTGAGGCGATGCGAACGTGATCAAGAACAAGTTCACACAGATCAAACGAATGGGCGGAATGGAATCTAAAAATGAGAACTACTTCTCACTCGACACATGTCATTTTATTCGACTCGAACACTATAATCAAAGGAAGATAACCATCTGCTACTTACTAGCGAATGCCCCATAAAGACAAGCGTAACAAACCTTGGAAGCTAAAAAGGCATAAATGCTGATTGAAGTCCCGTAGTATTGATGCCTCTTAATGGATTTTGCACGGAATTGCGTGGTTTATCAAGGTGGAAGTGGTTGGTCTTTAAATAAACAAACAAAAATACCAATGCTTGGTTTTTGGAATGAATCGTCAGTTTGGGCAATTTATTTATATATTATTGGGATTTAAATAGAAATTTACTGAAATTTTTTTATATTGAGTTGAATTAACAGATTCGCATAAGAGGGAAAAAGTTAAAAGAAATTAATGAGTAGTATTCAGTTCTACATAATTTCTTTGTAATATTCAAACATTTTTGTTCAAATCATCGTCCATTGATGGTTTATTGGTATCATTATCTACTTTATATCCAGTGGTGTATTTGTGCTGTGACTAACAAGATGGTTACATTTAGTTGGATGAATTTTTTTTCTAAAGGACTTGGGGTAAAAGACGAAAAATTGAACTTTTTGGTTTGATCATTGTAAAAAGTAATTACTCCGTATCTATTTTGTAAATTTGCAAATTATAGAACACCTTAACTCATTGAATCCTCATTCAACCGGTGTTTAAATTTCACAGTGTTTGCATTGTAAACTTAAAAATATATAGCTTTATTACTCGTACAAATTGTTTATCACTATTTTGATACTTATTTCATAAACCCTATACATTCCGTGAAGAATCTTGTCATCAAATTGCTTGAAAACTAAGCATATATCAACCAGGAACGAACGGTTTCGACCATTTTTCCTCAGCAGACCAGACTATCCTTAATCTATCAGTGTCTCTCTTCTTTCCTTCTCGCATCTAAATAATCGGTGTATGTATTGCTTAGAAAGGAAAGTAAAGAGAGGTTCATTAAAATGTTTACTCTTCTTATAATGGACAAATTTTAAAGTTCGGCTTTAAATATAAAGTCAGCCTATTTTAAAGTTTGGCTTTAAATATAAAGTCAGCCTATTTTAAAGTTTGGCTTTTCTCCTCAATTTATTCATGCACCATGTTTATTTAACTGAATAAATCACGGTTTGAACATAAATCTTAAATTGGGAGTCTATCGTTTCTTAACAATACTGTATTATTTTGTTTTGTTTTAAGTTGTCATTTATTCTTACTCATATATTCCTGTGGGCGAATAATAGAAAAAACTAACATTTTACCTTGTAGCCAAAAAGGCAAAAATTTATTCTTAATCCTTTTAGCAAAAACACATTTGGACAATTCTCTGCTGTACTTGCCAAACAGTTTGGCACTTTTTTTTTATTCGTAAACAAATTAGAATTCTAAAATTATGATGAATCTAGTAATGTATGTTTTTGTTTTATGCAATACTAGTTGGTGGCAAAGTTTTTTTTTTGAAAAATAATTATTTTAACTAGGTCATTTGTAAGCCACCAACGCATGGGACACGTTTATGTCTGTGCATCGGTTGCTTAAAATAATTATTTTTAATAGTTCAAACAATGTTTTTTCAATATAACATTGCCCCCAGTTAGCATTGTGTAAAACAAAAACGTAACTACTAGATTATTCATAATTTCATTATTCTAATTTGTTTACGAGTTGAAAAAAAGAGCCAAAATGTCCCATTCGTCAGCCAGAGAATTGCCCATTTAACACATGCCTGGAGCTCGAAAGACATATATTTCAATAACAACCCAGAATCTTTCGAACTGTGCAATAATAGTCATAAATTCCCCGATACGTGAAACATAAAGAGGAGGACCGCATTTATAAAGGTTTCTGATCGTAGCACGATTCTCAACTCTTTTTCAAACCAGAGTGGCAACACGAAAGGCGTGATACAGAAATCTGTCTTGCTTTCTAATATCTATTTGGCTGCTATGTAAATGTGATTTATGTTTACAGTACCTTTTGGCGCGCCAGCCATCGATAAGAATCACATAATTTATGGAGAAAAATAGCTATAATTTGTATATCTTGTGTTGCACTGGTAAAAATGGTGTGTTTCGTAAATATATATAGGTGGGGGGACTACGTAAATTTCAAAACTATGGTTTTATGTTAAATTTCGGTTTCGTGGTAGATGTTTGATCTAAATCAGTTGCAAGCAATAATATTCCGAAAATTTTTATTCGAACTTAAATGTATTAAAAAAAAATTAAAAAAAAACATAATATGCATATCTGTACCTTTAAAGATAAAGGAACTATCTCCATGGGCGCCGCCAGGTAGTGGTAAAGCAATGCAATAGCAATTTCTGGCTTTTGAAAATCAATGATAAAGGGGACAGCAGTAACACATTTTGAGGAATAAAAAAGTTTTGTGTAGGCTTTTAATTCTTCATTTTAATAAAAATTTGATGTATAACAAAAATTACAGGTGCAGCTAGGAAGGTACAATGTGTGCTCTTTCACTCCCTGATTTTGAAAATTACAAATAATGTGGAGAAAAGTGGTGATAAAAGTGAAAATAGAGGTTTTAGTAGGTATATCGGTCAACGGATAAAAATTTAATGCATTAACTATTAATTGAAATTTCATTAAGACAGCTAATTGAAAAATCGAGGTTAAGAATCCCTTATGAAATCAAATTCGTATTTTAGAAAAATCAAGGTTTCAGCAAAAAGTTGAGCATACGCTTTGCACCCCCTGCAAATAACATGCCCATTACTATCACCATTTTTTCTAATTTTACAGGATAAAGTTTATAAACTTCTACTCTATTAATATTGCACTTTAAAAAAATTAATATATCCGTTATAAAGCTTTATTTCAAATAGTGTTATCTAAGTCTTGAAATAATACGAATCGGCAGACAGAACCTGATGATGGCAGTAAGGAAAATAAACAACGTTAAATCTGGGGGTTCAGGTACAATATTTGTGAGTGTCTTTCGAAGAAAACAGATTTAAGTGAAAGGTTTCCTTGCGTTCAATCATAGAATAACCAGTCATTACTCGACAATAAAACCATCTAAAGGATGAATGTTGGCAAGCAGACAATTTGTAAAGACGCTTTTTTAAATTACCCTTTTGAATTTCCTATCACGTTTTCCGTGGAAAATACTTTTGTATCTCTAGACGTTAGGGATTAAGTTACTCCAATAAAAATAGTCTCTGTCCATGGATGTATAAATCACTTCTAATTCTTTATCTATAAAAAGATCTTTAGTGCAGCAGATATGGAACCGGATTTCTTAACTTTGAAATTGGGTTTTATGTCTTTTTATGTCAAAACCAAAGTTGATCTTCTCATAATGGATACTTTGTCATGGCAGGTTTTTTTATTATTCTTTGGTTCGTTACTTTTTGGAAAGTTATTTGTTTGAAGAAAAAGTTTGAATCGAAATGTCATAAAACAGACATATTTTTTTTTCCTACTTATAAATAAGAAATGTCCCTTTATATTATATTTGGTATGACTTATGGCTATAAATAGAAAAGGTGAAAGAAAATTCTTCAATTTTAAAAAAGGTTTTTCTAAATTTTACGTTACTCTGGCAATCGAAAAGGGCAAAATATAAGAAATTGTTTACTGTGCCTCGACTCTAGAGTTAAAACATATTTATTAGCTAGTATGATTGATTTAGAAAAAAAGTACATTGTTCATTTCAATAACCTTTAAAATCGATATTTTTGTTTTATAGTATTCCCTTTTCTGTGCGCTTATAACTTTGCAAAACGAAGGACATTTTCTGATTATCTAATAAACTGTATATTGTCTTGTCAAAATATTCTATTAAATTTTTTAAATCCAAATGTCTTTGTTCTTCAAAGTATTTTAAAAACAAATGTTTTCCATTTTCTCTAAAATATTAATCGTAACTCCTCCAATTGTCTTAAACATGTTCTATTGTGCTTCAAAAAGATTAAGACTCAATCCTTGAATTAGAATATGAAGAAAACATTTACATAACATTCATTGAAGCAAAATAAGTTTTTATACTAAAAAGTATTTTTCTTGCGTGCCCTTTATTCGAAGCATGAATTTAACTCATTCCTATGAGACTCTATTTTAAAGCTTATTTAAAAATAAGTCAGTTTAACGAACAATTCAAACATCATGAAATAACTTCACAATTAAAACAATCTTTTCCCGGTTTCAATCACGGAAAAACGGTTTTTAATTTTTTTAAACTTGGACATCCTACTAAATTAAGTTGTTTGAACTCGAGCATATCGTAATTTTAATTTAAATCTTATGAAGCGTGAGAAGCTCCACAATTTCTCAGAAATATTCCCACATTACATTAGGGTGGATGCATATAAACTTCAGTAATGAGATATATATCATGAAAAAAGTCTTGCTGATCCTTTCTATCCACAACAAACACATTCCGCCAATTCTAAACTTGACCTGCACTTGTCAACCTCAAAGTCGAGACCTTTTTCACAGCAACATCATCATCATCATCAACAATCATCAATCACCATCTCATTTTGATGAATCTTCTCACAACATTGCATACAAATGCACGGACGCAGTTCTTTCGCCTACTTTAAACCGAACCGACATGGACTTAACAAGGGTCTTGATTACAGTGATTTCTTGCCTCGGCTTATCGAACTCCAAATTGTTTTTGCGGTCAATTTAAAGTGCCTTTTCTAGTATTGTTCCAAGTCGTTCTAATAAAGATCTGCAGGAAGGTCGCTAATGATGCTGTTCTTTTGAGCATTGATACCGCCGAGGTCCTACTTATTGCTGTTTGGTCACAATTATTTTGTCGTCTTCTTAGTAGAGCTTGTTCTGTCGTGCACGGATAACTGGAAGTTTCGTTTCGTTAATGATGTCCATAGACGTGTTTTGTATTGAGGTGTGCTCCGAATAACAAGGAGTGTTGTTAAACTTTGCTTTTTAGGAGTTTGGATGCGTATTTTATATGTAAGTCTGTTTGTATTATGGTTCATTATTATTGAATGCTAAAATATATTTTATTTTTATTTACTAAATGTTCACATTCGGGTGTAGTTTTATTTACTGCATGCTTACATTTGGGTGGAGTTCTATTCACTGTATATACACATAACGATTTAGTTTTATTTACTGCATGTTTACATAATGATTTAGTTTCATTTACAGAATTTCATATTTTAATTTAATTTTACTTACTGCTTGTTTGTGTTCAAATTTAGTGCATATTTATATTATAATGATGTTATTTACTGCAAGATCGTATTTAGGGTTATTTACTGCACGTTCATAATCGTATTTAAGTTTATTTACTGCATGTTCACATTTTATTAGAGTTTTATTAAATGCTTCTGATTTGTCACTAAATAAGTGATTAATTAACTAAACATTTTTGACAAAACCGATTAAATGCTTATATTAACTTTAAATACAGACCGTACATTTAAAAATATTTTTATATCCGTACACATAATAGGAGTTCACTAATTAAACATATACAGAACATTAACGAAACATTGTAATATGTATTTAAATTATGTTATACAATATGCTGTGTGAAATTTGTAGAAATCCTTCCTACATTTCATGTTGCTCATGACAAATATTTTTATAACGTATCATTTAAATGCAGCATTTCCTGCTAAAATTCTAAAATAGTAAAATATGATCGCGTTATTTTTAGCCATCTAATTATTTCTAAAAGAAGGTTAAATTTTAAACAAAAGTGTTAAATTGTTTCATCCTCCTTATTAACTTTTACAACCTTTTGAAGTTGCTTGCTATTGCTAACTCTACCTCAATCCGGATCCACTTCGCTACCAAGACAGCTATGTCTCTTATTTCATATTAATATCTAGTTTTTACGCATAAGTTTCCCGACTAATATCCAAAAAATAAAAGCATTTTTTGACACTCGAAAAGGAAAACTAAACACGTTGCTTTAGTTTCATCAGAATGGCGGCAGACAAAAGTAATGGAGACCGCTGCAAACACTTTGAATGATAAAGCTACATTAAAGAATGAGTTTTTGCGGTCAATTATTTACTTTTTCCTTTCTAATTGAAGAACAATTGGAGGAAGACGTGGAAACATGCTTATCTGGGTCAAGGTTTTTGGTCTTTTCTTTTGAAGTTGGACAATGGAGTTCTGCGACGAGGAATATCGAATATTGGTGACCATGAGGTGCGAGATTATCATCTAATTCCCTTTCTTACATATTTTTTTTCTCCAAGAAGGCGAAGGTATCTCTTACATCATGCGTATAATTAATCAATACTAATAGTTTATTTAATTTTTTTTTTTTTTTTTAGTTTTAGTTTTTTTTTTTTATTAAAGAAATTCATCTTTAATTCGATGCATTTGTTTTCTTGTTTGTAATGTTTAGAATTCTAAACGTTTAGAAAAAGTGATGCTTCAAATATTATTCCACGTATTTCTGTTTAGCTGTCTAAAATAATGAAATTTGAATAACATTTTTGACACCCTGCTGGTACATCGAAAACTAGACACGAAGAAAAATTTTTGGAAATTTTTAATTTTATAATTTTTACCAGCGTTTTTACGCTGTAAGAAATTTGTCGACACAATAATAGTATTGCTAGTTGAGTTAATTCATTAATCGCTTTTACTTAAATAGTTTTAATAATAAGTAGCGACTTTTAAAGAAACAAGTACTATAGCTTTATTGGAAAACTAGATTTCACGAATTATTCGATTTTGAATATTGGCTGTATAAATAAAAACCCGCATTTCCAGTACTAAAATAATTTATTCATTTTGTTAGGAAGAGCATCCTTTCAAAGTTATCGCTTTTTTTAGCGGATTGATATGAAAAAATTATCGTCTTGTTACAATTCCTATATTAAATTCGATTTTTTTTTTATTTATTATTATACTAAAGGGGACAGGGTGAAAGTTACAATAAAATAACATTTTCATAATATTTCTGCTTCTATTGCCTAAAATTGAACAAAACTTTTTGTTACTATATTAATGAGCTTGTAGAAATGTTTTGAAAGCAAGATATTTATTTGGTAACTTTTTACAAAATTGAAAAAATTTTAAATTTCGGAAACCTTCTCTTTTAATATAAGCACTCGTGCTTTAGAATTAAAATTTACGACATACATTTTAATTATAGAATCCAAAACATATTAAAATTGGATAATAGACATATCTTTAAAAATAAAGTTTAAAACTTCTAAAAATGCAGCAATATTCACTAGCGGCTGCTTTTAACGGTACGGAATACTCGGGGAATGAGCACTTACTCACATTGTAATATATTCAGGGTTTCCGCGCATATGGAAAGTCAGGAAATGTAATGGAAAGTCATGAATTTAGACATTGGGTAAATTTTGTCATGAAAAGTCATGATTTTGAGGGGGGAAGGCCATAAGTCATGGAAGTACAGTGAATTTCATGAATTTCTAAACATTTTATGTAAAATCACGTAACTGTTACGTTATAAACGCCATGATGGCTATTCACCTCATTGAAAATTGATCTATGTTTTTATTTACGTTTTGACGAAAACAACGGTCACAGTTGAAAATCGCGGCCAATGAAAACATTTCTGAAGTCCAGATTTGTGACATCACATGAGGTCTCATAGGTGAAAAAAAAATTCACAATATGAGAACTGAAATGAACAGTTTTAATAAGCTTGTGTGTACATTTTTTATTTTTTTCCCGTCTTTTCTTTTGCCGTGTTGATATCAAAACATTTGATTTTTGATGATATAATTTATTATTATTGACTTATTCTTTCTTCAAATATTTCTTTATTTTTAAGATTGATTAGCTTTTTTATCACTGAAATATCAAAGAATAGAAAATTATTTTTCCTTTTCCTTCTGATTTGGGAGTTACTGAAACAAGGATTTTTTACTTAATTTAAAATAAAACTTTATAAAAATCATTTTATGGTACATTGATTTACTTACTATTTTCGTGCTAGTAAAATTCATATAGGTTATTATTATTATTGTTATTATATATTATTTATCATTATTTATTATTATTTATTATTATTTATTATTATTTATTATTATTATTATTTATTATTATTTATTATTATTATTATTTATTATTAAATATATATATATATATTTTTGTCATTTCTTGAGTCATGGAAAATTATTTACTTCAGTCTTGGAAATTCATGAAAAGTCATGGATTTGAGACATTTTATTTTGGCAGAAACCCTGTATATTACACCGCCACCTGCTTTTGGAAAAGCATCGTATGCGGAGACATATTTACTCTTAATTCTCTTTCGCTCACGCCTTGGGAACAACACACGTCGAAACCCTCTTTCTCCGCTCCCTCTCTCCTCTATTCCTCATGTCGACGGTAATCCCAATCGGTTTGTAGCGCAACGGTAATCAGGAACGTAATGCCCCGTTTGAAAGGTGAGAAAAAACCAGTTTCTCAGACGTATTGCATAAATATTTTTATTATTATTTTGTACCTTTGCTTCCGAACACTTTCTTCCCTCTTTCTTTTCGACTTATTCATCTCTTTCAGGTACATTTCTTTTCTGTTAGTTTGTTTTATCACTTTTCGAACTTTCGAAGGTCGTTTTCCTAATTTGGTGTTGTTCACGTTCGACGTGTGCTCGTGATTTTTTTTACAACGATAATTTGTCTGGCAGTTTTCTTTTGACAGGTGGAATCGGTGACTTTAATGAAAATCGTCACTTCATTTATTATTTTTCGTTTGACATGCCTTGCATCCTTGCTCAATATTTTACGACGACACAGTTGTGAATAGCTTCGTGAATGCATGTCAGATGTAATAGAAAAAATCTGTTTTCTCTGTCTCCTGTTCTAAATTAATCAAATTTAAGTTCGAGCCGAATGAAAAAGAACTTGAACTCGTTAAATAGTATTTGTTTAACCATGGTTTGTGGGTGCGGGTCCATCAATTCTATTCGTAGTCCATCCACAGAGAAGGTCAATGGGTAAACTTCCACTTCTTCTGACGTGTAAAAATTAATATTAAAAGTGAAGCAAAACTGTAACATCCACAGGAAGAAGTATAATATAGGTGTTAAATTATTTATTTGCGTAGAAAATTGTTCGATCTCTATTAATTAATGTATTAATATTTTGCGAGGAAATCCAATAATCTTTTTGGAAAAGTGGAGATTTGAACCAGTGGCACATATATTGTTGGGCAGGATCATTTAAGTGTAAGACTCTTAAGGGTAAATAGTAATAAATATTTTTAATTAGTAAATGTTCAGTTAGTAAAATTAAGTCTTTAGTTTAATATTTTAAAAAGAAATATTTAATTCATTGAAGAAAAATTATTTAAAAGTTATGAATTCGAACAAAAACTTTATTGATTATAACTTATATGATTTTTTGTTACACTTTTTAAAGAGTAAAAATTTTACATCAATGTTTCGCCGCGTCTTTTTTTTTTTTTTTTTTTTTTTTTTTTTTTTTTTTTTGCATTTTATTCTTTCGTTTGACATATTTGTCTTTTCTTATATTCTTATATTTGTTCTTTCGTTGTGCATAGTTACTTTAAAGTTTAATTTATCAACTAGCAATATGCATTGAGTTAACAAAGAAAGAGAGGCAGAATATGCGTATTTTGAAATGATTTTTAAATACAAAATTACTGTTTTGATATCAAATTAATAAGAAATCGGCTTAGGGCCGATGTACAGTTTACCTTGGGCCTTAAGTCCAAGCCTATAACAATGTGTGTGTGGTTTTTTTCCCCTTTTTTTTTTTCTTCTTTTTTTTTCCCGAATTTTATAAAACATCGATTCCTCAAATACAACTGAACAACAACAGCATATATCTCTTTTTTTAATGCAACAAACAGGCGGAGCAGGCGCATTCCTACATAATGCTCCTGCGCATGCCCAAACTTGAAGTGGCACCGAACCATGTTTATGACCAATTGAAATAATACCCTAGAGCTTTAGATCCTGAGTAAAACAAGTTTGGAATGGTTGTGATTGGTTTTGTCTCTCCTATGATTTTCAGCATTATGAAACCCTCTTTGATCTTTGCGTGTTTTTTAATCTTTTAGTCTAAGAAAATTTAATTTTAGAAGATCTATTAATTAGAACCGAGGGGAGATTTTTATGACTGTTTAGATTTGTAGAATGAAAGAGTTCTATGTTTGGTTCATTAAAAGCTACTATTAAAAACGTGTTTTATACAGTAAGATAATAATCAAAAATAAAGAGTTGTTTCATTTGCGAATCACGAAATGCTTTTAACTTCAGCAATTACCTGGATGACCTTGATTAAAAAAGTACCCTCTGTTAATCTACTTTATCTCTAATATGTATAGTTAACTTTTGAAATGTTTTCTTAATTTTAACGGAAATATTTTATTTTCTCATTTTAAAGGAAGAAGATACCCTCAATGCATCATATATAGCAATGCATCACTTAATTATAATTCCCTGTTTTTAATAAATTGAACTTTTAAGTGTTTTGCATTGCTCTGGAAGTATAACGAATCACTGTAAGAAGTCACGGTTTTGTAATTATGCTTATCAGACATAAAAAAAAAATTGGTAAAAACATTTTAAATTCAATCAAATGAGCTGATGGATTTCTGAATTATTTATTAATTGTGTCCTATTTTACCTCTAGTTAGCTATTTTGGATAAGCGATTTTTGAAAAATTTTATTATGATACCTCAGGTTTTAAAAAAGTAGCAATAATAAAAAAATTCAAATACTTTTTTCAAAAAGTATCCAGTATATAAATTAAATTTTGTACGAATATGTAACTTTAATTCATAGGAAATATTTATCTTTAATTTATATACTAACGTCCTGAATACCTGTGCTTCGTTTTTACTAGGTGCATTTTAGCAATCAAAAGACGTTCATGCATTCCACACTTCGACCAAATAAAATTAGTTAATCAAGATCGGAATCTCTTATTCATCTATGCATGGCCTTGGTACCAAATTTCAGAGTTGTGATTGTATTGAAAGTGGGACATTGGAATATTACTCGTTTGGAATGTTTCGATCCCTTAAAGTTGGTTAATTGATATAGGAATAATACCTTTTCTCATTTTGTCCTTGTTGACATTTGTACTATATTTTAGAGTTGTAACTGTATCGGAAGCAGGAGAATTAGTTATGAATCATTCAGTGATTGAGTCAGTCAGTAAGTTAGTGAGTAAGGACTCTGTCTTTTATACATAGAGCTTTAATTTATAGTTTATACAGAGATAAATAACTTTCATTTAAAATTTAAATAATCATTTATTAGTTTTAAAAACATTTGTAAGTTAGCACAGTCGAGACACGTTTTGGAATAATATTTTATCTTCTTTACATATAATCTTTAATTTGATTCGTGGGTTATCTGGAATCTTTTATATCCAAACACAGTTTTAACATCCTACTGATTTTTTATACATACACCGTATTATTGATTTTTTATACATATAGAAGTATTTAAATGTGGTTGGAATGATTTTTTTTTTATTTTTTTTTTATACTGAAAATATTTGTTTGCAAACACGCTTATGTATTATAACATTTATAACTAGACCTTTTAGTAGACTAATTTTCATTCATAATCATACAATTTTTCGGTTAAAATTATCTTTTGGTGATACTTTTCTTTCTTTCGCAGAGACCGGAAAACTCCTCACACAGTTTCCGAACGAAAACATTCCGAAAAAATCGATTCTGTGACTACTGTAAGTTACCAATTGAATACCAGGGAAGCTCTTGCAAAAGTAAGTTTTCAAAATAATTTCGTAACCATTCGAAAGCTCTGTCACGAGTGGCATAAGACAATTATTTACATACTTAAGTTCATAGTTTCTTAACACTGGTGATCGGTACATTTACGAGATATTAAAACTCTACTGGATTGGTACCACAGTGATATCGGTATTTGAAAAAGAACACACATCTTGGTATAATTTTATCAGCCTTCTTGACCGAACTGGTTTGCCCATGAGCTCCAATGCAATAAAAGGCATTTGGGCTTCTGTCCAAATGTCAGTCTGTCCCTGCTACATAAACCTAATGTTTTATTTTTTCGGCCACAATTTCTGCAGGAATGTTGATTTAAAACACATGAATTTTTATCATAGGTATAACATGTAATAAAATTTTATTAAAAGAATTTGAAGGCAAAATAACTAGTCGTTTTTTTTTTTTATTATTGCACTTAAAAAGTTTTTATAAGTTGGCTTATAATTACTGAAAATTCAAACTAAAAAAAAACAAAAAAAAACAGTTATTTTGCCTTCGATTTTTTTTAATGAACTTTTATTACTGATATTATGCCTGTTGTAAAATTTCATATGATTCAAAGCAATTCTTTGGCAGAAATTGGGGCTTAAGAAATAAAGCATTAGATCTATAGATGAGTGACCGGTCATCTACACAGTTGATACATAGCAAAGAGACATAATTTATTATTAATGGTGGAGCGTCCTGGTAACTTACACGAAACTGATAAATCGTCAAAAAAATCTATAACAGTAATTTTTTTATTGATAGATATTTGTAAAACGCGCACTAAATCACGCCCAGGTTTATTTCTAGTGGCTTGGAATAACACGCCCTCCAAAGGTTCCTCTCAAAAGAAGAAAATTTTATAGAACAAAGATTCCTTCACGTAAAACGTCGACCAAACGGTATAGTGGTTATCGAGCTAGCTTCTAGACCACGAGGTTGCGGGTTCGAGTCCCGTGTTAGGCATGGGTGTTTGTAAATGTATGTCGGCTTGTCTAATGACGAATGTTTCGGCGCATTATAGCCCGCGTGTTGCTGACGGCTCCAGATAATCTGAAAAACAACAACCTTCACGTAAAACAAGTGAGCAAAATTAAATTGCATAAGAGATGCAGCTCATTTCGAACTTTTTATCAGCTTATAAACAAATGTTTGGCCTTGTATGGCTCTCATTCTGTCTTTGCGCCATAAAGTCTGAACTCAACTGACTTTTTAAGTTTCAAGTTGAATCAGACTATATGTGTTTAAAAAAAAAAAAACATTTATTTTCATTTTAAATGTCGAATAAAAAAATATGCGATCCATTTCGGTGTTTTCCTATTTCTAAAAGTTGATTTAAATTATTTAGCAGACATAGACCTTCGCTTTAAAAAATAATTTAACTGTGAAACGGTTAAAATGTATTGCTTTTGTAAAAATAATTTAGCCAGTCCTCTAAAACCACATGAACAAGCCAATAATTGACTTGTCTGGAAGGAGGATATTTTATCCCGGAACTCTTAATCTTTCACTTTTCTAAAGCATTTAGCTCTCAAGTGCAAACACCACTTAACGACTAAAAATTGTTTATGAACTTTCGTCTAAGAACGTATTACTAACAAGGTCGGTATATATATATTTTTTTTTTGTCTTTTGCATAATTGCATTGTTAAGATGTTTGAAATTTTTCCGATGCTGGCAAAGTTTCAGAAGCAAGTTTTAACCAAAGTTGGAAGCTCTCTCATGTTATTTATAATATAATAGTTGGTTACTTCCGTTTCCATTGCTGTGGAAAACGTAAAGAGGACCAGCTTATATAGTTTTCTTTACACGTTATTTTTTATGTTTTCCTTCATGCGGGAGAAATAGTTTTTAATAAAACCTTCGAAGCTAGTTGTAAACTTGTCATTTAAAATAACTGATACGAGTGGGTCCTTGTGCAGCTTGCCATTTAAGATTGCTTTGATGAATTACTTTTGCTTAGGTTTATAAGGGTTAGATATTCTATTCTATTTCTAAAGCTATACAAGATTCCTTAGGTTTCATCAACGTGCTTAAATTGTTATGTTCTCTTTTCCATAGTGCTGCCATCTATCACATCTTCCCAAAAGTTTTGGATTTCTGATTTTTTAACTTCGATTTTCAAACAAGTAACACAATGTGCAATTATAAATAATTTATTCGCTAGTAGCGGAGATGCTAGCCTTTTTAAATTGAAATACCTTTTATCAATTTTGGTTTTGTGTAAGGAGAGGAAACGGAATTGTGACATAAAACATAATGCAAAAAGTATAAGAATCATATATTATTTTTGAACTAAGTTATTTAAGTAAAAGAAAACGAGTTTGATATCAATGAAAAATGTATCCGCATATGAAGTATTTTTTCAAAATCTAAAATTGTTAAATAATGCTTTTCTTAAGTGTATTTAAAATAAAATATTCTTCTTAACTTAGAACTTGAATACAAAATAAAATCATATTTTTGTTTCAAAATTTAAAAAAAAGAAAGAAGTATTTTACTCCACTCCGCAAACTAAACTTCTGTCTCTGAAAATTAATATGATGTGTATGACATAGTATAGAAAGCACTTATAAAAGTTATTTCTAGAACTCTTTTTGTGTATAAATAATTTCTTAAGTAAACAACTGCACTAAAATTGTAACATTAAAATGAACTTATTAGTATAAAAGTTTAAATGTTTAGCAGAATATTTGAAAATAAACTTTAAAAAAAAAGCAAATATGTTGTTGTTTTTTAAGTGTTTGTGTGGGGAGGAGGGGGCTTGTAGTTTACAAGAAATTATATAAAACCATTGAAGAAATAAAAAAAATTATGATAACTTGATTACCCCTTTCCATCTGTAAATCTTACCTTAATTACAATTTAATATTGATCATTTTTCCATTGATCATCATAAAGCAAGAAATAAATTCAGATGTTCCTTACCACACCTAGTATAAAACAGGATTTATAATAATATATTCTTTGCAATTTGTAACTGAGTGATCAAAATACGCATGGAATCATCAATAATTGAAAACAGGTAACATTCTTTTGAAGATATTGCCAGACAACCTTGAAACGGTTCAAATTAATCTAGACTCCATCTATTATATTTCAAAAGATTAGGCCATGTCTTTCCAATTACTTGTCTTTTGATCAACTGATGCAAAAGAAAAATTCAATGTAGGGTAATATATTTTATGACAGCCTTAGGGAAAGTTTAAAATTATGCATGTCTAAAGGCTTCATTATCTATTCTAATTCTGCTCAATTTACCATCAGAAGTCATCCGGAATATTTTATTCTATCCTATACGACAGGTAAAAAGATTTTCCGTACGGACAAAGACTTATCCAGTTGTTACGTTACCGGCGCATTTTTATCTAAATTAAGCTCTGTAGCATTTTTAATTGTCTTCTTTCCTTAAAAAGAGATTAAGTTGTCCATGACTATATGATTTAATAATAATAAGTTACTTTTGTTAACACCTTTTTGGTCACTGAGATTTCTTCATATCTAATTAATTTTCAATCAATTTGTAACCATTACTTAATTCAGACTCTCGTTTTTTAAAGATACTCGAATAAATTGTTCTTCGGTCAAGTACAATCATCACAGAAAATATGACGGTATATATGATGATTCTTCATAAAAGTTATAAATATCTCAAAAATTCCTATGCCTTTCACATCTCAAGTTTATGGAAATATAAAAGTCATCATTTCAAACTCCAGCTGTATATTTATAGTGACCTAACCATTTCAGGATATTTGATAGCCCATTAATATAAAGACATGATTAATTAACGTCACTATAAAAAGATAAGGACACAGGAAAATTCCTGTCGGACCACACCCAGTGACAGATTGCTTATTGGACCCACATTTTAATCAGCCTCAGATGTCCAATACCGGAAAAAAATTTCCATTGCTCGAGTTTGTTTGCTTAGAGGATCTCCCAAGAGCGTGATTTGTTGGTGGCCAGCATTCATCACAGTGTTGTTTTTATTTGTACCGACACGGGGCATCTCACACGCTAACGACTGTATCATGACATATTGGAACGTTACAGAGTGTTGAACAAGCAACTCGAAGCAGAAAAAATAGAAACCCGCAAACACTCCATCATGCTTCCTTTTTTTAAATTTTGTGTAAAGAACACACTACACAACAAGCCTTTATATTCTTCCGCGAATGCGTTATTTTGACCCATTGAACTGAACATATTTTAAAGCAGAGGGGAAAACGAGAGAAGAAAAAGAGTTGTGTTTCCAAAAAGCTTGCTTCATATCGCCACGTGATTTTTTTGAGATTTCACGTGAATTATAAATCTTGTCTTATCTGCAGACTCTGGTAGATAAGTTTATCAGTTGCAGGAACCTCTTTATCTATTAATGTTTAGGATGCTAAGAGTAATTTTTTTTTTTTTTATTTATTTCTAATTTTAATGTAAGATGAACGATAGACTTTCTAAATTTAAAGGCGGTATTTGGTTTACGAGTTTCACGCTCTGGGAATGATTTGGCAACAGATATGTTGGGTATAAACAAAGTTTAGTTTTCAGTTTTTTGATAGTTCGAAGTTTGGGAGCTCTTATTTAGAAACTAACATTGCGCCTGTTGTTAAAAGACGGTTTGCTAAGTTTTGTTTATTTTTTAACATATTATAACATGCTGAACTGATCTCTTAGCGTAAAACTGTAAAAAAAATAAGTACAAGCTTAGTTTTCGGAAGGGAAACGAATCCAAAGATATCTTTCATTGAAAATTGGATTTTTATTTAGGTATCCACACACTCCAAATTATAAAAGACTATATTTCTGTGTATCCCACTGCTTAGTAGTATCTAGTGTCCGTTTTCAATAAATATTTCTTTTTTAAACAAAATGCTCGACTTTTATTACTTCTTTTCCTTATGCTCTCACGAAATTATAAATTATGCCGCTCTTGCAAGCAAGTGCTGGAAATTACGAATATGCGAGAGTAGAAAATGTGCAAGTTTTATTTCAATGATTATCTAAGGAAGATTCAGTTTATGTCTTTGGAATTATGCATTCATACAAACACAACACTCATTCAGCCCCAACACATACCGATTGACATCTGTGACTGCAGCCTGATGATCTCAAGATCAGCAAAGGAATGAATTCTGTCTCCCTTAGTGAAGGGAAAGTACAACGAACTCCCGTCTTACTTCATATTTAACATCAAGCTGGTAACTCTACAAAGTAGGAATATCTCAATAGACAATGATGCTTAATTATGCACTGTTGGGAGAAAAGCATTCTCCAATCTGAATCTGTTAGCTTATGTATGCATATTGCTTAAACTGATGGTAGTTATTATTGAAAATTATGCTAATGGGAATTTTACACTTGACTATTTTTGATACGTAGACGATTTTTTGCCTCTGAATTGAAAAGGTTTTTTTTCTTGTAAGGTCTCTGTCACTCAAGCCGGATTTACACGCTACCAAGTGGGGTTCCAGTTTAGATCGCCAGTCTGTGACGTCACCTGGCTACTGGTTACAGTAAATAAAACACTTTCCATTTACTGGCGCCGACGACTCTCATCATTCAATCACGTGCGCTCACCCGTGATCACCGATAAACGGCGCAGCGATCGTTTAGCTGACATTACAGAACTGGAGATCTAAACTGGAACCCCGACTGGTAGAGTGTAAATCCGGCTTCATTGATCGAAATGCCTGCTTTGGGTCCAGTCTTTAAGCGAGCGTTGCATCACCTGTCGGTGGTCACGGAAGACAGTACAGATAATTGGATGATGGCAGTTGACGCGCCAGTATATAGAAAAGATTTGATCTACTGGAGTAGCCAGCCAGTGGCGTTCATGTTACAAACTGGCTTCTCGTGGGATTGCTAAGATCCGTTAACACGGTGCTAGAGTTGATGTCACTGGCGATTTCAACTTTTACGCTGACAGGTAACGTGTAAATCAGCCTTTATACGCAAGCTGAGGACTTTAAGCATGATGACGTCATAGTGATATTAATAAGGACCGTTCTTGTAATTTCAAAAATATTTAATTATCTACTCAGTGTGATATTACTTTTCCTTTGCGAATTGTGATCGTGCAATAAATTTCGAATATGACTATGACTATACAGCATCTCGATTCTCATTTAATGAAAGTTATGTTTGACGACGATGTCACAGTCAATTCAAGCAGATAGAAAGTTTTGTCATTCTATGCATCCCCACTCCTAATAAAGCTGCGCATAAGGTCCGTAGCGGTCGGTAATCGGTGTCAATTTCCTTTCTCTTTCATTATTGAAGTGAGCACCGAAGAGGAAGAATGCTAGTGATGCCAGGTTTTTTTTTAATTCCATAATTTTATCACACCTCATTTTGGACGAACTTTATTCTTCACTTTGAAAATATATTAAATTTCTATGTCTGATTTACAATGAATCCATGATTTCTATAAAAGTCTGTTATTTCATGTTCATAGCGTATAGATTGCTAGTCATGGAGTTTACGACTGTCGGGGGAGAGAAAAAATATACGCATTATTTAAAGTTTAAAATCAATAAGATACATGGTTTAAAATCATATTGCACATCCAGTCTTTCGGAATTTTCTCGCTATTTCTTCGGAATTCATTTTGGACCACACTCGGACGACAACTGACACTTCGCTTGTTTAGATTCAAATAAACAAAGGGATAGAAGAAAACTTTTTTTTAACATTGAACGGATACGAATGATAAGTTGAGTCAAGAGTCGAAAGATTTATCTTTGAAACATGACCACTCAGAGATGGATGGTATTGAGATATGCCGGAAGTGGTAGCTATTTCAGAAGCTCAGAAATCGAGTGACGAGTGGTAGTCGTAATCATTTGAGAAGATCATAATTGATTAATGATGTTTTTTCTATCTGGTATCAATGGAGATAGCGGAAGATGCTCATAATTCTCTCGACTGGCAGGAGAGTGATGGTGTCGCTTATTAACGAAGATCGGTGATCTCTCGTTTACTGGCCTATTGTTAAACAATTTCAAACTGTGGGACTGCTGTTTAAATTTTTCATTTCCGATTTCAAATATTACAAGTGTAGCTTTCAGATTCTGAGCGTTCGTGTTCTGTAAAATGCTTTTTCTAGGAATGAGAATTTTGTCTGTTTGTTTAATTTCAGAAGAAATGTTTCAAAAGCCAACCAGTGACCATCTCAAACGAATGAGAACTGGTAAAAAATGAGCTGCGTCAATAATAAGACATTGTTTTATTTCTATGGATGTTATATATTTTAGTAAATATAATTTTAAGTATGAACTATTTTGCACAATAATATGCAAACAAATTATCGAAAAAAAATTATCTTTCACTTGAGTACAAATAGTAACATTTAGAAACTTCCACAGGTACTTTGAAATTCTGATTACTTATTTTCTAACAAGATTCCTTGAAACTTAGTTATTGCAATTTTTAAATATCTTTAAGTAATTATTTTCTACTTGTTTAAAGGACCCTGTAGCAAGGATTAAACAAATCAGATTGTGGCAGTCACTTTATTTCCAATACTTCTTCTACAATGCTACACTTACTGTACTATTACATCCTGTCGTAGCTTCCTAATAAATTTAGATACTTCTAGACGAGACCTTGCATTTTGTTAATTTAAATTCAATCATTGTTACATAGGAAAAATAAGAAAGTGAAGTATAAAATATTCAGAACCACAGGTGAAGTCAACGTAACCCAACAACCGCAGCTTCTTAAAAAAACTTAATCAACCATTTTTAGCACAGTTTCAGAAGCAGTTTTCGCAAATTAACAATAATAAATATTTTGCATTCATATTTTACCTAAACTATTTCAAATTAAGTCATCTTTCCTCTGGTTTCGGGCAAAATCCCAATAAATAAAAGGCACAACACTATTTCAAATTCAAGATGATACCAATCTCCGATGAAACTGGGTGTGGTGGCTTTATACTAAATTTCTTAACCCAGAAGGAAAAACCGCATTTCAGTCAAGATTGAATAAGATCGAAAGAAAATTTAAATATCCTGAACATGGCGCTCCATATCATTCTGCTCATGTAGCTGCCAACTAAAATACGAAGGTTGCTTTGTCAAAGAGAAACCTCAAAGCAGCGGGGCGTGATTCCCAATCCTTGTTATTTTCTCAAAATATGTTAATCTGAAAAAATACCCCTCTAACCAAAAACAAGGCTGTCTTCGATTCGGATAAAATATTAATGAGTTCCGCCTTTGACTAGTTTCTATGTGGTACTTTTTGCCATAATTATAAGACAATCTCCATACCTCCCTCTGTGTGCTCGAATGCTAGTTCGGTGGTAATTGATGTGACATCCACTAGTTATGAATTATTGAAATGTTGGCGTGTGAAATGGGACGTGAAGGGAATCCTTGCATGGACTTGTTGATAGAACAGAAATACGACTTTCGATATATTTTTATAGAACGTGAATTCATATTATTTTTGTTGCTTCAATACTTTTGCGCATAATGAATTAAATTGGACTAGGATGAAAATGGTTGTGGGAGAAAATAATTAGTAAACCTAAAGAAAAACTTAATAAATGTTATGTGGACTCTGTTCCATCTTGTGGTGTGGACTCTGTTCCATCTTGTGGTTTATGGCATTTCCTAATGGTTGTACGAGCACAACAGACGCAAAGCGCCCTGAACGTCTTATTGAGGTAATGGCAAAAATGGCCACCAAAATACAGGATATCTTGTTAGAAGACCGCTGTGTGAAGGTACGTGAGATAGATAAAAAGGCAAACATCTAAAATGGGCATTACACAATATCCTGCATGAAAAGTTATGTATGAAAAAGTTATCAGAAAAAATGGCTGGCTACAATTCTGAAAGTTGATCAAAAGCGGATTTGTGTAACCTTTTCAAAGAAGTGTTTCGACAAATTCAAGCGAGTATTGGACATTACGATACATCAGAAATGGTAGAACAATCTAAACAGTGGATTTCTACTGGCGAACGTGCTCCGAAGAATACAAAAACAATTCCAGCGGTCATAAAGGTTTTACCGACGGTTTTCTGAGACTCAAAGGGCACAACCCTCATCGACTATCTAGAAAAAGGGAGGGGGGGGGGGAACGATAACTAGACAGTATTATGCTGATTTATTAGACCTTTTTAGTGCAAAATTGAGTGAAAAGCTACCCAATGTGCTATTTCATTATGACAATGCCCTGCCTCACTTGTCCGCAATTGTTAAATTGGTCGTATTACTTTACTTATCGCTACTCCCTTGCACACTCTACTCTCCCGACATGGTCCCTTGTGGCTGATTTCTCTTTTCAACTACGAAAAAATGGCTTGCGAGGCATGGATTTTCTACATATTCTAAGATCATTAATGCACAGATGCCAATTTTTACGAGTTCAAGAAATCTTACTTTATGGAACGATTAAAGAAGTTGGAACATCGTTGGGAAAAGTGTATCGTTATGAAAGGAGACTATGTTGAAAAATAAAATGCATCTTTGTATCTATATATGTACATTTAATTTCAAAGTCCATGACTTTTCGAACAGCTCTCGTATTTAAACAGTTATATTATTGCAACTGTGTTAAATTGTTGTCGGCATTCACATACTAAAACATTTAAAATGGCTGTCGCACTTAAAGGCAGTGGCGGCCTATGGTCGAAATTACCAGTGCAGCCGGAAACATACGACCTAACAACACACACACTTCCCACAATCACGAACAAACACTTGAACTTTTTTTTTAAATTATCATTTTAAAAAAATCGATTTTTTTTTTTTTTTTTTTTTTTTTTTTTTTTTTTTTTGCATTTAAAAGTGCATAATTAGTAATGATGTTTACTTGAAAAAAATTCAGTTTTATTCAAAAATTAATTAACTAATTGACATTTAACTCGTTATAATTAGCATATTTTTGAACAGGGATTACTCGAGCTTCATAGGGCCAAGAAGATAAATATGGTTGGAAATTGTTCTTAATATCATTCTTAATGTTAGGTACCTCCATCTAGTTTCTAGAATGTATAGTTTTTTTAATAGAATTTTTTAACTTTAAAAGTAGAACTAAAAACTTTTGCATTTAAAAATCTAGCAAAATTAATTTTCTTGTCCAATCAATTTGACTGAGGCTCAAAACATCTGATAGTTAATGCAGATTTGAATTCCCAAACCATTTTTCAAATAGATTATATCAATCTTCAGCTATCACTGTTTAAATGAAGTTGCGCTTACCAAAAACGCGATTTTTTAGACAATGAGTTTAAAACATTCACATTTCTTCTCAGAAAAAAATAGTTCTTCAGAAAAATAAAATAAATCTCTGGCCTTCAAATGATACCATTATCCATTATCTTGCAAAAATTCCATCTAGAAATTATTAAAAAAAAACAAAAAAAACTATAAACACATTTTTACCTATTTTTGTGATATTTCAAGTGTGTACATGCACCTTAATGAACGCAAATTCTTAAATACTCAAATCGAAATTTCGTTTCAATTTGTACAAAGTAATATTTATAACATAGAATTATAAAACAAGAACAATTAATCAAATCATTCGGTATAGTTCTCTCACTCACCCCACCCCCGCTGATTCTCATATGCGGAGCCAATTAATTCAACGATTTCTCAACGACAGCCGAAGTCGGAAAACTGCTGAACTGGCTATCTCGCTACACATTACGTGGAGGAAAAGACTCTATTGTGTTCCATCGGCTACAATGGCAACGTGGCAGCCGAAGCGCGTTTCAGGAACACTTGGTTGCTGTTCAAAGGAAGATCACCAGTTTGGGTTGATTGGAAACGCTTTTTTTCTTCTCGTGAATTGAGTATTGAGGCAACAAGGTTGCCATTTATCGGATTTTTGTAGTAGAAATTAGATCTTCATTTTAGTGAGAGATTTTTGAGATTTTGCGAATATGAAGTAATTTAAAAGAAGTTATGGAAGCATCGTTTAATGCTGAGGTGAGAGCATTGGTACTGGATTCTCATCAGCAAATGGCATTTATTAATTATTTCTATATTGAAAATTGATGATAGTTCGTAACAATTCAGTACGTTCTAACGTTAATACCATGATGTAATAATATACAATTAACTAGACTTGTTTTTATATAAATAAAATATGCGCAATAGTTATTGAATACAGTTTTCAAATTAAAACAATAAATTCATTTCGGAATGGATTCATTCTTCTTCTTTCTAGTTGGTTTTTGGTCAATTTTAAAATTTGAAAGATTTTTATCTTAGTCTTTGCTTTTTCATCACTTGTAACTGTTGACTCTTCTTTTTAGGTTGTAAAGTGTCGTGCCACAAGGAATGCGAAATGAAGGTAAGCTTTTGTTTCAATTTCTTTTTGTTATATTTTCATCTTAACTGCTGAGACCTGGCTTAACAAAAAGCATTGCAGTTTGATTAATGTATTTGATCATTCGATAGAGAAATGTGTATTTGTTACTGTGTTAACATTCAGATAAAATATTGATGTCGAAAGTTCGCGTAATTGGTGGTTTAGTGCGTCCAGTGGATGTCAAATAAATATATAGTATTAAATGAAATATGCTGATAAGGCAAGACCTTGAAGCGACTTCGCAAAACCCGCAAACAGAGAACGAAAACTTCAATGTTTTATCGAGACTGATGTGTACTAATAATAATTCTCCTTGCAATATCTAAACAGAAATTATATTCATTTACAGTAAATTATTGGTATTGTTGAACTGAGGTTGCTAAATTTGCATTTCTATTTAAATTACCATGGTCAGATATATTGACATATTGAATATAAGAATTATTCATCGTGTGCATATTATTCAAGTATAAGAATAAATGCTTTTGATAACAAGAAAATTAGTTTTCTTTTTTCCAACTCATTTCTCATTTTTTATTTGCTTAAATGTGTGTTACATAATTTACTATTAATATTTTTACATTGTTTTATTTCGGTAATAATGTATATGTTTTGTATAATATACATTATAAAATGTCCTATTCAACTACACGAACTTTGGAGTTATCAGTTACCCTTTAACGACCAGTTGTTTTATGCATTCTTTATCGGCTTATATGAGAGTTGCAATGGCGACCAATAGTAATTGGGGGTATTGCCCAAGCGATAGAAAAAAAAGTTTGAAAATAACAGTTACAGCTTTCTTTTTTTACTATATAAATGTTTTGAATGAGGTGAATACCAAGTTGCAAAATAAAATCACGAAATGTCACCTTTTCCAAGTAGTTAACGTTAAAATGCCAATCACGTCTGGAAAGTCACTGAACCAGTAACTTGTGTTTTTGATTAGGAATATGAATTTACTTTCGTATTTATAATAAACAATATTTGTGATGGAATCGTAATTTCTAAATTTCAGTCTTTTTAACGATTAAAAAAAAAAATAGGAAAATATTTTTAAATTTTATTAAATTCATTGTGAAATCAAAGTTGGAATTTTCTGTTGAAAAAACACTGAAAATTTAAAAACGACCCATACGACTAGTTGAAGTCCAACTTTATTTGACATTACTAAACTATAACACATGCCGATTTTATAACGGTAATTTAGTATGCTTATGAACATTTCTTAAAGGTGATGAGTCTTAAAATATTTAGTTGAAAGAAAAATACACTGTAGATCAAAAGTAACTTATAAATAATATAAATAACACTTGTTGTGTAACAAACTAAACACTGAAGAATATAGATTTAATAAAAGCGGAATTAGTGTCTTTAATTTATTAAATTTCCATTATTTTTTATTAATAAATATTGAAGAGCAATTTGAATCCAAATATTGTGTACAACATACTTTTATTCCTTATTTTATGACATTCAACAGGTAAGATTTTTCTATTTTACAGCAGGGATATACACCTTATCTCTCGTAAAGTGAACATTGAAGGAAATTATTGCAAATTTAATGTTAAAAATATTACAAGTCATGGGCGTAGCCAGAGATTTTTTTCGGGTGGAGATACCAAATTATAAGTCAACACATCATAAAAAAAATAATTTAATATTGCCGAATGTATTTAGTAATCCAGGTAGCAGGTATTTTTTTCTACATATGTATATAAATTTAAAAACATTTAAATAAATTTATCATTTGAAACAAAAAAAAATTCTTTGATTTTTGCGTTCTAATTGCAAACAGAAAAATTTCGGGAGGGGATATATCCCCATATTCCTCCCCCGGCTATGCGCCTGTTACAAGTTGAAAAGAACAGTTATAACTTATACAAAGTTTTAAGTATTCTTTCATTTTAAAATATACCTTTTATTGCTTCTTTTGTGACATTAAACATGTAGGAGTTTTGTATTTTACAGTGTAGTTACATGTTCCTAATCTATATTTAAAAGTGTATAACGATATTACTCCAGATTTTACTTCAAAAATATCATAGAGAGGAGTTGGCAAGAACTGTCGTCTTTAGAATAAAATAATACTATTTAAAGCCTTGCGTAGATGATTTGTTAGGCCTCTTTCACACGGTGCTGATGCGAGTGCGGGCCTGCAAAAAGTTTTCCCAGTGTATTTTGAATATAGCATTTCACACGGTGCGGAGAGCACACTGCGGTCCCGAACGAAGGTTAAAACCTTCGTGCGGACCTGCAGAAGTCGATATATCTCTGCAATTTCCATCGATAACTTCATTTGGAATTAACTAATTAAATATTTATTTGTAATTTAAAGTGTATAATACGGGACAAAAACCAACAAGGATCTAACTCATCTATGCAATAATTGAATTTTAACTTAATTTCGAATCTTGACGTTTTTATAATAAGTCAGTAATTTGAAATACTTTCAAAACAAAATTATATAAAAAATATTTCAGTTAAATTTTCAATTCTAGTCGGTTTCTTAGATCCATTTTGTATCGTTTGTTGTTAAATTTTAAATAATTGCAAATTCAATTATGATTGGTGCAGGATTATATCCTTTAGTTAATTTTTAATTAATCAATCCTCAAATGAATAATTTTTATGCAGATATATTAGTTTTCTTACACTTGTTAAGTATGAAAAAATTTGAATATAATTAAAAAGTTTAGGAAAAAATTTTCCACTGTATACTAGTATTGAAACTTTTTTCTAAAACATAACTTCGGCTTTGAGTGAAAAGGTCCAAACTACTTTTAAGTTTCAAACCACTTTTCAGTATTTTGGAAACAGGAAGAGAATATATATTAATAATATATATAAGAATATATATAAGAGAATATCTATAAGACTATATTAATACTGCTAATAAGTACTGGCATTATCTTAGCAGTTTGTTCAACTACAATAACGGCAAAGAGCAAAATAATGTGTGTGCAAGAATGAGTTTTGGCGCCTCTTGCAATGAAAATGGGAACAGAAAAACCCTACAAAAATCATATGGGTGTTCTATAGCTAAAATTTGCAGGAACTTAATACCTGAATTTGGCATTTTAAAGGAATTAAAAACTAAAACTAATAACTAGTAATAAACAGTCAAGTATTTAGTACCTTTTCATTGTTTTTAATTTTTAAAATGATTTCTTCTATTACTAATTCTTTTAACGGACTTTTTCAAACTTCAGTAGGTAAGGTGTATTGTACTTCTGTAAAGAGTAAGCTCCTAAATTCTTTTATTCTGTTTATAGTTTTGTCAGAAAAATAAGACACATTTTTTTAATCACAACAAAAGTTTTGATTTAATATTCATGAGAAAAAAAAAGAAAAAAAAATTTGCTCAAAATTGATTAAAATAACCTGTATTACATCACTTAGACGTGGACCTTCCTAGCTTTAGTAGAAGAAAATGTTTTTATTAGTTTATATTTTATCATATTATTATTATTATTTTCTCATTTCCGCTCCCTTCTCAAAACCACATGTGTGCGATCGCACACGCCTTAGGCAGGCCCTGATTAAAAGGATGATTCAACAAACGCCTATCTCTCCGTTTCGTTCTAGAATAAAGAAGATATAATAACCGTAACCTTCTTTTATCCATACTTAAATTTTACACTTATATTATAAAGTAAAACTTTAAAAATAACTAAATATTTTAAATAAATACTTATCCAGATTCTGCATTCATTGGGTGAAAATAATAATCAAACTCTTCAAAGATGCGGGCGGAACGTCCGCAGATTTGGGTTCGTATGAAAAGGCATGCGTTTGCGGGCTCCGTGTGAAAGAGGTCTTAGGTGTAAACCAGTCTGCGGTTTGAGCAAAAGTAATTCTACGAAATTTCGCCTTTTATTTGTTAATAAACAATATTTCTGCTCCGACTACTTGCATTTACCAATCTCCAAACCTACTGTGTACTTAAAACTTTTAAATAGCATCACCTGCATAACTTCAACCACTGTTTGTTTTTAGTCTTACGAACTCCCGATGTTTCGCAAAGAACGTTCTCAATTTTCGCCCTTAACAAATGCAAGGTTTTCCGAGAAAAGTAAACCAGGTGCCATCTCTCTTTCCCAAACAGATATGACCCAGTGCGCTGGCTAAATAACACATGGTCCATTCGTTTTGTAAGAACAATCTCAATCGTGCTGATAATACACGACCCAAATTTTCAATTTATATATAGCTCCAACATACTCTTCATTAATTTTCCAATGTACTCATAATTACCTCCCCTGATGGTAAAACAAAGAAAAAATGATCCAGATATATGGAAGTGATCTTCAATAAAGAGTTTAATCTCCAACAATAAGTTCAATTGTGAAAAAAAAAATTCAAAATGAAAATTCTTGCTATGGCATCATTCAAGTGAACTGTGATTGTATTTGTAATTTTTACTGTATAATCATAACTGTTAACAGCTTGATTACTGCACTTCTTATGTTCTTATGTTGCTCAGTTTATGTTCAACTAGGATCATGTGAGAATTATCTTTTAAATTTGCTTTTGGACTCCTCAAGTTATCGTAGTGTAATAATTCAACATTTCTTATTATAGTTGTAAAAGCTCTGTCTGCATTTCCTAACATATCATCTTAGCTCGTAATCCAGCTGTCTCGGAAATCTTTGTGGTTTAGACATCTAATGAAGAAAATCTTATTCTTCCTTACGATCTCTTCCTCAACTTCAATGGCTGCTTTTAAATATTAACCTTTTTAATTGCTGGATTATTTGTATGGAGATTAGCTTAGCAGTAATTATTTTATAAATAGTCAAATAACATATCTATTTGATAGCAATCGACTTTTACTTATTTCCGAACACAGCTGTCAAGATTTTTTTTTAATTTGAAAGAAATTTAAATAAAAAAAAAAAATGGACTGTTGAGAAATTCAGATGATTCCATTGGCTTAACTAGTCCCAAAAGGATTATAAGGCCTGTCATCCTGATAAAGGCCTGTATTCCTGATAATTCGCACGTGTTGAGGTTCAATTGCATTTATGTGACACAAGGCAAGCGTTCAAATTATATTTTAGATTTATGAGTTGATATAGTTGATGGTCATTAGAGACCTGGGATATTGAACTTAGGCAATAGATGCTCACATAAATGTATACGGACCTGGGGTGTCAATGAACCACTTATGGCGTATGATGTATAGTGAATATTTTGGATTGTCCCATCGACACAAATTATTATATTTTTTTTTCTATGTGACAAAGTCTTATCAAATTAAGTTAATTGGATTGAGATGTTAAAATATGGTTTATTACGGGTTACCCACGTGTCCTTTTGGAGTGACAGTCTAAAGGAGTTAACCCTTTATTTACTGACCGAACTTCCCGTCAGTTTTTCCATGGTATTGTATTAATTTAAAAGCTTTAGTACCCATCGGGACTTTGAAATCCACTTCTGTGAAGTTCTTTCTTCAATTGTTAGAAGACAGCACAATCTTATTTCTCTTTGGAAGCTTACTGCAGACAAGTATATAAGACGATTTGAGGCCAAGATGGATGCCTATAAGATTGAAAATCATCCAAGTTTTTGCATATAAAGAGATATAAGCTTGTGCTGCCGTCCAACAATTGAAGAATATACTATAATGAAGTGGATTTCAAAGTCTCAATGGATCTCAGAACGTTTAAGGAGGGGTAGGAAGTAAAAAAAAATTCTCTGGATCCCTTTTGAGGTTTTTAGCTCATCACAATATTTGAAATGTTATCTACAAAACGGTTTAACTTGGTGGGCATTGCGCTTATTTGAAGTATTTTTAAATAGTTTTCGAAAAAATAACGTCACTGAAAAAACCCGTCTGATTTGTACTTTAAACGCTGTTTTCTCAAAACGTTTTTTTTTTTTTTTTTTTTTTTTTTTTTTTTTTTTTTAATTCCTAACCATGTATTTTATGGAAAAATTTATAAAAAAAAAATTCAAAATGTCATAAATCCTAAGCAAAACTTTATTTTTACAAAAGCATATGTCAGTCTATGTAAAAGTATCTTAATATTGGCTATTCAAAATTTTATACTGATGCTATGAGTAGTTTCTGAGAAAAAGGTACATAAAAAAGTTTTTTTAACATAGACTAGATAAAACCTTCCGACCCCCTTAAATTAATACAGTACTATGAGAAAAGTGAGTAATGAAATAATCTAATTACTTAAAATATGAGCTAATTACTTAGAACTTTTCTTGTTGATGCATTTCGTCATCGATGGCTTTGAAAAAATCCCGCTCACTAATTATTTCTGAAAAGTGCGTTTTGAGCTAAGCCACTATCGCTGTCAGTGTGCCAGAAAGCGGAAATCTAGCCAACGAAAGTCAATATCGTGGTCACGTGGGGGCTCTAGTTAAATAACAGGTGTCCGTGACTGGATTTATGGGCCGTGTAATGTTTTTCATCAAACACATTCTTCAGGTTCGGAAATATTTATGCTGAGCAGAGAATGATGATTAGGTAAAGAGCAGGCGCGGAGTTTGTTTGCATACAAGTTCGGAATTGGTTGTAAAGGACGTGTTTCTTGGCCTATTTTTCGGGAGGTTTGGTTGGATTTGTTGAAATACTTGTGATGGTTAGCGGAGGGACGTTGAAAATTCTGTGGATAATGTTTAGAGAGCGGTTAAACTTGTTCTATATTTAAAAACCTTTTAACGCGTTTAACAGGAAACCGACAACGTCTAAAGGAAACCATCACTTTTTCATTCAGAAATCCTACTGATATTTCTCTGACATCATACCTCATCAATATCTACAAGAATACCATCAATCTCTTTCATTATCCAAAAAACTTTATAATAACTTTAAAACTTAAACTACAACTAAGCATTACCTTCAAAGACAACTTGGGAACAAAAAGAAAAGGAAACTGACACTCGTCAAGCGTTTCAATGACAAAATTTTAATAAACTGACCAAAGATCAAGGATTCCATCCGATTTTGGTTAATGTAGTTGAATACCTTTTTACAAGGATATAAAGTGGTTATATGGCTTTTGACAGTATAACATAAATACTGGTATTTGACAATTTAAGGATATCGCATTTAAAATTTAACTGAAAACTAGTAACCTATCAAGTTCAACCAAAAACTGGATAACGAGGATGTAAAAATAATTAAATATATATATATATTTATCCTGAAAAAAAAATATCGAAATCTTGTTGCAGAAACTTAAAATCAAAACCTACTAGCGGAAATTATATTAGTAAATATACAAGTTTTTATAATTAATGGTGGTGCTCTGTTGAATTATGCAAAATTAATTAATTTTATTATACAAACAAATGCGATGGCGGTTTTTATTTCAGACAGATTGTGAGTTTATTTTTTTTTATTTTTATTTTTTATTTTTTGTTTTTAATAATTTTGAAACACTTATTTAATAATTTTCCTAGTATAGTTGTCAAAATTTTGGTTTCCGTACAGTTTTCTGTAACTGTTCCAACAATACAATCATCATATACACCTCCTTTCTACTGATATAAAACCGACACTAGTTCCAATGGTGCAGTTGGCATTTGAACTTTATTGCTTTTATTCAACTTTAGTTATCCAACCTGGTAAAAGCAACATTTATTAAACCTAGCAAAGAAGGGTGATACTAGTTGCTTAGCAACCAACTTCCGGACGAGAAGGCGTCTCTCAGACGCTCGTAATCCGCATCATCTGATCTCGGATGAAGATGCTATTTCTCTGTCTCTGGGATTTTCTCTCGCCATATGTTGGTTCAGCATGAGTTCTGAAAAGAGAAAAATAACTACTTAGCTTATTTGTGAGAAGATTGGTGAAACTTATCTTTCAATTGTTAGGTATACTTTATATTGTGCCTTGTTTAATTTCTTTAACGTCTAACAAAAGGTATGTTTTAGTTTTTCTTTGCTAATTTATCCGTATTGCATGCGGTATATAGAATTTTGTAATTCAATTCAATATGTATACGATGTGCAACAGAAAATTTAAGTATTAGTGGTTAGAATAATGTTCATTATTTATGAGGAGAAGTAAAATGATATTAAAAATATAGCATACTGAAGTGTAAATTTTTCTTTCATTTTGTTATTAATGTTGTCGTGATAAATTTAATGTTTCTAAATCCTTTATATTAACTTCGATTTTGTTTGTTTGTCGATGGGAGTGGAATCTGCGGAAGTCTAATTAACCCCCTTGTCGTCGTCCAATCGGACTGAAACTTGGCAGATATGTTCGATGTCGATTACAATGCGTTCCATCAAATTTTGGGGCTATTACTGTCACTAAAAGGTCGCTTTTACAGAATACTTATAAGCAACTTGCCGTCATCCAATCACATTAAAATAGCATTGAACCGATCATTGTCTAAACTCTTTCCTGTTGCCATTTTTTTTAAATAAATAAATAAAATTACTGTAATCAGAATAAATAAATGATATTTGGATGTTAGAGCATAAATTCATGTTCATTTTCAATAAATAAATTTTAAAACGTCGTTTGCCGCACATTTTGCTGATAGAAATATTTTGGATGTCGGCGCTGTGTTAATGAATATAAAAATCGACAATGCATATAAAGGATTTTTTAAAAACTCTGTTTTTGTGGGTTATATTATTTATTTATTACAGGAACTTTACTTTACCGTTTTATTGTGTAGTTTGATTGATAAACTGAAAAATACAGAAAATAAGTTTAGTTGATAATGCTTTAAAACAACAAGTTTAGTTTTTCTATAAATATTTATTTCAACCTCAATTTAGTATATAACTGAGACTTAATAAATAAAGCTTCCTTGTGAGTTCTTCAAGGACACTACAAGCTTCTTTTGAAATTTGTGACAGCGTCTCTGATAATTTTTTAATTCCATTCAAAAATATTATTTGATTCAAAAGACTTTCCTAGGATGAATGTTAAATAAATTTGAAGTTTTGGATGTAATAATTTAAAATGAATGATTAAGAACAATTTATAATTGTCTAAACATATTTTTTGGGAAAAATTGCATTAAAACAATAGATGGAAATTGGAACTTAAGTACGTAAAAAACCCAACGAACTAAGACGTATAAAGCCGTTTAAAATTAATTTGTAAAAGAAAAATGAAAGCTATGTATAGAAATCTGAATAATGAATGTGAAACAACCTACTTAATATGTTTAATTGTGACATGCAGTGGCACTTAAGTGTCGTTTCTACACCTGCGTTGTTAACGCACAACCGGTCAGAAATTTCTATTCAAATTTAGTCGATATAGGCAAACTTAATGAATCGTGGCTGAAAAGCAAATGCATGTAAATGGTTTTTGCATGTTAAACTGTTAATTAAAAGCTGGTATACAACCTTACAGGGGTTGTGGATAGGTTGGTGGCAATTTTATAACTAATATCTTCTCAACTTAACCATCGCTAATTTGTAAGTGTGGAAAACATTATTTCGCAAACTAAGTTAAGAACTTAAAGTCAAGATAAGAACTTTCCATATATAGTTACAATGACAACACTTTTACGGATAAAATTTTATGTACTCCAGTTGTACTTTCCGTCACTATCTTATCTCTCCGAGTGATATGTATAAAATTTGTAACTTAGTAGTTTAGGCTGGAAGAATTTGAATTAAATATTCAGTCGAAACGTTAGGTTGAATTTTAGTCTGGGAACACGTCTTTACGTGTCCTTTCATTCAACATATTGCACTTGTATGTCTTTATGTGACATCTGTAAATTTTTTTAAAGATTGTTGACCTAATACACACAAAATAGCCTTTGTATAAGCATATCACTGCAGTGTAATGAAGAAACTTAAACTGTATTTTTAAAAATTAAATATATAAGTTGAAATACATTAACATATAACATACACAGGAATGGTATTAAAAATTTTTTTTGACCTAATACTCTTTTATTACCCTATGTATACATATGGGTAATTAAAAGTAAAAAATCTTTCAAGAGCTAAATCTAAAATTTCAAATTTTGTGTACTTATTGAGTATGATATTTAATGTATTTGATTAAAGTAATTATCTTAATATTTTAAATATATCAAGTTAAATTCGAATGGATTTAACACTATCAGAAATTTAATTTAAAATACCTTTTTTTATTCAATTTAGGAGTGAGAACCACTTTGAAATAGTAAAATTAAGTTTCTAAATATTTGAAACATCATAAGCTGCAATTCTCAACATCATAAAGTTCGGATATTTTAAATAACACCACGAAGACTATATTAGATAAGAACAGTGGATTAAGAATAACATGAATATATTGCAAAAAACTATTTATTACTCAGTTTAGACATATAAATAGAGTGAAAAAACATTCTTCAGTTCAATCACTTAAATATAAACTCATTTTATCAATTAAGAATTAAAAAGTTAAATAGAAAATAATAAAAGTAGTAGGCAGATATACAAATATTCTATTCTAATGGTAGAAATAGTATGACAAAATAATAAAACCCATAAAAACAAAGTGTTTTGTATAAATCCCTTGTAAGCATTGCCAATTTTTATATTCGTTATCACAGCGCCGATTCTATAAACAGCGTGTTCTTGGGGTGTTTGTATCTAATTATAAATATCAAAAACATTTCTATCAGTATACTAAGTTTCAAAATTTGCGGCAAACTACGTTTCAAAATTTATTTATTGAAAGTGAACATGAACTTATGCGCTCGCATCCAAATATCATTTATTTTCTCTGATTAAACTAATTTTATTATTTATTTAAAAAAAATTGCAACAAGAGTTTCTTCAATGATCGGTTAAATGCTATTTTAGCGCAATTGGATGACGGCAAGTTGGTTCATTAGTATTCCATAAAAGCTACCTTTTAGTGACAGTTACAGCACCAAAATTTGATAGAATGCATTGTCATCGACATCGAATCTACCTGCCAAGTTGCAGAACGATTGGATGACGACAAGGGGGTTATTAGGCCTCCGCCGATTTGCCCGCCATCGACACACAAAATCGAAGTTAATATAAAGGATTTAAAAAAAAACTTAGTTCTGCAGAAATTAAACACCATGTAAATGAAGAATTAAAGGGAAAAAATATGTGGATCTCGAAAATCAGATTGAGAGTATTATCTTGGTATTTTAATAACAGTTAACAAAAAACTATTAACTATTAGAAAGGGAAAGTGATTGATTAAAACCATACTAGTTTTTGTAGGCAGCAAGTATTTCCATAACAAATGCAATGTTCAACAGTTTAGTGAGTTAAGCTTATACATAGTTGACTTTTTATAAACTAAAAGTTAAAATATCTCTTCAGTAGTAGCAGTTTGATGTTTGATTTAAACCAAATAATTAGATTAAACTTTTCACTAAGCCTTTGATCATCTCGTGTATAAATCAACGTTTAAAAGTCTCACTTGTTATTAAATTTAAATAAAATGTTAATATTTCAATGTATTTGTGAAAGGTAATCTCTTATAAGTTCTTAAAATGTCGCCCTTAATATTCATTCAACAAATGAAATGTAGATGGCGCCACCAAACGCTAAACTAGTATTTATAAAAGTCATGAAAATTTCCTACAAAGTATTTAATTCATGAATTAAATACTCTATGAAGAGAATTTGGATAATTTAAGTAAATATAATTGATAATTCTGTCTTTTGGAAAAATTTCAGAGGATATTTTATAAACTTAAAATTCAGTTCGTTTCTACAAGACTTTTGAATTTTACATTGATAATAATAAAGAAAGAATTCTTAAAATAAACATTCCTTTACTTTTTTTTAAATTCAATTTTATGATAAAAAGAAAGTGCCCCAGTTATTTTTTTAAATATCTGTAGTATGTTTATTTTGTTTATGCATATTTTCTACATTTCCGAACGGTATAAATAATTAGTACAAAAAATATTAATCTTTTTTACCACTTTTTTTTTTTTTTTTTTTGCAAATTAATTTTCACAAAAGAACACGAGAACATTTAGATCATAAAAATTATCATAAGTTAAAATTTGTTTTCTGAAATTTGTCATAAATTTCTTTTAAGGGAGTATTCTACTGTAGAATTTTGAAAAAAAAATCGAATTTTTTTTTTCATATTTTCAAAGTTTAGATATTCAAAAATATGTCATTAAAATGATTTTTCAAAATTCCTATTATTTCATGAGTTATAGCCGTTTTAGTGACGTGGCATCGGTTCCGGTCCGACCGCTACAAGTTAACAAAAGACGGTAGGCGTTCCCGAGTCCCTACTTATGTCATTAATGAGCATTTTGAAGTAGAGGAAGGATTCTTATATGGAGCAGGAATTGCCGATTAAAAATATGTAAGTATTCTGTACCATTCTATAAGTAAAATTGTCGAAAACTTGTCTCAAAACTTTGAACGCGTTTTTCTCGGAACTACTTTTTTCGAGCTGGCGGTAAGGATATCTCGAGTTCTAATGAACTGATTTACTTCAAATTTGGAGAGGATGTTCTCTATACATCGCTTCATCTCGTGAACCCTTCCCAAAACTATAACTTCTCATTTAGTATTTTTTTAAAATTCGGAATTGTTAAAAAAATATGAAAAAAAAAATATTTTTTTCAAACTGCCGCCATTTTAAAAAAAAAATTTTAACTTATCCAAGGGTTATACGATAGCGGCATCTATAATAATTAAGAATCCGTCTGTTTTTTATGTTTCAGATCACCAGGAGGGTTGGAATAATGCACGCCAGGACACCCTCTTTTTTTTTACCCCCACTTTGACTGCTCATAACTTTGTCAATTTTTTTTTTTTTTTTTTTAATAATTTTTTTATGTAATAATAAAACATCAATAAGCAAATGATAAAAAGATTGATGGTAAAAATATATATATATATATATAAATTTTTTTCCGCTTCAAAAACCGGGCGAAATTCATGCCTCTACAGTAGAATACTCCCTTAAGATGATAATTTATTCTCGTATATCTTCAGTAATACACTCTTAGAGCGAACAAATTTTAAATCCACTTTAGGCAACTCTAATTCTAAGAAGACAGAATACATGATAGTTGGTGGTTAGGTGCGTTATCTAAAAGTCCTTTTCCGATATCGGGCAAAAATACGTTCCACTGAAAACCAGATACGGACAAACCAAAAGTAAAATTTTTAAATGTTACGTATTGCTTCTATATCAATGTTTATTGATATGGATTTTCTTTGGATCCGCAAAAAAATAGATATCAAGTTCAGTTAAAAAAAAAACTTTTCGGAAATTTGTGTGTACTTATAAGATAATTCAAACAAAATAAAACACTCGTTTACAATTAAATTCTTTTTGTTGCATTTGCTTGGAAAGGAGAGTCCACGCCTCATGACCCCACCCTCATTTTATTTTGTACATTCTATTTACAGAATAGTCTGTATTTGCTGACTTGAAATATTTTATACGTCTGACACCCAAGTGGTATTTTAGTAGTCACATTGCTCTCTTAAAGAACAAATGTGTCTTTGCTTAATTTAGGGTTGAAGAGTATTTTTTATTGCTTTGAAATCGCCGCCTTTTAGTAATTCTCCCTCTTGAGCAAAATATAAAATTTGCCTTACTTACGTATTTAAAAAAAAATGTAAGAAACTTGTAAAAATGGATATCTATGCATGCAATTTAAATGAAATTTTAAAAGTTTTCCAGATATGTTTTAAAAATTACCTTTTCATTGTTTTCCATCATAATTTCTTGTCCACATTAAACTACGCTAAATGGGAGAGGGGAGCGCTCTCTCTAAATGTTTGGGTGACAGACTTCTTTTTAAATGGTTTGTAAATCCTTGTAGCTCCTTATCTCGTTTATTTAGAGTTATCTCGTATTCGAGAAGCGAAAGCGGTAGATTTTTTTAAATACCTCCTTGAAATCACCTCCATTTTCAAAGGTTGTTGTTAACCTCCAACTTTAAAGGTTGACTTCTAACAGAGTATATGTTGGTTCTTTATAATGCATAACCTTCATTCATGTAGATCTTGTGACATGAAAAATACACAAACTTACCAGTACGTTCTTTCATTGAAAGCTTCTCATCTAGAATTTGACGGATCCTTCCCCCTCTACTTTCCCCAATAATTTTAGAACTTTCTGTGATATCAGATGGCAATATCGACTTTGCAATGTTTCCTGTCAACTGACATTTGGTATTTTTTTTAGAACCCAATTGCTACCATTGAACCTTTAATCAATTTCAATGCACCAGAATCCACTTATTTGAAATTCGAACAGCTTCATGGATATCAATTTGAAATTTTCATGGGTTATTTATAATCTCGAGACTTGTACACGAACGCACTAAGAGATTCATATATAATCAGACATATCCATCCTTCCGACAGAGAACCTGTCGTGGTCACACAGCGATCCCCTTGAAGCACTGGAATCCCCTCAAGAGATAGTAATCATGAAATTCAATACTCCATCCACAGTCCATGGCATGGAATTAAGAATGAGATGGGCAAATATTTGAACGGAAGAGAACGTCAACCTTGAAAATCGGGGTGTCAGAATCTTGAAACGGAACTCCTTCTCTTCTCAAGTCTGTATCTCAAGGAGGGTTGAAGAAGCCAAGATGGAAACGGGAGTGAACCGGTTTATGGAAGGGTTCTTGGTTTTATTAAAAGGCAAATCGGCCGCATTAAGCTGTCTGTCACTAAGTTATGGATTATATGCTTAGAAATCAATAAAAATAGTGTATGAAAGTGGATATTGTAGAGAGGAAAGGATATGATCATGCAGAGACGATGAACCCTTGATGTTCACTGAGGTGCAGGACGAGTCGTAGAACTGAGGTGTGGCGATATTGCAGATCTTGGGCTTATATTGCTCTCTGAGGGAATTCATAGATACCTTGTAATAGTTTTTTTTTTTTTGTTCAATAAAGTTTAGGTTCTTTTCTAAAGAATAAATCAGTGTACTCACTGTAATGTAGTGAAACATCTGGATTTACATTGTAAATGTAAATTCAGAATCACTTAGCAAGTAGTACACTACAGTGTAAGACAAACTCGTCATCATTTGTCTTTCATCAATACTGAGGCTTTGGGTAGTAACAAGGGGGGGGGGGGGAGGAGGGGGAGATCTTCAATGCAATGTTTCTTCATGGAGGATCTTTGGGGAATAACCCGTAAGACCCAATGTGTTTTTTGGGGTCTCAATTCCAAGTGAACTCTAACTAGCAAGAAAAATTTATTGTTTGTACAGGAGGGAAATTTCGCCTTTTTCATATGTCTGTCACAGATCAACTTAAGAAAAAGCACACATTTTTATAGGACAACTTTGAGTGGTAAAGGTCACTGAAAGGGGACATCATGCATGGTCCATTTTTGTGATGCTTCTGTTTTATGATAACCAGAATTTGTAAAGTTTAATCTTCAAGAGTTAACAGTGTACTAGTTTTCATATAGATGTACCGATTCCTATTTGTTGTGAAAAAAAACCTCTTTAGGCAAACTGCCATCTGTAAATCAACTGTTCACTCCAAAGTTAGACAGACAGAAGTTGTTCATCTTAGTTGAAAATACTAAGAGCATCTCTTGAGTTAAAGTTTTAATTTAAAAATCTTCAATGCTGATAGTATTGAAAAAGGGCCCTAGAATAATATTAATTCGACTGATTTTAAATTATTTTATAAATGTGTTGCTCTTTTATATAAATCCTTCAACATACATATTTATATTCCAAGCAGACAGTTTTATTATTTCTTTAATTAAGACGGTCATCTTTAAAAGTTTAGTTGACTACCCTCATGCTGGCTAAAATTTGTTCTTAAATGAAAATTTAACTAATGGTCACAATCTCCTATTTAACGTATTCTTATAAAAAATGCATATAATCTTCGGTTTGTATACATATTTTGTATTTGGCCTTGTAAATTTTCCCATTCCATTTCATTTTAATCCGTAAATAATTAATAACCCTACCATCTCACCTTCCCCCAAAATATCATTAATAATGCCGAATATTAATAAGGAGCCCTCTTAATAGGAAGTTATTTACACTTCCGCATTCAAGCACCAAAAAATTAGCCATTATCACATGACATCCTCACCCGTCTATTGAATTTTTAATCTGAAGCGTCTGCAAAAAAAGTCGGTCCCGATTGAATGTCATTAAACACATATCATTAAGTGGGAGTCTTTGAACTTATAATGACCCGATTTGGAATTCCTTACTATATTAGATGCAGGCGAAATAATAACAAAAACAAATCCACATACGAACAATCGCCAAGCTATTTAATATTCAAGCGGGTGGTTTTATCTCGCTTTCCATCCTCTTTATTTTTCTTCTAAACAATGCTATTAATGAAAGAAATGCCCTTATCCCTGATATCAGACGGGCCTAATTGAAATAATGTGTGCGCAGAAGAATAAGAGGACCTCACGCCCTCACACTAACCTTGCATGTCAAATTATTTCTATCCCGACCACCCTCACTTTTACAGTGTTGCCAATCCGTTTAAACAAATTGTGTGGAAGTGAAAGAATGGTTTGAGGTAATTCTTTGGACCTTGACGAGCCAATATTGTAATTCGAGATGCTCGTCTCTGTCCATCAAACAAAGCTAATTTTGTGTGCGCTTTCAATGGACGGTGGAGATCTTTTGTTGGAGTTGAGTGTAAGTGGTTCTTTTTATGTCGTTGGTTGAATAGAATAATTCGCCAGGCTCTGGAACTATTCAAGTGAAAGCTTTTTGCATAAAATGATTGCTTTGTCTAGCTCTGTAGAACCTAATGTGTTTCTCGCCTTTACTATTCACAGCCAGTAGACGTAAAGATAGATAAGGATTGAGGTGTGATAAAAAGCGTGAATGAGCATTCCTATTTTAAATTATGCAGCCTCTGATATCCAAAATAAGAGTAAAGATCTTAATCGTGGACTTATGAATTTCTTTCGCATCTTTTTTAAACTATAAAAGAAGTAAACTAGCAATAATGTTAAATTTTTTTTCAATTAAGTGCAGTTTATGCGCTTTCACCGTCATGTCTTCTACTACAATCGTCGTCATATCATTTGATTTTTGTAAGATTTAGCCGAACATCTACGTTGAGAATAAATATTTTTTTGGTTAGGAATAAATGCTTTAAGGTATAATGGTAGGCCGCTTGAAAGTTAATGCAGAAAATTAATGTGAAATGTCCTGTAGAAAGCGAGCATTTTAAAATAAATAACCTTGTCGGACCTTCTGCAGCAAAGAATACTTTTTAGGCTTTTTTTTTTACTGGGCAACAAAAAGGTTTTTATACTTACTAAACATATATTGATAGAATAAAAACTTATATTGATAGAATAACAACTTATATTGACAGAATAACAACTTATATTGACAGAATAACAACTTATATTGACAGAATAACAACTTATATTGACAGAATAACAACTTAAATTGACAGAATAACAATTTATATTGATAGAATAACAAAAGAATAAGAATATATATGAATGATCTCGAGCATTTCTTCTGTACAAATCGAATTTTTTTTCTTTTTCAACATTATTGGCTATTTTATTCTAAAAGGCGATGTCACTAGAAGATTCTAGACACTGTAATCTAAGATACTCGACTAAGATCTAAGACACTCGATTTCTCTAGAAGAAGATGTGAATGTCACTAGAAGACGTTTTATTTATCTTAAATCAGATTCTGATACCATCCACATACAATTTGGTAGTATTTAATGACTGAAATCTCCCTCAGTTAAGGTTTACAACATATAACTTATTTTTTTTAGAAAATATACATTTTTAAAAAACAATATTATTAAATTGGTGTATTTGGGGATAAACTAGAAGGAAAAACTTGTTACTAATTATAAAATTTTTAATCCGATGTCTATTGCTGTCAAAATCCAGATTTCTCATAGATATTGAAGCCACTTTCCGATTGAATTTTATGTAATCCTACTATTCTTATAAGCACCTTCAATCCAATTAAACATGTCTGCTGCATTTATAGTTTAGGTTCAACAAATTGGGAATTGATTTCCAGTCTTTGTTTACGGTGTATCCAGTCGAAAACTTATCTAGACGAGACCTTTCATTTGGCATACCACACGTATATGTGGAATTTATATTTTGTCTAGATATATATTGACAGACCAAGGGATGACTCTTTCGCTTCTGAAGTAAAAGCTAATAGCAGATTAGCAAAGTAGAAATAGCTTGTCAAATGCTATTTACATAAATCCAACCGTTTGAGTCGCAAAAGTAATCTAGCAACGTCACATTGAAAGTGAGAGGCAGAAACATATATCTCAATCCACCACAATTATGTCCAACCACTAATTCCCAGAAACGTCTACAATAGATCATTTACAACGCAGCTAACTAAAACCACAAAAAAGATTGAATCTTTTAAACGATGATAATTCAGCTCAATAGGTAATTTACTTTTCTTTTCCTGTTTTGTGTTATTACTCACTTTTTTTTTTCGTTCCCACCCAACGAAATGAATTGTCTTCGCTGACGTTTTCATTTTAACTTCAACCGCCGCCCCAGGGAAGTTTGGCCAATGGTCCTGTTGAGCAATAAAGGTAGAATTAGTTTGCGATGAGTTGTGTTTTGATCTCAGCCGACCTCTAAACCGTTTAAATGAAAGGTAATAATTGCTTACGATGTATCATCAATGCCAGATAGAACGGATTTTAAGGCCAAAGTGCAAAGGAACAATTCGTAATATCCTATCCATCCACATAATATTTTATATTCTGTTAGTTACTCAAAATGTAGTTTTTCACACTTCTTAGAAATGATCTGCGTTTTAGACATTACCTTTGAAGGACTAGCATTTTTATTATAAAGTGAAATAAATCTCACCCATTTAACTGTCATTCATTTCAGAGATGAATACACCCTAATAGTATGGTATCAAATTGTATAGGGAACTTGAGTGCTAGTTTACGCAGAATAGATACATAATTTTAAGCTTTTATTCAAAAGTAAGCCAAGTTAGGAACCGATATATGTATCGCATATATTAAGCTTACGTTAAAGGTATCACATAATCTTAAGCATGCAATCATCAATGAAATTTATATTTCTAGTGATATTTATATATTGGTACTCTTAGGCTAATTGGAGAAATTAAGTGTGAATTTATAACGGTCCAAGAATGTAATTTCAACTGATTTAGATAAGTTTTTTTATTTTATTTTACTATGAAAATAATTTTTAATTTATAAGAAAAACGATTGTGATAAAAAAACAAACTTCTTATTGTTTTCGTATTATTCTCTTTCACAAGCTAATTATCTCCATAAACTCAATAAATTATGATTTTATTGATGTGTTATTTCCTAGAACATTTTCAAGCCGAATTTTTCTATAATCAAAATTTGCTATATGAAGTGCGACTTCAAAAATATCAGTCTTATTAAATTATCAATATACTTTTCTATAATTCTCGACGAAAATCATTTTTACTCTTTCCAAACATATTTAGTCTCATTGGTTAATTTATACCAGGTTCTTCTGATTTGAAATTTTATTAATTTGCATTGTTCCTTATTTGTCCCAATTCCATCTTTCTCCATTCCAGTCTGTTATTTTCTAAATATTTTTATAGTATAAATTGCATTTTAACTTATATAACATAAAAAATCTCTTTCCAGTTGAATTATTTATTAATTAAACATCCTGTTTGATCACTTCGTAACTTGTATTGGAATACATCATGAGTTGCCTAGGGAGATAGTACCGTAGAAATAAACTGGACGAACTTAAATTAACCTTCAACCTTATCATCATTTTTGTAGTTATATGTGTATACGTGTTATTCCGCCCTACAGATATCTTTTCATTATTTGTTGCAGTTTCATAAATAAAAATAAAAAAACTCTTATCTTCACCATTTCTGTCAATGTCCCCAAAATACAGTTGGCGCAGCTTAGCCAATCTTGGCTCATGTGCCATTAAAATTCATACAACCTACCAACCCCAAATACAGCCAATTTTTCAAACGGTTCGCACTACTTCTACACCTAGTCATGGTCCATAAATTCAAAGCAGATGTAAACACAAGCCAGTATAATTATGTCCCCGTGCATTTTCTTACGTTTTAGTAATAAAAACCAGCAAGATAAAAAAACGATTGCAATGTAAACGGATAATTCCTTCAGTAGGGTACGTATACGTATAGTATATGCCCCACAGCTTTAAATTTTCTTGAGTTTCTGCAATAGAAAGAAGTCTGGGACAGTCTCCCCGTGTAAAAATGAGTGTCAGTTCTAGTAGCGTTCAGAATCCATCACAGAGCATAAAATAGACCATAATCATTCACATTAAGAGACGACAACACAACTCCTCTGCTAAGAGCGAGTTTTTTACTCACTTCCCGAAGGACTGTCGAGGAAAATAAAAATATACGAACTTGGCAGAGAGTACTCCGGATTAGACGACTGGTGTTTCTTATTTTTTTTATTTAGTCGTGAAGAAGATCACTTTTTTTTTTTTTTTTTTTTTTTTTTGAGGGGGAGGGAGTATCCTTGGAACAAAGAGCGCAAGGAGAGGTTTGTGTGATGAGAAAGAAAGAAAGGGATCTTTTGTGTTCCGTGACACCTGTGATTTAGCGTCAGGACGACACTCTTGGGGGAAGAGGATGACAGAGGGGGAAAGAAGACGAAGATAAGGATGTAAAATGAACGCGGAGAATGGTTAGGAGAAAATAATGGGTATTTTATTCATAGTTGAATGTTAATGTTTGATATGTACTTTCGCTTTTTTTTTTTTTTTTTAATGTATATGGTTAAATAGGGAATATTGTACGATATACCTTCTAGGATCTAAAGTTGATAAGCAAACCGCTAATGGAATTGTTGTTTTTAATTGTAAGTATAAAGGATTTGGGTTAAAAAGTTATTTTACTTGCCCAGTAAAATAATTCGGAAATAAATAAATTTTGGATCTAAATACTTAAGGTTAAATGCTGCATTACAGCATAAGTTTTTAAATTACTATTTTTAATTTTAGTTGTAAGTATACTCTAATGCTTTATCAAACGTTAAAGGATCACATACAACTGATTTTATTTTTGTCATCGTAGTGTTCGTCCTACAATCCTTACTTTTCCATCTGAAATGGCATCTTGACATCGTATTTAAACCACAAATGAAATAACAAAGAAATATAAGGAAGGATAAACAATGACAGATATTCACTGGCACACATATATTCTCATTAATACCCTCAAATGATTTATTCAGACTGATCATTTAAAAAATTATGATTATTATTGATTTAATTTTAGAAATAAGCGCATGAGAAAGCTTTGGATATATTTTCTTTACTAATTTTTTAATATGTATTTTTTCTTAGACATCTTCCTTTTTTTATGAATACAAAATGAAACTTTCCTATTATGGAGTAAATTTATTTATCTCTATTTTATATTATTTATTTCGTTATTTTCAAATTTACGAATATTGTCCTCCTTTGAATTTCAATCTCATCAATTAATCATATGTTTAAAGAAACATTCAACTTTTTTTTTATCACGAAGAAACTAGTATAAAAAGTTATTTATAATGAAATATTAGATTGCTTAGCTGTCAAACCTGCTTTAAAACGGGTATGAAAAGACAAATCTTTACATCTACGTCACGGTGAAAAAAACGACCATTTTCCTCATCAGAAGGTTTTGATGAAAGTAATTGAGGAGAAAAATGCACCGAAATCTTAAGTAGTGAAATTTATAAGATGTGCGGCGAACGGTCAGGGAAAGGCGTGGTTACAAGCCCTCTTTTGATGAATGTCGAAAGGGATATAATACGCAGAAATCCTAAAGAGTGTGGGATTTGTAAGGGGGAGGAGTCGCTGTCCCAATTAAGGTGACAGTTTTTTCCAATCCCTTACAAATTCCACCCTCCTTAAGATTTCAGTGCATTTCTCTCCTTTCGACATTTATCAAATGGGGGCTTATAGCCGCGCCGTTCCCGGACCGTTCCGGTGTGTCCCCGACCTACGCAGACGCTTTACAAATTGCCCCTCTTTAAGACTTTAGTATATTTTTCCTCTCGCCAAAGCCCATCAAAACCCTCCTGATACAGAGAAAGGCCGCTCCTTTCCGCCGTTCCACAGATGAGTGCAAAACCTTAAAACCACACTCCATCCAGACTCCTGACATTAAAAGAAAAACACAGAAAGGGAGTCCTCTTCATAAACCCTCCAACTCTTTTACGCCCACCCCTCCAACGAGCGAGACATCCCTCAAAAGCATCCCTCGCTCTTCCCCATCCCTCACCATCAAAAATCCCCGCCGCATCCGGTCGCGTGGCTACCACGTGACCCTATCATCCCCCCTCTTCCAAATAAAAACAAACAAAAACACGCTTCCCACATCCCTTCCTCTACCTCCCTTATATGTAATATCCAGACTGACTGATGGGAAGGATGCTATTTTTAGTCTCAGCATCCTCCTACTTTTATCTAGGTGTGCAAGGAGAAAGAGAGAGTGTGCAACTTGTAGACACTGCGAGCCCCCGTTTTGCGACTAGAAGTAGTTGGTTGTTGCGCACTTTCTTTTGTAGAGAAAGCAAAGGGGGTTCTTGTCCATCTGGTACTTGTTTGTGGTGCACGTGGGGGTTTTGTAAGGAGTAAGGAATACCTCCCCCCCTCACCCCTGTCGGTATTGGATCTTGTATTTAACTCGCTCTGTGGAGATTGTGTGCTTCTGATGTTACGTCGTTAATGTAAGTGATTATTTTATGTTTGTTGGGGGTAATTGTTAGGGATATAGATAGTTTGTGATTGAAGTTCTTGGATTTTATAATTGATTGCCATGATTTGAAGTTTTTTTTTTTTTTTTTTTTTTTTTTATGTTGAAAATTCTAAAAAGCGTTGTAATTAGTTGTTAATTTACATTGAGAAATAAATAATGGTAATTCAAACTATGTGAAATTGTGAATGATTCCTTAACCCTTTCGAGCAGAATGCAGGTTCGCTTACTAGATATTTTTTATAAAGAAATCGTAATATAAAGTTCAAATTGAAAGGAATTGACACTCTATTTATTCCTTAATATAGTTTTCGGAATTTTAATTAAAAAAAATTAATTAACAATACATTATACAGGATAAATTAATAGAAAATTGGCAGATTTTTTAAAGCACTGTTTACGTCATAGATAAAATATGTTAACCTAAATGTCTCTGAGTGGTACTTTGTACTTAAATACGACTTATTAAAAGCAATAGTTTCAGCAAAAATTGCCGACTCCTAATAACGTTTATGAATAATTTCTGTTTATTTTCTTTGATTCGAAATTTGTAAAATTTAACAATTGGCCGTTTCAATAATTGTTTGAAACCAGAATTAACCTAGACATTTTCTTATACTTTATCAAACAGGTAAGACATTTTAAAAAGTGTTAAAAAAAGTTAAATAATTGCTTTCTTGTAAATAATATTTAGTAACAGGTGCAGCATTTTAGCGTTCAGCTTGAGGATGCGAGAATTTAGCACGGAAAATTTTTAGTGTGTGTGTGTGGGGGGGGGGGGGAGTTCATTGGTCAATTAACTCGTTATATAAACCTGTACCTCGGAGGTAAAGGACACCATGTCACATTTTTGTATTTGTTCAGGAGTGTCGATTTTCCATAATTTTAAGTTATTAAAACGGACATGATTTTATTTTTCAATTTCTTATCTTCGTTATTTATGTCTTATCTTTGTAACAGGACATAGTGCCTTATACCATTGTAGAGATCGAAAAATACACATTGAGGACATGGTGTTAAGTCAATTTAATAAATAAAAAAAAAAGGACATGGCTCTCTTTAACTCCGGGACACATAAATAAAATTTTATATCGATTGCTTAAAATTAAATGTGTTTATTAAATGAATGGCTTTTTTGTTAGTTAAATTCATCTTTAATTAAGACGTGTTTAGCATTTGAAATAAAATCCAATTAGTTCATTAAAAATAACCGTCCAAGCAGCAAATGTGGTATCATTTAATAATTAAAAAGAAAACTTGAACTTAAAACTATTTTTGTGTGGATTAGCGTGTAAAAAAAAAGAATATTTTATTTTGACAATAATATAATAAATTTCTTTATTTCTTTAAATTGTATTTTTAACTATACCATCTAAGGTGATTATAAGATATATGAATAGAATAGGATTTTTAAAAAAAACTCCATAACTTATTGAATTTGTTCTAATAAATTATCAAAAAATGTCGCCAATTGGCGATTTTGGTGACACTTTTCGAGAAAAAATAGCCAATTTCCAGCTATGCCTGAGATTGTTGGCCTAGAACAGACAGACGACATAACCTTTGTAACCTTATCAATAAAGTAGAGCTGAAGCTATTACCAAAAACAAATTTTGAATTAAGTTAGTTGCTACCATTTTAAAAGAAATGAAAATTTCCATTTCTGTGCTCTTAATTGCTTACTCTTATGTTTTTCCTATTCAAAAACCTCGCCATTTATTTGGCGTTCATGTTGAGAATCAGTAAGAACCCAGACTTAATAAAACTTCATAATAAGTAAAAATTTAAATTCATTTTGTAAAAAAAAAAATGAATGAAATGTTATTTTTATTTTGCAAAATTAATTCTTTGCTACGTATTTAAATTTATCGTAGTAAGATGTACTTAAACTATTTAACGAAGCATTTCCACTTAATAACTTCAAAAAAATCTTAACAAATTGTATTGACTTTGAGTATTTTTCTATCAATCTAAAATTTCATCTCGTTCTTACAAACACGGTATTTTTATAAAAGATTCTAAAACTAATCAATACTCCGGTGAACTAACTACCTTACGTGTAGGTAAAAAAAAAAGAACGTCACTTTTACAAAAGGAACTTTAATTTGCAGAATTACTTTTTTCAAGATACTTATTTATCATTAATAGCAATTCATAGTTCTTATGAGTGCTTTACTTCTCTTACTTATCCATTCTACTGGAAATAAATATTATTGAAGATAGAATTTCACAATGCTCTTTTGTTCGTACTCATGCACTCTGTTAGTTTATTGTTATTGTTCTAAAGAGAAATTTCATGCTCAAAGACTTAAGAATAATTGAGCTTTTGAAGTCGAGAACTTATTTTCATTTGATGATGAAAAACTAACTATATACTTTTTATATAATCTCTTAATAATAATGTGAATTGGGTTTTAATAGGTTTTGCATTTAGTATTTATATTCATATATTTCCGGCAATTTTAAATTCCTAAATCATTTATTATTTATATTTATATAAATTTGCCAAATCGCTTTTACTTGCATGAGTGAATATTAACATAAAAAACAGTTCATCATTCTGTTATAAATAATGAAGTTATGCATGATTATATACTTCCCAAATGCACAGGGGGGGGGGGGATTAATATTGGTAATTATTGTCACCAAATTACACATTTGCAATTTATATTGTAAGAAAAACAAAAGTTACTTTACCTACAATCCCGCTCAATTTTGCGATTAATTGACTTTCATTATTTTAACCGTTAAACCATTTAAAAATTATGTTTCTTCTTGAAGATGTTTATTACAATTGTATGAAAACCATAAAATAATAATAATAATAATAATAATAATAATAATAATAGTAATAATATTAGTATAATCAAATTATAGATTAATGATGTTAATAGTTGGAAAACAATGACGTCAGATAGGAGAAAAATATTGATTAATATGATTACATAATTCGTAAAAGAAGCCTGTTTTATGCAGGTTACCTTTCTACCATCCATTACCATTATATTGCAATACAGAGTCGCATCCAAAGATGTCACACGTAAAAAGAATCATCACTGCTTTAAACATCTTTATTTTTTAGAGTCGTAAATGTAAGCAGCTTTTGAATGAGCTGAGCTAAAGAGAAACAAACTTAACTAGTAATTTCATCCAGACCCGTTTAAGCTCATAATTCCCGACCTTGGAGTATTTTTCGCGGTGATCCATGTCATAATTAATGATGCCATCTCCTGGAAAGAAGTATAGATACCTAAAACTCCCTCGACATTTATAACCCTTTTCATTTCATGTGCTTTGACATCTCGCTCTGCAGGATACCCAAAGTTGGACGTTACCTCATCCCTCATTGACTCTTTTCAAGGATAACTAATAGGTTGTGTCATATACTTTCCTGCCCTCTGAGAAATTTCGTCACAAGAGTGCCATATTGATGGAGATTGTGTTTTTGCCGTACGCTTTTAGCCTACTTGTGGGACTGTGGCTGTTCGGTTGGATAAAGTTGTTGCAAACAAACAATCTTTACCCCATACTATAAAAGAATTCACGTAAAGGAGAAAGACTCAAAATCATATCAATGAGTTCAGAAATAAACTGAATGAGAAAATAATGTTCTCAAATTCATTCAGTGCTCATAATAGCTCTTATCACTTGAATTTCAACTTTAAAAGCCTTCCACTTCATATTTTTTTATCAATATTGAATTATTGCTTTGAATATAGAGAATGAATCACTGAACTTACATTTAGAAGTCTTCTGTCTTTCCAATCAATCCCTGGTGTCTGGATTTTTCTATCCAACTAATGTGCTACTTATGTTACCGATGATACTAGGGACGTAAATACAATATTCCACAAGAAATTGCTTACTTGCAAGATATGCTCTTCCAAATATCTGAACAAAGTATTTTAGAAATAAAAAGCCACGGCAAAGAACTATCAGAGTCTATTTTTTTTCAAAATCGAGATTTTCCCGCCATCTGCAAGTTTAAAGCAGGTATCTTAACCACGGGAAGTCTTCTGGCTAATAAATATCATGGTACGTGAGATTTTGAGCAACCATTTACCTCAACCCTGATACAAGCCCTGAGACTTGAATCTTTAAATCAGCTTTCTGGAGAATTGAGAAAAACGGACTCTGGTCGTTCTTTACCATAGCCCTTCAATTATTGTTGACATCTTAAATAAGCGTGTAAATATGTGTTATATCTTGACACACCTCGATTTTAAGTCAAATATGTATTTGTTCCTGAGAATGCCATCAGTCGCTTTCTGTAAAGTTGCGTCCTAAATAAACAAGGAAAGATTTTTACTTTTAAGCTCAACACTTTAACAACGCGTCCTAAGAATCGGACCTTTCAATAAATATTACCGCTCCCACGCAGGGTAGGTGAAACTGTATGAAGCAAGTTTCCCTCGTTATTTTCCAATCTTAGACACTCTCTTCGTGCAGTTCTGTCGCAACTGGGACTTGTCGACACGACGAGAACATACTGCCTACAATGCGACATCCTTCGTCTTTTGTCATCGTTTGTTGATGGCCCTCGGACCCTCAAGAGTTATGGACGCTATTAATCTCCGAAGCGGAACTATTAGTTATCGTTCGGTGTGGCAGTCAAGAGGCCTTTGGGTTTGTGCTGGTCCAGTGTTTGGGAAAGCTGCAGGAGGTTGTGATACAGGGTATCTAGTGTGTTCGGTATTCACTGAGTGGCTTCTTTGGAAGAGATATGTGAAGAGAGGCACCTTCCCCCTCCCCTTCCCCTCTTCTTCATATCTAATACCTTCCATGCACTCTAGCTGTCTTACCTTGTATCAAGTATGAGATATTTTGGAAATGCCAGACTGGAACGTTGTATCAGGTTTCCAAGACTTGCGTCTTACTCTCGAATAAATAAATAGCACGCGCCATGAAAGAACAAGTTTTTGTGTTTTCATTACAGAACTTTCGGGTTGCAAAATTTTCATTTAAATATTGTGAATATTGATTGAGAAAACAACTATCACTCATGCACTAAAAGTTCTACTGAAAAATTAACCTTCATCTTCTCTTTTCCTTACATAAAATTGTTTCCAAAACGACTGAAGACTTTAAATTACAAGTACCTACCCATCTTAATCAAAACCGAAATGAAACAAAACGAAGAATATAATAAGCTTGACGGTACACTGGATAAGTAGACAAGCTGCTGTTAGGAAAGTCTCTGGTCCATAACCAGGCTTTTCGCGCATTATCATTTTTTAAATTTAATTTTAAAAATTGGTGTTTTTCTCAAAATTTAATAAAAAATTTCGGAGACCTTGATAATAAACATATATTTATTCTGAACTTTTTGCAAGGGTCTGGAATTAATTTTCCGAACGCCTTTGCGAATAGGATTATTTTTAGACAGATGTGCAGAGACATTATCTAAAAATCCGATCCAAATAGCAATTTTCAATTAATGTTTAAAAAAAGATGCCGAATATTTAATGGGCATTTGGAATTCTAATTATTCTATTTAAAGGTTGCAGTCGTATGTGTCAAATAAAATGAGTTTTTGTACTATTCTAAATAATTATTATTATTAAAAATATATGAATATATTTCTAAATTTTTTAAAATTTTGATTTGTAAATTAAAATGTTTAAGAATAAATAAGCAATGTTTTTAAAAATCTTTGTTTTAAAAACTTTTATTATTTAATTTTGAACATTTGACTAAAATATCTGCTAGGTTGTCAATAATTATTCACTCGTCGACGGACGGTCATGTATGTGACGTCGTTACACGTAATGAAAATTTCGTGCATTTCAACATCTGCCAAAACGGATATTTTTGCAATAGTCTAGACGTGGTAGTAGTAGTGAAAAGACTATTTTATTAATGGGCTTAACAATTCGCTAATACCTAGGTATTTCATGAATAACTAGATACGATTGGTTTATTTCATCTAAATATTACCATTAGATAAATAGGCATTATCATTAGGAATTATTTTAATTTTGTTCTATTGATTCGGTGAGCGTTCGTCTAAATAATCATATAAACTAAAATTTACACCGCCAATAAATATATTATAGCTAATATGATTAATTTGGATATTATATGTAGTAAATAATTATTATGTGTAATAACCAGATTAGTAAGTATAATATTGTTTTGTATAATTATCAGTTATTGTGTATAATAACTATTTATTATGTATAATGTCCAGATTAATCACATCAGCTATAACATATGTCGAATAATACAGGGTGATCATAAAGTTACTTTTCCGATGTATGGACCTTTAGCGGCTTTTCTGTTCAACAGATCGAGATGAGGTTTCGTGTATAGTTATTCTGAAGTATGAGCTCGAGATTCTGTGAATGGCAACAAAATGGAGCTCACAGTTACGGTTATAGTCACAGAAACTCAACATTTTCGAATGGCAACACCTACTTTTGTCTGTTGCAAAATGCTCAGTGCATGCGTAAACCCTATAAAGAGTTGGAAAGGTACGTGTATCACAAAGAAACGGACGCGTAATGCAGGCACAAAAAAACAGCTTTGCTGAGGCAAGACAGCAATCACAGAACTCCGCTACCCAGATACTCAGTGAAGAAGAACGATAAAATTGCCTGGGATGGCACCCATGTGCCATGTGAACTTTGGCCCCTATCATATGCAAATTTCCACTGTGTACCATGATCGTGTTTTTATTGGCTGTTCTCAGAGCTGTTTATTGTGCATGCATAACGCATCCATTTTTTGTGACACACGTACCGTTACAACGCTCTTTAGGGTTTTCGCATGCGCTGAGCAGTTTGTGATAGAAAAAAAAGTAGACGTTGCCATTCGAATATTTTGAGTTTCTATAACTATAACCGTAACCGTGAGCGCCATTTTGTTGCCATTCTCAGAATCTCGAGCTCCTACCTCTGAATAACTATATCTGAAATATTATCTCGATCTGTTGAACGGAACAATGTCCATATATCGGCAAAGTAACTTTGTGACCACTCTGTATTTAAACGCTCTCATCCAACACAGGTACCCGACCTTAAGGTCTGGAACCGTTCCTACGTTAAAATATATTTGTCATTGACCACCACTCCCCTTCCCCTCAAACATTAAATAACTTCTAAAAATAACTTTTCCTCGCAAGTATTAGCAAAAATTATTTAATATTCAAAAGTTAGGCAACTGTAAAAGCACAAAAATAACTAAAATAAAATGGAATATTTCATTTTCTTAGGATTCAAACCAGTGGGATTTTCGGGTATCCACAATGAGAAAGACAAGTCATTTTCCAAATGCACGATATTGTAAATGAAAATCCTTCATAAACACTTACATCAAACATACTAATTCTGCATACCAGATCCTGTGTAGTAGATACGAAGGGTAAAACACTATAGGAAAGTTTTGAACATTAAAAACAGGCGTATTGGGTAGTAGGACAACAAAATTTATCGACTAATTTCAAAGGGAATGGACGATGTTTAAGTTTTGCGGTATAGAAATGCAAAGAAAAGAAATGTGAAATGTTAAGCTCTGATGATGCCTCTGAGACAGTTTATTCCTATCTCTTACATACATGAACGTTTTAAAACATTCAAATTTTGGTTGCACCACTGATCATTTTTTTGCCTCTTCGCGGACCAACTGTATCCGCTTACCATGGATTGGGAGACAGAACATAAAAGCTCGCTTAAAGATATTCGAAATTTAAACATTGTTCGACAAAAAAAAAAATGGAAGCCCCCTACACGTTATATTTATGTACAAATTACAGGATGAACACAAATTAGTTGAGCAGTTATTATCCCAAAAGAGCTGCTTAACACTCACTGTGTTAGCGACCATTTTTTTGGCATACATGTTAGGCAAAAACTGTTACTGTGCATAGTTAAAGGGAGTTATATACCTACATTTAGACTACATTCCCCAGATAATTTGTGTTCACCTTGCTTAATTAAAAATATTGTGGTGCCTTTTTGATAATTTAGAGGCACCAATTTCTCAATTATTCATGGCATTATCATAGCGTCAGGTGCCGGAGCAAAGTGTGATGATATCGCTTTCCTCTGAAGATTATTTTCGGTGTTCTATAAATAGCATTTCCCTACCGTGAGTTTTTTTTTTTTTCTTTCGCGGTAGACAGGCGTTAGGTTAAAAAACTTTTTCGTCCTTCCTGTGTCATAGTAGGAAAGGCTGAGGGGACACCCGAAACATAGGTTTGTACTGTTTTGTCGATTTTCCACCGAAATCGGCATTCAATCTCTAGTGTTTCGGTACAGTTTTGCAAATGCTGTGAGTAATTTAGTGAGTGGAGTGTAAAACTTTTTTTTTTTTTTTAATTAAGAAAAGGGCAAATAAAAGATAACATTTATTTGTTGTGTATTTATATGATTGCATTCATATTCTTATTTTGATTGCTGGTGAATTTATTTTACTTCGGATTTTATTTATTGGTTTTGTATTAAATTTAATTTCATTCCAAACATATTGAAATTATTTTCACGAGTATCGATTTTTTTTTTTTTTTTTTTTTTTTTTTTTTTTTTTTAAGTAATCCATTGATTTTGTAGTAGGTTGTCCGAAAAGATTGACTAAGATTATTTGTAATTACCTGGTAAGAGAATAAAATAAAGTACTTACAATGGATTTTACTTGAATTTTTTTATCTATTGAACTTAAGATTGTTTTAACCTTCAATTTCAAGAATTCTAAATGTCCTATGTTGGACAAGCGAAAAATAAAAGCTTCATCAAAGCGCACCAACACTATAAACAATCACTATTGAATATGAATGCTTGGAAAACAAATTTCATCTAGTCTAGAATAATCTACCAAAAGCTCTATTACATTTCATTAACACAATTTACAAAACATTGCAATAAAATATCACCTGACTGTGAAGCTGTGAAATTCTCATAGTTCCATCCCAACAACAGCCATCCGTCCAAGACCTCTCTCATCGCGCATTTAAATCTTCCCATCAATCGACGCCCCTATTTAAATTTTCAAAAAAAAAAAAAAAAAAAAAAAAAAAAAAACACTTCCACCTCGCCTTGTAAGCAGCAAATAATAAAAGGTCCTGCTTCCTGGCATGCCCCCAACAAAAATCAAAACAGGAAGCAGGGGTTTAAAGGCCTCTAGTATGTGGATAAATCTCTATTTACGACTGTTGTCTATATGCTCGCTGGTGAGTAGGCCTGTGTATGCATACGCCTACAGAGAAGTCTGTGTCGCCAGTTTTGTGTATTTTGGACAGAGTTCCTGTCTCATCTGGTTTGGACTTGACCAAAATAGGAAATTGTTGGTGGTTCGTAGACGTCAATGTGTGGGGTTTTGTTTTGTTGGTAATGAGGAAATTTGTAGAGTGACTGAATTGTTTTTAAATTTGATTTTCAATGCGAGGAAATTTCTCCGTTGGAGGAGGTTGGTAGTTGGATAAAAAATATATTTAAAGGCACCAACCCGACAATAGACGTAAAACTTTATAACACAATCATACAAATGAAGAGGAACGACTTGTTCAAATGCGATTATTGGTCCCATATCTGATTTCTCTGCATAAAGATGTCTATGAACAATTTTTTGATATTAAAGGTTTAAATCTACTTATTGAACTATACGCTTTTAGTAATAAATATCTGACTTTGAATGGTTTGGTCTGAAAAATATTGTCCAAGAAAGTAAGTCTATTAGCAAAAACTTTAATTGTCATTTTAGGCAAGTTATAAAGATATGCAACAGATAAATTTACAGAAGTGCTTTTGTTTTAAGATACTCACTACTAGATTCTATGGTAGTTATTCAAAAACAAATTGTGCTATTTCTAAAAGCTGCGTTTTGTAAGTTTTTAAATGCCGTTTAGAAGTTTTAACAATAATCACATGAATAATATCTAGCAGTTTAAGTGCACCTTATTTAATACGCTTTGAGCGTGACCTCTAACAATTATTTTTTTCATTTTAAAGAAAGAGTTAAGTTCCATTAATGCTTTAATATCCGGTTTTTTATCATTTGGATTTGGCTTGATTATTTTATAAAGTCAGTAAAACTAGCAAACCTTTGCGGAACCATTAAATTGATTTCATATGTTTTGAATATTTCACGAAAGAACACTCTGCAGCGTTTCTGAAATAGACCACTTTTTATAAAATTGTTGAAATTATAACTAATATTATTTAAAAATATGCACTGAACTCATTTTACCTGGCATTGTCATTTTTCTCAATTGATTTGTTTACATCAATCAATAAATTATACTTGACATTGTATGAGACTTTGAGAAAACATCCCATGGAATTTTTTAAACGTTCCATTAAGTGTTTTGAAAAATAAAATTATCATGGTACTCGTTCCGAAAAGGATCATTAAATCAAAGGCGACTTTAAAAGAAAATGTCCATTTAGTCGCGGCATCCCTTTTCAAAAAAATTTCCATTATATAAACTCTAGTTTCGACTGAGCAATTTTTCCTTTTCACTTGCGAGACCCGACGTTGCCTTTTCATGCTGTAGATTCCTTTCAAGTTTTCCTTCTACAAAAGTAACGCATTCAAACCTAAACTGCAACTTATGAAAGCGAAATCTTCGCACAATCTCTTTACGCCAAACCTGCCGTAGAAAGGGACCTTTTTGTAAGACCATGCTGTAAACAACCTATTAAAGAAGATGGCTTTTAAGGTTACAACCTTGAGCATAAAAAATATGAATGAAAACCTTTTTAATGTTTAGGTTTGTTGTAAACTCACGGATTTCATACGTAATGAAATAAATGGTTCCATTGACTTGACCCTTGGAAATGATATCACGAGATTTATTTTTAAGGTGCGATTTGGGGCCTGAAATATGAAAGCTCAACAAAAATCTTTAAATTCCTTTCGAAAGAGCTTAAAGTGTACAGAATTGAACGTTTTAATAGCATATATCAAGGCCTCCTCTTACAGATAATAACAACTGTGTGCATGTTTACCGACAGTATTATTTGTATGAGGCAGTGGTCGGCATTTTTTTTTTTTTAATGAAGTGCCAAAAAAATCAATTTCGAACATTTTACTCAATGTCAAGGGCCTCAACCGAAAATGTCTGTTGTATTAAGAATTAAATAATTCAAAATAGTTTTTTTTAGTAGAAATGAAACTTAAAAACTTCTAATAACTTTATTTTAATTTAAAAATACTCAATACCATATGATGCTAATGTAAATTTTCATTGATAGAAAAAAGGCGTTTAAACAAAATACAAGTTGAATATGCAAATTAAAAGTCGTGTGACTTTTCTTTTTGGATGAGATATATGAGAAACAAAGAATTGTGTAGGCTATGTATATTTATTTCCTTTTAAGGAAACAATCTCGGAAATTAAAAGATTAGTTTGCTACCTAAATCCACAACTGGTATAAGTATACATTTTCTTTAGTAGGTTGCCTCCGTTAAGCGTGTTCAAGAACAAAATCTACACTAGAGCTACGCTGCACCGGAAGTTTGACAGAAAATACTTTACTAATTTCAATATGAAATGGGAGAAAATCCCGAAAACTCCCACTGGGCAGCTCGACAATTACCTATCCGTTTGCTTATTTTCGAAAGGAAATTTTGAGAAGAACATGCAATATCTGACATCAATATCCCAGCGTTAAAATAGTGTAATTCATGAAGCAGCTAAAGATTAAAAATACAGTTATATTAAAAACACCGAAATGTTAATTACCATATTTGCGTGGTTAATAATCAATAAGCTCCACAATAATTGATATTTCAGAATACTGTTAGTACATACATATTTGTAAATAACGTCTTACTTTTGCGGAAACTGTGTACTATTGTATTCATTGTTTTAGATGTATGAGTTTATTAGAACGTTTAACAAACGTTATAGAACGATATTGACTACAAATTATACATTAAATAAATACGTCTGAAGAATTCGAGTAAGTCAGCGTTACACGTCAGTACATCACTTTTTTGAAAGAAGCACTAATGTCCGAAAATCAAGCCTTTCACTGAAAAAAATAAACGTTTTTATACTGGCTACACAGGTTTGCGCATGTTTACTTTTACAATCGTATTTCAATCTTGCATTACTGTGATGAATAAATATATTACGGAACGAATTCTGTGCACTGCGAATGATTGCAACTCATTCTGCCCCATTTTCTAAAATATTTGGCCATTTCAACTTTTTTAACATCGATATTTTCATGCATTGAATAAGCAGAATTATAATTAAAATGGAAGAAGCAACTATCATCAAGAGCCGTAAATATAACTTTATGTGGCAAAGCCACACCATCAATACATTATTATTCCTTAACCATGTTGGAATATCTAGTGGAAGTAGAATTCAAACAAAACAGAATAATATATCTGTACCTTTTCCACATTTAACTTTTAACTTCTGAAAAATTATTTTGGGATAAATTTTTTTCAAAGTATATTTAATTAAATACCACACGCATAAAAGGCAAGACTAAAACCATGCATTTTGTAAAATCATGCATTTAGACAAACTCAACTTAAGCGGATTCACCTAGATAAATTTATAATTTACTTCTAACTACGTACTTCAAAACCATTTATGTAGTAAGTACGTATTATATGTATTGTAACTCTCTAATGCAAATCAAGTAATGTTTTATAGCTATACTCCCACAGAACAGCAATACTATATCCCAGACAGATTGTTGCACTTCTTCATTACTGCAATTCAAAATGTAGAATTTAAGAAAAACTTAGTGCTAAATTCTCAATTTCAAATACCTTCAAAACAAACTTATACACCTTAAAAAAATAGGCTTTTATTTTTCTTTAATTTAAAATTTTCTTTAATTAAAGCACAAATTCCATTGCAGACGGTGTAATGCAAACCGAATGAAATATTATCAGTTTATAAGTTTCAATAAGCGCGGGATTAGACTTCGAAGCTTTCACGGAAATTTAAATGGTTCAACAATCAACTATGACCACTACATTGATACTACTTTAATCGCTTTTAACCCAATTCAAAATTGAATGACCGATGTTTTCTATAAATAGGTGCAGTTTGTTACATTATGCGTAAATGGACTATACCATTACACGATTTCATCTCCCATACGTTCCCATTTTCTTCAATATGAGTAGGACACTTTCTGCCCTCAAACTACTCTTTCTTTTTCCCTTCTTCAGCGAAGAGGAACCGCCTCTTATTAACCACGAACCAATTACGGAAGAAAAGAACAGTTGATTACACTCGTGGCAATTTTGATTCTTGAAGAAACTTGTGAGCACCAAACATCTTTTCTTTCCAAGCAACTTATTTATTTTTGAGGTGTTAAAAGCATTACCCTGTGTTCATGTTGACATCGACAGATGCGCAAACGTCCTAGCGTTGATAGAAACGTATTTATGATGCTGTCGGAGGTTTTTCCAGAAGAATTATGTGCTGTTAATGAATACCGAGGTTATGTGCCTTTTAGAACTATCTGCTTTGCTGGAGATTTTAGGAAGACAAATCCATTCAAATTCAGAGTAAGTCTTTTGGAAAATCCTTAGTTTTATTGACTGCTTGAATAAAATAATGGCTCGCATTGACCCATCATCTTTAAAACTAGATGTGTAGCAGATCGCAGAAATTTCAATTACTCTATAGTATTGGTAACTGCATTGAAATTTGCAATGAATTACTGTAATTTTTCCTTTTGGGTTTTCATATTTTCATTTTGTTAAAAAAAGGCTAATTTTGCGATATTTTTGACGCAATTATTATTATAAATTACATCCATTAGTCCTTTCTAGTTTTGGCAAAGTAAATTGACTCCGAACACACAGATGATAACCTCTGTGTAAGCTTATTAATATATCTAGTGCAGAAACCATCATTAGAATTATATATTTTTATTTTAAGAAAAGAAATTTTAAGTTAGATTATATGCGCGATCATCTTTTCACTTACTTGACTGACGCGTGTCTTGACTATTTTACTGTTGGATAAATATTTCGGTTGTTGGGTGTGAAGGATTTTGATTCTATCTAATAACAAACAACGTTTATTTACAATTCCTTCATTAATTCTACAAATGTTAGGCCTGTGCATAAACATTTCTCAAGCCAGTAGGCTAAATACAACGTCGCAGCTCTAAGTAGGCTTGGGCGATGTATCGATACATCGTCTAAAACCGGTGTGAAATCAACTTCGTCAAACCGGTGTTACTATTTTCCCTAAACCGATACATCGCGATCTTTTTTGACGAGAGCACGATACACTCATTGCCTAGCACTTCAAGGACGAAGAACCGATGATGCCACGATTCATGCGCGGTGTTTCTAAAATACTATAGAAACGTATTGGAACCGTTGACACCGCGCCTTTTGAGACACGATTCTTCACCAGATCGCAGTAATCCTCCCTACATATGCGCGGTGTATCCAATACTGTATAGAAACGTAGTGTAACAGCTACACCGCGCCGTTTGAAACGATTTCCATTTGCTTTTGCTGTATTGGCATCGTGGTAATCGTATCCGGTATGTGCGATGTTACCATGATTGAATAGAAACAAAACGCCACAGATGGCATCGCGCACTTAATCACTTATTACTTGTTGCATTCGCTTTTGCATCCCCTGGCTTTTGAAATTGAAAATAAAGTTGGAAAAAAGTGCACATTTCAAGGGGAAAAAGCACGTATGACATGTTGAAATTATGATTCAATTTTAAGATGTATTTTTTTTTTTTTTTTTTTTTTTGTAGGTCTTGCGTTTTCCGTTTATTTCTTGTTTTGTTTTTACAGCTGAGTATTGAAATTACGAGGTGATTTTCAAACGCCAGTTAGTCTAGTAATATTGGAGATCCGATGAAAGAAGTATTCCTTTTATTGTTTGAACATTTTTTTTTTTTTTTTTTTTTGTTCTCTCAACTCATAAAAAAACGTTTTGATTTTTATTTAATTTGTCATCAGATAAAAGACCTTGATATTCTATTTTTGGAATTCAATTGAGTATTTCCTAAACTTTTTGTGTTTAATTTTTGATTTTTTTTCTCTAACTTGGAAGAAATAAAATATTACATTTTTGTATTTTTAAATCTTTTACATTAACTTCAGGATTTTTTTATCTAACATTTTTACCCTTTGAGAGCTTTGCTTTATTTATTAACTCAAGGGGATTGCGGTATTCTTGCGTGGTAATTTATGTCTAGTTCTTACCCAGTTAAGATAATCAGGTTGTTTATTACTATGATGGTTTGTTATATCTGCCAAAGTCAGTATGAACTAGCGCATGGATGGATAGTAGTTGTTTCTCTAGTTTGATTGCTTAAATACTTATAAACGATTTTTCCCCCATTTACGTTAAAGGATTTTTTCTTCTGACTCGTAAGTAAATGAATGTTTTATAGTTAGCTTTTTTTCAGTTTGTACGATTTGAATAAAGTTTATTTCCATAAGATTAATTACTCAACCCAACATTGCTTCTTAAAAATGCTAAAATGCAGATTTTTTTGCCATAAAATAAAGATCATTAGAATTTTAAATGTTATGCATTAATTTTATTTTTATTGTTTAATAGTTATATTGTATATAGTAAGTAATACAATATTCATTATAAAGTATGTTTTTGATTTAATAATTAAGAATATCCAATAACTAAAGAAACATGTGCACCGCCAGGAAGTGCACTTGTCCTCGCCCCCCCCCCCCCCCTCTTCTTCCGTAGATAACAACAAAATAAAATTTCATTAAGATAGAAAAATCCGGATTAAACCAAAAAAAAAAAAAAATAATAATAATAATAAAAAAATAAAAAAATAACCGGCTTATAACCCTTGGGTGCTTTGTGTATCCTTCTGAAAGTAATTCGGTAGCTGCTCATGTTATTTAAAATAAACTTCCATACATGAATTCAATAAAATGTTGCAAAGCTAAGTAAGCATAACTTTCGGCTACATAGCGTGTTATGAAAACGTTGTTTTATAGTATTTTGTAAAAAAAAAATATAGTTAACATCGTGATGTATCGTGACATCGCGATGTTTGCTTCCCGATATATCGCGATGCAGAAATGTTAACATCGCCCAAGCCTAGCTCTAAGGCCTGCGTCTTTTCCTCTGATAGGAACCGATGGCGAATCCTTCTCCCTCCTCCACCAAGGCAAGGCAGTGAAGCGCTTTTCAAGTGGTCTGGCCATCTGGTTAATATCCATGACATTGGGAGAGGATGGTTTTTATTCTTGTACGACCTACGTTTTTCAATTTTGTACCCCTTTATCCCCAAATAAATCGATATCGTTTTTTTTCTTACCCTAATAACAACAATATTTTCATCACTTTATATTATTCACTTATGTATTTGATAGTAATAACTTAAATTTTGGTAGGTTAAGTAAAATACTATTAAAAATTGATTCCAAGCAGCGGATTAGAGTTGGCTTACTGCTCACGGTCAGCTACATTTCTGAAGAGCTATCAACTATGTTCTCTTAATTTTTATAAAACTGCTCTTGAAGAGTTAGTGTGTTCAATTCTATGCCTTTCCTTCCATCCTTGCTAACTCAAAAGTAGGGCAAATTTGCTAAATTGTTCTTTTTGCTGTTCCCTCTATTTCTTGGAATGAATGTCATATTGTTTCTCGTGTTAACATTATTTGCTATATCATTTGTTTGGAAAAGACTGTCGATATCCAATTTTTTGCATTAAAATAATACACACTTTTATGGAATTCAGTGTCATAATTGTAGATCCATCATTATTGAAAATTATTTTAATTTCCACAAATTTAAATTTAATTTCCTATTTAAATTGGATTGTGGATAACTATGGATGGAACCAACCAACCACCTTTACGCTTAATCGTAATAAAGTAAAAATAGTATAGTTGTACTAAACCTAATCAAAAATGCAAAAAATAAAATTAGGCTAGTTCGAAAACGAAAACAAATATTTTGCAATGAAGGGAATGAAATTTAAATAAGAACAAGTATTATTAATCCCCTAATCTCATAAGTAAAATTTAAAATTAAAGGAGTTTGAGAATGCTGATGTTTATAAAGCTCTTGATTTTCTCTGAGTTGAAATATTTCTTTAAAATTAATTCAATAAACGACGGTTCACAAATTTGATGTCTAATTTACCAAGTGTGCCTTAATAGTGCAGTAAAATCAGCCAGAAATGCTAATGAAAATTTCTAAATGATGCATACAGATTTTGTACACTTAAATATAATTGAATAAAAATGTAAAGGGTTGAGAAATAATTATATTTCTGAAGAATGACCACAAGCTTCCAATTATATTCATTTCCTAATTTCCATACCCAAGTTTCATCATATCCTAGTATAGGTGTAACTTACAAATATGAATTCTTCTATTGCATTTTTTATAGAAATAAACAATTATGTTTGACATTGTCCTTCAGTAATGAGTTTCGGTCTTTTCCAATTAAAGCATCTGTGGAAATGCTCCCGTTGCTTCTTCGTATCAGAAAAAAGTATTTTCTTTCTCTAAAGTGACAGTCAAGACGTGTTCAAATTTCATAGGCAATCTACTTTGAAAGGGTGAGGTGATGCATTCTTACGAAAAGAAAAATGATGGATGTCCTTGTATGCTTTACTAACTTATCTCCACTGATATAATTTGGCGTTTCTAAAATTGAACTTCGTTTTCTTTTTCCAAGAATAAAACTCAATTTTGCCACCAGACTTTTTTTTGTCGGGTTATACATCCAACCCTAAAGGAACACTGTAAACGCCACTGTAAAACAGCATCTCGCCTCTCTGACAGAACTATTCGTCTTCGTAACTGTGAACACAAAAGGAACACTTTTTTTTTACCTGGAAAAGAAACAAACTTATCATGAAGAATGAAATTCTCTTTAAAGAGCGTAAAACCAAGTAATAATAATAAAAAATGATGTATTCAAACTGCTTCTTACCTTCAGGCCGCAGTGGTTTTTGGCTGAAATCCAGGAAAAGTGGGCCAAAATAGACTTTTTGGCTTTTCCCCCGTCTATAACGACAGACGTCTTCCCGTTAAGATCTGTCTGTCGGAAATGAAAAACGGAGCAACAGCAAGTAAAAATTAGGATACGTAATTTTTTTCCCGTTCCTTTTTACAACTTTTAAGGTTTGTGTTTATGTTTCTTCCTTGAAGCTTTCTCGAAAATGTAGGTTAGGTAAAGATATATAAAATTACGCATGTTGTATCTTTCTCTTAGAATTTAATCTTGCAACTTTTGGGTGTAGTGCTTGATTATGTTTGTAAGAAGTGACGTAATCTATGTTATCGGAAATTGAACTTCTGTAAAAGCATATTCATATAATACAAATGTAATATTCTTTCACGAACTCCTTGAATGCAATTCAAAAACCTTTGGACAATAGACTGACAATCAGTACCCTTCACTCATCCCTCTACTATAGTCGATAAATGGATATTGCGCCGGAAATACCAAGAAATGCTTAAAAATTAATATTTTAGAGATTCCGTTGTTTTCAAAATAAAACTTTCTAGTCGAGTATAGAGACTATGACAGTTTCAACGCCCGACAAAAAATATGAAATGTCGCTTCCGCTCTCAAGTAAAATATGCTAAAATGATTGGAAAATTTCGATGCTTTTTGTTCTTTGTTTTTTACGATTAAGTTTTTCAGTTTAGCCATTACATCGTACAAAAATACTTTTTGACAAAATGATTTGCGTCGCGTGTTTTCTGAATTTCAATGAAGCACATAGGAAACGCTTCACTTTACGCTGTAGATACGTTTATTCTAAAACAGGTTTTGAAGTTCAACTTATACATATGGATTAGTGACTTTTTTTTTCAAATGTTAAAATTGCAACCTGCATTACAGCGTTCTATTTCTGCTGATAGAGTGTAAAACATTTCTAAAAATGATACTAGCTTTTCATATTTGATGCTTGATATAGCTTGAAATGATAATTAACTTATTTTGTTGCATCTACTAAACCCCCCACTATGAGGTCCAATCTATTCCGTTCTGCATGACAATGAAGATCCATTGTGGACAGCATTCGTTTAGTCATACATCATCTGCTAGTTACCATTTGACAGCTCGCATTTGAGAAAGCTCAATAAAAGCGACAACGAGGAAGTATTTCGCCTGTTTTTCAATGCGGAGGTATTGCGAGCCCCATTGTTGTCACATTTGTTGCTGACATTTGCTGATGAAAGCGTAAATGTTTCTTTTCGGCAGGGGAATTGTCGTTGCAGTAACGAAGTTTAAATCATTGGATTGGACAGATGGGTTCTGAAATGGAACTTTATTTTCTTCTTAAAGGGTGATTTAAGAACAACACACTTACATGTATGTTAAGAGTATAAATGATGTTCAGATGCTTTTTGCAGTCTAGTACAGAAATATTTCGCTAAATTGTTATAAATTTCAATTTGTTTTTTAAGCATATATCCTCAACTATATTGCCAATCTTTTGAATTTACCACCAGCTAAAATTAATTTGTAGTTAGTTATTGGAGTGTTATTTTTTATAGTCTACCCATAAACTCAAATAAAACAAAATACAAATTGTTAAAAGAATAGAAGTCAACGTCTTGATATAATGATATATGTACAAGTGTTTACAACAGTGGGAACACTTCACAAATCAAAACATTTTAATGTATGAATTAAAAAGTAATTGTGGATTTTGGTGGCACGTGGGCATGATGTCGTATCCCCACGACCAAGGGTTATGACATCATGAGCATAGACTTCATGGGTTAAATAAATTCCATAAGAATTCTTTTCCTATTTTTATCATGATTTAGTTAATTTTTTTTCTGCATATTCATGCTCTTCTCATGTAATATTCGTGTCAAAAATTACGCGCAGAAATATTTCTACTTCGTGTTAACAGACGATCATAAGTGATTATTCAATCACGACGAAGTGTTCGATGAACGGATCACGAAATTCGTGCGATTATTCATCAACAGAGAGCGTCGGGATTCGAAGTAATTCATTAGGTTTGGAATTATTTTACGAGGAGGGAATTTTTAGATAATTAGAAAATTACTCTTATCAGTACTTCCAATCGTTTTTCTCAGTCAATGGACATTCAAATAAATTAGCTAAATGGAATTAGCTAGAAATTATGTGGTTATGCAAAGTACTATAATTTATCTTAACATTCCATGACATCGAATACTTTTTATGCTTGATAAGTCATCTAACTATTGATAGTTTTGTTTTTGATATGATTTAAGCATCAGAATACAAAAGAGAACCAAACTATTTTTATTCTTTGAATTCAACTGTATCCGCGTACACAGCCAAAATCAAAAATGTTAAAAAAAATTATATAATCACAAAACTTATTTATACCTTCCAAATACAAGGATTGCTCATGACTAACAACATCGTTAAATGGATAATTTTTTAATTGGTAAATTATTCTTTAAATAGGTAAACGTTAAATAATTTAATAAGTTCAATTCAAACTTAATGAGTGAATTTTTCTGTTCATAAAATTAAAAACGAACGATGATTTCTAGACGAAACAATAAGGTACAAAATAAAGCAAAGTAATAATAGCAAAGTATAATACAGAAAAAGTACAACAGTCCGAATGAGTTCACTACAAAAGCACATTGAATTCTTTGCTTTTTATTATGAATGTATGCATAAAACCATTAAAATTGCAACAAATCACTGCACAACCTATATTTTCTCCTACATTCGTCTTATTATAGTTGTAGAATGATTTCCTTGGGGACTCTGGATAATCATGGGCTACTGAGATTATTTTGAAGATGTGTATTAATTCAATGAACACATTAAATGCTGTAAGCTGATTGACCAGAGACACGTAAGCAGCTCATAACCATGTACCTGAAGCACATCTCATTACAACACCCAATCAATAACGTGGAAAATGCTTTCAGTTCCTATTCCCAACTCGTTGTAGGACATTGGAATAACCATCAAGGAAGCAGTAATGAGGCGTTTTGTATTGTGGCTCTTTAATTCAATATGTTTATCTAAATAAAAATATAAATAATAAAGACATAACAATAAAAAATAAACATTACTTAAACTCAATCTGAACTGTATGAGAAAGCGATGCGGTATCCAGCTACGAATTTTCGCTGAATCGAGATAAATATACTATCACTACTTAGAAAAGAAATACAAGATTACTTGAACTTAAATCAGTTTGTATTTCCTCAAAAACTACTCTTTATGACTTAGTTCGTTCAAATAGAAGGTGGGTTATGAGATTTAATTTTTATTTTGAAAACTGTATGTATTTCTGTGATTTTTGTGGACATGGGTTGGAGATGCTTTAATGAGTAGTGTAAACAAGATTCTGTCCTAGATTCCATGAGTACTACCATTGTGCGAAACATCACAATGAAACAAACAGATGCTGGGTTGGACATGAGCCAACCAGTTCATGCATGTGCCAACAAAAACAGTTTTTGAAGATGGTGATACAAATGTCGAAACGAGTTAAATTGAAAATCCTCCCCCTCCCCCCATTTTAAAATTAAAGATAACTTATGTCACATATTATTGACAAACTTATTTGTAAGGGTTTGCTTTCTAATTTAATATTTAAAAGCTCGGTTATTTTTATCAATCCTACAAAAAGACAAGTCTGTGATGTTGATGTCGGACTCTGATAGGTTTATTTGAATATACCAAATGTTCGTTTTGCTTAACAAATTAACATAGATTAACTTTCTAAAAATGTTAGAGTAAAATTAATAATCAAAACTAAATTTAACTTCCTTAGTAGTAACTTTTTATAGCTCATTTCACATTGCTGTCACCTACAATTTGACCAGTCTGCAGACAGATTTCTTGGACAATTTATCAATAATTATAATTATTTAATTAAAATGAGTTTCTCCTCCGCTTTTCAGAGTTTATGACCAAACAAATTCTTTAGAGTTGCTTAGTAAGTATGAGACCTTATAATTTACCCTTTATGTTTTAGTTTAAATAAACTGGATTTCATGAAGTTCTTTTTAGTGCTGCTAACGTTGATGTTCACAATTGCAAAACCGAGAGTGATTTAAAATAGCTCCAATTTTCCCTACTTTTCCTCCTTTGTTGATATAAATTATTCACATAAAGGACAGTACTTAAACGAAGTCTATAGGAGACCTGTTTACCTTCATTTTTATATCACTATAAGTAAAAGTCCCTCGTTCTTTTGTGACAACACGTATGCTAGTCTTTCCCAACACATTCCCTCTTGAGGCCTTTTTGTTAGAAGGCTGATAAGTTTACTTCCCAGTCGGACATTTCCTCAACTCCCACAATTGGCTAAAATGAAGCAAAAAATGGCAAACGGGGTGCACAAACACTTTTTGCTCTGTTAACTGAACTCCATTCACCCTCAGACGTAAATGTCATTCCTTTCGGGTGATGGAGGACCATTTTAACCCCCTCGGTGAGAAAACCTCCCCCTCGATTCATATAAAGAATTCTACTCTCTTTGTATGTATTGCAGTAATCCAGGTGATCTAGGAAAACCTTTCGATAGAAGCAAGATAATTTTACCATTTTAATTCGAATACTTTGTAGAAAGGAAGCAGTTGGATGTTCTTTTAACTCTTTCAAATTTTGTGTTTTGAAATTCCATTTAAATTTATTAACTAATTCTGGAATTAATTTTATAGCGCCCCAAAAATATTTAAACTGTAGATGCCAATGCACATATTATGACTAAAAATAATGAGAGGGTTTTAATTCATTATTGTTTCATTAGTTTTTTACGAAAATGATACATACAAGGCATACAGGAAGTGCTCTTGAAAGAAGAATCCACAGAGCAAAGAATCGAGAATTTTAAGAGGATATACTGGAAGATGTTTATCCTTTAAAAGGATCAAATGACAGCAGAGTTTTCTTCCAAAAAATTAACTAGGACCGCAAAGACTTTAAAAGTAGAATTTCACTCTGTAGGTCCAAGGTCAATTCTAAGTAATATAACTAACTTACTCCAGAGATGGAAAAAACTTGAACAACTTACTGAACCAGGAAATGCATTCTCAAGATACCAAAGCTTGCCATTCTCAAAGTTTGAAACTTTCTATTCTCAAATTCTATAATTAATGGACACAATATAGTACAATTCTCGCAATTTAACAACGGTTTGATTTTCAGTTTCCAAAAACCCATTCACTTAGTTATATCATTTTTTATTCTGATTCGTACGACCCATCGCTACAATGGTGGGTGGCATCGACAGAAGACCTCGCCTGTTTCTCAAACCTTGGCTGCAGAATCTACCAGAAACAAAACAATTAAAAAAAATCACTTGGTAAACTTTAGGAAAGAATGCGCTAACCGGTTTCAACAAGAGATGTTCTTTCTCGAGCACGGGTGTTAACCAAATAAATGTAGACTGAATCGAATCCTCTAAGGATAGTTCACGTACAAAATTATGCTCGTTTAGCTCTTACCGGCCACACCCATGAAGTATGTTGCAGGTTGGGGGGGTTGAAGACTTTTGGCGATTTCTTGCAAAATATAATATAAGGAGTACCTCTCATTTCCGATAAAAATACTCTACTAACTACAGATTGGTGGAGTCTTACCAAAATGTCAATCGGCTATAAATTCGATCTGCTTCTTACGATCCACTAATGATGATCAGACTGATTTTTAAAGCCAAATGCTCCCACTGAGTGAAAAATATTATCAAGAAAGTTGAAAACAGAAATCAAACATTCGGTTATAAAAAAGTTTTCTCGTATCTTAATTGAACTGTGTTTGACATAATTTGTATCCACGGCATGGGCACCTCCAGGAGGGTGCAATAAGGTGCACTTGCACCCCCTTGGATCTTGAAAATAAAAAAATTAAAAAAATGGGGCAAGGTGTAAATTCAAAGTTAAAAAAAGCACACATGTCGTTTATGTTTTTTTATGTTAAAATGAGCATATTTGTATTTCTATTATTTTAGACTTTTGTTTCCCTTCTATGTCGTTTCTTATAACTACTTACGTGACAATTTTCTTGCGTTTGTTGTCTAGGATTATTGGAGGCTGAGTAGAAGTATTTATTCCTTTTATTGTATAATCATTTCATGTGTAGTTCTCAAACTTGTACGAAAATTTTTGCATTCTAAGTCATTAGATATGCTATCTTGAAATTTATATTTAGAATTCAATTGAACATATCCAATACTGCCTTTGTGTTTCATTTTGATTTTTTTTTTAATCATTATTATTGTTATTATTATTATTTCAGAAACTTGGAAGAAATAAAATGTTACTCTTCTGTATTTTTGCAATTTTCGTGTTCCTCTATTCTAAACACTGTCTCTTGAATGCCGTGAGATCTAGTTGGATGATAAAAAAAATCATTAAAAATATATTTTTTAATATTTATACTATTTTTTTCTCTTTAACAGGGTTGCGCTTTCAAAAATATGAAAAAAAATACTATTTTCAAGGAGTATAATTTATAATGCATAATTACTAATTAATATTTCTACAAAATTAATGATTTTAATAAAATTCTAATCTTGCCACCCCCCCCCCCCCCCTCCCCTTCCCCATTCAAATATTCTTGGCGACGCCCATAATCCATGGCTTCTTGTTCATTCTTCTCAATTCACCAAACTCAGGATCACCTTGCTTAATAAACTAAACTTTAACTAGGGGTGTGGAACTTCGCACAACTTTCAATTACACTATAATACTGACGTGGATTTGTGTCATTTACCGTTTGTATATTTTGATTCTTCATTTATAATAAATGGCCAGTTTGGCGATATTTTTTGCGATAATTCTTGTATGGGTCTTAAAAAAAAAAATAAAAAAAAAATAAAAAAAATAATAATAATAATAATAATAATAATAATAATGTGATTTTGCCGATATATACTTTTCAATAAACCTTATATTATCCTTTACTATAAACGAAACTGAGAGGAGAAGAAAAAACGATCGTTGATGAGGTATGCTCAAGGAAAGAAAACTAAGTGTTGAAGGCATTCATTTTTCAACTTTTTACGCCATTAAAACATTTTTACGGGAATTTCCGAGGTGGGGATGTTTAGAACACCTTAAGTGTTATTACCACAGTGATTTTTATCAAAATCGTTACAGCCGTTTTTTAGCAATCATTGAAAAACATGATTTTTTCAATGGCAGCTACCTTTTGCGCATGCGCGATTTTGACGAAAACCTTAATGGTAGGTCCATAGCCTCCACTAATCCTCATACCAAATTTGAACATCGTAGATGAATTTAATCGGAAGTAATAAAATAGTGAAAATAAATCTTTTCAATTTGATGAAAATAAAATCCTTTTCAGTCCTCGAATAATTACATGTTTAAATGTCTCAGTCTAATTCCTAGTCATGTTCCATTTTCCATTATCTTAATATCTTTTTATGGTGTTGAAACTATCATGGTATCACATTATACAATAATATTACTTTTTACGGGGTATTTTTAAACTGCACCAGTTACAAGTGATCTAAAGCCTGTAAAAATTGGAGAATTTTCTCTCTAAAGCTACACTTAGAATCTATTGATTAAAATTAAATCATCTGTCGTAATTTCTTAAAACGCCATATCTCCATCTGGTGCAGAACAATTGAACTTCTTTTTGTGAATTTGATAGTGCTTGTCTATCACGCCAGAAATTATACCTTCCATTAGGCTGAAATTACTGAATCAATTAAAAAAAAAATTGGGTGTTGGGGATCAATTGGGTTTTAACAATTAAGTTTCGTTTAAGGGTTTGAAAGTTCCTAAATCAAGATTTTCATTAGAGAAAGCAATATATAACGATGTAAATAAAATTCTAAAAACTTCTTCAGTTCTAATTTAATTTTTTGTTTACAAAGCCTATTTTATTTCCATTAAACTTATTTAATAGAATTTTTTTTGTTCTGTAACTCACGTTAGTGTTGTGATAAGTTTATATAGAGGAATTGTCGCTGATTTTTCTGTCTGAAGTCAGCACTCTTAACAAACTAGAAATTGTATCACTATTTGTTAAATACGCTAATGTTGCAAAATTTATGGTTATTTTGTCTTGCCAAAATATCACCAAATTCAATAAATTTACAATTTGTTTTTTCCTGTCCTATCCATATAATTCACCTATCTTGTATCACCTTGGATGAGAAAGTAGAGCCTTTCCAGAAGCCTTTTCTTCGAAGAATATATCGTTTATGTTTTAAGAGTATACGCACTATATATGAAAATACGTTGATAAGGATTTGTTTTGTTGCGATTTAATTATAACAACCCTGCATTGCGTAGTCACCTTAATTAAACTACGCCATTGACCACAGAGGTCAAAAGATTGCCGGTGGCCCCAAACCTGAATCAATTATTCGCAGATTTCTAGGTATGTTTCACTTCTTAGGCGAATTTCTGCCAAAATAGTTCGGCGAATCCGCAACTCAAAAGCCCTTATAAACTGCAAAGAATGGCAATTAAAAGGGAAGGAACAAGAAAAACACTTTCACAATAAGAGGGACCTCAGGGTAAAGAAAATCGCCTCTTGCTGTTGAATTTTTTCGAAAGGTAACACCCATCTTCTTATGAACGATGCTTCCAAGTATGAGGTGTGATCGTATCGCGTTACACTCAGCCCTCTTTCTTGCGTTGCTATTTATTTATATTGAGTATTATTTTTTATCTCTCTGGTCTTGGGTGGGACGACGGCAGGTCTTTCAAAATGACTGCGGGAATGATTAATAACCCATAGTTTTGAGGATTTTGCTGATAAAAACAGCCTTTTCCAGAAAAAGGTTCATAAAAGCAAAACAATGGGAATACCACTTTAAATATTTATTTTGTGAGGCCTTTTAAAAGCATATTTGTGGCAGAATCGTGACTTTAAAAATTTGAGAGAGGTATTATGTGGAAATACCTCTTTGATGATTTTGTTGATGCAAACCAATAGTTCCCAATCTTAAGGTGACTATGGACTGCTATGTTAAAAGATAGTTTACCGTGGATCATTATACACTTTCTGCACTTTAATTCTCCTATGTGTCACCTCCTTCTCATCAAATAACTTAAAATATTTTTCCCCACATGCATTGGATAAAATTATTGTATCCTATCAACTAAAACACAAAAGGACATTTAAATAACAAAATTAATACAACTTTTTTTTTTTTTTTTTTTTTTTAAACTATAAAAATAGTGGAATTGTGAGAGGTGCATTGAAAAAAATAATTCAAGTTATTTCCTAATGCGCAATGTCATCGAATTTAAATCTTTCGTGAAAATTTACACAACATATGATGCACGTCAGATCATCTGTCATTAACGTAATCACATTAACTTTATCTCACATGACAAAACGTGAACTTTTTTGAAAAGCATAAACATATGAATTGAATTTTGGCCCACTAAGATTAATGCATGTTCAACTCATTTGGAATAGAAATAGAAGGAGTTCTTGAAGCTTGAGGGTATGCTATTGTAAGATTTTTTACTAACTGCTTAATTTGTATTCCAGTTCGACGTCTGGTACTCACAATCTCTAGATCTAAAATACTTACTAGTCACACTTAACACTTATTTACAGTGCTGAAAGTCACTTCTGCCTAACCTTGAAGGAGTTCTTTCACCCAGTCATAGATACCGATTCAAGGGTGTCACCATATCAAAATTCATCTAGCGTCACAACATTCACTACTGAATATTCCATGTGAGGCCCTCTCCTATTCGTCGATAATGACTTAATAACTCCCCTCCTCGATTTATTTTGGCTTACAGGTTATCCGTAGCGCAACATGCCTTCCATTTAAAGTTTCTGAATGATGGTTTCGATATCGATTTTTATGAGCAATTGGAAGCCATGTTTCAATGTGTCCCTCGAAATGTGTTGAATTCGGTGTATGGCATGGTAACAATTATGGATACAGTGAGAGGTGGAGGGGGCAATCGCTGTTATTCAGAGATAAATAGAAAAGAAGAAAAAAAAAAGACGAAAAAGAATATTTTATGTGTTGTTTATCATGAGTGTAATAAACAAAAGGTTAACAATGGCGTCCAAAAGTAACACAATTATTAATTTATTTATATAATAAGTGAATGAACATGTGAAAGGTATGAATTAAAAATTAAACCAATGTACTATATGGTTTTTACCGCTTACGTTTTAACTCACGCTTCTCTTTGGTTTAATTTTTGATAAACGTGAAACATGGAAATAGAAATTTATTCAATAGTGCACTTAAAGAAAAATATAACGTTTGATATATGTTTTGGAAGAATATTTTTGTAAAAAAACACACACACAAAAGTCCTAGAATTCTTTTACTATACACTTTTTGTTTAAAAAGTTGGTTGTTATAAAAAAAAATATTTATAACTTTTTTGAAGTTTAGATATAAACTTGTTCTATTAAATACTTTGAAAGTTATTGTTTTGGAATCCCATGGTATAGTAATATAACTTAAAAAAAAACATTTATCTAAACTATTCAACAACCCAAAACTAAAAAAATTTCCGCCCCCTCCTAATAATACTCTGGATCCGCTCTTGTATGGTAGTTTAACTTTTAATGGAATACACTATTATGATAAAAATAATGTAATGCTGTGCTGTGAAATTGTTTCCATATAAACTATAATTTAATATTTAAAGTTACGCGCTTAATATATCTTATGCAAGATGTTATTTGGCCTTAGCTTTTTCGTCTGCCAAAACTTGTCGCTACTCGGAACCACAATAACGCCTTTAAAAATAAGTTCAAATGTTCAAGTTACCTTAACCAATGACCAACTTGTATTTTATTTTGTTCCCGTCAAACATTGCAAAAAGCAGTTTCCTGCGACGTCCCCATGCATAAGATTCCATACGTGCTACCTAGAAGATGATACTTCATCAATACATCGAGTAACAATAATCGAATTTCAGAAAGGAAAATTATCGGTGACATTTTAGGAATGTCATTTAAGGGTATTTGTATCTCAAATGAGAAAATATATGAAAGCCTTACAAGTAGTCCATTATTCAACGAGATTGTCATAATTGTTGTCGAGTTCACACATTTCTGAATTCGAGGGTATCAGAGCTCCGATGAGTAAATAAACGATTCCTCTGGTATACTAATCGACTTTTGAGCCCCCGAGCTATGAGTTTGACTCTAAATTACTGGGAATTATTGTGTATCGGACCCTCGACGCATATCAAAATTTCGGGTGTCTCTTCATTCCTTCAAATAATTTTCGACTGATATCAACCCAAATGCTTAGAAAGCTCTATTTGAACATTTAACTTCTTCATTGCTCCAATTTCTTCATTAAATAGGTAATATAAAACAAGTATTCTTTTTTCCTCATTTCAAATCCCTGTTCGGTTAATGTGGTCGTCATCATGTGTTTCAGTTTTATATTTATCATCCCATGTACACATTCTGTTATGCTGAGTCCTCTGTTTCATTCATTTAACATGATTCGAAAGATGCATTATCATTGGAACATAATTGCATAATTAAGACGAGCTTTGACTCGAATTACAACAAAATTGTGATAAATACCAGGGTGTGGTTGTGTCGCTTTTCAGGCGTTATGTAAAGACACTTAATTGACATTCTGACTAATGCATCCCGATAGTAATCTTTCTTTACTGCTCCCAAGTTCGGGATTAATCACAGAGAAATCAAATTTGTTTCTAATGCCTTTGACACGATAGCACGAAGTCTTTCCTTAACAGTTTCTCTCATTAAAGATACTGTCCTGTTCAAGATAAACGACAATTCCGCTTTTTTTTTTTTTTTTAAGTATACGTTTAGAAATTGCTAACATGGTTTTAGGATTTTGCCTCTTTTTGTTTAAAGTGCATATAAAATATTTATGGAATTACTTCAAATAAATGTGCTCTATCTATATTTAGTTGGCTTATTCAGAGCAAAGTACGCATATATAATTAATGTTCTTACTTTAACGAAAGTGCTTTTGAAATATTAGTCTATTTAGACAGGATTATTATTTTTTTCTTGAAGCAGGAATGTATAAAATTTCTGCGTGAAATTGGAATTTTTAGCATGAGAATAATTGACAAATTTAACATTATATTTACTGCCTAGAATAAAAATATTAGTGGAATATTTTTTGTGTCGTTTAAATGTTTTTTTTTTTTTTTTTTTCTGTTTTTTTTCCTTTTTTTTTTTTTCCCCCCCAATTGCTCCTTTGGGCTTAAAACATTTTGCAAGCCAAACCCTACTTCTGGCAACAACTAGTTTGATAGGAAGTTTAATTTAATCTTTGACTAGATAGATAGGACGCCGCCAGAACTATTTTTAAGTGAATTCAGATGACACACAAAGGGGCAAGCAAAGCGTTAGTAAGTTACTTATTATTTATTTATTTTTGTTTCAAACTTTGTTTTCAATTTCATGTCTTAATGAAATCTAAATTATGGGTTATGTATTTCTGTTCCATTAAATATTTTAAGATATATACTATGCATTTATTTCTGATGAATCGTACCACATTTTTCTTCACATTATTTTTAATTTTAAATATCCAGGACAGAAGGAGTGCCAGTGTATAACCTCCTTGCACCTCTCTGGCGGTGCCCATGCAGTAGACTAGAGATGATACATTCATTGCACGAACGATTCAAGAACTGAAAATACGTCACTTCACGCAATTTTCTAATTGCATGAATGGTTTCGCAATATCAAAATATTTACCTATGGTGTGATAAATATATTAAGTGAAAATGCGTTACACTTCCCCAATATTCTAATTGTTTAAGGGAACTTTCAGTAATATTACAAAGCGCATACAAAAAATGCTTAATTTAAAGGGTGGGTTCTAGTTAATGTTTCCCAACACAGGAAGATGCCTCTCAGTTTAAATTATCAGAACTGCGATCTAAAAAAAAATCCTCATAATTAGTTTTCTCAGTCAAGGTCCTTAGGAGGTGCCCTTGCTTCCGCGTGTCAGCTCAGATAAAACCTCGTCCTTGCCTATTCCTAATTATCCTATCTAATATCATCGTCTCATCTCCCAACGTATTTACTTGCCTAATCAACCATAGTTAGAACACATCAACTCGTTCGACGCGGGATCGAAGTCTGCGACGTTTGTATATAATGAACTGGAGATAGCAATAAACTCTGACTTTTATCTTTTTGTTGTCACGTGAAATTCAATTTTCAATTACTGTATAATGTCTATCTCTGTTATATTTGCTCCGAATTTGCGAATGATTAAGCAATGATATGAAGAAATGTGTCAAAATAAAAATGGTATGCGGAATTGGTTTTGTTGCAAGTAAGATACTTGGAATTATCCTTTTTTAAATTTGCCATACCTTGAAGACGAGTTTTTGTTAAAAATTAATATATTTATTCAGTTAAATACTAAATAAACTTATTTTTTAATAAACGGACTGCTGTAAAAAGGCTTCTCTCAATAGGAACAAAATATAAGATATTAACAAGGAAAGGACTGATATGTAAAAATTACCAGAGAAAAGTTATCTGTTTACTTATCAATTTCTTATTCATTACATTTTCATACTTTCTACTTGGGGTCTCTAATTATATGCTCTAGAACATTACTTCTGCATTCTTTTCTTTAACAGAAACAACTCTTTTCTAGTACTTCCATTCATCAGGGCAAAAAACTTATTAAAATAACGACTCCTAGTGCAGTTTATGACCTCACATCGCATGTATACGGAAGTGACGTTACAACGTTAATAAAAAAATATTCACAAATATTTTAAACTTTTTCAGATAAAAAAGTGACAAATCTTGGACATCTGTATTAATAACTTACACTAAATAAATCAGGTATCTAAAACTTATATACTATTCAATATATGTGTTCTTAAACAAATATGAATAACCCATTCAGTGTCCTTTTACTATTTGAGCACAGGTTTTTTTTTATTTTTTTATTTTGTGGAAAATTTAAATCGATGAAAATTCTCAATTTGTCTTTAATTTCATAATTTGACACATTTCTTTTCAAAGGGTGATCCCATAGAAATTTATTGACGTTTAAAAACTCGAATAAGTATCCATTAAATTTCTATTTCAATTTTTTTCAAAAATATTTATCCACTTCAAATAGTTATACCACCTTAAAACCAACAAAAAACATTCAGAAAATTCTTCAATTCAGCATTTATTTTATTATTCCATCTTTAGACCAGTTTTGCTACCTTCGCCTAACGTTCCACATTATCCACCTCAATCTTGGCTGTTTATGTGGGTTTGTATGTGGTCGCATAGTGAATTCTTTTCGTAATGTGCGAGATGGAATATCGGTAAATAACGAGGTGCCCCCTGTGTGCGAGACGCACTTCTTAAATCTCTTCGCAATCGCGATGACTTTGCTGCTATTCTTTACTGCGCAAAAAAACGTCGGCTTCTTTTGAGGATGGCGACAAATTTTGTTTACGAGCGGGCGGTGGTGGAGGTAGCTTTTGAAGTGAGAAAAAAGAGGTCTTCGACTCTGGCGAAATTCGCCTGGATGAGAAAGTCCTTAAAAGATTAAGTTTTTATTTATGAATCTCCATATTTTAAAGCTCTGCAAGTTTCTGATGGTTAGTTTCAAAGGATGTTTTTTAAACGAGCACCAAAATGTAAATGATGGGAAGGCCGAAGTGGTTGTTATGAGTTTAGTCCACACCGTACTTATCAAAATGTAGAGTTATTGCTACCATGGATTCTGCTCTGTGAGATAGTATTTATTTTCCAGTGCATCAGTTTGCAAAAATTGCATCAGTTTTAAGAAATAAAATGTAATAGTTTGGAATTGAACTTAGGAAACTTGATTATAATAATTCATAAGTAAAATTTTTTATTTTTTATTTTAAGCTTAGAACACCTAAAGTGATATGTCTATACAAAGCCTTTGACTGAAACAAACATCCTAAACCAAAAAAAAAAAAAAAAAAAAAAACCGAAACTTTTAATATAGGAAGAAGGGAGGAGTGTACCATGATTCGTTACCAATAATTGGAAGTTCAACTGAAGTCTATTTGTAACTCCTATACTAAAATTTCATACCAATTTTAGTACAGAAATTGAACTAAAGTCTACTTTTGACATCTGTGGTCCAACCATTCTAAACTTGCCCAATTCATGTTCCAGGGGCAGAATAAGCTCCAAATATGCGAGAGGAATTTGACTCCATTTCCCACATTATCCTGTTCGTCACTATTAATTGATGAATATCTTAATTATATGCATTGCATCCACAAACGCATTCTCAAATATAATTTATTGCAATGCAATTAGAAATAGTAATGAATTTTGACGACTGCAAATACAACCAATGCGTCAAAGAGTGTTGCACCTTTCGATTCTACAACAAAGAATTATGTACCTAAATATAGATTGTTAAAGTCCTATCCCACTAATTCTATATCGCTGTCTTTGGGTGTAGTCCACATGTGGGGAAGTGGGGAGGGGGGGGGGGGTAGGATCCTAGACCATCCCACCTCGTCACCACTATCGGAAGACATAAGAATGATAAATTAGCGACACAAAGTGAAAATATTTTGAAGTGCCCCCTCCACGACATGATGTATAGCGGGTGGTCAGAGGAACACTACAAAAACTCATTAGCCCTGGGATTCTGACAAGGGGCCCCTCTCTCTTAAAGGAGTCCTCTTGAAGAATCTGGGCACCCCCCCCCCCCCATCTCCCCTCTTCGAAGAGAAGGCGTGGGTATGAAAAAAGAAAGTTCGAACTTAGTTTCGAACCATCCCCAAGGGAAAGGAATGTGTGAATCTCACGATTTTCCTTTCCATTCTGGCAAGTTGTAGATTGAATTGGATGACTCTTGATTTATGGAGGCGTGATGTGCCTCATTAGTAAAAGCGCACGAAAAAGAGCTTGGTAGGAATTAAGCATGTTTGGGTGTTAGTTGTGGGAATCGGTTCAACCCTTTCAAGTAGGGATATAATGAGTACCAGTCGAAGCGCTCTTCTTGTCATGTACTGCATTGTTATAATATTTTGGACCAGCTGTTGTGAATAGAATATCACCTTAAATTACTCTTAAAGTCCGGGTGAAATAACGATATCGACTAAGGGAGAATTTTTATATAACAATTTAATAAGTACAAAATAAATCAGATTTTTATTTTAATTCTGCTCTCCACAGTACAGGTTTCATATGTAGCTTGGTCTTACCCAATAATGAGTAGGTAGACTACCTACAGACGATTACTTCATGCCAATCGATTGTTAAGAATTAAGAAGTTAACTTATCACTCTTAAATCACTGAAATACGTTATCCTTGCTGCACTTTAATAGCTACTTTCGAAAAAGTCCTCAAATAATGTAAATGAATATGTTCTTAAAATATAGTAATATGTATTTTCTAACTTGATTCGTCTTAATGATTGAAAAAATTTGAAAAAATATTTGCTTTCTGTTTAGTTGGTTGTATTCAGATTATCTGGCACCGTCACCAACACGAGAGCTATAATGCGCCGAAACATTCGTCATTAGACAAGCCAACATACATTTACAAACACCCATGCCTAACACGGGACTCGAACCCGCAACCTCGCGGTCCAGAAGCTAGCACGCTAACCACTATACCGTTTGGTCGGCTTGCTTTCTGTTTAAAAACTTTTGTTGTTTATTCTATTTCAACAGAATATCTAGTTTTGCAATTTTATTTTTGGTGTTGCAGAAACTATAGAAATATTGTAACAACGCAAAACCAATAACCGTACACCATACTTTTTTTTTATTTTGTTCACAGTCGTAAAGGGTTGGAAAATTTGAAGCATCTTTAAGACAGACTTGAACTCGGTAAATACTGCTTCTACACTGCAAGAAGAAAAAAAACATAGAATTTTGTACTTCTGAAAAAAAAAATTATTTTTTAACAAAGAAAAATTATTTTTTAACAAAAAAAAATTATTTTTTAACAATTTTTTTTTTTCCTGGCAGTTTTAATTAACGGTTCGTTCAAGAACCAATCAATGAATAACTATGCAAAAATTTTAACTTGCCATTCACCAATTCTATAATTTATTTTGTTTCTGTATAAATTATTTCATCCATCACATTTAAATTGACTGTAAGAGATGGGGGAAAATATTAAACTCGAGCATGTATTTGGAATTTCCCGTTTGAAATAAACCTCGAATATAAAATGCACCTTTACAAACAGCAAACGAAAACCTGACGGAGGTACTCATTGCTGCGTACAATTTCTTTCCATGCAACCTTAGGTAAGACTGAAAATGAATAGACAGATGCATATACAACTAAACACTTCTTGTCTTTAAGCTTGATCCCAAAACTAAAAATACGCTTGAATTTATAAACTTTCACACTTTACGCCACCCGAGCTTTTTATAGATGCCAACCAGTCTTCGCCAAGTCTCGTGTTTTTCCCCACCATCTCGTTTCCGCCCCCAAATCCCGAGGCGGTGAGAAATTAATAAAGTAATTCCTCTTTAAATTGGGCGGGTTCCCTGAGAAACATCTCGTTCGTCCTCATGGTGATTAATAATTGTTAAAAAATGTTTCAATTTTTCTCGCAGTATGAGGTGTCATGATTGATTGAATAAAATGTTTCCTGCCATGTGTCCCGCCTATTTAGACTATTTAATCAAACCAGACGTGGCAGGTTACTAAAAAGATATTTATGGTTTAAATAACTGAAAGGCCTAGTTCGTTACGAGAAATTTTCTTTAATTCGATTATTTTCAACTGAAAAATTTGTCGCATTTAATGGTTTGTGTGAAAATATTTTTTTATAACAACATGCAAAAAATGAAACTTTTTGTAATCATTTTGAATTCAAAATCGTGGCGAAAGTAGTACTTTCTTGGTGTTAAAAAATATTTTCTCGCACGCCTCTTGTTCAAATATTATATTGTCTTGGCCATCGGTATAGATAAACTAGATAGACTGATAGATTGCTTAAGCTGGAAAAATGAAGCCGTTGCCAGATGCTGCTGGGTGGACAAAAAATACAGATTACCGAGGATTGAAAGAGAAATTATGTATTGTATACAGCAGAAATGTCAATAGTAGACCTTAATTAGTAATTGTGTGCAAAAAAATATCTACTCTAGCACATTACAGGGTTTTTCGTATACGCACCTAACTATAAAAGTGAACTGTGATTGGTTAAACGTCAACACATATCATCAACCACTGGCGCGTTTTTCTCCTTGCATTGACATCGGAGCAGTCTATCCAGTTGTTTATCCATATCAATGGTCTTGGCATGGAAATGACATATTTTCAGAAGAAATTCATTGACTGGAGTTGCCAACATTCATAAATATATGTATTAAAAATATTTTGGCACGAGATTATAAAAAAAATATTGTGTGCAACACGCGGAAAAATGTTTCGAACTCGGTAATTTATTTGGCTCGTGCTATCGCACTCGCCAAATAAGCTTTTTACCTCGTTTGAAAAAGTATTACTTTCCCAACTAATTGCATAAATAACTATTGTAAGGAAACCCCTTCATGCCTAACAATGTATGCTTCTTCCAATGATAATTTTAAATACAGTACTAAAAATATTACGCACATATTTTTGCTAATTCATAACGTCTTCATTTTTAATATTATTCATTTTAAAACCAGATATTCTGGCTTTCACAAGCTTTTATTACTTAATACATTTTAATACAAAATTACGTGTAATGTAATGGCTTAACTACTTGTTTAAATTACACTAATGTATTGATGTGAATATTGCTTAAATGTGCTTCTGTATTTCATCAGAACTTAATGAAGCTAATGCCATGCATATAAATAAATAAAAAGTAGTGTAAATAGATAAAATAAATCGACGCAAATAAATTAAAACTAGGAGTAGAAAACATTGCACAACTTTCAATTACATTTAATACTGGTCACTACATTTAAATTTGCCATGGATTGGTGTAATTTAGCGATTTCATTTCATATTTTCTTTAATTAAAAAATGGCCAGATTGGCGTTGTTTTTGGTGAAAAGTATTACGTGTAAAAAAATGGGGAAATTGGCGATGTTATTTTTGTGGGTTTTAATAAACATTACATTATCCTTTCTTGCAAATGAAACAGGAGAGAAACGGTTGTTGTTGATAATGCTCAAGGGAAGAGAGCTCTTTGTTAAAGATATTCGTTTTTCAACTTTTTTTACCTTTATCGCATTTACCACAGAGATTTCGATCAAAATCATTTGAGCCTTTTTTTAGCAATTTACTGAAAAACATAAATTTATCAATGGTAGCTACATTATGCGTTTGCGCAATTTTGACGAAAACCCTAATGGCAGGTCCCATGGCCATCATTAACCTCAAATGTTGAACATCGTAGGTCAATCTGTTCGGGAGTTATGCTGACCACAGACTTACAGACACACAGAAATTTTTTCTATACCTCTTTTTTTTAACTCGGCACTTTCCAAAACGTTTAGAAATGAAAAAAAAAAAAAAAAAAAAAAAGATTTTTTTTTCTGTGTTGAAATTCAAATCTGTTTTTAAAAAGTTGTATTGATTTTGATTGGTCAAAAATATGTCCCAAATGTTGTCATAACTATCAAAATAACGTCTTGCATGGGGTTCATAAATCTTATTCTAAATTTATTGAAATTTAGAACAACATTGTTTTGCCCTGCTTTTTTAAGAAAAAGACATTTAGATAATTTGCAAAGATTAGATATTGCAGGGAATTCAATTTTGAAAGGCATTCAAACATAGACAAGTTAGTATTTTAAAAAGTTATAAGTTAATAAAAGCGAAATCGCAAATCATTTGTCAATTAAACCCGCAAATGATCTGCCAATGAGAATTGATAAATTTTCAAATCTATTTTCCTACTATTCAGTTTCTTCATAAATTAAACTCTAGTTTACCCTTGAATAATGTTAAAACACTGTTGCGGCTTGGTCCTCGAGTACCCAATTCAAGTGGTGTGAAAATTCAACTCGACAGTATCAAATAGTAGAACTATCCATTTTTAAACTCGCTCGTGAGAAATTGAGAAAAAATAGCCTATCCGCCGCCACTTTGATCATCGCGCGCTTTCTTACCGAACAACTCTATTTTTATCACTTGAAGGGCGGAAAAAAGGCGTCTACCGTGTTTCTGACTACAATACGTCCGGGAAATTATTCCGCAAATAATAAAATGGCTGTATTAATATACCTATTTGGATAAGAAATGGGTTGTTTGACAGAACGAACCGCGACATTTAAATTTCCGGGTTCCTCACAAAATCCCTTTTCTTTCCAATTGTGGGAGTTCGTGATTCTTGGTTTTTAAAGAGCTTCTTATGGCATGCTAGAGGTTTGTCTCTGTTCTGAATATTGATTTTCCTGTTTTTTTAGCTCTACGATGATATCGATATTACCAAGTTTTTGTATATTTTACTTGCATTTGTTTGTACATGGACAACACTTCTCAGTATCCATAAAAAGCGGTTTAAATTGAGTCGTTTGGATTTAAATTGGAATTTATGTGGAAGTAAATGTCTATTCATGCTTCAACTGCCGTGAAAAAGAAATGTCTTCGCTCATTTCTTGAATGAATTCTTTTGAAGAACGGCTCAATTTGGAAATGTGTTTGAATTCAACTAGAAAAATATAGCTGTAAAGATTTTATTAATACAGATATTATAATCGACTTTTGAAAATGGTGGAATTTGGTCGATTCGTATTATGTCCAGGCATAACTTTGCAATGAAGGAATTCAATTAGAAATTTTTTTCATTCTAGATTACCCTTCCTGCACAGTTTAGATAAATAATACTGATTCTCTCGAAGTTCCAAGAACTTGATGAAGTATTTTAGTTCATCACTTCATTGCGTACTGCAAATACCAAACTTTGTCATTTATTAATGCACAGTTAATAGCACGATTTATCGCTGAACTGTAACTCATTGAATTTTGAATATTTTTCTCCAGATTGGTGCACTTAGCAATATTTTTGTTATTTCCCTTGAACTTCATATTTTAGCGAACTTTAATAAATGTACTTAATTATTCAAAACTTGCTGGTATAATTAACTAAATAGAAAACAAGCTTAAATAGAAGAAAAAAATTGAAGCTTTGTTTTGTTCCCATGTTGCATAACACTATTAGCTAGGCTGCCTATTATCTCCTACAAATATGTGCCAATCTTTATTCGCACAAACTTAATGAAAGCAATCTTTCAACATGATTGTAAAATAATATACATACACAAGCACAGAGGAGTTCCGCCCTCTCTTTATCGCTGACCGTGTATGTGCCACTTAAAATTCATACTATGCTAACAGGGTGTTACTTCTAGAGGAACACCTGCTCATCCAAATAATGTCCGTGACACAATCAGAGATTGCTAATCGGGATTTAAGATGAGAAAACGAGTGTTTACACGCATGTACCCTTCAAAAAAATAAAAGCGAAGTAAGTGTCCTTGAATCTTTTGAAATGTAGAGGTTGGTTTAAAGTTATGTGGTCACTTTCATATGGTATTAGGCTCAAATTCGGTGCAATTTCCTCTAACTGGAATGACTTTCATCGAGCGTTCCACCTTTACATTGGAACTATTTCTTCCATTTAACCTAAGTCTTGTTTTAAAAATGTTTTCAAAATGATTTCTTATGAGGTCTTAGTATTTTTCAAAATCTTTGTGATTAACATTCACAAAGATTTTGTGAACAAGTGTCAGAAATCATACCAATAACCCATAATTTATAATAATTGCATAAGAACGTTTTGAAAGGAATTAGCAATCAATGTTTATATAGTTTTAAGAATTTGGGATTCTTAATCTTTTATTAGCCTCTTTATTTAGGAGGCATCAACGCAAATGATTGAAGTAGAGGATTTTATAAGAGGCGATTTATAGACCAAATTTCAGATCAATGACTGCGATTGGGAGATAAATGTTGAGAGGAAAACTGTAAAAAATTTCTGATATCAATGTCAAAAATACTAATATCTCAAAAATTTAAAGGTTCTGTCTTAATCTCACTTCTTTGTCCTCGCCTAATCGGCGCCACTGATTCAAATATTGATGTTAGAATGAAAACTTTTTAACGCATTTTGACGAAATTATGTCTTTAAAAGGGAAATTTTGGCCTTGCCCATATTATAAAAAATAAGCTATCTGTCTTAGTTTGTGAATGTTATAGAACGACAAGTACCGGAAAAAGTCTTCCAACAAAAAAATATCAAGGCAAAGATATGCAGCCTTTCCTACATACGGGCTTTCAAGTGTTTTAAAAGAACAATGGGGTTCGTACTCAGAAGTTAAACAAGAAAGGAACTTTAAATTTCTCTACTTTCTGAAAGGTACCAATTTCCAGAAGAGCCCGAGTGTGTATTTGTGGCGATATTACAAGTGGTCACGTTACCAAAGAATGGCCAAGCGATCCGCCCCTCTTTCATATACGAAACCCGAACCCATTAACTTCGGCGCTGTTCGTACACAAAAAAAAGAATGCAATAACCTTGTTGCCGAACATTACCGAAAGAAAAAAATTGCTAGTTCCACCCTGATAACAACCAAATGATGTTTTTTTTTACGCTGTAGGAAAACCCAGACGGATGTCAAAACTGTAGAATTATTTTCCACTTTAAAATCTGTCATCACTTTCCCTGCATGTATTTCTTAGCTGTGTGTTAAGTTGGGGTTGTGGAAAATGGAAGCCGATCAACATGACCGATTTCGATTAAGATTTTTATCGTTTTCCCACCCTTGTTGGAGCTTCTGTGCCGAACTGTCTGCTAGTTTTTCTTTTATTCATTATTGTAGCGGATTCAGTGATGATTGGAAAAGGTGTGTTTTGTATGAATGCGCGGTGAAGCGTAAAAATGTTTGTAGAAAAAAAATCATCAGAGTAAAACCTTACTTAATGATTTGTTAATTTTTTTTTTTTTTTTTTTTTTTTTTTTTTTGCATATAGTTAGTATTGTGAAGCTTTCTTTGGCAAACCGCAAACAATGTTTATTTTATTGTTTTTCTAAGATGTCGCAAAGTGATACTGATGTATTTTTGCTTTCTTGTCTATCATACGTGGAAAGTATTGTAACAGTCCAAAAAAAATCAACCTGGGCTGTTGTTTTTTGTTGCTTTTTTTCATATTCACCTTGCATGGCAGGCTGATTGTAGAAATGTAAAAATCTCGATGGTGTCTATCAATCCATTCGTCCTTCCTTCACGGTTGAAATTATACCTTCTGTAAATCTAAAAATACTTAGTCTATAGAACTTTGAAGTAGTGTGCGATCAAAGGACAATTGGATTCTTACATAAGTCCAGGTATGTACTTTAGTCTGGAAGTTCAGATATCGAAGTTTTCATCCCCCCAAAACATACAAATTCTTATACTAAGTATGTATAACCACCAGGTACACTCGATCACATTCTCTATAGTTCACTTTTACGGTTGCCGCAATCGCTTAAGAGAAAGTCCTAGTAAAGATCATTCCCTATGTTTCGTTTTACGAACGAGGCCTCAATATATAAATAAGAGGCGAAATTTACAAATTAACTATGTAAATAAAACTTAAAATCTTAGTTGCAAGCAAACAACCATCTTTTGTTTTTATTTTTAGGAACAGTCGAACAGATATTCAAAACGATTACGATTAAAAGTATCGTATCGATTCGCAACACTCCCACCTTTTGTATTGATTTTAATCAAGACAAAACTTAATGAACATATGAAAGTAGACCAAAGGGGGATGATTGCGAGAGCCAGTGATGTTACAATAACTGGTATGAGAAACTGTAATTACAAAATATTGGTGTGTAATACTTAAACTGAAATATTTAATACCACTTAAAAAAATTACTCTAACTTAAAGTCTCTAAACTAAAGTATATAAAGTTTCTTTCTAATCAAAGGTCTAGTCTCTTTGGCATCTTCACTTGACGACCACTTCGTGTATACTTTACTTCTGGAGTCTCTAGGATGGTGTCTCTAGAAACATCAGAAATCTGTGCCTCCATGATGGGAGGGGTGGGTGTTACGTCCTCGGATCGTATCTCTAAAGGATAAAGTCATTGAATAGGCCGAATAAGAGTAGTATGAGCCAGCTTCAATCGAGCGACTCTTCGTTTGCCATCTTTGCCCGAGATCAACTCCTCGATCCGTGCTAAGGGCCACTCGATTCTTTTAGAATTATCAGATCCCACAAGAACGATATCACCCTCCTGTAAATTGGAACGTTGTTTATCTTCAGGATTTTTCACCAATGCAGCTAGATATTCTCTCTGGAACCTCTTGCGGAAGCTCTCACGAACCCTTTGAAGGTAGCACAGTCTCTTTCGTAAATGGTTGCTGTCAATCAAATCTAGATCAACTGTGTCACAATGTAATGGTGGAGAAACTTCACGCAAAAAATGAGCAGGGGTCAAAGGCTTTGGCTCTTCCGGATCCTCAGATGCTTAGGTTAGGGGTCTTTGATTGATGGTACTTTCGCAGTCCGTAAACACAGTAAGCATTTCTTCATAGCTGAGACTAGCTTTACCGAAGTTCCTCTTCGAAAGATCCTTGAGAACTTTAACGAGACGCTCCCACCATCCACCGTACCATGGTGCACTTGGAGGATTGAAATTCCACTTTATTTGCTGCGCTGCAGAGTTTGCTTGAATAGCTTTCCAATCCAAATTTTGAAGTGCTCTTGCGGTACCGATAAAAAAATTTCCTTGGTCTGTATAAATAACATTGCATCTCCCTCTACGAGCGATGAACCTTCGCAAGGCTTGAATAAAGGCATCAGTTGACAAGGACGTTACCAACTCAAGGTGTACGGCACGATACACAGCACAGGTAAACAATATAATCCAAAGCTTTGATACCTCCTCGCAGAAAGACTGGACCAGCTAAATCTGCACCGGTTACTTGGAAGGCAGCAACTCTCCGAATACGATCGGCTGGTAATGGCGAGCACTCTGTTGTCGCATGTTTCATGGAATGCCTTTTGCAGGGAATACACTTAGAGATCACTTCCCTGATAATCCTCCGTCCTCTGGGGATCCAAAATCTTTCTCGCAAATGTCCCAGTATAGTCTGTACACCAGCATGATTTAGGGTCTTATGAGTATACTCAATTAAACGTCGAGTTATCGGATGATCAGGTAAAACAATTGGGCATTGAAAGTCTTCGTCATCTTCACCAAATACAAGGCGAGTTCTAACCCTTAGTACTCCTTCGTCTTCATAAAATTTCATTGAAGTTTCATACTTCTTCCTGATATCCTCTGACCACTCGTTCTGAATCATCTTTATTAGATGTAGTTCAGCACTTTGAAATTCTTCACTGGTTACTGGTCCTTCAACCTTCTCTTGAACTTTACGAGAGTTGACAAAGAAACGGAAAATCCATGCAACCATCCGTACTATCATTGAGTATTTCGAGAAGTATAAGAATCTTTGACTAACAACTTCTTTCTCTACACTTGCTGCGCTCGTCACTATCTTCCTGCGTTCTTTCAGGGCTTTCTCTGGACACGACAAATTCGTTACCGTCAATGATGCTTCATCTTCTCGCAACCACAAAGGGCCTTCCCACCATTTCTGTTTGAAAAGGTCGTACCAATTGCAGGAACGAGATGGTAAATCTGCAGGGTTCAATTCCCCGGGTATATATCTCCATGCGTTGATATCCGTCAGCGCTCTTATTTCTTTTACTCTATTACCGACAAAGGTATTCCAGGGTTCTTGTTTCTTAATCCATGCTAACACAACTATTGAGTCACTCCAAAAAAATGTTCTAAGAGGCAACTTCAGAGATTCTAGAATAGACTTATATAACCGAGCAGCGATGGCAGCTCCTAATAATTCCGCTCTAGGAATCGTTGGACGGTTCATTGGCATCACTCTGGATTTCGCAGCCACTAAATTTACAAAAACTTCTCCTTGGTCTTCACATCGCAAGAATGCACAACAAGCATAAGCAAACCCCGATGCATCTGAAGAAATGTGCAAAGTTGCATCATCCAGTTTTCCTCTAAACATTCTTCTTGGAATAGAGCATTGTTCAATCAGACCAAAATGTCTTGCCCAACTACGAAATCTCACTTTAAGATCCTCATGAAGTTCTTCGTCCCAACTCAATTTCCTCCTCCAAGCTTCTTGCAGAATCAATTTTGGAACCAGCATTGCAGGGTAAGAAAATCCTATTGGGTCGTATACACTGTTTACTATTGAAAGTAAGATTCTTTTAGTTGGTGATAGAGTTAGGTCAACAGTTTTGGAGGAAACACATGACATTTCATCTGTCTCACAATTCCATTTAAGTCCTAATACTGACTGAATTGAGTCTTCCGAACAACCTGTAGAAAACAAGCAACGTAAATCAAAGCATCCATCAGCCATTATCTCAATTGCCTGGCTCTTCAGAATTTGAAACTGATCTTCATCTTCGACACTGGTAACCAAGTTATCCACGTAAAACCCTTCTTCCAATTTCCTTCTTGTAAAAGCCATATCTCTACCTTTAAATTTTTCCTGTGCAAGGTGATGCAGTATCGTTGCATTCAGCAGGAAAGGAGATGAAGTTATCCCAAAAACGAAGCGGCAATGTCTATATTCGACGACAGTTGAGCATTTAGGATCCTTACACCACAAGAATCGTAGTACATCTCTGTCTGCTGGATTTACGCTTATTTGCAAGAATGCTTGTTTAATGTCAGCAGTTACTCCCTTGGCACCCCATCTGAATCTGTTTAGTAACGGGAGGAATTTGCTGTGTTAAACTTGGTCCTGTACTCAGACAATCATTTAATGAAGCACCACCCTTAGTCTTGAATGACCTATCAAACATAGGCCGTATTTTCGTTGTTGCGCTTGATAATTTAACTACCGGTCTGTGCGGCAAGTAGTAGGCTGAATTCTTCACCTCTGATATATCAGTCTCTTCAATAATTCCTTCCTTTTGCCAATTCAAGAAAACTTCGTTATACGCGTTGAATGTGCCTTCTTTTACTATACGCTTCGTAACAGAACGAAGTCTGGCTAGGGCTGCTTCACGATTGTTATACAAGGGAGGGTGTCCAACCAACCAAGGCAGTGTAACTTCATAACGTTGTTCTTCGTTAACCTTCAGGGTTTCTTCAAAATGGATTAATGTGTCTTCTTCCAGCAGCCTCTTCTCATGTACTTCTGTTGGATCAGTTATGCCCAAAACTTCTAAATCCCAAATGTTATGCAATTCAAAGCTCTTCAAAGCTAACGATACCATACTACAAACTTCTTTTTTCCTTCCAAGACCCAATATGGTCCAACCAACCAAGGTTTCTACAGCTGAAATCCCCGACTTGAAAATCTCTACTCTTCCTGTTAAAATACTACCAAGGACATCCGCTCCAAGTAGGGCTCTTATAGGAGGCGTATTTCTACCTACGTTAGTTAGGACTATCCCCCGGGAAGAGAGTTCGGAAACAAGATTTTCATCTTGTATTCTAGGCAATGACGTACAAATCTTTGGCTGATCTAGGAATGAAACTGGTATCGAACATTTTCCGTCCAAACCCTCTATATTCAAATTATATTTTCCATGTTTAGCAGCAGGTGTTGTTCCTCCGCCAAATAATCCCTGAGATAGAATTTCCGTGCCTAAAGATTGAAGATTTAACTCTTTAACTAAACTAGTTTCAATATATGAACGATGAGATCCATCATCCAATAAAGATCTTACGCAAACCTGTTTACCATTATTACGAAGTCTTAACATAACAGTCTTAAGATAAACTTCTCGTTGGGAAGACTGTGAAGAAAGCATTGCTGTAGCCAGGGGCGTATTGGCCATAGGGTTGTTCGGTGCAATCACCGGACCGGTCAGTGTCTCTAAAAAATGGGCCGAGGCGGTATGAAAGTTATTATTTTTTTTTTTCACTTTTTCTTTTTCAATATTAAGTAGGTGCTTTCCTTAACTTTTTGAAAAAACCCCAATGCATTCAATTTTATATTTAAAAAATAGATGCACTAAGATTTATATGTCATAGTATTACGAATTTGTGCTTATTTTATAACTTTTATGGTAAAATATATATTACCATTTCGGATGTAATTTTCCAATAACCTGGGCATTCTTTAGTTTGTAATTTAATTTTTCTTATTTTAGTTTTTGCAACAAACAATAAATCCTTCACTCAAGTTAACTCAAAGAAGTTATAAATAGTAGAGACAATTTTATGTAATTAAACCAATTATTAAAACAGTTCAATTATTAAAAGTATTAAAACTTTAAAAATTTTGAAAACTATAATAAAACTAATTATTGAAAATAATTATTAAGTATGAATATTTAAATTATAAAATATACTGATTATTAGAATTAGTTAATTGTTGGAATTATTTTATTATTAACTATAATTACTAACATTTTATTAATGTCTATATTGAAAATTTGGGCCGGCCTAAATCTAAAAATCACCGGGCCGCTTTTGTGTCCCAGTACGCTCCTGGCTGTAGCCTTTTCTTCTTCATTTTCAAGCTCTTTGGAAGGAGATTTTACAGATCCTTTGCTGAGATTTGGACACATTATCACATAATGTCGTTGACTGCATAGCAAACACCTTACTTTGCTTCTACAATCTCGGAAAAAATGTCCCGTTTTGAAACACAATAAACAGCATTTTGCTTGCTTAACCGCATTTTTCCTTTCTTCCAAACTCATTGCAGAAGCTTTTCGACAATCTTGGCTATTGTGAGGCTTTTTGCAAAATACACAATCGGGCCTTCCAAATGATTTATCGGGAAGCGACGATATTAAAGCAGCTGCTGTTGGTTCGTCTTGTTGAAAAGGCTTATTTATTTCTCGTTTGAATTTTTGTCTTCCAAAACCATTTTCCGCAAAAATCCTATGTTCTTCACCTTCTACTTCATGAGATAAAAATGCCATCAAAGATTCCAACAAATTTTCTTTTGTTACGTTTATCATATCTTCGTCACCAATTTTAGTGTTTAATCTGTATCTGTCCCACGCCTTCAAAACCTCAACGGGTAAACCCGATTCAACCACCGGGTACAACATCGCTGCGTAATTTTTCGTAGTTACACCCAATGTTTCGAGAGATCTCAGATTTGAACCCAACTTGTCATAAAGCTCAGCAAGCCTTACATTTTGGCGATTCAGCACTAAAGCTAAAAGATCTCTAATATATACTTCAATTAATAAATCTGTCCTTCCAAAACGAGACTTTAAATGGTCTATTACTTTCAAATAGTTTTCTTTGGAAGGTGGATAGCTCTCAACGATATCTCTCGCTTTCGTATTTGATTTAACAGACGCCAACAAATATTGAAATTTGTCTTCCTCTTTTAAGCCATCATCCATGTGTATGCGTGAAAACTGTCCCCAAAATGCTACCCAAGTTTTAGGACAAACCTCATATTCTTTCAAAATTATCTTAGGCAGCTTTAAATTCGCGCCAACTTGTGACTGAAAATTGCATGACTCGGCGACTAATTCTTTCTGAACATAAGAATCTTAAAATACTTTCACTTCAATGAATTTATCTCTATAAGATTCAGTTAAATCAAATTCTTCATCAGAAATAGCAGTTAGCAGACTTATTTGAGAGTCCAAGTCAAACAACCTAGTCGCTTTATCATCTATCTTATTATAAATAGTATGAATTTCCTTACTTTCGATTCTATCGGATTCTTCTAACTTCGCAAATTGATTGCAAGCTGTAGTAAAAGCACGACGTAGCTGTGTTCTTGCTTTTTTCAGATCTTCCAAGGTACTTGCATCACTTTTTTCATCCGCCATTTTCCAAATGAAATTCTAAAGTTCCACTAATCGAAATTCCACGAATCGTTGTATGCACAGTACGTTATTTCCAATCTAAGTCTCAGATATTCTTTTTAAATCACGGACGCCATGTTTCGTTTTACGAACGAGGCCTCAATATATAAATAAGAGGCGAAATTTACAAATTAACTATGTAAATAAAACTTAAAATCTTAGTTGCAAGCAAACAACCATCTTTTGTTTTTATTTTTAGGAACAGTCGAACAGATATTCAAAACGATTACGATTAAAAGTATCGTATCGATTCGCAACACCCTATACTCGCTATGTTAAGATCTTCTAGCCAAGTGCATTTAGAAACTACTTTGTAGAAAACCTTAAATTTGGTAAGTAGGTACGAAAAAGATCACTTAATGAAATGACATAAATTGTTTTCGTTTAATGTCTATCTATTATGAATGAAAATTAAAATAGCAAGAGGCAAAACCAGGTGGAGCATATCCATTGGCGAAAGGATTTCAATTATAAAATAAAATATATTAGACTCTATTTTCAAGTTTTTAATTTATGTCATTTTATTAAGTGATAATTTTCATACCTACTCACCAAATTTCAAGATTTTCTACAAAGTAGTTTCGAAATGCAATGGGCTAGAAAGTCGTAACATAGCGAGTATAGGGAATGATCCTGTCTAAAACTTCCTCTTAAAAACCCGGAATCGGCATCCTTCTTCCGAGCCACTATACTATTAACTAGACATCACTTAGACGATAGATCGTCACAGTGCTCATAGGTATTTAATCCATTTTGGCGGCGTGAAAGCATAATGTTCGCCAAACCACAACCCTGTAGAGAACAAAAGGCTATAAGGTTTGGCGAGAATTATGTCTTCACTCCTCCAAAATGGATTAAATACCTATGAGCACTGTGACGATCTATCGTCTAAGTAATGTCTAGTTAAGTTGAAGTTTGGTATAGGTAGCGCTGAATGCCAACCTCACTTTACCCATCTCATATTCAGGAAACATAAGTTGAAACAGTGGCCAATCAGTGGAAAAAATATAATTTTAGTAGTTTCAAGAATGAAATAAATTTTCTAGAATTGTGTTGTTTAGGCGCTTTTTTTTTATTATTATTATTTCTTTCGTGAATGCCTACATTGACACAAAACGTTAGATTAGGTTAAAGTTTGCATACTTATAAGACTTCTTTTTAGGAAAAAATTCGTGAAATTATTCAATAATAAACTTATTTTAACATAAAAGCTAGGAAATTGAAAGAAATGATTTTAATTAAAAAATAAACTAACAAGAAACATTCTTTTTAAATCCTTTATATTAACTTCGATATTGTGTTTGTTTGTCGATGGGATCTGCGGAGACCTAATTAACCCTTTTGCCGTCATTCAGTCGGGCTGAAACTTGGCAGATAGTTTCGATGTCGATCACAATGTATTCTATCAAATTTTGGGGCTGTTACTGTCCCTAAAAGGTAGCTTTTACGGAATACTAATAAACCAACTTGCTATCATCCAATAGCTCTAAAATAGTCATTAACCGATCATTGTTAAAACTCTTTGCTGTTGCCAAATTTAAAAAAATAATAATAATAAATAAATAAAATTACTTTAATCAAAATAAATCAATGATATTTAGATGTGAGAGCATATATTATCGTTCATTTTAATAAATAAATTTTGAAACGTAGTTTGCCATACATTTTGCTGATAGAAATGTTTTTGATATCGGCGCTGTGTTAATGAATATAAAAATTGACAATGCAATTAAAGGATATTTTAAAAACTGTTTTTATGGGTTATATTATTCAATATTAAATTTATAACTTTTATTTAGGAGAATAAGCAAATGTTGTTTGGTTTGAAACTTCCGACTGTCTATTTCTGCCACTTATAAAGTGCTTAACACAGTCATATACGTCTCGTAATTTTGAGCATCTAGAAAATTACGAGATCGAAGTCTTCTAGTGTAAATCCCTCTCTTCGACCCCACCACACCAACGAGAGGGCACTGAGGCCACGACATGCACCAGGTCCCATTAGATACGCACCGATCTTCGGTGGCCGTGGAGGATCGAACCCACAACCCTCCGATCATGAGCTCGATTATCTGACCCCCAGGTTAGCGAGGCCTGAATAAACCTAAGAACTCTTAAGAATTATAATAAAACATTAGTTTTTTTACCTTAAAGTTTTGCTAATCATCTTTTATTACTGTTTTTATACGAGTATAAAAATTCATAAATTTTAAAGCAATATTTATATTTTATAAATATTGATAAAGATACCATAAATATACGAAATATTTTAACCAATATAAGTATATGAGATAGGCTGGTATTCTCTCTTAAATACCTGTATTATTAAATGTATATTTTTTAATATATATGTTAATTTAACGTTGTTTATTCGCGACAAGAAGCTGAATGCATTCCATGGTATTTCGTCAAGTTCCATTCGCCGGGACTTCCGTAGGAAAAGCTGCAAGGGAATGCCTATTAAGCAAACTATTCGTATCCTGTTCCTGTAGGACGAAACTGACGTCGCCTCCCACTATTAGCGCCCCTTGTCGCCCTCTCACCTGTCGCCCACCAGAAGGAACTCCCCTCTTGACAGTTGTGATGTCCCGCTTATTTGTCGGGAAGAGAAACATCTGACGAATTGCCCCGAGATCATTATCTGCGGAAGAACGCATGCCGAGACAACGGGTTGAATGTGGGGTCTTGGGAATTATAGGGGTCGCATTCCCAATAAAATTCCTAATATTCATTAAATTTTTGTGTATGCAAGGGAATGCCTAAAATTGTACTTAAATTTTTCAATAATTCTAACAAAAAAATTAAAAATCTCGAAAATTTCCCCATTTTTCTCCAAAACCCAGATATTCTTCTAGAAGAGAAAATCTTATTATTATTTTTTTTTTTTTTTTTTTTTTTTTAAATATTGGCACTTTTTTGCAGTTATTGAAACACATGCTCTTAAAAGGATGTATATTTTAGGAGTCTAAGTCCGCTTTAAAAGAAATGTCTCTAAATTTTTGGAATCATCCCTAAAATTTTTGGATTTACCCTTAAATTTTTTGGAATAACCCTTAAAATTTTTGGAACTATCCCTAAAATTCCCGCCCAGTTTTTATAGAAAACTCACTGCACCCCCTGGAATTATAGTATTATTTTTCCAAACACGGTATTATCCTCTTCAGGAGCATTAAAAAGTCGATTGCTTCGAACTTGAATCGGTCGTCTGAAACCTAGTCAAATAGTACTTAGGAACATGAATAAATTCTTTGTTTTTACTTTCAATACTATGATAAGTTAATTTTCTTTGGTACGTTAATATATCCCCTACTACACATTTCTTAAATATATTCTTTTGGTCATCGTAATATATTCCCTCGAATATCTAAATCTATTTGGGGACCATTTTCTGGGACATGATTGCTAGCTTTGGCTCATCAGTTGAGCTTCTAGAACATAATTTTGTCATGCTATAAACAAATTTTAAAACGTTAATTTGTACTCGAAAAATATTCTATTTATTTCTAACTCTTAACTTTAAGTGATGAATTTTTTTTTTTTTTTTTTTTTTTTTTTTCTTTTACTTTGACAGAAATTTCATTTTGCTGTAAAACTGAGTGTGAAAAATTCGGTTGTATGAGAAATCAAAGCTTTTGTCCAAAAAACGAATTTAAAAAGCACTCTTTTGTGATTTTCCGCATTTTAATTGAAATTTAGAATGTCTGAAAAGCTTTTCTAAAGTAAATAATCTCACTTAAAAATTTTTAAATGTAATCGAAATTGTCTCTCCAAGAGAGAGGAAAGGTGGGACGAGATAGCAAAACAATAAAATGTACAAAGCTTATTTTGATTGGAATGGTCGTTCTTTATTATATCTTAAAAGGCTAACCACCTTGACCTTGATTTTATTACTACCTTTCTTTTTATTTGGCGTTACGTCAACTAGCGATTTACTTTGTCATTTCAATGCAGTTCGTTTTTTAAACATGGCATTAAAGAACAATATTGTCTCAAGAGGGAACCTGTCTGTATGGTTGGGAAAACATTCACTAGGTCATTATCAGCCTTTATGCTAACTATTAGAGGCTGAGTGGTGTTATGTAATCTCTAATGAAGTCTAGAGAAAAAAAAATCCCATCAACAATTGCAATATCATTCTCTTCCTACCAAAATATCCTATTTCGAAATGTAATCGAAAGTACTTTCCACGGACATAAAATTGCGGTAGATATTTGCCTACTTTGATGAGGAGGTCACGAAACCTATCCCAACCCCTTGTTTACTTCTGAAATGATTGTCGATGTCGATTTAGATGAAAGACCAGTTAGTTCCATCATTGGCTACTGACATTATTTCAGAAACCGCAGACCCAACTTCTGAGAATGTTCTGCACCAGCGACTTGCTGTGGGAACTCTTGGAACAGATGGTGTTGTTTTTCCTTATCGCGGTATGAAAGGTGCTTTTGTATCGAGTGTTAAACAGTGTTTGACAGCCATTGTCGGAACAGACTGAAACAAGAGTGCTTAAACAAGGCAGTTCATTTCGTAGAAGTGCATTTCACACTTGTACCTAAATAAGCGAAATGGAAGTTGTGGGATTTCCAACCGTTTTCAAAATGGCAAGATGACTGTACTCAGTTGTTATTTCATTTAATGTGCGACAACACAAAAATAAGTTAATACTGAAAATAGCTTACTAAACTTTCCATTTAATATTGTATGTTGTATTGATTCATATTCACTAAAACAAGCAATTGTTTGGAGGAGAAATCAATCATATTCTCTCTTAATTAATTATAAACTTGGTCTCAAAATTGTACTTCGTTGTCTTTTGACAGCCAAAAATGAATTAGGTAATCTGAGCCCTATTTGAAGTATTGAAAAGCAGTAATTTTTTTATGGCAGGTCACGAAGATCGGATCGAAAGGGTTGAAATGGAAACCATTAGCCAAATCGGTCATAACTGATTACGTACACAGAAAACATTAACCCTTTGCACTGAATTTAACAATAGGGCACCAAATTTAATAACCAAAAACGGTTTATTCCATCGACGAGTTGCGAATTTATTGATAGTTAACACACTTGTACATCGTGAATTTGCGTTATCTATGACGTATAATCCTGCCACATTGGTGGTTTTTCGAAGCCTAAAAATTACTGGTAGAATTTTACTTGACTTCTGGTCTTTAAAACTTAACCCAAAAACATAATTTTTTTTCTAAATAGGAGACTTATGACAGATTTGGCTATTTGCATTTAAACCCCTAAACCGTTTAAACCCGGAAGCATGCTACTTCCCAAAAACTCTCCCCCCCCCCCCCCCCCCCCCGTCTCCCCAACCACACACACTTTCCACATTCATGTAAAATCATACTTGAACTTTTTTTTTTTAAATTATCATTTTAAAATTCGGATTTTTTTGCACTTAAAAGTAGATAATTAGTAATGATGTTTAAATGAAAAAAATTCAGTTTTATTCAAAATTTAATTACCATTTAACTCGTTATAGTTAGCATATTTTTTTTAACAGTGATTACTCGAGTTTTATGGGGCCAAGAAAAGAAATTATGGTTGGAAATTGTTCGTAATATCATTCTTAATGTTATGAACCTCCATCTAGTGTCTAAAATATATAGTTTTTTAATAGAAATTTTGTAACATTGAAAGTAGAAAAAATTTCCATTTTCCTAAAAACTTTTACATTTAAAAATCTAGCAAAATTCATTTTCTTTTCCAATCAATTTGACTGAGGTTAAAATCATCTAACAGTCAATGCACATTTGAATTCTCAAAATCATTTTTTAAATAGATTATATCAGACTTCAGTTATCACTGTTTAAATGAAATTTCACCTGCCAAAGACACGTTTTTTAGACGAGTTTAAAATATTCAAATTGATTTTCAGAATAATATAGTACTTCCAAACTACTAAAATAATTCTCTATAGTTCAGATGATACCATTATATTGCAAAAGTTCCGTATAGAGATAATTTTAAAGTCGAAACTCTCAAGGGTAGCCGAAGGCGGAAAATCGTTGATCTGGCTGCCTCGCTTACATATTATGTGAAGGAAAGGCTCTATTGAATTCCATTTGTTATCATGGCAACGTCGCAGCCGAAACGCGTTTCAGGAACACATGGCTGCCGTTCGGAAGAAGATCATCTTGATTTGGAAACTTTTTTTTTCTCCCCTCGTGAATTGAGTATTGAGGCAAGAAGTTTGCTGTTTATCGAATTTTTTTACACCTACCTTAGAAATTGGATCTTCATTTTAGAAAATTGTAAAATATATAATTTTTGTTTCAAACTAATAATTTAGATGCAGCCCGGCTGCACTGGCTGTAGTGTACGAGCCGCCACTGATGAACTATCCTTGATATGTTGTTCAGTTGATATTGAAATACCATAAACACAAAATTTGTCAGAGTGACAAAAGGGTCACGGACTCCCGTACTAAAAAATATTTTTTATTTCTGAATTTAAACGTGTGTTACAGCCGATCGTGTTTATTTAAAATGTGAAACATGGTTTGAGTTAAGTATACTTCCGAAATCAAAGTTTGCTATTAGGAATTTACTATTTAAGCATGAACAGGAAGTCTTTTAAGTTGATTACTAAACTATTTTAACAAGAAAGTTTAACGTTTCTTGACTACAAATGAAGCAGCTAAAATAGAAGATATATTCCCGTACTTAGTTTTTCATCTGCCTTCTTCTCTCCCCTTTTCCAATGGAGAATGGGACGTGAGTAACTGCCTGATTCTTGTCCGTTTACACAACTGCTAAAGCAATCTTGTGAGCACGTGCGTGCCAAAGCGAGGGCCATTCCAGCGTGAATATCCGCTTATTTAAGGGGTTCAATCTCGCACATGCGTCAATAAACATCACGTTCGGAAGATGAAAATTGATGATGTATGTAGTTCTTTTATGTGTATGCCTTACTAAAAGAGGACACTCTAATAACAGAAAAAATACGTCAAACTTGGAATTAACTGAGAAGTCAGTTATTCTGGAAATATTTAGGTATTTGTGGAACATATATAACAAAGCAAGTTAGTTGTATTAAATTTTGTTGGTACTATGGCTACACAAGGCGAAAGTATGGTCCAGAATTTAATAGAAGTGCCTTCCGATGTGCCATTTGAGGAGAAATTCCCCACCTTTGCATCTCGTGTGGAAAAAACTCAATTACACTTAACAACTACGGTGTGGTTTGGCACTTCAACAAATATGGTCCTGTTATACATCTAAAACATCAATCGCATCTATTGACAATAAATCAAGGAGTTAAAAATTTTAGGAAGTGGATTAGTTACGAAATTAATTTTAAATAAATTTAGGATGAAATGCGATCATCGTGAGAAGTAAATGAGATTCAGTTCTCCAATTTTTGTCATAAAATAGGGGGGTGGGGGAGTAAAGCAATCTCCAATATAATAAACCAAAATCAATCTCGTGGATAATATTGTATGAATTATTTCGTCTCTCTCAATACGAAGAGAAAGAAGCGAAGAAGCTAATGCCTTTTGGTGTTGAGAACTGACTAAATAATCCAATAAAAAATAATAAACAACTGCATTTTCTGATACTTTTCTAGTTTCATTAAAATTTAGTTGATATTTTCTCACTTACAGAAGGCACAATTTGAAGAATGATAGGCGAATGGATACACGGTTAAACAGACAACATCGCGATTTTTGTATTTTTGATACCAGATTAGCATGTTAAGCCGATTTATCTTTTAAAATTGAAGTCTGATCTTTTTACGATTACAACAATTTCCTAATTGATAAGAGTAAAATGGATAATATTGGGAATCGATCTACCTGCCTAGATTATAAAATTAAAGATCCGTTTTCTTTCAGTATAAAAATATTTGGAATGTGTTTTGACACCAAAGTGTTAATTCAATCGCAGAAGCTGAATTCCAATTAAAAAGACGACAGTTTTTGAATTCGAGAAAGCAGTAAGGTGTTCTCGTGCGTGACTTTTGAATAATAGTTTTAAAAGCTATTTCAATTTAATCGATTTATAAAACAATACAAAATGAGAAGTATGGTGGAGAATCATCCTCAAAAATATCCCAGTACTCTTGTCACGACACCGCCCTTAACTACAAAACGAAAAAAAATTTAATAAAATTCTGTCTTGAAGTAACCTCACATTTACCCATTCGTAGTAAGTTGATATTGTTTACTGCTGCATTTTGCTGTTTTTTCCCATGAGAAATAATTACAAGAAATTGCTTGTCGTGACAGAATTTTAAATTTCTCTCGTTTTAAAAACAGCCTAGTTCATCACTATTATTTCTAGCAGTTAAAAATAACAAAAACGAAAAGTTTAAGCATATCATAATGAAATACTTTATTTATTAAGCTTTTTCATTTCGTAGTAATACTGTAGGGGATAAATTATAGGAACGTTTAAGATAATAAGAAAATAATTAAGAATAATAAATAATTAATAAATAAGAAAATAATAAATAATTAAGAAAATAATTTCCGTATTTTCAGTTATAAAATATAAAGTACGAGTGAGATCGATTGGTGCGCGAATGTATAAAGGTGCGAATGCGGATATTTTCCTGACCATTATTAATTTTAATTAATCAAAAAAGAGCTAGGATGTAACGTGTTCTTACTCGAATATTATAGAGGTTTAATTCCAGTATTTTTCCTATTATCAATTTTTCTTCTGGATAACTTAATTATTACTTTACTCATAATTTTTAACGAATCGATTGAAATCGGGTAAAATCTTCATCGATTTCAATCCAAAAAGCCTGCTTCTTGTCGAAATTGTTAATTTTCAAATCGTGACTAGTCTAATATCAGATCTGATCGGATATTGGAATATTTAAGTCTTCCAACAAGGGAATCTCGGCAATTATGTAAGGGCGGGTACCTTCCTGTCCATGATAATTGGTGAACGCCCATCCAGACTGGGCATCCACTAATTCCTGTCAAAAAACAAATTCCGTACTAAAGTTCGAGTGAGATCGATTAGTGCACAAGTATAAGGGCGAGAATTTGAGTTGCGCAGAACATAATTAGCATCATATATAGAAAGAAGTTCTAAGTTTTTGTAACAACGTCGTGTTATAGTCAACAGCCAGTCCGTTACGGCAGGAAATATCCAAAATCTTGCAGACTTGAGAAATGCCTGTCAAAATTCTAATTACACTGGCAACGCACGTCTCAAGGCAGTATAAATTAAACTCAGTCTGATCAGACCGTTCAGGAAGGTGATTGGAAAGTGAAAAGTATTAATACCTTACAGTGACCACTGGCTCCTTCTCTTTGATCTTCTTTCCAATACAATTCACTGTTGCATTCATCCATAATTTTGAGCTTCGAAATCAGGAATTGCTTTATTGTAATGAGACGACACATAAAGCATAGCCTTTTGATTTGTGACGCATGCAGCAAGAACGCTAGTTACAGTTTAGTTCTCATTATCAAATTTTAATTAGCTCTCGACTAAAAATGCTCATTGGATACAGCATTGTGTAGTGCATTTGAAAGTTTTTTATAACTGGTGTAATCATCATCCTTCCACTGATGTATGGTTGGATATCAGCACATACAAGATTGGTACATAAATGCTTTTAGAATCGAAATTCTATTCTAGATTAATCCTGACAGTACATAAATGATTGGAAACAATAAAATGTCCCACAAGCCACAGGATCGTTAAAAGGAAAATACTAAAGTGGAGTAGACCCCTTCCCGTGGGTCAATGACTGGATTTATGCGCGTGGCCTGCGTAACTGCCCCTCCTCCCCCGCAAAACTAATCTCTCGAATATATTACATAGAGGGTGGTCGGTTCATCATTTCTAAATGTCTGACGTCATAGCATCCCATCAAAATTCCACAAGTCTCATTGTCTGGGGCTGTAACAAGGGAGTAGGGGGAGTAAGAATTACTATATTACGGAACTCGGCACGGAAACAGCTTGGATCCATATCCTCCGCATATCTGGGGGTCCATGGAAGACTGTCAACGGAATGACGTCAACTCGGGTTTCCTGTGTTTGTGTCCATAAAGTAATGATTTATCGGTTATTGTTGAGTCGAAGGGGGGTTGCCAGTGTAGAATGGGCCGTGCTTTCGTTTTATGGTTGGTTTGTGGATTTTATCTTTGTCGGTCTGAGACACTGGAATGGGATTTATAGATGAGGAATGCATACCAAAGCTTATTTTTATTTGGGTTGGTGCCTGCTGTTTAGGATTCTTGTAGAAGAGTATTTTCGATCAGAAATTGCTCTTAGTTTGCTATTCGGAGAATGTGTTTGTTCCGATGTTTAAGTTGCATGGTCATTTGTTTTTATGGTATTTTAAACTTTCTATGATGCTTAAAAATACTGGATCTCAATTTCGCCAATACTTGATTCTCGTAGTTTTAGAAATATTTTGTCCTTGAAAATGCATAATTTTACTTCAATTAATCGAAAAGTACTTATTTCTTCTCAACGTATGACAACTTTTAATGGGAAAAAACTTCATTTTCGGTAATTGAGCTCAAGAATTCTTTATGTTTAAGTATCATTTGAAGCTTGTATTTCCGGTACCTCAAAATGTTTGCTTTCGTCTATAATTACTTCATCTTCCGCCTTCCTACTGTCTTTTCACTATTTATGGTCCATTCCTACTGCGTTGTAATGCGGGAATCCACGTTAAATAAGAATGCTCCCCACTAAGTCAATTGCATATTCACGAACCATCATCACAGACCAATGCTACTCCCTGAAAGTTTTATAAAGGTCTGCAATTATCTTTCCATACCATGTGGATTTTAGTGCTATATTCACATACAAATCCAATTGAAAGACCACGTGCAGTAGACTTCTGACTTTCCGGCATATGTAGCTGAAGCTCATGCCGGATAACAAAATTCGGATACGCTGGAGTTTTATAAGCAGTATTTACTTCTTGCCTGCCCCTACCTATGAAAACATACCTTCACCAGTGGTAGAAGTGGTGAAAAAAAGTGGGGGGACGCTCAAAATTTGGTGACAATAGCATCACCACTCCCACTTCTCCCATATTCAACGATACATTTTATAATTTCGTAACTTATAATGAAATATTAACTTGTAAAGAAATAATTTATACTTCCTATCATTGACATTAAACGAGGGTACAAAATTTATTGTTATTTTAACGAATATTCGGTGGCTTAGTTTTTTTTACTGGGAAATAAGAGATAAAGTTATGTATATAACATTGAATTATTACTTAACTGTTTATTTAGATTTAAAGAATACTTATAAATGTGTATACTTTCATGAAATTAAATTAATAGAGAATTCTAAAAAGTTTTTTTAAGAAAAAATAGCTTGTCTTTATATGAAACAAGAATAGAAATTTAATTTAAAAGAAAGTTTCTCCAAAATTAAAGTTGATCAAGTGTAACTATATTTGTTTGTTAGTAAAAATACTTATATCTTTATACAAAGTAGTACAATACATTTTTTATAATAATCTGATATATACACCATAAATAGTTTTAAAGTTTTCAAATGTAAAAATAAATAACTTTTTCGCAGTTTCACTACATTTAAAGGTTAATGTTATTTTTCGTTTATAGCTTTTAGGCGGATTGAGTGCTTTTAAAAGTGGGGGGATGAATTAAAATGGTTTTAGAAGTGGAGGGACGCATGGGTATTTTCTTGAAAAGTGGGGGGAATCGTCACCCCGCGTCTACCCACACTTCTAGCATTGACTTTCACAAACCAAAACCTCTGACCTCTGTAACTTTATAAATGTTTTTATATACTGAACGTTTTAAAAATTAATTACATGGAAAGTAAGTCCAAGAATACAAATATTCCACACATTTTAAGATGCATTTGGTATTCTTATAAACTAATTTGAGGAATCACAAAGTCATTTTTTGCTTAACTAGACCAGATAGTATGGAGGACAGGTAATCACGACCCAGAGAATAGAGTCTACTGTATTAAGAAAATTTATAAGGACTCATCCATTAACATAGGCCATTATTAGTTGTATGAACCACAGTAGAAGAGTAAAGTATGTACTGGGATTATATTCTGGTTCGCAAATGTCCTAATTCTGTTAAATGGTTATGTACTCGCATTGTTTTAGACCCCCTCACCCTCACGTTAATTTATTTAAGAATTGAATGCTTTATTCTATTGCTTTATTGGATTGGCAGTAAATATTTGACTATTCGATCACTCACTAATGAGTTGTAGTATATTTACTTCAAAATCTATTCTTACGCATCTTAGTCAACTTCCTTTAAAAACAAAACTACTCTCTGATCATGGCATTTGAAAAAAGATTTGAGATTATGGTGAAATTTTCCTGACAGCATAATAGGGAATTTAATAATGGAAAAGTATCTTTTTAGGATATCTAGATTCTATTAGGTATTTATTATATTAATTGAAATTGATGTATTTACGCTTAATTGACTTTGTATGTTCTTAAAAATCGAATTATAATGGTTTATTATTCAAATTCCGAATGTAGTCAAAATATAATTCCGAATGTATTTAAAAATAAATTTTATACTTATACATTTTTTGTTGTTGTTATTTTTGCTAAAATTTATTACTGAAGATAGATAAAAAAAAAGCGAAAGCGATGCAGATGAAGCCATACATTATTATTATTATTATTATTATTATTTTCTTCTAATTTCTAGTTAAAAATAAAAAATGAAAAAATTAAAAATACTCTTGATGCATAGAAATCCATTCTTGACTATTTTACCATGTAAAATTACCGGCTTTTATTATCTTGATCGCTAACCAATTTTTTTATCAATTTAATTTGATGATTTGTGCTGCTTGTATTCATTTTAATTGTATGTTTCGTTATGTTTCCATAAAATAGACATTAATCATTTTATATTACTTAATTTTTTTTTTTCGAGAAATATTGTGAAGGATTAGATTTTGCGAAAAAATTCCAATCAACCCAAATTATACGGTTGGAAATAGCATTCACAAACAATTGACATAGCGAACTTCTAATGTTTTAATACTTTAAATTAAATTTTTAGAAGGTATTCGTAATTTAAATGTACAATTTTAACTTGCTTATATTACATAAATCTTTTTTCTCGAGCAATGAAAACTATGTAAGTACTAAACAGCAAACGTTTGATTTCATCTTCTTTAGTTGGTAAATAAGGGTATTCTTTGTGCAAAGACTAGTTTAGGTATTTTTTCTACACCAAAACACTACAACAACCGCATCCTTTTTAATTTTGATCTCTTTAAGATACCGAGGAAAATTCCTTTTATCTTACAAACTTTTTATATAGTAAACGCTAGAAATAGTTCTGGCAAAAAACTCGTGTTCTTTATTTATTTTAAATTTTAAAATAATCGTTCTTTCAATTTGTTTAACTGTAAATTACCGATCCCTTATTAGAAAAATTCTGCAAAAAATGCATAACCTCAAAACACCCTTGCATATTTCTACATACAACCATATATTTATTATAAAAAAATCACTTTTCTTGTAGGGGACTCTTTATTCGGAAAAAACTATCCTCCAAAATAAATATCCGTTGTAAAAAAATATCTAGAATGCAGCAACGCTTTTAGTCAATAGCTTTCTATTGACTCTTTATCTGACGTTCCCACATAACATTCTTCACCCTTCAATTATCTTCCGAACGAATAGTGTTTTAATAAGATAAGGTATCGGCTCTCAAATAGCAAATAAGACCTTTTACGATGATCTAGCCGTCTTTTGTGTTTGACTAAGATCATGTCGATTGGCAGTTACGAACTCACGAAGAAGCTTTCATGAAATTATCAGAGAGACCCCAACGATAAATAAATAATAAAAAAAAATCTTTTTTTAAGAGAAGATGGCCGCACCAGCACGACCAATCTTAACAACGGGATCTCTTCTGAAAAGAGGCAAAAACGATCCAATTCTTTTAAGATTGACCTTGGATGGGGAAGAGGGGGAGGAGCGGGGGATCGAAGGAAGAGTGAGAAGCACGAGCACACACAGAAAGTTCCGCAAACCTCTCCGCGCATGCTCCGGCGCCGGACTAGCCTATGCGATCTCTCGTCCGATTTTGCCGCCTTTCGTACAATCTGAAACTTCCCTGGTAGGACGGGCCCGAAGAATCTCTCTCTCTCTTTCTGATCGAAGTTCTTGTATTCGAAAATCGTCTGCTCGCAATGTGGATTATCTCTGGTCAGTGATGGTGACTCGAAAGAAGAAGAAAAAAAGAATACGAAGGATTAAAAGAATTGTGGTGTGAAGTTGTGCGAAGGTGTGGGTGTTTGTTTTTGTTCTGAAAATGCCACGTTTTTCTCTTCCAAGTGGATTTAAGGTTGCGGAAGATCTGATGATGTGAAGTTTCAGACTATCCTTCTATGCTACCATTCTGAGTAAAAAAAAAAATAATTTTCAAGCAGTGCCTTGGATGCTTTTATTTTTCACTATGAATAATTATCGAGAATTCGTAAACGACGTACATTTTTTTCTAAACACGGTATCCTTTTGTAATTTCATCACTTCTATATTGTGCATACTGTCTTCAAAACTTCTGTCAGTTAATAATAAATCCACGATGTATAACAACATAATATTTTTCTCCTGACCAACTAGAAGAGCATTAACCATGGATTAGGTCAATCTCGGATTATTTTCTAAGCTTGTCGCCTAATCGTATTTTATTCGAACGCAAAACGAAAAGTTACGAAATATAATTTTGATGTTCTGCAATTGAACTGAAACACTTTTCGGTGGCTATCAGATCGTACGCAATTGTTTGCATATGGATTTTGAAATATTGAACTATTAATGTTCTTAATTTATATTCGTTCTTTAACATTCTATTTCCGAAAGTCTACAACAAAAATTACAAGTGAATGTCGGAAGAATGTCGCTTTCGAAGCGAAAACTAATTACAACCAAAGCGCACTAGTCTAGTCCTGAAAAAAATAAAGCTTGCGGAAGTGTTGTTTACTATCTAAATTAAAAAGTGGTGTGAATTTTGTACACAAAAGGTGGAATATCCTGCTGAAAAATCCATTAGCCCGTCGGAGTAGATTAAAAGGAATTGTGTAATTGCGTTTCGTCATGGGATGCTTCAAGAGCAAGAACTTAGACAGTCGGACTTACGTGCCTCTCTCATCTACATTTCGGGATGCATCTCCTAATTGCAGGTGTTCTTGTCATCGCAGAAAGGTTGGTTGCTTTTTTTTTTATCGTTTTTTTGTTAATATTTAATCAAGCACTATATTTGAATCTGTTTTTTTCCTTGAAGAGAGGACATAAAGCTGTTGTGGTTTGAGCAATGAGCTTTGCCTAGCCAAAATAAGACTAGAAGCATTTGAAATATGCTTAATTTTTTGTGTTAACTTTTCCACTTATGTCACTGTTTTTCAACGTTTTTATTTTTTCAACGTTATAGTTGTACTTAATTTGGTTGACTAGATGTTTTTAGTATTCAAATGCTTTTTGTAGTATAGGACAATCAAATTTCAGATTTCGAAGCGAACTTTACCGAAAAATAAACTTAAACTATGATAATTTGATAAATATTATTTCTGTTATTTTTCGGTGATTTGTTATAACTTCGCATAAAAAGTCTGGCAGTGACTTTCTAACAAATTTTTTCTATTAATTTGCTTCTTGACTTTAACTTTTTGAATCCTGTACACTTTTATGGTACAACTGCTTTAGTTTTCATTTGAAGAAGAAAAAAAAATAGTTTACACCACTTTAGTTTGTTGAATGTAGTTAGATTAAGTTCAAATATATTATTAAACACAAGTTTCAGATTTTTCTGACTAACTCGATGAATTCGGATTCGAAATGTATTAAAACTTTTTATTTGTAAATAACATGTTAAATATTTACATGATTCGTATATTGATTATCGCTCGCTGTTAAATTGATCCGTTGTTCTTGAGGGTTTTTTTTATTTTTTTATTATCATTATTATTATTTAGATCCTCCGACATACCAGTCATCTTTCGTTATCATACAGGCTAATAAATCACCCCTCATCAGAGGAACAAGGAAGCTTCCTTCATAAGATATCACCCAATTTTTTATTTTTTTTTATCTTTGGGTCCTCTTTTTTATAATTGGAGCTGCCAATTTGTCTGATTTCAGAGACAGATTCTTGCTGACTTATAAAAGGGAAGAATCCTGCTTCCACAAAATAAAAAATATTTCTCTTTTCCACCCATGCCTTTGTGTGGCGAGTTGTTGGCAGCGTGTAGAATATTGTGCATTGGTGATTAGTTCGGAGTTGCGCCTTTTGTCGCGGCCTCAACTGATTGATTTTGAGAGCCATTTTTCATGTTTTTGCGGAGCGAGTTTTTTTTTGTTTTGAAAGCTACTGAAAAGAACTGACTGAAGGTCACTGGTTTTTAGTTTAAAAAATATAGTATTTGCTTTTTTTTTTATTTGAAGTACAATTAAGGCTATTGTGCTTGGTGGTTTGTGGTATTCTGCGATTATCTTTAAGTATAAAAGTTGAGTTACGTCAATAAATTGAGTTGTTATTCTTTACTATTTGTAAGTTTCAGACTTTTGTATGGTCGAGTAAATTATTAACTTTTCCAAAGTCAAGGGTATATGAAAATATTTTACGATACATTATTTAAGTCACTTTTTTCTTTGGACATCCAGTGGATAAAAGATATTTTTTATGTTGCAGCACTATCTATATAACGACACTTTTGTTTTAAATGTCGGTGATCAAAGAACCTGATATAATATCAGCATTATCAGTTTTATGGTCGTATTTACTGTTAAACTGCTAATAGAATTCCACAATTCATCTCTCAAGACACAGGCAATTCCCCGCCTCAGCAACACTTAAATCAACCCCCATGCAAAAAAAAAAAGAAGCGGTATGCCCCAAAACATTTTTTTACCATGTCCCGTAGATCAACTGTTATCAAACCCCACCGTCCAATTTATCTCCACTCTCCGAAACTTTTTACAAGCTACTCCATTTTTCAGGCGAAAAACAAATGGCAAGCTCACTGATTTACAGCTGTGACACGAGACGAAGTGGGGGCCCCTTGCCCTCTTTTAAAATATGGGGCCTCCACCAATATCCGCCCCCCTTCAAGTCCGTAAATTCTTAACTTTTTCTAGTTCCGGAATTCTAACGAATCTTAACGCTCGATTTGGTGGAGTGGTTCGAATATTGCGGAATATCGTATACAGGGATAGGTTCTCTCTGGCGATGTGACAGTTACTGCCCAGTTGTTTTATAGTCTGCTTCATAAACTTGCCATCGGGGCCATTGTAATATGGACGTTAGTCAATGGCTGTCCTTTTCCCTTATTGTAGAAAAAATGGGAGTTGCGGAAATGATAGCCACAAGTTCCTCTGTTGATGTCGAAGTTTGCTAAAGTTTAGCATTTTTAGTACTAGAATTTTTGGTGGTCTTATCCTCTAAATAGATGCTTATGATCATCACCTACTAAACTTGAAATGCGATTTGAAATTAGTTCTAGGTTGGCAGACGCGGTATGCACCACTATTCTGCAATCTGTCATTCTAAAATGAAGCATTCTGATTTCCTAAAACTTTTGTATTTCTAAAAGGGAAACAAAGATAATGAACATTAATTTTGCCGAAAAGATGTGGCCCCAAATAGAACTCTCAGGGCTTAAAATGTGCCACTAAAGATTAACTTCGTTAATAGAATAAATATATCATATTTATCCTATTGACGAATTTGTTCTCTTCACGCCGTTCTTGCGTGATTGGCCGCCCCTTTTCAATAACCTATCATTCTTTGCAAAGACCATCACCGAATCTGGTAATTATGCATGTCATATTAATCGAGAATACATCCGTGAATGCATTTTCAAAGCCTTTTTTCCTGTGATATTTAAAGTGTGTTGCAGCTCCTCAATTTAAATCAAAGCATTGGGAATTTCTTTGAATCCTTCCGCAAATGAAATTTTATTCAAATTGGGTAATCAGAAGATCTTTATGTCACTTTTCGACGTAACTGTGGAATAAATAAACAGATGTATAAGTGCCTTTTTAAAGATCTTTATAGAACATCGGGAATTTCTTTGAATGCTTCTGCAAAAGAAAATGTATTCAAATTGGATAATCGGAAGACTTTTTCCTGGTACACGTAACAATGGAATAAATGTTTTTTTTTTTTTTTTTTTTTTTTTTTTTTTTTTTTTTTTTAAGGTGATTAACTATTGCGACACACATGACCAGGTCAAGCAGTTTAGAATGATTAGTTAAAATCTGCTTCAGATATAAAAAAAAAGTTCCAATATTTAGTACATTTACGTTATCAAACTCTATCTGATCAGAATTGCAGCTTTGATCTAGAGACCTTTCTTGGTTCTTTAAATTAAATTTTTGAAAATGCAGTAAAATATTTCAAATGCAAGTAATAGCATTTGAATATCTTGTAGCGAATTAAGAACATGTTCAATTTCTTAGGTGGATATAAATTCCAATTCTCAGCCAGAAAATATATAATTAGCATTTAAAAAGTCGCTATCATAATGGATGTGTAAATTTGTTGAACGAGGACCTACAAAAATCAAACAAACAGCAAAATTTTATTAAATAAGCAAAGAAGCTCGTAGGCTATTTCTTAGCGCACTTTTTTTTAAATTGAGAAAACTAATCTAAAAACAAATTATCGATATTCACTGTAAGTTCCTCGACAAATCTGATGTTGACTTTGCCCTTTCTGTTATTCATAAGCAAAACATTTCATAATCTTAACGTTGATTATTAATAAATAACATCTTTTATGTGACTAGTCTAACCCATTGTGTCCTGCACTACATTTTATTAACTTTACGTCTGTTTAATCCCTTTTTACAACCCTGCTAATGGTAATTTACGCGATTTCTCTCCTGTTGTTCAAATTCCGAACTGACAATCCATAAATTTTATCCACTTTATTTTACGATTCTTGTTAGACGTTCACAATGTTACCGGCGTTCGCAGTGTTCTTTAAGCGCCAATGATCACAGTGATTTCCTTTGTTAAATTAACGCATTTACCGACCAAGTTCTACGAAAAACTTGACATTTAAAGAGCTCAGATTCGAAAAATTCCACTTCAAAGGCGAACTTCCGCAAGAACTGTCTTGTACTGCGTCTTACGGATTGGATGAAAGAAGCGCTTGTAAATCGCTGACCTTTCATAATATCACCTAATCTTGGGAAAATGCTCCCTCTCGAAGATTATGTTTAAGTATCCGTAAAAAAACGATAATTTCGCTCCATCTTTGTTACTAAGTGACGTGACGCTGATGTTATGTCACGTCTTTATAAAGGCAACTATTTCCCTGTAGCCAACAGTGAAGGAATTACGCTGTCGTAGTTCGATTGCTAGTTGTTGTGTGGCTGCGCAATGGCCAATAATAATTTAACATTAGCTTGAATAAACAACACAAAAGTTGTGTACTTGGACGGATCTGGAAAAGTATTTCTGACGTCTTTCCTGTTCACGGAATTGAAAAAAAAAATCTACATGCTTTTTTTTAGAATTCCAATGGAAATAGAAGAAGGAAAGTCCGAAATTACCTCGGACTTTTTAAATTCACCCTTGCTTGTGTAGTTAACTGAACTAAAATGCAAATTGTTTCAGATTTATATGCCGATTTAAAGTTTGCCAACTGTTATGTTATGCAGCTAAGTTCAGCCTCTGACTGGGGAACATTTGTGCAAATCTATCACATTGTCTTTGGATATCATAAAATAACATACCTGAACTTGTATTTTCATAATTCCACCTATTAAAAGTGGCATTTAATATAAAAAATTTTTTGCTTGTGAGTATTATGTTTTTACATTAATTACATATCAATAAATATCATAAGCTAAAAATCCGGTCTAAAATGCCTATCTAAATATAACATAGACAAAACAGATATCAAGCTAAAGAAATCCAGAAGTTTGATTTATGGGTAGACACCACTGTGACTATGAACCGCGGACATTGACATATCTATTGGGCAATTAAAAGAGAACTTCAGAGGTACTTTCGCAACTTACTAGAGAATTTTAACCTTTTCTTGTTCCCTTTCACACAGGGTGTGGCCCAGATATAGACGTACCCCCTTAATGAGGAACTGTATGAAATGAGAACAGGGTGTGTGGAAATGCCTAAAAATTATATATATATATATATATATATATATATATATATATATATATATATATATATATATATATATATAAATTTGAATTAAACTATAATAATACGATGTAATTTAAATCGAAAATCCTATGTACTTGGATATACTGATTTCAAAATGTTTTCTATTCTTGTGTAAACAACTTTTAATTGGACTATAAACTACGATTGTTCTTTAAACGAGACTAGGGGTGTGGAACATCGCACAACTTTCAATTACACTTTATAACATTGGTCATTGCAGTGAAATTTGAAGTGTTTCTTGCGATTTTCTTATTTTCTCTCATTTGAATAAAAATGGCCAGTTAGGCGATATTTTTGGGGATAATTTTTACACGAGCAAAAAAAAAAAAAAAAACGCTAAAATGGCAAAAAATTTGACTTTATTCGATAGATATTACATTGCCCTTGTTTATGCGTGAAACGTAAAAATAAATATATCGTTGATGGCCGATGCTCAAGGGCAGAGAGCTCTGTGTTAAATGCACTCGTTTTCCCACTTTTCACGCTTTTATCGCATTTTTATGGTAATTTTGGTGGAGGGAATGTTTAAAATACCTTAAGAGGCATTACTACAGCAATTTTGAACAAAATCATTACAGCTATTTTTTAGCAATTACTGAAAAAAATGATTTTTTCAATGGCAACTACCCTTTGCGCATGCGCGATTTCTATGAAAACCTTAATGGTAGGTCCTTGTACAATCACCAACTCTCACACCAAATTTGAACATCGTAGGTCAATTTTTCGGGAGTTACGCTGACCCCGTACACACAGACATACATTTTTTCTTGATCACTTTTTTGAAATCAGAATGTTGCAAAACGTGGAGAAATGCAAAAAAATTATAATTTTTTTTTTAATAGTCGAATGCTATACTTACATTTCCCTATGTATACATATGGGTAATTGAAAGTAATAAAAGTTTTAAAAAAATACAAAAATCGTAAAAAGGAGAGAGTGGGAACGATGGAGTAGCGAGAAGCGATAGGAATACATATTCATGAAAGGACAAAAATAGATTTTGTAGATCTTTATTTATTTTTGCTGATTACCGATATAAAATATTTGCTAATTAAATAAATTTTACATAGGTAGATATATTTAAAATTTATTTTCACATTCAACTCATTTTGCGATATCTTAACAGAAATTATTAATAGCTAACTCCATGGCCCCGCTTTGTGGAGACCCATCATAGTGTATGGGTTCGAGCTTTTGAAGCTCGAGAAGGTCAAAACTACTTATGTTAATAAATTTAAGAGCTCTCCGCTTATTTGAACTTTATAAAAAAATACTTTAATTTTTTATTTATTTTTTAATTATAATTTTCTTTTTGTCAAAAACACAATTAAAAGGCCGTAACTACTTACGTTTAAAATGTTAAAGTTCTACGCATATTGAAAGTCAATTTCTATAAGGCCACAAGCATAGAGCTACATTCCAAAATGGTGATTTTGGCGATATGCTTTTCCAAAATCCTTATATTATCCTTTATTATAAGTGAAATTAAGGGGAGAAGAAAAAACGTTCGTTGATGAGGTATGCTCAAGGAAAGCGAACTCTGTGTCGAAGGCATTCGGTTGTCAACTTTTTACGCCATTAAAGCATTTTTACGGAATTTCGGAGGTGAGGATGTTTAAAACACTTTTAGAGGCATTACCACAGCGAATTTGATCAAAATCGTTTGAGCCGTTCTTTAGCAATCATTAAAAAACATGATTTTTCCAATGACAGCTGCCTTATGCGCATGAGCGATTTTGACAAAAACTTGAATAGTAGATCCTTGTGCCATTACAAGCTTGCGCACCAAATTTGAACATCGCAGAACAATTTCTTCGGGAGTTATGCTGACCACAGACATACATACACACAGACAGACATTTTTTCTAGATCACTTTTTTGAGATGAGTATGCTTCAAAACGTGGAGAAATGCAAAAAAATTTACCGAATGCTATACTTTTATTACCCTATGTATACATATGAGTAATTGATAGTAATAATTATAACAAGAACTGGAATTGCTAGTTAAATTACTAAAAGTTTTACTTTATGTAATAAAAGATATTTGAAGAAGAAGAAGAAACGCCACGAACATTAGAATAGAACTGTTGATAACATTTCGTTTTAATTTAAAATTAATTCCCCCACATTACTATAATTTAAAAAGATTTGAACTATTTATTCCTGTTCCATACAAAATCCTTGTCGTTCTGTCTGAATACCTGATTTTCCAATGTTCTTTATTTTTTAAAACGAGTTTAAAACATTAAATACTACAAAGCGCTACTATCTAAATAACAAGACCTTATGCTTAATTGTTGGCGGTGACTATATAGAATATATAGGCGATGGCAAAATAACCTCATTTCAGTGCGAATTGCCAGCCATATTCAGTTTGGTATCCGGAACAAGAAACTTCACTGAACATTGTCATCGACACTAGCAACAAAATCTCAGTCGGCAAAATAATAAATGATGAGAAAGAAGTTACTGATAGTCTTCTAAAATGGTTTCGTTTCCTTGTACAAGGCGGCAGCTTTTCCGATTCATTTCCAATCATTGCGGTTAATTACTCTCCAGCTCTCTTCATGAATGCGTTTCTGTTTTTGGTTTCTGTCTGGGAAATCTAACAGAAGAATTTTTGCGGTTAGTTGTGAATGGAAAACAACGGATTCCCCTCCCCCAGCTTGTCGATCTGGAATTGTAATCTAGTCTTCGGGAAGGATTGTGGTCCCAATTGTGCCACTGAATTCTATTGTAATGTACTGCATTGCTGTGATTTACATAAGTTGACAGAGGAGCACTGTAATGGCCAAATATCTTATATTTCGTTCTAATTGAATCGATAAGTTCCCTTTACTTAAATTATTATAAAAGTAATAATAAAGATTTCTATTGCGATCTTAAAAAAAGATCGCTTTAGAAATCTTTCAGCGACAAAGAGTCCATTCTGCTGTAAACAAGGTTTTGAGATTCACACTGTCCAACAAATGTCACTGCTCGCTTTTCCAAATTTAATCGCGCAATGTCTCACTCAACGACGCATTCAATTTACTTCACTCTTTAACATCGTGTGACACGGACAAATTTAAACATTAATAACGTTAAAAAAAAACAAAAAAAAAACACGAAAACGGTTTAACTGGAAACGTGTAGGATTTCCACGAAGCAATTGCCATGTATTATATCATTTGGCTTCCCATACTTCATGTTCATCTTCTATTTCTGTCCGACCTTATTTTCTTTTCGCTGACATCTTAATATACTGACATGATATTTCTAAAGTCAGTTTTAAAGGGTTTCTAATAACACTTTTCTGATGCATAAATTTTAGAGTGTTTTCAACACAAGTAAAATTTATATTTGGACTCGCATACAGTTAATTTTGAAAAAAGTATTTTGAGTAAGAAACGTGTCTTTACGCCTTAAAAAAAACTGTTTTTCATATGTGTCTTTATTTAAAAATGATTCCTCTATTTCGGCTTCAATGATTTTTTCACTACCTTATTTTATATAAATGTCCTTCGTTCAATTTTCTTATGCTATTTATCGTCTTTCATTTATCGCCATGTAAAGGAAGATACACGATTTTAAATTATTACTTTCATCTTTCTCGTAAGTGCTACTTTAACATGCTTCAATATTGCATTGTCATTGGTGAAATAAATAGATGACAAAATTGCCTTGCTAAACATGATGACAATGAAATGTTTTCTTTGTATTGAAGGTTCAGTTTTTACTTTTTCATTAAACTTTCAGCTAGCACAACATTACTTTTTTTACTTTCAAGTGCCCATATGTTAACATAGGGTAATGGGAGTTTTGCCATCGGTCATTTTTTTTTTTTTTTTTTTTTCCGCTTTTTTTTTTTTTTTTTTTCTTTTTTTTTTTTTTTTTTTTTCTCCTGCATTTCAATACGTTTCTGTACGTGCCAAGTTAAAGTGGTCTAGAAAAAAAAATTCGGTGTGTGTGTCCGTGATCAGCATGACTCCTCAACGGATAGACCTACAATGTTCAATTTAGGCATACTCCAATATCATACAATACTTAAGCCGATCAAACGGTATAGTGGTTAGCGTGCTAGCTTCTAGACCGCGAGGTTGCGGGTTCGAGTCCCGTGTTAGGCATGGGTGTTTGTAAATGTATGTTGGATTGTCAAATGACGAATGTTTTGGCGCATTATAGCCCTCGTGTTGCTGACGGCGCCAGATAATCTGAAAACATCCATCCATCCATCGAAAACATCCATACAATACTTAAAAATATATAGTTTTATGAAATTGCACAAAAATGATGACAGCACATTTTAATAATTCGAAGGGATTTTTCAATATTTCTGAAATTTTTTATTTATATATGATTAACTAGAAAAAATTTTAACAAAAAATTCACTTATAAAAAACATTTCAAAACATATTTACTTGAAATTATAAGTCTATTAAAAAAACACATCTTTAGAGATTTTTGGTGCGGGGCTAAATGATACATTTGCCTCCGCTGTTTGAGGAGCACTGGGTAATCGCCCCCTTTGCCCCCGTGTAGATGGCACCTATGGTTCAGTTTGCTAATTTATTTTCTTCAACTTGTTCCCACTATACTAGCACTAATATTTCAATTTCTAGCTATTGAAATTAAAAGTAACGTATTATTTATGTTCCATTTTCTTTTGGAATCGATACTATACCTAATTGTACAAACAGTCACCAGCACTTGTCCGCTTTCAGGAATAGTTTAGAAATCAATGACCCATTTAGGTCACTAAATATAAAGTATTGAAGTTTTGTTGAGTAAAATTGGGATCAACAATAAATTATACGATTTCAATGTACTAAAAACAAAAGGTCGGTTACAGTTAGGCTTTGCTCTGTGCGATTGTTACAATCGTATTTTTAACGCCCCATTTATATTAGGGGCGTCCATGGAAAAAACCCGCTTACATCAGTTAGGCCGCACATGAATATTTCATGAGAAGCCTTCACCTTTATGGGACCTTTGACAGGATAGTAGTATTTTGCTTTTTTGTTTTGTTTGCCCAACGGGAATGAGCGTTTAATTTTGCCCTTCTGTTTCTCCAGAAGAATTCGTGCATCTTCCAAGATCATCATATATAGGAGAAGATAGACCTGATATTTGTTGCAACTAGAGTACTTTTTGTACTTGGCTATTATTTAATTTTCTGGGATAATTTTACATTGATTTTTTTTTTTTTTTAGACTAACACTACATTTCAAATGTGGAATCGTACTGATAAGCTTAAATTAGAATCGAGTATTTTATTAATAAAATCTATCATCAATGAAAGTTGGAACTAGGCTTTAGTTGCACGTGGCAAGGACATGCTGTCGGTGTTTACTTTTAGAGTGACTGAAATATGGTGGGCTATTCATGTTGTATAGTGTGGATAACGCTTCTTTTGCGTGAGAGTTTAAAAACAAGAGCATCTGATAACTTTATCTTAGTTGTTTATTCACAGTTGCTCGCGTAGCTGTCTTGGATGATATCGGCTTACACATCTTTTAGGTCTAAAAGCAGTTCTTTCCTCCCCCAATTGTGATGCATTCTTTTGCAATTTTTATGGATCTGTCAATACGGGTGTACTTTATCTTATTATTTTTAGATGATTTGCTTCTTAAAAAAAAAAAAAAATTGCTGCTTTGGACTTTTGTTTTATATTTTTGCTGTTGAAAGTATATTAGCCGTTATTACTTTACTCTAGTTACGCACTAAGTTATTTGAAGTACACATTTTGATGAGAATGTAATGAATGCACTTCTCAGAAGAAGAGCCTGAAGCTTTCCCTCGTTTGCTACTAACTCATTTAAAAACATAGAAGTTGATACATACCTAACTTCTGTAAAATCTGAAAATGTGACAAAATGTGAAAAGAACTAGAGCCCATGGACGAATTTTAGCCATTATGTAACTGATTTTTAGTGGAATAATCAAATAATTCAATCACTAGTCTACTCGTTTTTTTAATAGAATATAATATGTGTTCTGTTAAAAGCGATCTTTGTCCCATACGTTCAATGAAAAAAGTTTTTTTAATAAAAGTGTTACAATTATTTAAACGATGGACATCTATGGACATTCTACTTATCCATTCACAAATTCTTTTGGTAAGACGTATCAAGTAAGTTGGCCATTTTCTGATAAAAATGGTTAGTTATTCCACTCCAAAATCTTACGGCATAACAGATGTTCAATCATTAACGGCTGATCACATATTTTCTGATATTCAGTATGCTTTATACAAATAAATGTATGTTAATTTTTCGCACTTTCACTATATGATGGATGAAAACTGTTTTTCTTTATTGTATTTAATCATAAAACTCGTAAAAATGTCCCTTATAACAGTTACAATATCTGTTCAAATTTAAATTCTTTCTTCTTTTTTTTCTTTATGAATGAAAACAAAATGGCTCTGTTGGACGATTTCTTTCCCAGACACATACTTGCTTGAATATTTAATTAACTACCAAAAATGTTTTTAATCCATTGTTTGCTAAATGTTATTATTTTTAATCAATCTTTTAAACTAGCTCTTATGATTAAAAATCTATTACTGTTTTAAATGAAAAGTTCTTTGCCTTTTATTTAAATATATTACTAGAACGTTTTTAAAAACAAGTTATTCAACGTTTTAATGCAAAATAAATACTGCGTTGAATTATTATTTTTTTTTTTTTTTTTTTTTTTTTTTTTTTTAATATATTATTACTACATTTCTATACATTAAAAAATGAAACGTTAATTGTTGTTTTGAGCACTAATCAGATCCAAAACGTTTTAAGAAAAGTTTGCATGTGTATTATAAAAATCTTTACTACAGACTAAATATTTTGAAGCTGGGACAAGATATGTCTAGAAATGCATGTATTTTTTACATTTCCAAGATTTAAGACGTCATTTCCAGATGAGCCTTGCATGAATCTTATCATGAAAAAGCTGCTGCCATCATCAATGTGAATGAAAAATGTTGTTGTTTACTCTAACATTCTAGTGAATAGTTTTCACGTAAAAATAGTTGATAACACGAAAACATTTATGTTCTTTTGGGTGTAGAAATGCTTTTATGGTAGTAATTACTGTAGGGGTTTTAACATTCATGTGTATGTGTATTTAAGATTAACAAGTCTGACTTATTCAATTTTTTTTTTTTTTTTTAATTAAATTACTTATTTCTAAAATAAATTTGCTCTAAATAACTTAGAATAAATTAGGTTAAGATATGTTTGCAAAAAAAAAGTTTTTTTCTTTGAAAGTTGTTTGACAGCGAAAACTTAATTCTTATCCATGTATTTTATGCAATACGAGAATCCGCCATCCCATGCAACTGGTCTTCGCAAGGTCTGGTTGAAAAAATTGGGTGCTTATCGAGCCGAGAACCTATCAGCGGAAAATCATCGGCTATTCAACCATAATTTCAAACATGAACTGTCCCGAACAGTAAAATGTTGAGTTAAAAAAATTCTTCCTCATAAAAAAAAAAAAAAATCGCACAAAAAAACAACTAGACGTGGTAAACAATGGGGGGGGGGGGGGGAGAGGAAAAAAAACGCCAATTAAAATTTTTAGGCAGAAAAAGTTATGCAATCTAATTTCACCGCCAAACAGCCACGTTTAACTTCTTTGGGGAACTTGAGTACAATGAACTAAATTGGAGAGATTTATTGGGTTGGATGTTTTCAGATTATCTGGCGCCGTCAGCAAAACGTGAGCTATAATACACCGAAACTTTCGTCATTAGACAAACCAACATACATTTACAAACACCTATGCCTAATACGGGACTCGAACCCGCAACCTCGCGGTCTAAAAGCTAGCACGCTAACCACTATACCGTTTAGGGGATTTATTGGGAGGAACTCCTGTTGGCAATCAGTATTTGGTAGGCTAGAGTTATTTCGAAATATTCTCATTAGTTTGAGCTACCCATTGTACTGAATAAAAAAAATTCTTGCTTTATATGGATGAAATAATTGAGGATTACCAGCTTTATATAGGAATAGGTATTTAAAAAAAATGTTGCTTTACATAGGAATAGATATAAAACAATTTCACAACAACTTTCGCTTAAGTTTAAATAATAACATTTGCTATTATTTTGAGGGACATTTAAGCAATCTTCGGTCATGCAGGCACAAATAATTACTAAAGTAATTAATAACTTCCGAATTAATAAAGAATTAAATAAAACTAGGAGTGTGGAACATCGCATAACTTTCACTTATACTAAACTCTAGTCACTGCATTTAAATTTGTCCTGGATTGGTGTAATTTACTATTTTATTTTTCATATTTTCATCATTTTAAAAAATTACTAGTTTGGCGATATTTTTGACGTTAATTATTATATTGGGGGGAAAAAAAACACTGCCAAAAAGGTGATTTTCTACTTCCCACAATGTAAAAAAAAATCAGGGTTCTAGGTACTATAATAGAGCTGAGCTGAGAGGGGTCGAAACACGGCCCAAACTCTGTCAACGTAATATACACTTTTCAAGTTCTGCCTCTTTGACATGGGACTTGACGGCGGAACATTGCCGCGTTCCTAGATAATACATTATTAAATTCTAAAGTTGTAGTTGTAAAGATCAAAATTCCATCCTGATGACGCTCGTCTATCAAGTGGTCTTGTGATCTGTTCTCCGTTTTCAAACTTAACTGAGTAAACACGGCAAAGATTGTCTCACTTCAATTGCCGGGCTGTCTGATTGTAGTTTTCTGGATTTTCTTCCATTCGAACGATGGACGCAAATGAAAAACAGTTATAGCAGGGAAGAGGGTGAGTTTAAAAGTGGAAGGAGTAGCTGAGAGTTGGATGTTTTAGATATTTTCTGTCACGTGAGCTGCTCAAGGAATATTGCGCAAGGACATCGTTAAATCAAAACTAATGATAGAAGTCTGAATATCTGAGGGTAAAACCTTTCAGGAAGTTTTCGAAGGGAAAAATTACCCATATTTGCGTCTCCAGGAATATCCGGACCACCAACAGGAGACTCTATCTAAATTGCCGCAGTGCCACACATGGAAAACAGAAACTCAGAGCGTCAGGCGAGATTCTGAGGACTCTAGTATGATAGGCGGAGGAGCAGTCGGCTTTGGATGGGGAAAAGAGACGTGGTCACTAGATAGGAAGGAAAAGTGGTTATTTAGTAGTTTACTGTGTTAATCGAGGTGGTGTTTGGAAGGGAAAATAAAAATCCTATGGTATAAAAATCGAAACATTTTTATGTGTAATACATAGGAATTGGATGGCATTTTACATAAAATATCGATTACCGGACAATGCCAGCTTATATCAGTTAGTTACTTATATTTTCTCTTCGCACAGGCAACAAAAGTCCATAATGAAATCTAGAACTTGCACACCTTGGAAGGGCTAATTAACCCACTTGCAGTCATCCAATTGAGCTGACACTTGGCATCTAGATTCATTGTCGGACAATGAATTATATCAATTTCTGGTGGTTGTCACTAAAATGCGTTTTACACATGTTTCTACTGTCACTTGGAAAGACTAATTAACCCACTTGCCAATAGAGCTAGAACTCGGCAGAAACAAGTTGGTCAGTGGTTTTATTCGTAGTGGTCTAACACTGTGAAAACTCGATCTAGGCTCAAAATCGGTTAGATAAGTTGCAATTGATTTAAAAATTTGCAGTGCATATAAAGAATTAAAAAATTTGTTTTTAGGGGTAAATTTTTTTAGAGAAGTATAGTTGCTCACGACTTCAAGTGGCAAAATCTAATGTCCCGTGTCATATGTTTCGATTTGAATAGAATATCATTTCTAATACAATGGTGTTTTGTCAACCGCCTGCAATTTTGAGCTACTTTTAATTGCATTTCGGCACTTCTTACTCGCATCCTTTTTATCTTGCCAAGGAACGCACTCATCCTAAAAATCGATGACATCAACTCACTCAAGGCATCTTTTCCAGTGCAATTGTGTGCCCCCATTGCTCATATCGCGTCACGATTAAAACTGCACTTGGCGGGGTGCAATTTCCAACCACTTTAGGGTCATCCAAAGTGGAAGAGCCCGTTGTATATATGAGTAATGGTGGGCCCTCGACCACTTGTTGTGCATTCCGGGTGTGACTGGGGGGGGGGGGGGTAAGAAAGCGCGACACTTGGACTAAATTCTCAGTCGCCACTCCAGATGACATAACATGGCTAGATGTTAATATGAATGAAATATTCTGCCTCACCACGTGCTTCGGATATCTGATGCTCTTTTTAGATTCGGTTGTAGGTTCCAATGTTTCTTTTTTTTCCTCCGCCTCTGTACTGAACTGCTGAAACTGGATATTCAGAAATAAAATATGCTAATTTTCAAGTAAATTTAGTGATTTTAATAGCTTTGAGAATTTAAATTTTATATACACCATCTTCTAATTTTTATGGTAGTAGTATTGGGCACAAAATTTAAAATCTCCAAATTTAGAAGGAACGTTCTAAAATTTTTTTAGGCAGATGTATTATGAATACTATAGTTGGATAAAAAAAATTATGTTACAGTAGCTTTTTATTTTTTTATTAATTTTGACTATTCGCATTTCTTATCTTAAATGACTCACAAAGATTCTTAAAATAAATTGTTTTTTTTAATTTATTTCAATCATCATTATAGTTTTCTTTAAAAAAGGTTTAACTCAAGATCTTCAAATAATAAATATTTCGTCATTTTTTTTTTTTTTTTTTTTTATTTTTTTTTAATTCTAGAAGTTTTTTAAATCTATATATCAATTATATAAAAAGAAAAACTTATATATATATATATATATATATATATATATATATATATATATATATATATATATATATATCATTACATTAAACATCTGTAAAAATTTTTACACATATATAATAAATGTACACTTCTAGAGTTATATCAATTCAAAGTTCAAAAAGATAGTCAAAATATCATTACCAAGAAAACTGGACTTCCGAGTTTTAAAATAGCATGGTTGAAAAGCAACTTTAATGGTTATAATTATTCAGTATTAAAAGTTGTAATTAAGCCAGATTTTTACCTTTGATTGATTTCAACTAAGATTTATCAATATTACTTTTTAAAACATTAAAACAATTTTGGAAGGAATTTTAACTCTCCGCCTAGAAACTATGCAGCACTATACTGACCTGGCTTTCCACCTCAAAATGTATAATTTTACAGTCTAAAAGTTAGAACTAAAAAAGGCACGTCGTTTCATAGCGAGAATTTTCTTTATACTCATTTTATATCGCCATGTTTCTTTTGGTTAAATTGAGCTACAAAGAGTTGAACAGCAAATCTCTATCCAAATCTTTCTAACCTAGCCAAATAAAGTACAAACATTTTACCCTGTTAACTCACTTAATCCTTTTTCAATAAGAGAACGCTTTTCTATACTTGCCAATCAATCTGTTCCCTTCCGAACTGGAGCTAAAATCGGCTACATTTTTAGGCATTAATTCACATCATTGATTATGTGAACTTGTTTTTACGCAGAAAGGATCGGAAAACACGATCTGAAAAGAACATATTTACTTGTCATATTTCACTTTAAATATCTGATTTACAATTGTTGCAGTTAATGACTCTTATTAGTTTTACAAAAATGAAATTAGTCGGTTTAAAGACGATTTAATCTAAACGGAAGCAATTTATTAGAATGACTTTAGAGATAGTAACTGCTTCAGAATTTAGTCTTAAATTCTCATTAACCATTTATGAAATTCTATACAACGAACCTTTTAGTTTTCTATCATCTAAAATATTCACTTCTCCGAAATTAAAGACATATCTACTTGACCGCATTATTACCATATATATTAGATAAATTAGCTTTGTACAAGCACTTTATATTTTGTTTTTCGCATACTAAAATTATTTAGTGAAATTACAAATATAACAAAGAAAAACTTGGAATTTTGAAAGTTCCTACTCTGTTTCTTAAATTTTCTTTTTGCAGATGCTTTCACTTAAGATTTTCTTTTAAGTCGTGTAACCACAGTTCATTCGTCTGACAAAATACTTTTGATTATAACAAGCTCGCTATTATTGTCAATGACCAGCAATTATTTTTTTTTTACTTCGCTTTTTAAAGGAACCTTTGGGAGAAAAACTTTGCTTTGGGCTATGATTATCTTTTGTGCTGCAAGATTTACTTTAGTATAAGGCATATTATATATCTAACTCATTCCATTAAAATTAAAGAAAAAACTTTCTCAAATGACAAATGCAAGTGAAATCTTTTTCATTTTAGATTTCAAAGTAAATCTAGTAGTCATTTGTAATAAATCATAAAACTGCATTCCTTTTAGCTGGTATTTTTCTCTAATGATGCGTTAAATTAGAATTTAAATACAAAAAAAAAAATTTGTATGCATTGTTGTTGAATTCTTTCGGGGAACAGAGATAGAATAATAACAACAACCACAGTGCGATTGTGAGATACTAGCCTAATCAATATTAAGAAATTCGGTTGATTAAGTTTCAGGAAATTGTAGATATGGTCTTTAAAACTAATGCTTAAAATACAATGTTTTATTCAATCTATAAAGTTAAATTTATTTATTTCGTATAATTTTTTAATATCAGTAAAAAAAGTTATTGTTTACCAAAACTGTGTTATTACTAAAATTGTTTGCAAAATTCAACTATCTCTTAACTCAGATCCACGTAAATTAAAAAAATATATATATATATATTTATTTACAGGTTACGATATGTATTACGCTTACTAAACACTTTGAGATGCAGTTACAAAATATATATATATATATATATATATATATATATATATATATATATATATATATATATATATATATATATATATATATATATTGTAACTGCATCTCAAAGTGTTTAGTAAGCGTAATACATATCGTAACCTAAACACTAATAATGTGAAGCCCAAAAAGTCCTCCCTTAAAGCATTAATCTCTTGACACTCTAACTTGCTTACAACAGTCGGATCTAGCTCCAACTATGTTCTAGCTCAGTATAGCCCTCATATAGCTCTTACGCCAAAAAAATCCAATATAGCTAAGCCAATGTGGTAGATCGCATATGTGGTGCTTTCCTGCTTAACTCATTCCTCCTATCTTTGATGCACAGCTCAAGTGATGCAGAGGCCCGTTATTAGACTTGTTTTCCCAGATGTTGCCGCTTGACACTTAGCCCTTTCTATCACTCCTTTTTTCCGTTTCATTTTATCCATCCATTTCTTCTTTTTTTTCCCATGTCTCCTTATGAGTGATGAGAAATGAAAGTGAAAGCGTGATGAATTGTATTGAAAGAGAAACAAAACAAAAAAAAAAAAGGAATCCCCCCCACTACGACTTGGCCATAGAACCAGCGCATTGTATTGTGGCGACCGCTGCATCCAACATCATCAGAATTTATTGACTCCGCTGGCGTCTCTTTTTATTAATATTATTTATAGTCAGTCTGAGAAATAAGCGTGACGGTATTGTGATGTGATAGTTAATTTGGTGAAGTAGGCGTATAGTTAAATGATTGCCACGCTTTTAGTAATAGTTTTCTTTTTCTCCTCGCTGTTCTATTCTTCTCAATTACTCTTGCTCTTCTTTTGATGACGCTTATTTCTTTGAGACTGTTCCATTTGTACTTGTGACTTTTGTTATGTAAGACTGTTGACAAAATAACGTTTTGAAATGAGAGGAAAACGTTAGATTATTTGGCTACTTGACATGGCTTTGTCTGTCATAGTTTTTTTTTAAGATATTTCTATGGATTAGTGTATTATAAGAACTGTTTAGATGGAGAAAATTTGAGTCTTTTACGATGAAATTATAATTTTTTAGTGAAATGTAGTAATGACACTTTCTTTCTGTAGAATTGAAAATTTCTTGAGAAAATATTAATTTGTTTTGTGTAAAAGTTATTTGAATGGATATTTTTTTTAATTAATTGTCATGTTATACGAATTAATGTATTGTTAGATGAATTAAAATTGCATTAAAAAAAGTGTCAAAAACGGATGACGTCACTCAATTGTCATTTATTACTCCTTTCAATTTCTGAACCTGGCAAGAGAAAAATACAGAACCTGTTTTTTAATAAGTAATGAAGATACTAAATATTGCAATTATTCCCAGCATGTGAAAGTTTTTTACACGATTTCTTGATAAGTTTACCTGCAGCATACACACAAACCTTCTTCCAATTTAACGATGCGAGAGAGCTCAGATCATTATTGGGAACCTTTTCTCACATTAAGTCATTTAGTGGTCATAAACACCGCCCTTGGCAATAGGTTGTGGATTCAAACAGAAAATAAATAAGTAACCGGACTCGTAATGGATTGCTTGATGGCGGTCTAGCGCTTGTTTCTTGTTATCGTGCGTGTATTTCAGGAATGTAATGAAATAATAATAATAATAATAATAATAATAAAATATGCTATATGCTAATCATGTAGAAGTACTGAACAATCCCTGACGTAGAAGTATACTGAACAATCAATGTAACTAATTAAAAAAAAACATTAGCCTACTGTATAAAAATTGTTTTCCTTTATTTCTATAGAAAAGGAAGTCCTAGTAAGGATATTCCCTATACTCGCTATGTTACAATCTTCTAGCCCAGTGCATTTAGAAACTAATTTCTGCAAAACCTTGAAATTTGGTGAGTAGGTACGAAAACGATCACTTAATAAAATGACATAAATTTAAGACTCAAAAATAGCGTCTAATATATTTTATTTTATATTCGAAATCCTTACGTCAATGCATATACAGTGGCTCCACCTGATTTTGTCTTTGGCTGTTTTAATTTTCATTTATAATAGACATTAAATGAAAACAATTTATGTCATTTTTTAAGGGATCTTTTTTTTCTACCTACTCATCAAATTTCAAGGTTTTATAGAAAGTAGTTTCTAAATGCACTGGGCTCCAAGCTTGTAACAAAGCGAGTATAGGAAATGATCCTTACTAGGACTTCCTCTGAAACTCTAGTTTGAAATTCTTAGAAAATATTATAAATTTTAGCTGGGAAGTTCTAAATATTCTATGGAATGTAGGTTAGAATAGTTACACTTATTTAATTTGCTTTGGAAGGTATTTCAGCCAGGTAATAAAATAAAATGATCACAAATCAGAATCATGGCTATTTCGTATATAATTGGCTTTTTAACATATTGGTTAAATAAATAATTATTAATTTTCGTTACAAAGAACACATGTTGACACATATTTAACAGATGTATTTATAATTTTAAATTAAATATATAATTTTTGTTACATTCCTAATTTTAAAATGAATATATGCTTTTAAGTGTGTAACATTAACTTTTTATTGTCCCGCAAATTTAAAATTATATTCACATTTAAGTTCTATATCAAACCTATAAGTAACAAAAACAGCTATAGTTATCTTTATTGTTAGTACTAGCTGCGTGGCCCCGCGCTGCTGGGGACCCGTTGAAAGACATCTATCAGTTACGTTTTACATAGACTCGGAATTTCTCCGGAATAATTGTTGTTGGTGATCAGTTTCCAATCTAACAGATGCATTGTTTCGTTCATTGTAATAGCGCGCTCGGTCATTCTCCAGTCTATGATGTCTTTGAAGCGCTGATTCCCTAGCTCTCTTATAGTGGCAGATGTTCTATACTTTGCATTTAGATATATTGGCGGCATATTAACAAATGTCGAAATGATTTGAAAGTTTTCAGTGAATTTCAATAATCTTCGTTGAATCTACGTTTGAGGCTGCAAGTGATGAAGTCAAATTGAGTGTAAATAATCCGTTGCTATGCTAAATTCAATGTATATTTCAACTCACTCTCATCAAATGAAGTTAGATCCATAATATAAACTGATTCACCCAGAAAAATTTGACCATTTAAAATTTTATAAACATCGAAATAATATTGCAGCTCCGGCCTCTATTTTAAAAATAATCATGAAAATATGTTGTACAAAATTCTTAACTTTTGTTTCAAAATAAAACAAAATCTAAACTAAGAGCAGGCATTAGCAGGCATTAAAACGATAGTGTTATTTACCAAATTGTTCACCAACTGAAAAATTATCGCCAAGTGGCATGGATGTAACGTAATAGTACCAATATTGGTCAACACAACACACCTAATAATAAACGTAGGTGTTTCACATTTGACGGCTTTCTTACATTTGATTTTGTAATGGACACATCATGGAAAAAAGATGTAATAAATTTATTAAGTTGACCAAAATGCGGCTGAAAACATCCCATAACGGCATTAACGTAACGTACAGTTGTAAATTGATTATGCTGGAAAACGAAATTTTATGTGTTAGATTTATAATAACTGTGCATAAGATAACAGTGCATAAAATATTTGCTAATAAAATACAAAGGAATTTACCGAATTTATTTTGTTTAAATATCATTAATTCTCATTAAATAAAATCAAACTGTCATTACCCGCTGAGCTCAATACATCTTTGACGACAACACAAAATGTAAGCAAAAACAGAAGGAATTTAAAACGTAGAAAACCAAACGATACATAAAAAAATAATGCTTTAAAACTGCACATGGCCAGAAGTTGTTTACAGTATCGACTGACAGCAAATATATGGAAATATTACAATAATATTCGAACTGCTTTTCGGACAGACGATTATAATACATAAAAATAATCAAAAAAATAAAGGGGACACATTAAGATAACTTTTGGTTTTATTCTGATGCAATAAAAAAATATCGTTGCCATTCCATGAATTTTTTTCATGTCATTAAATTTTAATGAAAGCAACTTTTAATCAATTTTAAAAGTTTTTCTCTACAATCTTCATATATTAAAGCTTCTATGTACAAAATTTCGTACCTCGGTCTTATACTCAGTTTTATATATAGATAATAAAGGTTATTGTAATTTTTTTCGTAAAATTCTTTACCTTGCGGAAACATTTTATTTCATGACAACAATCTAACATAATACTACCCAAAAATCTCTCAAATACTTAACCTTCATAAACTCGCACTAAAAGATTTTTTTAAAATCTACATTCTCAAAATATGCCAAATATAATACAAACGTCAAGTTATTTAGCCTATACCTAGTTCTTTAAAACGCACATTTAACTACCCTTACACTTTCCAACTTGTTGTTTCATTTGTTCCTTGTTGCATAAAAAAGTAATCGCTGAGCAGCTAAATTTTATCAGCGGTACTCATAACATAAATTTCCCATCAAAAAGTCCTAAAGAAATCGATTTCCTTTTGATAATTCCAAGATACTGACGTTAGAAAGGACGAATAGAACAAATTATTATCTCATCTTCAGTCTGTTTTTATCAACAAAGGGGTTTCCTTTCGTTTCATTTTATTATTTATGGCTCACAAATCTAACCTGCAGATCGGAAATAATGATTGTTTCTTTGTTTTCAGGTTATACCTGGTTGTGAATCCTCCTCTATCAACTATGATTTGGTGAGTAAAGTCTATTAATACATTATTCTTTGTTTACTTGTGCGTATCGTAAACCAGACAGGGCAGTATTTAGGGAAAATCAAAGTCCAATGATAGTTAGTGCGCATGTCCAGAATCCATACAGGGAAAGAAATCCCGTTCTTACTTGATCTAGTGTTTCGATGCAAATAATGGACGGTGAACAATTAAATTAATTTGAATCAGTTAAAAATTTGAATTTTTGTTTATTGACCACGTTTATTAAAATTTTTGTATATGTGAAGATGTTTCATGAAGTGGAGGGATTCTTGGAGTATCATAATTTTGAATCACGGTTAAATTATGAACTCACCATCCAAGACGGAGCATTACCATCTTCTCACGTTCCACAGAATGAAAAGTTTTCAGAGCCAGGAGGATTTGATGGGAATTAGTCTCAACGTTATACATGACAGTTTTTGTTCAAATGTAGAGAGAGCTCTTATTCTCAAAATCCACTGGTCAAGAGGAAATGTTTAAACAATCAGTATTGCTCGGTCTTTAAATTTAAAAGATTACAAATTATTAAGAATATGGGAATAATTTTCTGTTAATATCAAGGGATTAATCTTTCGTCAGTATGTTCTGAATTTTTCATGATAAATTATTTTAAATACTTCATTAAAATTAACTCCACTTAGCAAAAATCCTATTAAATATTCGCTGTAAATCGCGACATTTAAGTCTGACTCTGGACTTTAATAAAAACTATCAGACACTTTTAATTTATCAAAACTTTCAAATTCAGTCAAAATCTCTAGTTCAGCTTATTATTCTTTTAAATCTATTTTTATATACAATTGTTACACGTATAGTCCAGAATTGTAAACTCTGAAAAATAGTCTTTTTAAAGCATCCATGTCTTGCTATTTTTTTAAAAAAAAAAAAAATTTACAAACTGCCTCTACGGCGTGGCACGTCTCAAATAGGATGACATAAGAACGGCGTGTCTGTTACGTCCACTTTGAGTGACATAAAAGGAACTTCCCATTGTTTAGGGCGTACCACGAGCTCACCTTTCGTGACACATTCACAAAAAACATCGACTATTACTTCGCACAAATGTGCTCACATTGGTTTTTTTTATGCCTTGCTTTATCTGCTTTTTTTATGCTCAAAGGAAAATGCCGAAGTCCTGGGATACGAAATTTGCATTTTATCATGACAATCGTCTCTATTAAAGGTATCGAAGAAACTCTTGAAAATTTTTATGGTTCCCAATTTTTTACAAAATATGCATGAAGCAAAAACTACTGTTTCTACTACTACCTTCCACCATTGTGATATAGCAAAATATTCGCATTTCATGCTCTATTCAAATATGGGGAAATTAGACATTGGGTACCTTTTTTATATTTTGCATATAGATTTCACGCATTATATAATGATTATATGTTTTACAAATAGGGAAAAAATAGACCATTCGCCAGTATTCAGTTCTACTCAAATTACAAAAATATGTCCTAAAGACATGATATTGATGTTTTCTTTATATTACGGTGAGCGATTTCAAAGGGTAACTTGTTTTTACCTAGGACCAAATACACTTTTCCTATATCATTTACATCAAACTTTCCACTCTTTTATTTTATCTTATAACCATGTGGTGAATATACCTCTAAAGATTGTCAAAACCTCTAAAGATTGGTAATACCTCTAAAGATTGTTTATAGCTTTTAAAAAAAGTCTAAGCAGCATAGCACTGCAAACTATGTACGACCAAGGTACATATGGCCGTAAGTACAAAAGGAATTTCTTCCATATTAATGGGTATCTATTCGATGAATTTAAGCAGTAAAAATATTCATTACTCATCGTCATCGTACAATTTAGCCCTGGAAAAAAGTTCATAATCACATTGTCGAACAAAAGCAGCATACGATAACCTTACGATAGAATTAAAAAAAAAATTAAAAAAGCATAACATCACTGTAACTTGATTCAAAAATTGAGTATGATTTTTTTGTTCATGAACTCTTCGTCCTCTAAAATTAATTGAATGGTGTTGACTTAAAAGAGAAAAAAGAACATGTTCATTTCAATGTCGTTATCAGTCAAATTGACATTTACACTTTCCAGCATCAACTACAAGTTATCAACATGAGACACGGCGGCAAAAAGCTAACATTCCAATTAGTAAGATTTAGAACTTAGTATATCTCACGGAAAACTTGAAAGCGTTCGTAATCTCCAATCCACAAGCCTCAGACACGTTCTCCTGAAGTAATTATAATCTTCGCAAGTTGGGGCGATCCTGTATCAGAAAAGCCGAGAATTACGATGTTGTCTAAAAATGAATCGCTGGTGCCTAGAGGGGAAAAAATGCGGCAATCTGCAAGTCATCACCAGCGCGTGGGCTCGACATTTTGAATTTTGCAACTGGGAATACAAGTGCTTGGCTAAGTAATACGCGTTAGAAGTGTGTGGGCCCTATCAGCATTTGCTTTTTCACACCAAACGTGTGTGTGCTTTGGGGATTTGTCACACCCTAAAAATAAATTTGCACCAAATGAAGTGTTTGGTTTTGAATGAAGCGTCTGTTAGCGTAGTGGGTGGTAATATATTACATTGCATTTATCACAGCAAAATACTTTTCTGAAAAATTAACGTACTTGGTGTTTATAATTAAAGTTTAACATTCAAAAAGCTGTAAAAATAAAACCACTTGTCCGAATGACCTGAATATACTGGCTTAAGAGGGAAACGGTATGGCATAAGATAAAAAATATTTTGAACAAACTATTTTTCTAGTGTTGATTTCTTTACAACTTTTTGAAGGCTGGACTTTAATTATAATCATCCCTGGGTGATTATAATTAAAATTCAACTTAAAAAAAAAAACACGATTTCAAAAGCATGGCCTTTTCTTAAATCAATCAATCTTTCAAAAAGCAATAATATCATATAAGAAGAAAAAATCGAAATAATTATATTTTCTTACGCTATACCTTTTCCCCCATCTTCGAGTATATACAAGTCAAATTTCAGGAAATTCTGACATTTTTTTTTTTTTTTTTTTTTTTTTTTTAAAGTGTTAATTTTTTTTTACTAATTATAGAATATTAAGGTGTTTTTTTCTAGGAAACGTATGCATGTCATTAATATGGACTTGCTAAAGTTTAAAATAAGATGTACAGGATTTTGATTACACTAGCATTACCCAAACGGAGAATTTACTACCTAAATTTTCTTAATTTATTTTCAAATACGAATTTCATTGTTATTGATGGCTGTGCCTCAAAACACTTATTAAAAATCTTTGCACAACAGATTTTTTATCGAATTCGCAAGCTGTAAAATTATTTGTCGTAAATTCTCTGTACCAAATCCATTCTCTTCCAAAAGTAAAGCTCACCCATTCAAAAACTAAAAATGTATTTCTCTAAACATTTCTCATTTTTTAAACGAACCATTTGAACAAAATGACCTTCATATTTGGCAACCATTGAATTTCGTACAGTATTTTAAGTAGATAGCAAGCAATTTGCGAAGTGGGGGGAGGGCAGAATATTTTTTCTAAGACTCGTCTTCTAAATAAAAACACCCAAAAGCAGAGCATTCTTCCCTTTGTTAGAAATCGCAGACGATTCTAAAGCCGTTCATTTTATGGAACGGAAGATGAAAAAGAAGGTGGGTTACTACTCAACTCGGCTTGCGATGCCATGTATTTGAAAGACAACCTTCTATGAACATTTGACCTGTGTTCTGTTTAGGGGTGTGTCGCAAATTGGGGTTAAATTATCCCTTACGTTAAAATCCTGGCATTAAGTATGCTGGCGATTTCTCTTGCATTGACCAATTGTTCAAATTCTTGGCCATAAAAACATTTGGAAAGAATTTTGAAGAAACAATTAACTGTATTTTCGGATGTATAAAAGAAGTTTTAATGAAGTCTTTTTCATTACGAGTGTCTATTTGGGGTAGTACACACCTTTCAAAGACAAAACATGAAATTAAAGTATTTTGACTACTTTTATAGAAGTACTTTTCGTTTTGAATGCTTCTTGAATCGGACTCACAATAGAAAAAATATAATCGATGTTATTTAATTTGATTATTTAACTTTTTAACTGCCAAATTACGTTTTTGAGTTTTCTCACGACTTGTTGCGTAAAAAGTCATTCTGATTTCGGAAAAAGAAAAAACAATTACTGTAAATAGACCTTGCCTATTTGTTAAAAATATGAACTATCACTATTACCACCAGTAAACACTGCTATTTACAAGGACAACCGTATTTTCCGGCTTAAAAATATTGATGTTTTACAAGGTGATGATAATTCCTTGGAAATTACAGAATTTCTTTCAAAAGTACAAATACTATATGATAAACGATTAACAGAATTGTAGAAGATTTGATTTAAGAGAATTTTAGAATATTATATTAAACGATTCAAACTTCTACTACTTTAGAATTTGTCGGATCGGAAGTAAAGATCGAATCTGGGGTTTCAATAAAGAGCAATGATCTTTTAATATGCAATTGATGCAGGCGTTATGGTCACTATAGTCGTGGTGGTATATTTCATATCTTGTCATTCAATTTCGACCCTCTTCCTAGTCTTATCGACTTGAAACTTGTCATCGTGTTTGAGTATGAATGCCAATACAATATTCCTTCAGAAAAATTAAAAATCACCTATTATTAATATTGATAATAAGTAACTACATTTAACCATGTTTATATTGATCTATACATTTTTTTTTAAATGTGTGAAAATATGAAAACGATAAGTAACACCATATCTAATTTTAATGCGGCGGCCAATATTATAAGAGTAATTGAAAGTTGTGCGATGTTTCACACTTCTAGTTTTTTACACTGATTGGTACTTTAATGCAGGTGAAACTCGGATTATGCAATCACAAGTTAACAAACTTTTCCAAGATATTTTAGATAAGTAACCATCTAATACAAAGTGTTTAGAAGAAATGACATTTACTTAGCTTTGAATCTTGCATATGGGAAACATGTGCAACAGCTCGTAAACAGAAGAAACATTCTTTAATAGCAGCTGGGCAAATACAAAGCGCTAATAAAGAGCTAATATGCCTACATGAAAATATTAAATTTCAAGTAGGTTAATTTTATTACTTCCGAGCAGTAAAAATTTTGCTTAGGAGAAAAGTAGGTTTATAGTCACCATGTACATGTATAGTTAGGCGTCATGACGTACGCATAATATTATAGATTCCCATTCTATATATGTTTCGAAAACTTAGTAAATATCACGTTTTGACCGATTTTTCACTAAGATGACCGTGTTTGTGGTTGTTTATCATTCAAAATCGTTTTGCGTATAAATATATAGTAAATTATCTACTGATTGGTGTGAAGGTGTGTTAGATCAGTTTTTTTTTTTTTTTTTTTTTTTTTTTTAATACGGAATTCGATCCAATTCGAAGTATTCTTTTTAAAGCTTAGTAAACTTTTTGAAATCTAGATTGGGATTAAAGCATAGCAACTCCCGATTGAAAATGAACAGTTTTAAATTAATGAAATGGTTTAAATGAAATATATCCTTATGTCCAAGAACTTGTCATTAAAGTGTCCTCTCCGTCTCCCTATTAAAGGTGTTCCAAATCAAAGTGTATTGTTAATTGTGTCAGCGTTATTCACTATCTGTCAATAATCGTTGGTCTTAAATATGAGGATTTCTTTTAAAGTAAAATAGTTTTCAGTTATAAGTTAGTTATTTCAAATATTAATAATTAAATATATTTCCTAGTCAGGTTTCAGCTATTCATTCGATAAAACCGATTATTATGGATGGCTACAGTGCGACTCGTAATTATATGGACCCTCGTAGTTTCCTCGAAATAACAACAAAAGAACTTTGAATGAGCAATATACAAACGATATGGTAACTTATTGTTATTAAATACTTTCAGTATAGTTTTCATCAAAATAAATGAAAAATCTAATTTTCTAAACAGTTATATATTTTGTCCACTTTTATTTGTTCGATTTACCTTTTTATTGATTCAAAATTGTAAGGACACCTGATATATTTTGCCGTAGCTACATCACAAGCTCATAATTGCAGATCGATATTCAATTTTTTTAAACGCGGGTCTAATCTTGTTATCTTTGTTCATTACTATTTTTGACTTGACGTGATTTAAAATGCCTCATGGAAAAGAACTTTCTGAAATTGAAGTGGTGCATGGAAGTGGTAAGTCTATATGTTATATTAGTAACGTTATTCTAAGATCAAAAGGTGCTGTTGAAATTTTATCAAAAGAGGAATAAATTGTTCAGTACAGAAACGAGCAGGGGCGAAACCCAAATTGTTTCAAAGAGATCGGAGAGGAATTTTCGGCATGAATGTGCAAATAAAAATATACCTGTTCGCCGAATTGCTTATGAGTAAGAAGGTTTCAAGGTCAACTGTTGCATGTTTCGAATAAATGCAATACTCTGAAATGCATAAATAGGAATGAAAAATCGTACTTGACGAAAAGACGTCAGCCTTTTTGAAGAGAAACAGTACTGTTGCGTAGATAGGTTCGAAAGACTTGAAGCCAAAGCAGATCAAAACTTGCAGAAATTTATTCCGATATAACTCTTCGCAGATTCTTTTACAACTTCAGAACTTCCCGTTCTAATAGATTCAATACAACTCTTTAAACAACAATGGAGCTCAAACAGCAGTTATAAACTAGATACACAACTGCTAAGATCGACGCAAAATACCATGCAATACAGTTCACTTTCGGAACTCTCTGAATGCCCGCTGTGAGACAACTAACTCGGTAACTCCTGGTCGACCTTGTATAGGAAAGTTAAACCTTCGTGAATCTTCTAGAGGTAGACATTTGGAGAATTTTCCAGATCGCAGTCGAAAAGCCCTATACAGGTACATGGGGATCAGAAATGTCGCCAAATTTGGCGACCAAAATTAGTCGCTAAAACCGTCGCCAACTTTGCTCTATCTCGCCAATTTGACGAGATTGCCATTAACCATAATGTTAAATGGCCTGCTCCTTGTAAAACTCGTTTTCCAGCGTGATCCCTTTAGAACTCGTTTTCAAGCATTAAGAGACGCATTGCAGGAAAGCTAAATTAAGACGAACTATTGCACTGCCTTATGCGAAATGTACATATTTTTTTCTTTTTACATAATTAATTCTACGAAATATTTACAAATATACAGAAATTCGTAACAGTACTAAAATGGATGAAAGATAATGTGAACTAAAAAAGTGTCATATTTTTTGATGGGGAACGTTTCAGTTTGAATGGTCCTTACAGTTTTAAATGTTACTGACATGATGTAAGGTCCGAAAAAAGTATCAGATGAAGCAGACGTTTAAAAGGTGGGTCTTTGATGTTTTGAAGTGCTATTTCTTCTTGTGGAAAGACTGATTTAGTGCTTGTTCCAACGACTATGGACACACAGATATATCTTTAAATCCTGGACATACAACTTTTTACCGTTTTGTTCGCCTTTGGGTGATGAAAATTTTGTATTTCGGAAAGATGATGCATCATGCCACACTTCTATTGCATAAAAAAAATGGTTTGAAGAAAGAAACATCAAACTCTTGGCATGGCCTGCAAATTTCCAAAATTTAAACGTTATAGAAAACATTTGGGGATATCTGGCCAGGAACGTTTATGAAAACGAAAAGCTTTATTTTCAGAGCTAGAGGATAAAGTTAACGATGTATAGAGTGAACTTGATCCTAATTACTTGGAATGAACTGTCCAACTATATGCCAGAGAGAATGACTGTCTCGGAAAGAAAAAGCTGACCAACGAAATATCGACTTCGCAAATAAATTTCCATTATTCACGAAAAACACTGTCCTTATATTTTTGCACCTGCCAAAAATATTGTTTTTCATGTTAATTTATTTCATCTCAAAGAAAAGTTATATAAATAGGTTAAGTATTTCTGACCTGCTAATTTGAATAATATATAGGTTGTTTAGTTGCATTTAGTTTTATGATTTGAATAAAATATCTGCTGTCATTATAATTATGAGTCGCTCTGTGTAATCAAACTATGTTTAGAGCATTCTGAAGTAGAAATCAAGATCATAAAACTTTGTATGCTATTCAGACCATGAGAAAATACTCTCTAAAATATAAGAAAAAACATTCAAAATTAATATTAAACAGTTACAATTTTTTCTAATGACCCTTCAAAAACAACAATTATATGACAGATATTTAAAACTTTATTGGACTCCTTTTTTTTAGTCTAAAATTTCCTTCGCGACGCTATTAAGTTTAGCCTGTAATATTACTTTCCATAAAAACCCTTGAAATGCCATACTCAGATGATTATTATTTTCGTTAGATATCCTTTCCTATGATATAAATAGTATGTATACCAAATTTTTATGACGATAGGTTCATTAAAAGAGGCCCTATTTAGCTCTAAAAAGATGTAGTTTCATTACAGCCACTCTGTACTTTTTAAAGATTGTGTTATAATTTTTTTTAAACCATCACCGTAATTTTCTTTCGATAAATTACAGAAACTTAGTTTTTCGAATAATATTTTTAATTTACTGGGGTTTTTTACGATAATTCATTCACGACTTCTAACCCTCCAGAATACGAAGAAGAAAAAAATCATTATACTCGAAAAAATTGAAAACAACAATTAAGAATCCACGTCTAGTAGTTCGAATTCCTCGCTCACTTCTAAAAGATGTGACCTTGCTTCGTGTCAAGAACTTTTTTAAACACGTAGAATCTCTTGCCTATTCCTTCAAGGGGGCACACTAAAGTCAATGACTTTTTTTAAAAAAACTAGAGATGTTGTGTAGCGTGGGCAGTATTTGATGACAACACCCCCTTAGGCATTTTTTTTTCTTTTGTTACGACATTTTAATGTCACATCTTAGTTCTAACTTTTACTGAGATAAAATGTCGGTACGTTTTTCGCTTTCTGGTCATACTTTCTATTGATGCCACATTCGTTATGTTCCACATGGTCAGGAATTGTTTGAAAGTAGTATTGGTTTTAATTGAGTGTAATTTTTTTTTTCTTCTAATATTTCCTTAAAGAATCACGTTAAAAGGATAATCTTGTACTGCAATTTAACTAAAAACGGAATGAATTGTTTGAGTAATGACCATTGGAAAAAGTTTTCGAAAAAAGTAATTATTTGACGTTTTAAGTTTTTAATGAGAGGGAAAGTAGATGAAAATGACTATATTCTCTGTCAGGTTCAGTTAGGATATAGATATACATTCTAAAATTTTTATACATAAAACACTCATGTCTTATTCCACGGTGAACTCTCAAATCTGTTAACTGTTGCCATACAATGTTTCGCAATATTTCAAATTTACTAATTTTCTTAGAAAAATAAAATTGAATTTGTTTAGTTTGAAACTGAATGTATTTCATATTTTGCATTTTCAATTAAAATAGGGGAATAGAAAATTGCACAATTTTCAACTACACTATTAGTCACTGCTTTGAAATTTGAAATGGATTGTATACGTTTTTCTGACTGCGTTTGAATTTTATTTATTTTAATTGCCAAGTTCGCTCGAGTTTGGCAATTGCTTGGGTAAATATTGCCAAGTTGACGAGCTTGGCGACATTTGACAAAAGTTGTTGTCTAGTTTTAGTTTTGGCTTAGAAAATTGACACCGATAGACTGAAAAATAAAGGCTTACAAATAAATGACCTGCAAAAGCTACTAATATAAACTATTTTCATATTTAGGGAAGAAATTAAATTTGATTAGAGGTGCTTGTATCTTTTTATTTGTTTCAGTCATTTTACCTGTCATTGTCACGGATAAAAAAAAATTAACTCTAAGACAAAAAATTATTTTAAAAACATTCGCTTTAAAACTCGTTGTGCTTTTGTCACATCCTTACAGTTCTGATGGATTGCTGTGCATATGAAAATGCATGACTTGGTTGGTTGGTTGTTTTCAGATTATCTGGCGCCGTCAGCAACACGAGGGCTATAATGCGCCAAAACATTCGTCATTTGACAAGCCAACATACATTTACAAACACCCATGCCTTACACCGGACTCGAGCCCGCAACCTCGTGGTCTAAAAGCTAGCAAGCTAACCACTACACCGTTTGATCTACGAAAATGCATGACAAAACGATTTTTATCAACGTCTTAATTTGAGCTAATTACGAAAAACTTGCATTTTAAACAACAGATATCTTCAACGTATCCGCGATTTTGACGAAATTCTTGTTGCCATGTTCCATGGGCACAACTGATTTGTGTGCGAAGTTCGGACTTTGTAGCATGATCCGTTCCTGAATTATACTTACAAAAAAAGTATACAGACCTTTTTTAAAATTAATTTGTTCGTACACAAAATCTTTTAAAACGTGGAGATCGGTTTTTTTTTTTTTTTTTTTTTCCAATGCAATACTTTTATTTGCCTATTATACATACCCATTAATTAAAAGTAAAAAAATATGGACACATGCATAAAAAACGCAATTGAGAATAATAAAACTTAAATTCCATTAGAAAACAAAACACGCAATAACAAATTAAATGCAAATCTTCTCAGAGTACAAAGATCGGGTAATCTCCTAAATCTAGTGAATAATAATGACGCACAAAATCAACTTCCTGTAGTGACACCTCGCTCCCTTCTAATCAATCCAAAGAACTTTTACCGCCTAGATTACACCTCTGCCAATAAACCGATTCAACCATCAAAACATTCCGATTGTTTGATTGCGTCACTCTCTTCTCGTAGCTGTATTTCATTCCAGGACCACGTGGTTTTATTTACCTACCTTTACCCCACTCCTATAATTAACTTCCGCGTGCTTTGTCAAGTGTTGCTGTATTATTAGATGGGAAGAGAATAGGGGATTGTTTCTGAAGGAAACATACAAAATGTTGCAGGAATGAGAAGTGATGGAGATATTAATTGATTGAAAGGGTGATTTCCGGTTAATCTTCTAAGCAAGGTTGCAACCACGGTTAAAACCGTGGTTTAAATCAAATGTTGTTTTTTTCTCAAAAAAAAAAACAATTGGATTTTTTAAAGAATAATTTTGAATTATATTTTTATTTATTTATTTAAAATTACATTATAATAATTATAATGTAATTATAATTATAATATAATATAATTATAATATAATTATAATTATAATAATTATAATATATAATAATTATACATTATAATAAGAATAACATTAATTATTCTAGTTAATGTCAAATTTTATTTATAAATATGTTTACATGAAATTAGAAGATAATTAAAAAAAAAAAAAAAAAACGTTTAAACTAAAAAAAACTTGGTTTAAACCAAAAATCATGGGTTTTTTTTCCAACCCTGCTTCTAAGTTACTTTTATTGAATTTCTATGATTTATTGGCTATTCAGAATATAATACTGTGACTAAAGCACACTCAAAATGAGAATTTTAACCAAGGGGAACTCACAATATAAGATTTTTTATTACTCTCTAAAATATTTCAAGAGGATCTTATTTTTGTTCCGCTAATTTGTATTTTGTTTTTCTGTTCGTATTCGGTAAATATAATTTGTCTTTAATTACTAGAATAACATTTTGTGCAGAATTATTTTCGATTAGTTATTGTAAAGTTCTTCATAAATAATTAAGGACAATGTAAAATATATGACCCTTGTTATGAAGGATGGGCTAGTAAAACTGGGTCGGAAAAGATTTTTTTTTAAATTCTAACCCTTAAATTTACCCTTGTACTTACTTGTGTCTTTCAGAGCAGTTTTAATTTAGCTACCTAAAACCTGTGATTTCTTGTATAATGTGGTAAATAAATAGGTAAACTATTTGGATCACTTTGATAATCGAGGAGAGATAACAGAAGGATAAAAAAAAGGCAAAGTATTGATTTCACAACTCAAATTATCTCATACAGTGCTGTAGACGGGGGATGGGGTCGACGGGACAACTCTTGTTTCAATAATTCCCCTTTCTTTGTGTAACTTTTGTTATACGTATTTAATCAAATCATCGACCATTACCGTCCCCCCCCCCCCAAAAAAAAAAAAATCCTGGCTACGGGCTTGATCGCATAACATATATTTTCTCTTTTTCGCATAAATTTGACATGCGTGTTCTCGTTTACCAGTTATGCTCTCACATTTACACGGGTTAAATATACAAATCATTTCAAAATTAAAAGCTGTAGTGGTTCTAGCGTCCTTAGTATAATAATAACAGCAGAGAGCAAAAAGGAATTTAGTAGCTTCTGATAAATGCTCATTTGACATCAGAATATATAATGGAAAATTCCTCTTTAACGACTTATTGTTAAAACTTCAAATCTCAAGGTCAGGACAGTCAATATAAAAGGAAATATGGAGGCGACAAAAACTTGGTGTGAAAGTTGGCATTAAACAACTTCCTTGTTCTTGTTGAAATGCGCGTCATTTCGAAATAAGCCCTGAAAGTTAAAATCTTAAGTGTGTTTTGACAAATATATTTTTCTAAAAAACTGTATTTAAATTCCTTTTCTGGTATTCAAATTTTGACTACATTTTAAACGGAATGCGGAAAAGCTATGCAAATTTAAACCCACGCAACGCTGAATGGGCTGCTTGATTTGAAGTCTCGTTTCATTTTCTTATGATAGCAATTTCATATTTTTACGATCTTCGCCATTACCTTTCCATTAATAAACGATTTCAAGAAATAAACTTCTTATAGATAAGATAATAACTGTTTTTGATATAGTTCGTGAGCTTTATTTTAATTTCTATAGACTACTTCTGAATAAGTATTGAGATGGTAATAAAGATAATTTCCATCGTCTGTAATCTTTTTTTTTTTTTTTTTTAGACTTGGTCTAGGTTAATTTATATTCATGTCAAAATCATAAGTCAAAGACGGTATCGTTACTTCAACCTATTTACTACGTTTGTATCACAATACCCTCAGACAAGTTTAATTTTCTTTTACTTTATCTCAAAAATCAAATCGTTATTTTTACAATGAAGTATGAACTATAAAGGGTATTTAAACATTGGGAAAACTTTTTCAAATCTTTTTAATGAAAAAGTTTTTAAGAAATTCCTAAACTTTTTCAATTTCCTTCTTGAATATTTGTTTTCGTCCTGCTGCATAAGGACTTCTACGGATTTCAGAACTGACTTTGAACTTTTTGTACTGTATTGAAAAGTATCCAATCTCTACTTTAAAAAACTGACTAAACTTTAATACAAGAAAAAATCGAAAATTATTTTACAGATGTGTTTAACTACTGAAATCATTCTTTATTGTGTACAAATGCATTGTTCGATCACGTGAAAGTTTATGAAAAGGAGACAAAAAGCATTAGCTTATTGATGCATAAGATAATTCTCTCAACTTTTAACATATTGCATCACCCTTAAATGATTTAGCCATTTGCAAAACAAGTTAATGACGTACATTTCAAATGATTTTGCAGGAAAGACGAAGAACGATTTATTTCCTTATTTGGTTCTGATGATTAAAAACATTTAATGCTTCCTAACTAAAAGCTAATAATTTTTTTTTTATTAATGAAATAATTTTAATAATTAATAATAATTTTTGTTTAAGTTGTAGAGTGAAAAAATCAGAACAAAATTATGGTATTATTTAAATTTTGATTTTTTTTTGTATTCCAATTTCAGTAAAAGGAATATTTTAGAAAGCAATAATTTAATAATGCTTAACGAATCTCTAATTTATTTTTTAAAAAAAATAACTACACTGCAATTCAAAATTAGCGAGAAACTTGCAATTTAAAATTATTCTGGAGTTATATTTGAGCAAATTCAAAAACAGCGTAAATAAAGAAACGAAAAAACAATAATTTTAATGACTTGGAACGTGGAGCAGGATTTTCATTCTATTAAATAATCTCGCCAAAGAAAAACTTGTTCCGTAATAGGCAGAAAATTAATTTTTGGAGAAAGAAAAGGTGTTGAATATTTTCAAGAACTTTTTGCTAAAGCATTTGACTTAATTTCAGAAATGGACTGTAAATCAGCTGCTTGTAATCATGTTGAAACTTATATTCTATCTGTTAATTTGATGATTACGTAATTAATTTTTTTTATATATGAAGTTAGAAAAGGAAACGCATCGAAAGAACAAAGGCAGCGGCAAACTAAAGAAAAACACGTAAAGAAATGAAAAAAAAAAAAAAGAGACTACCTTCAAAGAAAAGCCGACAGTTTAATTATCGGCGTCTTGATCTCACAACAATCAGTTACTTTGTTTCGAAACGATTTTCTTTTGTTTATCTGGGAATTTCTTATTTTTAACCACATAAAAAAAGAAAAAGTTTCATTAAATTAACTTCAAAGTTTATTCTTAAATTGAGGTGTGACACTTAGTTACAGGTCATTGAACATTTAAAAAATAAATAAATGGACAGTTTTTATGCGGTTACACGAAATTTGTCGTGTTGTTTTAGAATTTGCTTAATTCCGTTCCGCAAAAGAAAGAAGATAAAAGGGGGGGGGGGGGACCTGGTTTTAAGATTTTGTTTATTTGCTGTTGGGAAATTGGAATGTTTTATACAAACTTTTTTTATTCTTGTTTTTAACTTAATTTCAAAGCAGTACTGGTAAACTCTTCCGTGTGAATATTGGGTTGTAATGAGAACAAATGGTTTGGTAACTAGTAATTTCGTGGATTGAAAACAACTTCAATCTTAAGAGCTATGCAATGCAACTCTTATTATTAAAACAGATTTGTTCTTGAGTTCCAGAAATCTAAGTCTCTGAACTAAATTTCTATTAGTGGTGAAAAATATATTCAAATTATATGAAGTTATGAGAAAAGATTTTTAATTCTATGGCCGATACTAAATTCTATTTGATTGAACAGGTGATTACGAAATCTTTTAAATAAAAGACGGTTTGAAAGTATGCGTATATCTGTGTTTAAGAAGTTATATTACACAAATGTTTTTTGTTTTTTTAAATCTGCAGTTTCATTCCTACATTAATGACCGGTGGTCACAGCTGTTTGAGCTTTAGCAACACCAGGCACGTCAACTAGTTATAATATATAATTTACCGTATTTTATAGTATATGAATGAACTCGGGCTCGATCTCCAGCGTTTCGGCTTTCTATAAATCTGCTTTTAAAACTTGAGTGAACTCGACGAGAATTGTGTAACAAGTAGTCTCTAGCTATTGTCTGACTGTCAGGTCCCCCACCTTTTGGCTGTGTGGTTAAGAGCTGTAGCATCGCATGTCTAAGGTGCAGGGTTCGAATCCTGGGTTATACCTCAGGACAGCATTACTTGAGCCTTGAGTATATTCTGTAGGATGAATCCTTCTCGGTAAAGATATAGTTCCGGAGAAATCAAAACTTTTATAGTAGACGGAGAGGCGACTGCAATTTTTGGATCTCATCGAACATCATTCTGAATTTTTTATAGAAATTGGATAAAAGTGAGTAGATTACGAATCCACTGGTCTGCCGTGGCAAAAATGGTCGAAACTGGCCAAAAATCGACTTTTAATAAGTTGAACTAAATTCAATTGTCAAATGCGCCATAACTTGCCAAATAATGAGCATTTTTTTTTTTTTTTTTTTGTAAGCCTCACTCTTTAATTTTCAATTAAGAAGGTTGCAGACTATTCGGATATGTGACTATGGCTTACTTGCATCTTTCACAAATGAGCTGAATTGGCTACAAACATTACGTCACTGATGATGTAACTGATGTCGCCAATTTGGCTTACTTTTAAAATATACAAGTTTTCCGAACCAGAGATCAGAAATCGTTTGCGCTTTCTCTCATTGAAAATCAAAATACCGTGGGTTGCTAAACGAAAAAGTTTGTTCTCTTTTTGGCAAGTTATGACATATTTGGCAATCGGGTTTTAGTTCAACTCATTCCAAGTCGATTTTTGATCAGTTTCGGCCATTTTTGCCAAGGCAGACCAGTGGATTCGTAATCTACTCACTTTTCTCCAATTTCTATACAAAATTCAGAATGATGTTCGATGGGGTCCAAAAATTGCAGTCGCCTCTCGGACTAAAGTAATATTGATAACCTGCGCACATAGTTTTGTTTTGAACTTAAATATATGTTGACAAAAAAAAATTATAATTTAAACTTAAAAGCGCTTACTAATTTACTTTTTTTAACCACTGATACTTTTAGAGTCTTAACGAATCGACCACACATCGTTCCAATCAGCCAATCAGGGCGTAGTAAAACAGGTTCACACATCGCTGTAGCGTATTCAGTGAGTTCAAGTAAGCCTGTCTCAAGGAGACCAAAAACAAGATATGAAATACTAGCTCAAACTTATCCTCGTTACTCGTCTCGCCCACTTGATGGCTGTGTAGTTAGCGCTCTGGCCTCGCATGCAAAAGATGCCGGGTTCGAATCCCGGGTTAGGCATGGGTGTTCGTTGTGGTTCGGAATCCACGTTAAGCTCTAGATCCTAGCCTGATTAGCCGTCTTTGTGCATAAAAATAGGTTGTTGAGCGTACAAACTAATCAATCAATTTGTATGGATGTTTGTTTTGGTTCGGAATCCTCGTTAAAAGCTAATATTAGGTCTTTGAGCGTACAAACCTACTGCCAGGTGGGAGTTTTCTTTGTTTCTCTCATTCAAGCCTCAAATGTTGGACGATTTCTTCAAAATTCCTCCTGAAAGGCGTTATGCACTTAAAAATGACTGTATTCCGGACGTTGTAAAGATATTTCGTATAGCTCTTGCACAAGAAAATATCCAATTCAATCAACACTGACATATTTTAACTTTGCCTTATTAAAAACTCTTCAACCATCCTTTATATATAGCAACATAACTATTACCTATATTTTTCCACAGTATTAAGCGTGTCCTTCTCCCACTCGTCACGTAATTTATCAAATTTTTAGTCCAAAAAACAACATTCACCTCTTGCCCCCATACAGACTATCTTTGTCTTTTATGAATTGCTGTATTTTTTTAAAAACTGGAAGGATGGAATTATCCTTAATGCCACGAGGGTCACCCTTGCAATCAATCAAAAGCATCATCCATTAGATTGTAAATGATGAGGCAAAAAACTAATCATCCCCCCACGTGGTTGATTAAAGGTACGTCTGCTTGTTGATAATGGGACGCCCGTGCGAGACTATCGTCAGGATTAAATTTTTCTGATTATGATTAAAAGAGATCTTGTTAACCTTCGTTATTACTTTTTTTTTTTTTTTTTTTTTTTTTAAGTTATACTTGTTTTTGGAATATTGAGAATATTTGAGTTTTATTCAGTGTAATATTTCTAGAAAATTTATTTATCCAGGAAAAAACTTTGATAAAATTGAAAATTTTCTTGAAACTGCGATTCATTACTTGTTGTCAATGTGAAATATAAGGTTTTAATCAAGGTACACCCTGTCTAGTTCAGGCAGCACGACTTACATAAAAATGTAACTAGGTAAAAATGAATTATTTTCTACTTCAGAAAATTTTATTTCTTCTCTTTTTCAAAATTAGAAGCATTTTCATCAAAACGTTGTCCTAAAACAAACTAATGTACACCACGAATTTTATATCATAAATTTTGGTTCCAAAGTTTGTAAAAATCTTAAGCAATGCAATCACAAACAATTTTAAAATAATTTGTATAGTATCTTTGTAACTATATATCTGTAAAATGTTACACAAGGTATATATGCTACATTTTGAAGCAGGCAAATTCCCCATACTTGCCATTTTGAAAGCTGTATCTCATTGTAATAAAAGTAGCCATAATTTATTACCATGTTTCTAAAATTTAACTTGTATTTAATAATTTGAAATTTAATATTATTTATACACAAAAACTTGATGCTTTTCCATCATTACAACCACAGCTTATGTAAAATTTTAATTTTTTAAAAAGCGTCAAAACTAAAATCACATTCCTCCCAACCCTATAACTAGAAACCTCATACACGAACGGTGTGCCAAAGACAGTAACATCTCATGAACTTCATCTTTCACTTTTCGACGTCTGTACATCGATTACCGTGGAAGCTAGATCTCTATCTACCCACCACAAACTATCTATCCTGGAAATCTAATTGCCTCCCCTTCAGATTGTGTCAGATCGCGGCCATTGATAAAGCGAGACCCTGTAGCTCTTGTGCCATTTGATAGACATCGACTGTTTACTCAGCACAAAAAGGTACTTGTGTGTCTATTTGGTGGGTCTCAACCTCAAACCCCGACTGCGTATCCACATGGTAAGGGATCCTCTGTCAGAGAGGGTTCCAGGTCAAATCTGGCTCTGAACTTGTCTTGAAAATTGCCTTGTCGAATATTCGACGTTGCCATTTTAGATCAGCAGGAACACACGATACATTGTCAAGTAGTCTTACTTTCGTTTAATTTGCAAATTAGGCAACAGAAATTTGGTTGGTGAGATATACATTCTTTACACGTGCAAGGTAAATAAAACTCCTTAATTAATCAGCCACTGAGCTTCAGTTTGTGGTAGTTAAAGAATAGAAAGTGGACACTTTTCTGAATTTTCATACAAATAAACTTTAAGTATGATGGTATTTCAAGTTTAGGATGGCATGTGTGGTTTAAAATGAGTATGCGATGGCGAGTAAGGACATATGACACACATTAGGAAGTTAAATGACGTGACTACTGATCGCATTTCAAAGTATCAGATAACTTTGTTCCTGTTTTTGTACTTTCTTCTCTGTTGTAACAATCTATGTTGTATTCACTGCCTTTAAGACAGCTATAACTCATTATTACTTTCAATTACTCATATGTTAACATAGGGTAATGAAAGTATTGCATTCGGATAAAGAAAAAGAAAACTTGGGGGGGGGGGAGGGGGCAGGGGTGCATTTTACACGTTTTGGAAAGCCTTGAGTAAAAAAAAATGTCTAGGGGAAACTTTCGTGAGTGTTATTCAAACAGACGCTTCTTAAACATTCCTGCGACTCTAAACTACCTTAACTACGATTTACCAATATATATATATATATATGGTAGTATGTTTTTACTCCTTTTTAAAAAGGACGAGTAGATTTAATGGTGATTCCACTGCACAACTATCACTACATACTGATTGTGACATTGATATAAATAAATTAACCTGTTGGTTATAGTGTCAAAAAATTTCGATAACGTATTAATTAAGAACAAAATAAAATTATAAATTTGGGTTCTCAATACTTCCCCAACTAAATAATTTTTTTTACTCAGCATTAAATACTTTTATTCTAATTGTAACTTAATTGTTTTTAGTCTTCAAATTTACATACTGTAGGTCACTGGTCGGCAATCTTTTACCTGAAAGGGCCACTAAAATTCTTTTTATTTTTTTAGAAAGCCACTAGCCACATTTAAAATGTGTCTTCATCCAGCAAAAAAAAAAAGATAATACAATTCAAAACTGTAATTATTCTTATAGTTGATGAATAACTTCAAAACAGTTTTTCCACCATAGTTTTGGGAAAACTAAATCTGTGTTTCAATGACTTAGGTTTAAAAAAATCTACCTAAGAGATTTCAAGTGTTTCTAAATTTAGTTCAATCATATAACTGGTGTTTTTATTTTTTTAGTATGTCACTTGTCCCTTGGATAAACGATGTATGCCAAAAATTTAGAAGTCTACCCATAAATGATCGGAAACCATTAACTTTAGTTTCGATATTTTTTACAATATGAAAGTCTAGTCGCGAATAAATAGGTTCAGAAAAGGCAAAGTAAAATTCCAAATTTCAGACATGTATGAACATCAATAAAAAACCTAAAAACTAGAAAACCTGCAACAATAAAATCTTGTTAGTCCCAGTGGTGTGTCTGAAAATCCCTCCATATTATCAATCAAAAGATCGCATGCGGCCCCCAGGTAACCGAATTCTGCCCTAGATATAATATCGGCTCTTCTAAAATGTTTATTAAACCACTCAGAGTTCGCCAAAATACGTGAAATCTGCGTGAACACGTATTGAAAATCAATTTCACCCTATATATTTAAGCTCATGCGTGAATTCACGCATCGACACGTCATGGTTAAATTTTAAAAAATAATCCTCCATTTTATAAAATCAGAGATCATACTAGACATTTTTTAATGGGTGGTGCTACCTCCCTGCCCTATATCTTTGAAAATAGCGTCCTTTTTTGAAAAAAAATGCAAAATTTCAGTTCATTTTCCCACGAATTGCAAAATGCGGATCACCATCTCCGAAATTGCCTGTCACGCATGTGCATTCATGTTCAAATATACCTCGCACAGACCAGTGACGGATTGGAGTTATTGAATGGCAGAATGGCTGCTGATACCACGTGCTATATTATTTGGATTATAGGGGACCGTCCCACAAATTGTCAAGTTTTACTTCTCCGTCATTTGCCCGATAGTTTTCGAGGTGCCGCCAGCATTTCCCCGATAGTTTTCGAGGTGTCATCGGCATTTGCCCGATTTTTGCGGGACACCAATGTAGTGTTACCAGACAGCATAGTCTTAATAGTTTAGTTAAAGGTTTATAATCATCAAGTATTTTAGTTCGCATTTAAAAAGCATATTTCCACTCTAATACGCGAAATCGCGATCGTGCATCACTGTTATTGTTGTTATTAATTTTCTAAAAAAAGAAATAAAAAAAAAAAAAAAAAATAATAATAATAATAATAATAATATTTTGCTTTAACTTATTTACCTGCTTTAAAAAACTTATTTACTTTAGTTTTAAAAGATTTTTGTTTAAAAAAAAGAGAAAAATTAGAGAGGGGGTAAAAATATCCTTTGGAAATATTTAACTGCCAAACACTGAAAACCACTCAAACCTCCTTCTTTAGTGGCAGCACGATATTTACAAGTAGCAGATTTAAGAGGAGACATTCAAAAGCGATTGTCCATTTGCGTGGGAAGTTCTTTTCTTACAAAGCTGCCAACTCTTGAGCCTTGACACCCACTGTATCCCAATCAGAGATAGGCCACCCCATAAATGCCAGTTAGTGAATGAAATCCTCCTTGTTGAAATGCCCTGAATGAGGGATGGGATATCATTCGGACCACCCCAGTTCGAGGATCTTTAAGACGTTACACCGGCGTCGTTTATCATAAACCTGAATTCCTTCAGGGGGTTCCGTCCAGGTTATTTTACTTCAAGAGTGCAATTTGTTTTATTATTTTTCATACCATACTTAAAGGGGGAGTGGGTACGAATAGTGTCCTCTTTGTGTGGCGGCGAGCTTTTGGTATTTGTGTATCGGTATGATTGGAGAAAAGGGAAGCAGTTTGTTTACCAGCTACATTTCTCAAATACTACTTGCTGGAACCTTCAGTATATTTTATTGGTTTGATTTTTTTCACATAAGATATTTTTGGCTGTGCTTCTTTAATATAGAATACATGAGAAAACGCTCATGGCATTGATGAAAAAGGAAATCACTTTGTACAACTAAATGTTATTAAATGAATTTCATTGAAATGGGTATGAGAGTAAGCTCATTCCGAATTACCATAAACTAGGGGTGTGGAACATCGCACAATTTTCAATTACACTTTATTACTGATGTTACCTTTTTTAAATTTTCATCATTCGTTTAGAAAAAAACAAAACAAAGAGAACTCTGTGCTAAAGGCATTCGTGTTTCCACTTTTTACTCCATTGAAGCATTTTTACGGGAATTTCGGAGGGGGAGATGTTAGAACACCTTAAGACGCATTAGCACAACGATTTCTATCAAAATCGTTTTTTAGCAATCATTGAAAAACATGATTTTTTCAATGGCTGCTACCTTATGCGCATGGGCGATTTTGACGAAAACCTTAATGGTAGGTCCTTGAGTCATCACCAACCTGCTCACCAAATTTGAACATCGTGGGTTAATTTGTTCGGGAGCTATGCTGACCACGTACACACCGACAGACATTTTTTCTAGATCATTTTTTGATATCAGGATGTTCCAAAATGTGGAGAAATGCAAAAAATTAATTGAAAGTAAAAATTACTTCTAACAGAGATTACTTGGAAAATTGCTGATATCTTTCATTCCTTTATTTGCGAGGAGTCAATATGCTTAGAATTGTATTTATTAACTCCCTTTCAAAAATAGGCATTTTAAAAACAGGTTTCATATTAGTATTAAAAATCAACTTAATATTACTTAATAGTGATGTTTAACATTGATATGTAATGTGGAGACCGTAGTAACAAAAAGTTAACGTTTTTGTAGCATTCGCTCCGGATAATTTGCGGAAAAGGGAATTTTTACTATATCCTGCATACTTTCGAATCATAAGACAACCTAGTTCTCTTTATTTATTGCCCCAATATATTCTCAAGTCATCTATCTCTGTCTTAAATCTACAGTCATCTTTGTAGGATATAAACGCAAAAGATGCGCACGCAACACCCACGGGAGATGGATACTTTCTTAACACTAACACATTGAAATGAATGGTAAGTACAGAAGCTAATAAACGACTCCCAAAGACAACATAAATCACGGGTATTTTCTCTGAGAAAGTGTTCCTAACGAATGGATGTTTGTTTTCTTGGAAAATTGCACCTACTTTTCACCTCACCAAGATTTCGTGAAAAAAAAGCAACGTTTTAAAAAAAGAGAATTCGTTTCTTCACATCAACACATCAAAAGGTACAAATGTTTTCCATTGCGGGACAACCAGTTGTTAAATTAAAAAAAGTAGTATCATTTCTTCTCTATTTTAAGCTAGATTTAAGGTAACTGAAGTTCTTGATGTTTGTTGCATGTCAGAGGTGAGTTTTGGAAGCCTTTGCAAGGTTGTCCGGTTTTTCATTCAGGTTCGTTACTGTTTTTTGAAAGAAAAAAGAAGTTGCCGCTGGCTTTTTGCACCTGCATTTTATCCTTCGAATTCTGAAGTCGTCAAGTTAATGTTCACAGCTTCATATAGTTTAGAGACAAGACGTCGCTTTTGTATGATGTATTCTTTCCTTTTCCAACATAAACTTACAGAATTATTAGCGCTGAATATTGTTATCCAAATTAAACGTTCTTGGCCGTGGTAAGAACTAATTAAAATTTGAAGTTCACTTTTTAGAAAAAAAATTAAGCTTAAAGTCGAATCTTTGACATATTTTAATTTGTGTCCCTACTGTCATCATCCTATGAAAAACTGGTTCTTATAATGATTTATTTCTATTTGTCTCTTTTTGACAACATACTATTAGCTTTTTTAAATCGTTTTATCACGATTCAAAGGGTATGTTTACGTTAGGGAAACAAAGAAAGAAAAAATGTAAGAGAAAACGTGAATCTACGAAAGCGAAAAGATATTTCTTCCAAATGTTTTTTTCATGAAAAATTCTCCAACTTAAGGTTAGAATGTCTGGACATCCAATCAGTAAATAAAAAATAATTTTTAAGCAACAAAATTTATTTGAAATCCCACTAAAAGTGGAGGTGGACTCATAGCCAGAGACCAAATGCTTTCCTAGCATGGAAAAGGTTTTATTTCTGGAGCTCCACGGTTCTTCTTTTATGTGAATAGACAGAAGTGGTCTTTGACAAGATATTCCCGTGTCCGCTGTCGATGAGGTGCCTTGCGGATGTTTTCCAAGTTTTCTCATGTTCGAAACATTTTTATTACTATCATTATTTCTATTATTGAGACCTCTTGGAAAGCATTTCCCCTTTGCACAGGATCTTGATATAACCATGTCGTATCGCAGTATAGAACCTGTGTAGTTCTTAAGCCAAAAAATCTTAATCCAAGCAACCTATTCAGTGGCATACCTACTAATTGAAAATTGACATATAAGTTTAGAGGTCATAATATTTTGTAGCTTCTGGGGAAATTTTAGCTTTTGTTTTCCAGTTTTCATTTTATGAACCTAGTATCGTATTTTCTATTAAATTCAGCCAGCCTAATTTCAATTATCTCGACTCCTAAAGATGAAAATTCCAGTATGAATACAGGTAAAACTATATCCATGTCCACGATAGACTTATGTCAGTTTAACTTTATATTATTGTTAAAAAACTTATTGATAGTTTAAACATTCTAATATGATTAATTGTTCGGTGGCTCTAAAAATTTCTTTTAACTCTAAGCAGTATGAGGTCGACTGTCAATCTGACACGGGCAACCCACGTCGGTATCTATTCCAATTTAGTATAAAATTTACAAACAATTTCATAACACATTAAAATTATTTTTAGTTCCATTACTACTTTAGTTAAATAGTATAAGATATGATTTCTTGTTAGATAAGGCCCTACTTACAAACAAAAAAAAAATATTTTACTGTCAAAGCACGATATTCATAGATAGTTGGCGAAATGACAGACTGCTTAGCAAATAAATATCAGATCATACTGTAGACATTAGTTTAGCAGAACCTCCATATACTTAAACTTAAGTAACTTCGTGATTTGCATTTTCTAGTTTTTCTAATTTAACAATTTTAAAACCTGGGGGAGCTAGTCAAATTTTGGTGGATCGTGTATAGATATTAATTTGGGCCGTTTTATCATATTAAAATTCGTTAAAAAATATTCCGATAAGTGAAAAACAAAACTAAAACTTATATAGCAGAAAACTCGAGCCATCATTTAGAGAAATATACTAGTTGCAGCGGTGTCGAAATTTTTGTCAATTTCTTTTGTCTACATTTTAAAAACATATTTTAGATAAAAATTTTGGCATTTACGTCATTCAACCTTGAGAAAAAAGCAACAGAATGCGTTGTTTTTTACTAAATGTTGGTTGAGCGATGCTCAAAGGGTCAAGAAACACCACATCGTTAAAAACCACACCTCTACTAAGATCCTCATAAAAGCAGCCCTTTTTTTTTTCACTTCCTTTATCCTGTGGGCCCATCCTATCAGAGTTGCTTCTACATATTCACCCTGTCACCCAACGTAGATGATGGAGAAGAGAATCACCTTCATTCAGAAGATGTCAAGAGGAATGACGTGAGAGGATGGGCCAGGTGGCGCGTGCAAATTGCTTTTAATACCCGGAAGGGAAGAAATTGCCCAGGATACGATGACGAGAAAGCATCACCTCCATGTTCTGGGGAAGGATTGTTGAATGCTTGCCAAAATCCACTTTTGGGAAGAAGCACATTACTCTTGAACTTCATTAGGGATGTTTTTGTTGGTCAAGATGGAGTGGATGATGGAGAGAGTTGCTTTTATTTGTGTTGCAGATTTTTTTTATGATGATAGTTGGGGAGATCGTGTTCCGGGAAAAAATGTAAAGGTTTGGGTATTTATTGAGTGAAGTAGAGATGTGGGGTTGTGTCTCATTTGGAGATCTGATGAAATACTTCTAGCTAAGAGGTTAACATGAATTTAAAAGGTTAACATTCATTCTGCCGAAGGTTTAAATAAAGCTTTGAGTGTTATCCGAAATTCAAAATTGTAGTTAAGACCTTATACCCTGATATAACAATCTGTAACCGTCGTGGAATGCAAAATGACCATAACCATTTTGTACGGGGTTGTGGTATCTCGGTATCTCATATTCCTTATATGTAGGAACATAAAATTGAGTACTTTTTGGAGTCCTTATTAATTCTCATATGCTCACCGTACAATAAGTTGTACGTTGAAAATTGTTGTTGGAAAGTTTCCTTCTTACCTGTTAGCATTGAGGGGTCAAATGACTGCCGCTCTGATGTAACATGTGTTGTTTGAATAGCTACTTAACACTAGAAAGACTGAAACTTAGTATATACCAGTGTCTCACAAATGTGATGAGACACTTGTGCTTTACAAAAGGAAACTGCAATAAAATAAATTAAAAAAACATGTAAAAAAAATTTTGTGGGTGTGTTTCATACTTAAATTTAGTAACAATTATTACATAACATACATTTTCTAAAAATATTAAAACATTAATTTAATAAAAATACAATTGTTTAGAACGGAGCAAAAAATAGCTCACATAAGTGATGGGACACTATTAGATATGCAACAAAAATCGTCTGAAATAAGCAATAAAAATATTTTGGGGTTTTTTTTTATTTTTACTCAAAAGCAATTGGCAATAATTTATAAAATCATCTGCAATATTCCTCTCCCGTTTGTTTTGGAATTTTTGTGTTTTTTAGCTCTGTGCAGCCACAAATGCTAAACGAAAAGAAACTTCGCCTGAAATTTGAAAATTAGTTATTAATTTGCATATTGAACGTGGAAAATCTATTAGAGAAACTGCTGAAACAGTTAACTTGAGTCATTCAACAGTTTTCAATATCATTAAACGATATAAAAAGAATCATATGATTCAGGATAAAAGAAGACCTGGCGCCGACCATCAAAGCTATCCAATGGAATAAAGCGAATTATCGTTCGAAATATAAAAAAAAAAATCCAAGAATGAGTGCTCCTAAAGTTGCTGCTGATTTACAAGCATTATATAGAGTAATTGTTAATCCCGAGACTATTAGAAGAGTAATTCGATCTGCTGGATATCACGGTAGAGCAGCCAGGAAAAAATTCTTCATAAGTTAAAAGAATATAAAACTCAGACTTGCTTTCGCAAAATCCAACATAAATAAGAATTCTGATTACTGGAATAAAGTTATATTTGCTGATGAGAGTAAATTTAATATATTTGGTTCTGACGGTAGAATCTTGGTGTGGAGAAAACCCAGGGAAGAATTTCGCAAACAGAACTTGGTGCCAACAGTAAAACATGGTGGAGGAGGAGTTATGGTAGGGGGGGTATGTCGTCCGCTGGAGTTGGTAATCTTGTTTTTATTGACAGTATAATGGTTCAGTACAAGTATATTGACATTTTAAATCAAAATTTAAAATCTTCAGCACGAAAATTGAACCTTCATAACGATTTTAAATTCTACCAGGACAATGACCCCAAGCACACTACTTTGAACGTTAGACTCTGGCTGCTGTATAACTGTCCTGAAATAATAAAAATACCACCACAATCTCCAGACTTAAATCCCATAGAGAATATTTGGCAAGAATTGGAATCAAGAATTCGCAAACACACCATTTCTTCAAAACAACAATTAAAATCGGTGCTTCAAGAAGAATGGGGTAAAATCACTCCAGAAATCACAAAAAAATTAGTCGAATCCATCCCAAGAAGATTAAACCATGTTTTAAAAGTAAAAGGAAATCCAACAAAATATTAAAACCTTTTAAAACGTAAAATTTTTGGATAAATATTTGATGGAAAAGTAAGTGTCCCATCACTTATGTGAGCTATTTTTTGCTCCGTTCTAAGCAATTGTATTTTTATTAAATTTATATTTTAATATTTTGAGAAAATTTATGTTATGTAATAATTGTTACTAAATTTAAGTATGAAACACATCCAAAAATTTTTTGTACATGTTTATTTATTTATTTTATTACAGTTTCCTTTTGTAAATCACAAGTGTCCTATCACTTTTGTGAGACACTGTATATTGCCCAAAAGCAGTCAAAATGACTGCATTGTGAAAAAATAACTAATATGTAAAGAAAATTGTATTACACACACACACCTATATATATATATATATATATATATATATATATATATATATATATATATATATATATATATATATATATATATATATACACACGAGAAATGAAGGAGGGGGAGGTAACTACAATTATTAATAAACGCATTTATACGTTGTACAAAAAGTCACAAAATTCTAAGAAATTGTGTCATTATATACATAATTGTTTTTCTAACTGAAATTAAAGAGCAATCAAAATGACTTCCTTGGGTAATCTAATGTTAAAGCTGTTCAAACTATGTCGATGCCATTTTTATTCTTGTGTCAGTCTTTATGACTAAAAGTTAAACTAAAAGAAATCAAACAATATTTGAATTCTTAAATCAATTGTATGAAACTTATATAAACATGGTCAAATAAATTAGTCTTGTGTCGATAAATGATCAAAAATATGATGTCCCCTATCGCATCAATTTCCTCCTATGTTTGACTAAACTTGTATAATTGGTAATCGTTAATGTTCCCTCATACACTAATTTATATAAATTAGATCATTCGAAATCAATCAGCATCCTCAATCCTGAAAAGCACTCATCTTTTAGACACTTCCATTAGTCCATCTACATTATTTGTTTGCATATCATTTTCGCCACTAAATTGCACTAATTACTTGCTTCAAGTTCATCGTTGCGTGAAACCAGATGGGTGCGGCGAAGCATGTTATTGGCAACGCTCTGTATGTTCCTTGGTATGTTGTGTCAGCCATCACCTGCGAGATATACAAGAGGTCACCAGATATTAATTCCTTTCGATTGACACTAATCAACTTGAACGTGATGTATTTGTTATCCGAAAAACCCATCGTTGCTTTTTGATAGCCTTGACGAAGGATTATTTTTTAAAAGGTTTTTATTGACCAAGGGATTATGAAGTAATACAGAGGAAATTTCTCTAGTATGTTTTAGTGGAAGAAATGTCTCTTTGATTGTTTCAGTGTAATATTTTATAGTTAAAACCAATAGGAACTATCTTCAAAAGGATTCGTATTTTTAGTTTGAAAACTCCTAAGTGCTTTACAGAATAAAATAAAATCCTAAGTTAATGACACATTGTCCAATTTTTAGATTGGTTTAAATCACCCCCCCCCCCCCTCCCCAAGACTTGGCGTTCATGATCGTAGGATTTTCATTTCTTTTCTCCCAAAGCAACGCAGTATATCTTTCAAAACTTTAACTTCTTTAGTCATAAATGTAAAGCTACATACTTAATTTTTTTTTATGCGCTAGAACAGATTGTCGATTGTGTTAAAAGCGGCATTGTACTTACTTATAGAAAATATTTATATTTATAATAGTATTTTTATAACAACGCCGGAAAGTAATTTTCCCGCCCTAGTGTGAAAATAGTTATCTATGCAACTATTAGTGAGGAAAGTAATACTTTTTCAAACGAGGTTAAATACTTATTTGACGAGGGCGTTAGTACGTGTCAAATAATTTATCGAGTTTGAAGAAATATTTTCATACTAACGTGCAAAAAATTAAACTTTTTTTAATCATTTTGAATAAAAAATCGTGGTGAAAGTGGTATCGCACTCTTCAAATAAGCGTTTTACATCTTATGAAAAAGTATTACTTTCCTCACTAGTTGCATAAATTACTATTTCCCATGTGTTGCATACAATATTTTTTATAAACACGTGCAAAAAAAATATTTTTAATACATATATAAACTAAAGTTGGTAACTCCAGTCAATGGATCTCTTCTAAAAATGTCATTTCTATACCAAAACTGTATAAAAGTTGAGCAGAAAGCATAAAGGAAAGCACTTACAACCTAGTGCCGAAGAGTTGCTTTCCAGCGCCAGGGTGACTTACCTCTTTACCGCGAAGAGTCCTTCCTGCAACTTCGTGGTATATCGCCACGATTTCTGATCAAAAATGGTCAAATGAAGTTTAATTTTTTGCATGTTGTATGTTGTTATAAAATTTATAGTTTTGGTATAGAAATGACATTTTTACAAACGATTCATTGGCTGGAGTTGCCAACTTTAATTTATAAATGTATTAAAGATATTTTTTGCGCGTGATTGTATATATAAAAAAAATGTATGCAACATGTGGGAAATCACTTTATCAAACTGGGCAAATTATTTGACTCATGCCGCACTCGCCAAATAAGCATTTTGCCTCGTTTGAAAAAGTATTTCTTTCCCAACTAGTTGCATAAATAACTATTATCTTAATAATATATAAACTAGTTACTTATGCAACTAGTTGGGAAAGTGTAACTTTTTCAAATGAGACAAAATGTTGACTAGTGCGTTAGCACGAGTCGAATAAATTGCCGAGTATGAAAAAGTGATCTCCCACATGTTTGTTGTATACAAAATCACGTACAAAAATATATCTTTAATACATATATAAACTAAGCTGGCAACTCCAGTCAATGAATTTCTTCTAAAAATGTCATTTCAATAGCAAGCCTGTATAAAATTGCAGCACGAGGTGTGCGGGAAAGTGCTTTTTCACGCTTCTTCTCCTACTTCCCACATGTCCCCAACTCTAAAAATTGGTACAAATATCAATAATGGTAAGCAAAGAAAAAGTAAGCTATTCCGATCTTGATTAACTCACTTTAAGGGATCGAAAAGGGGTTAAACATTCCAAACGTGGGATATCCGAATGACCCACTTCCAATGTTGACACAATTCTGATATTTGGTGCAAATATAGAAAAAATAAGTTATTCCAATATCTATAAATGAATTTTTAAGGGATGAAAAGTCGACGTAACATTGAAACTATACTAGGAATATCTCACTTCCAATACTGTTACAATTTTGAAATTTAGAACTAAGAGCAAGCATAAACACAATAAACTATTGCAATCTCGATTAACTAATTAAAATTAAAAAGGGGCCAAAGGGGGTTAAATGTTCTAAACTAGCAATATTCAAATGTCTCATTTCCAATATATTAACAATTTTAAATTTTGGTGAAAATGTCAACTCTGGAAAGTTCCTATTTTGATTTACCAATTTGTTGGGAACGAAATGGGAGCAAACGTCTGAAGTGATACATGAATGTCTTTTGATTGCTAAAATACACATGGTAAAATTTCGTAGCGCATCACGGGTATTCAGCTTGTAAGAATAATATATTTTATTTTATTATTTCAAATTAAACATAGATTTACGTCAAAATGATTAAAATTTAAAAAAATAGATAGGGATCGAAATAAGTTATAAAATCGGCTGAATTACAAGACATTTAGTTCTGTCTGATGTTTTAAGCAATGTTCAATTTACATGGAAATTCATAAATAAAACTAATCTGGTTTAAACCAAATGGATCGGATTTTCTTTAAAACTATATTTTCCAGCCGTGGCTGTTAGTTATCTAATCAGTTCATATTTTCTGTAACGAGAATTCGATGCAGTATAATCCAGCACTTGGTAGAAATATTTTCACGGAGTTCAGATAGCACCTAAGAATATGCAAAGCGGTTAATTTTTTATTAATTGATACTATTATCTTTATGCAATAATGAAACTTAATGAATAGATATTAATTTTTTTACCCATTGAATACTTAAACCTATACCATACTTCTATTTCAAGTAAAACGCCACTTTTCTCCATATTATTTTTAAGTTTCAAAATCCCATTCCTTTGCATCTCACTGACCGCGCCTATTGACTGAAAGCATTTCTTTGTAATTCAAAACAAATATAAATACTCTAACTATTAGGTTATATCCGGATATATGTAGCCACAGACAGTTGCAGTTATCTTACCGGATTACGAGAAATTATCAAGTCAGAACAGACCATGACATTGAACAAACTTAACGCACACGTCATTGATGGCTGTCTTGCAGATTACAAACATGCGCATGGAAGCCAGAGAGGATAGACATCGGCATCACGATGTTACATCACGGTCATCACGAAATCAGCCGGCCTACCGTCACAGACCAAGAACAAAACCCGAATTATATTCTACACGGATCACAACGCGCGTTGGCAGTCTCGGCGGCCGAGATAATTGTATTGTAGGTTTAAAAACGCTTGTTTCCCTCTGATGTATTCATTTGCTAAGACTGACCTTTGGACTAACTTAGACAGCAAGGAAGGAGCAACAACCCTTTAAAGTTACTTAATGACACGCTTTCTTTGTTTGTGTGTTTGACTTTTTCTTTGTTGTTACCTGTCTTTGGAGAAGATTGTACGAGTGGGGTTTTTTTTATTTCTCGGATAAGAGCTTGTAAAACGTAATAGCATTGTTACTAATGAGAATTTTTTTTTTTATGAGAAAAGATACTAGAACATTCGTTTATTAAAATGATCGTGGAATCTTTGAATGTTTGAGTGTTACAATTTGAATGTTGTTAGGAACTATTGAGAGGATTATCTGCATATTGTTGGGGTTTTTTTCGTTTTTTCTTTTTTTTCGTGAAACCGTAAGTGTCAGCGTAAGTAATCCCAATTCTAAAAGACAACCAATTTTAGAATATAACGCTGTAGAATGACCAAAATTGAACTTAGCCCATAAAAATAAAATTTTTGTTGTTTAATACTGCCTTATATGAAACAATTACTATCAAATTAGGATGGTTATATAGTTTAACCATAAAATTGACTCTTGAGCTTTTCAAGCATCCATAAAACTTAATTGTGTAGATGCAAACTTATGAGGAATAGTTTCTTCGTTGCATAACAATAATTTTCTCGATTATTCCCATTGTAATGTCTTGTTTATTTTTCAATAAAAAACTCATACCAGTAATAATAACTCAACACGGAAAACAGAAAGATCTAAAATTTAAATTTATTTATGTTGAACAACTTGATCATATCAAAACAAGGATGAAAGAATCGTGGTGGCTTATCTGATGGGCTTCGTCACCATTACACTTCAGCGGAAGTCAGAATATAATTTCTAATTCAAATTTATCCTACTGATCTTGTATTATGTAGGATTAAATCCAAGCTTTTATGGCAAAAATGATGTGTCAAAATCCCAAGAAGCCAGGAATTTATTTTGGGAGGGGGATATAGAATCAAATTTTAAGAGGATAAAACATTTTTAAAATTCAGTCTCGTTCATATATTCAACTTCCAATATAGTCACAACTCTAAAATTATGTACAATTGTCAACAAGAGATAATGTAAGGTATTCCGTTTTTGATAAACCAATTTTCAGGGGTCGAAACGGGATCCTAAATGTGGAATACATAAATATCTGTAATAATTGTTAAAATGCACATGGTAAAATTTCGTAGCGAAGCATGGGTATACGGCTAGTAAATATATGCGTATATCAAGCATTTATTACGTAAATGGGTGCACCTATCAGCTACTTAATACTTAAACATTATTTCAATTAAAACAATTTGGAGTTTTCCTACATCTTCACCAAAAGATCCAGCTGTCACAATACTGCTAACTGACGTTTGTCATTCCAAATCAAAATCAGTTAGGGTTGCATTGGAAATCAATAAGGAACACCATCGGAAGCAATACGGATTCTAATGAAAAAGAAATCGCATTGAGAAATCCCAAACCCAAAAAGAAATTTGAGAAAGAAATCCATTCCATTCAGCAGACTGGCATTCGAAGGGAGCATCTGTCATAATCTTCATCGTGTCTGATCATTTTCAAAAATAAGCGAAGGGCTTTAGTGTCTTGGAATTAGTTACAAAACTTAGGTCACAATGTTATTTGTTTGCTAACATTAGTGAAATATCCCTTGCGTCTTCAAGTAGAAAAGTTGAGTTGATGCAAAATCTTAAATAGTTTTGCAACAAAATTAATAACTAGTGAACGTAATATAATTTATTACTTTATTTTTATTTATTTTTTGCTTTTTTGTTTCATTGAATTTAGTAACATTTCTTATTAAAATCACATTGCTAAAAATTAAATTTTCTTTTTCAGAAAAGCCCTTCCTTAGTCAAAGCACCAGATAAAATCAGAAGGTCAAGGTATGGCATTTAACATAAATTATTATTTTCATTTTACCTGATCTGTACGAAAGGAAAGCGCCAACTAAATAAACTGCTTTTTAAAAGATTACTAATAAAATGAGTGCACTCTCGCCAAATGTGATTAAAAAATTACATAAAATGTAAGTTTTAAAACAAATTACTACAATTGCAATTAAATAACATTTTTTTTTTTTTAATTATAATACATACCCTTTTCATAAAGTTGCATCCATTTTATGACATAAGTCAAAATTTTATAACATAAGTTCAACAATGAAAACTATTCTGTCATAAGTATTTGCGATATCTAATGAGTAAAGAACTACACCTTATTGGTCATTGCGATATATCACTGAATTTAAGTAAAGTTAGAATTCTGCATTGTCCGGAATAGTTCAAGATAATGTTCTTCTTTACTATATCCCTTATCTTTATTTCAGAAGTTTAGACAGGCATCCAACATTCGCAATGGACATAACTTACGTTACAGAACGTATAATCGGTAAGTTCTGAAGTAGAGTATGTGCCTAAAGTTTTCGTCAATTAATATTTTCTGATGTGCATAATTAACAAGTTTTCTTTTTTCTAGTGATTGTCTTCCCGCGGACGGAAACTGATGCGACATACAAAAATAACCTTAAGGAAGTAACGCGCATGCTCCGAACGAAACATGGAACAAATTACATGGTACGCAGTTCTTTTCCCAAGTAGTAGTTCTCAAACTACTTTAACAAAAACCATTTGATGTAGAGTATTAAAACGGACCTACCTCAACACCTCTACCATTTTACGATTATCAGTCTTCTTCTGCCTTTTTTTCCCCCCTAGATATCCATACAATATCTTTCCAAACACGGCATCTGCTAAAATGTTGATTAAAAACTTATTTTGCACCAGATATAACAACAATAATAGTTGACTAAAGAAATTTGAAGAAATAAAAATAAAGGGAAACTTTTGTACTATTTGAATTTCGAAATTAGTTCCACGATATTTTAAGAAGTGGCGCCATCTGTGGGAAAATTAAATAGCACGCTATTTTTAGAATTTTATTTCAAATAGAAAAAATTTAATGTCATTAAATAAATTTTCATTTGATGCATTGTTTATATGTTTAATAAAAATGCCATTGAATAAACTGATTTTTTTGGACAGAAGTGTTTGGGGAAATATTGCATCATGTTTATTTATAGGACAGTTCTTTCACACTTGAAAATTATTAAAATGCATATTTCATACAGAGGCTATTATACTGTAAAAATGTTTTTAAAAATCTCTGGTTATACTTTTCCATTGACAATAGTTTGAGAACCATTAACAAATATCTTTATTGCGACTATTTCTAAAACATAAATTACAACTTCTTACTAAAAATATTTTTTTCCAGGTGTTTAATCTTTCGGAAAAGCGTTATGATCTTGCCAAATTTAACAACAGGGTAATACAAACTCTCTACTTAAATCTTAATTAAAATATATGTAATTTTTAGTAAGTGTTGATTATATTTTTTATTAATTAAAGGTGTACGAGTTCGGATGGCCATCAAACCTTGCTCCCCCTTTGGAAAGGCTATGTAGCATCTGCAAATCTATCGATTCATGGGTTAATAGCGATCCTCAAAATATTGCCGTTATACATTCGAAAGTAAGCATTTATCCACTGCATCTTCTGCACTTATCCACTGCATTTTACTACAAAGTATTTATTCTTAAATTTTTATTAGCATATAACTCTAGTTTTTATTTAGGAAAATAAAAATTGAGTTGTTAAATATTAGTCAGTTTCTGAAGCAATGTTTTTATTTTGCATTGAAATGAAAAAGATAGTAAAGATATCACTATTAATGTTAAATAAAATGATTTTCTAGGCTTCGATACTATTTTTTTTACATGTTTATAGGGTGACACTGGAAGAGCAGGTATTGTGATTGCTGCATACATGCATTATAGTAATATCTGTGCAAGGTATGTCAACTTTATTACTATGTTAATTCTAATGATTTCTTATTTATAGATAAGTTAAACAAATGTAACAATTGAAAATTAAAAATTACACTGTTGGTATTTCCCAAGAAACCTCGGTTTTATGCGGTTGACAAAAGTTACTAGTTCATGCAACATTACCAATGTGTAAATGAAAATTGAGAAGTGTGTATAAAATGTACTCCTCCATTTAATTTGCAAATTTTGATAAAATATCAATATTTTTCTTCCAAATTATATTAAAGATATCCTTTGAAAGTCTCTGTCAATGTAATGTATGGTAAGCCAATGTGCATTGTGTTTTAATCATAAAAATTACTTTTTATTTTAGTGCTGACCAGGCCTTAGATAGGTTTGCCATGAAACAGTTTTTTGATGATAAATTAGCAGATTCAATGCAGCCCTCACAGAGGAGGTAATTTATAACATCTATTTGTTTCTTACTTACATTAATGGAAAATATTTGTCTCATTTTGGTAGTCAAAAAGAATTGAGTGCAGAAATATACCATAAAAGATAATTACTTATCTCATACCATAGGGAAAAATCATGAGAAAATAATTAAGTTATTGAACCTCAGTTAACCATTAATGATTTTTTTTTTTTTTGTTAGCTTCCATTGGTAATAATAAATCTTTTGAGATACATTTTTTTTTTCCCGCATGTAAAAAAAAATCAACTCTGCATAACATAACTAGTTACAAATTCTTTACATTAAATTTTGCTTAAAACTTACAAATATAATGCAATAAAAATCTTATGAATACAAAGTTCTTTTGAAGATTATCTTTGTATGTGCTCCTCAAAAATTCTAGTAAATAACTTTTTAGTAAATTATAGTATAAACTAATCTCTTTTGTTATGGACATTTTAAAAGCATTCAAGTATATTTTCTCTGCTATAGGTATGTTCATTACTTTGCGGGACTCCTATCTGGAGCTATAAGAATGAATAACAACTCTCTTTATCTTCACCGTGTCATAATACATGGAGTGCCAAATTTTGATTCTCGGGGAGGTAAGCATAACAGTTCTTTTGAACTATTTTTATGTTATTTTGTCATTTTCTATATGAACATTGTTTTTTATTTACTTAAGGTTGCAAGCCTTTTCTGAAAATATATCAAGGAATGCAACAGATCTACACATCTGGTGTATAGTAAGTTTTCCTAATAATGTCAATATATGAAATTCAAAGAACAAAATTTTAAATATATAACTTGTTAGAAACTGTTTCCAAAATTTTATAGACTCCTACATTTTAAAACCATGAATTCATTTATAAATTTTAAAATGTAGATAAACTTAGTCTTGCATAGATTTCAACGGTGTGCTTTATAAACAAGAATCGTAAATGGGATGTATCACTAAAAAAAACTAAAAAAAAGATAACCAGGCATATATTTAAAAACACTGGACATTTATTTTATAAAAGAAATACAAAATATTTATATAAAATAATGTAGAAAAGTTTAAAGAAAACTTAACCTTTAGCTGTTCTGTAATTGCATTGTTCAACATTGAAAATATATGCATGTATAAAAAATAATTAAGCTGTCTAACTATGTTTGATAGAAAGAAATTAATATTATAAATATACATAACAATTTAAACATCTGTTAAATATTTTAGTACAATTTAAAAGTACTACTAGAATAACAAATCAGGACAGGGTCAATGTGAACTAAGATCTCAAGGCTGAGAACTTTTTTATTAAAGATTTACAAAAAACACATCAATTTCAAATTATTGTATTATTAACTAATTAAACAGCTGTACTATCACTCTTTTTAAAAATAAATATTAGTTATAGTATTGAAGTAGCTGTGCAATGTTATTTGTTTGCTTTATATGAGTTTTAAAAGAGAATATGTACTAAAATGTTCACTTGCCACTAATGCAACTTTATTTTATAAATAGTAAGACTTTCACAAAGAAAACAGAAACTAATATTCAGAATTCTGAAACTTCAAATAATATGCTATTTTAGCCTTTCCATTTATAAGGTATGCAAAAATACAAACAAGAAAATTAAACTTGTTTAAGTATGTATAATATTATTTTTAAAAAGAGTTATTAATTTTGTTATAATAAAGCAATAAAAACCTTATTAAAGGCAAAACTAAAAACCACTTAAGAAATCTTACCTTTTGAAAATCAACTTCATGCTTCTAAAATATTTCACCTTGGCTCGACTAAATTTGATTCTTCTTTTTCATAAATGTTTCGGATGGTGTATAAAAAATTACTGGTCTTCTAAACAAAACAAATAATTTAGTAAATTTAACAAAAATATTCTCTGTCTTAGCTCAGCCACAGAGAAATCTCGTAAAATTATTATTTCCTTGGAGTCTGGATTGCAAGTGCGTGGAGACGTGTTCATAAAATGCTATCATAAAAGCAATCGACCTCTGGCAAGGTACACAATCTTCCAGCTTCAGTTTCATACATGCACCATAGACTCAGATAATGTAACATTCGAAAAGAGCGAGCTTGACAATGCATGCACAGGTAAGTTTATTTATACTTTGTTTATCACAGATTTCTATTAAGTTATACAAATGTTATTTCATAATTGCTATTGGTATTTGTTGATACTAAATTTAAGTTTCAAATTAAAAGCATTGTGAAAAAAGCATAAATACTTATAAAAAGTTTAGTTACACATATTTGAATTAATTTAAATAATCTGTTTTGAAAAACTCATGTCAAGCAGTAAAACATTGCCTAAAATATCAACCAAATATCCGTAACTCGTAGCCAAACGAGCCCAAGTCATAGTTGGGAAACTTAACAGGAGAGTGCAAAAAATTAACCCTTCTCCCATTGTAGTTAATAATAACACTCTGTTATAAGTCTCTGTTATGAGTTTTTTAAGATACTTACAATATTATATTTTGATGGAAAACAAACTTTCTTCCCATCTCCAATGAAACAAAAATTTACAAATTTGGGCTTGTTTGGCTCTGAAGTGCAATTATAATATGATTAAAATACAAACATTTAGCCTTAAGATTTTTTTAATTATAAAAAAACATTTTCCTTAATTACTAAAAAAGTTTTTTTCATTTATTTCAGATTCTCGTTTTGCAGCTACTGGAAAAGTTGAACTTATGTTCTCATACCATCAAAGAGATTTTCGAGGTAACTTTAAAAAACAATAAGGTAGATGCAGTTGTAAAGAAGAAAGATTTTTAAGCAATAAGTTTAGTTTAATTAAAACTATTTTTATTTTCTAATGCTCTTGATTTAGCTAACAGATGTTCATTTTTATTTGTCTAGGGAATGGATCTGTAAAAGAGTCCACCATGCCTGTTGAGAGTTCAAATGACCAACTTGTTAAGTGGGATTCCTATGAAAACTTTGATTTAGTGCCTGAAGACAATATGGATGGTAAGATGCTTTTAACAATCAATATTCACACAAGAATTATTCAAAAAATAAATAAGGAAAAGTAATATTACAGGGTGTCTACCAACTTTATCAAATACAATTTCTTGACTTTTCTTGACCTTTTCAAAAAAATTTGCACCGTTTAAATAATCAATTTGTCAAAAAAAAAAAAAAAAAAAAAAAAAAAAGACAAGGGCAAACCATAAAAATTTAATACTTTTAAAAAGACAAAAATCAGAGATACAATACAACATATTTAACCTATATTAAAGCCACAACTATGAATGTTCGTGCAGTTATATAAAAAAATTTTGTTTTTTCCCCTCAAAATTAACCTTTTTCTTCTTCTCTCGGATAGAAATGTATGAAATATATTACCAATATAATAATCGTTGCTGCATTAATTTGCTGTAAAAAACTCACTTAAATGCTTAAAATTCTGTCTTAATCACACTAAAAAATTAGAGAAATCCACGTGAAAGAAAATAGCCAGAACAATAAAACAGTATATCATAAAATTTAGTATTGTGAATGATAACACTAAGCAACCCCAATTTCAGCATAATTTTTTTTTTAAATATATTTTAGCAATCTCAATATCTAATAACTGGACTTCCTCCTCCTATAGGAATATAACAGCAAACAATTCACTTCCTTTACATGTGCTTCTGTCAGAAGCGTGACACATTACTCGGATTAATGCCCATATAACTTCTTCATTAATGATAAAAAGAATTCCTAGTAGATGAAAAATCTGACAAAGTCGAAGTGTTTATAGTTGCTTCACATTGTTTGCTTGCTTCAGCAACAACAACATTTTCTTAGGATGGTAATAGGATGCTATTAGTTGCATTGTTGGATGGAATTACATGTGATGACAAAGACTGAAAATTAAGCATTCTTTGCTTGCCTGTTAAAATTACACAGGCTAAGTCTTGATGTATTTTTGATGAGATAACCCCATTTCACTATGACTGACATCAAATTTTGATTAGCAAAATATACAATATCCTTTATATTTGACCAGTAACACAGGCATTAACCACTTGGCTAGATCTTTATCGGATTCCATCCAGTTTTCTCAAAGAGGACATCAACAACCAACAGTAGGTTTGAGGCCCAACAAGGCTGTCCATTTATATTTCCTGACAATATACCGTATATATACTCGTATGCAAGTCGAGAATGTGGGCCAAAATGTTCACTAAAAAGTAGGGGGTCAACTTGTATGCTAGAGAATGAAGATTAAAAAAAAAAAAATGTCTTAAACAAAAGGGATACCAACTGACTTTCGGCGAAAGCGCGGAAATCAAGCCGCGATTTGAAGAAAACCGGAAGTCCGTTCGGCTCAACTGTGTCGTTGCTTTCCTATAATTTTTTCCGAACTTAAGTTAATACTTTAAAGCAAAAATCAAATTAAATAAAATAATCTTTAATAGAATAAAATATTCCAAGATGAATTTTTGAGTTTGCTTCGTGATTCAAAAGTGCGGGAAGTCCGTAAAATAATCGAAGTGATGTTGCATCGTAGGTTCTTGTTCCTCGTGAAATAAATGACTTTAAAAAATAAAAAATGCACAATTTATTACATAAGTAATTTTAGTACAGGAATTTATTGCGAAATAACGACAACTCAATTAAAAGTTACGATGTAGAGTTATAAAAAAAACCACAAGCAAGTGCTGTTAGGCCTAGCGATCGGCAAAAGTTTCATGGGAATTTTTTCATCTATCATATTTTAGTTTCGTGATTCTTGCTGATTAATATTTTATAAATAAGTTAATAAAATGTTCTTGCCGAATCGCAGATTTTTATCGTAATTTTTCGTGCCGAAACTACAACTAGAAAATGTTACGAAACTCCTCCATTCACACTTTGCCTGTCGATCCTGTATAGCAAGTTCACACTTGCATACCGCAGAAGTGCACCACACATTATAGTTCTACGAATATTTAAACTTCACTAACTATATTTAACACTCAAAGTTAGACCACATTTAACAAAAATAAACTCCGGAATCCCGAATTTTTATAAATTAAAAGGGGAAAAAAATAGTTTTGTCGTTTGTATGACGGGCCGATAAATGGCCGATTTTAAAGAAAGGAATGGTTGCAAAAAAAGCTATACGTTCATAAAAATTTCGCGTCATTTTGGGGGAAAAATTGCCTTTTTGAGCAATTGTTTGTCGGCGAATTTTTTGACGATTTTTCTTAGGGAATTACCGAATTTTTCAGTTTTGCAATCAGAGTGAAAATTTCGTGACCTCTGCTCTGATTTCTTGACTTTTTCGTGACTTTCTTGACCTTTTTGCGATTTCGCGACTTTTTCGTGACTTTCTTGACTTTCCTGACCGGTAGACACTCTGTATTAAAACTCTTGCAACACCAACTAGTGACATTGTGAAACGTTATGTATTTTAATTGTTTTACAAAAAAAATTTAAACAGAGTTAATATTTTCATCTGAAGTCAACTATTATACACAAAAAGACAATGTTGCAAGTGGAGAAGAGTAATTCCTTTTGCATTATATAATAAAATTAACAAATATTTAATTATGTAATAAAATTTACAAAACATTTAATTATATAATAAAATTTACAAACATTTTGTGCATGGTTTTATAAAAAAAACTGCATGAATTATTATAACTATAATAATTTCAGTTAATAAAATATACTCCAATGCATTATCCAGTTTCTTAAATTACAGTAATTTTTGCATGTGTGTTTGTAAAGTAAAATTTCATAGCATTTGCAGCATACTTCTGAAATATTTTTTAAGAATGTGTTCTTGTATAAAAGAATGTGCTTATTTATATATTGTGGTAACAATTTGAAAATTTGTAATATACAACTTAACATTGAATGCAATTTTTATTAATGCTTCTTTTTAGGCATTGCAACACTTGTTTTAGAATAATAACTTTCCTTTTCTAGTATTGAAAATTTTCTCTGAAGCAATACTTTCTGGATTGAGAGAGCATATTACTGTGGATCATTAACTTTTATGATTTCATATTTGGCTTTATTATCTTAGCTTCTTGCCTCATCTTTCAGACAATACCCTTCTGAAAGTTTAGTTTGACTTTTTGGAATTATTCATTTTATTTTATTTATTTATTTTTTAAATCTTTTTTCAACCTTTCCCAATTTTTTTTTATTGTAATTCAATTTGTAAGTTAAATAATGAGATTCAATTATAATTTAATTTTGTTATGAATAATATTATAATCTTCCGAAGTTTAAATTATTTACTCACTTTTTTTTACAAAGTATTTACTTTTCAAATACTTTCCTTGAATTCTTGAATTATTTATTTCCTTTCATAACCACACGGTACTAAAATTGGTTTTATTTTACCCAATCTCTTATGGACTTATTAAGTATTAATAGCCTCTATTTCCTTCCAAATTGTTTAAGATTAAAATTGAGATAAATCCAAACAACACTTCTCAATTCCATTTCTATAACACAATATATGTCTTTCTGAGAATAAAAAAATTCATTCATAATAGTTCTTTACACAGAAGGGCCTTTGGATGGTAGTTTATATGCTACTGTCACAAAGAAGAAATATACTGAAGTTCTAATTCATCCACATATGAATCAAGATTCTTTTAACGATGTTGAAGGACCTCATAGTATTGATTCTGGAATTTCATCTAGCTCAGGCATTCGTAATATTGGTGAGTTGTAGCAACTAGCTTTTTAATTTACTAACTTTGATGCAAGTAAAATGCATGCAGATTAAATTGCATTTAACATAACATACTAATTACGTTAAACATTTTTAAATGTTCCTAACAAACAAAACAGATGTATATAATGCTGGCATTTCATTGGTTAGCTTTTCGTCTTAAACTTATGTTACACATGCGTAACTAAACTAAAATTATTCTGGGGTCATCTTAATTTTTTGTAAAACCCTTGCAGGCTCAATAATTGCCTTAAATAAATTAACAGACAAAACATTTTGCACGAGTTTTTGAGGTGAGATCAAATAGAAAAATTATTCATTTTGGCATTTGGTATTATATATTCAGACTAACATAAGTAAATACAAGGAAGTGAATCCCTTACAAAGAAACAAATGTTCTCACAATTTATCACTTGGTTTTTCAGCTGGTTTGTTTCAAGTGATGATGTTTTGGGTGATAAAAAACTCCCTTACTCATAACATATTTATTATCCAATACTTTACATAATTTGTATTTAAATAAAACAGCAAGGTTGATTTTTTATAATATGTAATCAATATCCTGTTGATATACTTTTAATTTTAGTTACTAACTCCACTACTTCATGGGAAAATACTTAATTCCAAAATATATCTGTGGAACAGAAGTTTAAGGTAAGATATTCATTTTTGGAAGAAAGTAACATGTTAGATGTTTGATTAAATTTGGTTTTCCATTTTTAATTGTGCTGAAACAAATGGTCACAAATCATCCGGATAATTTATTCAAAATTATGGGACTTGCAAAATAAAAGAGAAGACACGTCAGTAAAATTCAAAGTTCCTGTCTCTCTCCTGAAATAGCACAAAAATGAATATCCATAACCTTTGCTTTCTGTACCACAGATACAACAACCTGACCACTATAAAATTCTCAATCTCTAGATGCAGAGAGCCACAATCCCTCTGAGCGCTCCACATCCCGCACGACACCATTCTCTAACTTCAAAGACGAGCAGGCTGAACTAGATGAACTGGTCCACGGAATGCTACGAGAGATTCAATCCATCCCTGACACCCCGACCTACAGCACACTACGTCCCTTCACTACATCTCTATCATCCCCATCAAGAAACTTCTCCACCATTACAACAACCCGAGAAATCGAGAAATATTCAGCACCGATGCAGTCTTCTGCTCCAACTGGCATAATCAGCGTGAATGGCAATAGGCAGGTAGTGACTCCATCGTACGGCAAGCAGCCGGACAGTGTTTTTTATACTCAGAAGAGAGAGGTTTTCGTTGATGGAGAAGAGAATGTACCTTATCATGCACGGAAGACGACAACACCATTTACATATGGGGTGCAGAGTCCAGTGGTGGAAAGGAGGAGGTTGCTTTCGGATGGGCATCAACCACTGGGGTTACCAGAAAGGTACATAATAAAAAAAATTTGAAGCTAAGGCCGCATCAGTGTTTAAGTTGGGATACAAAATTTCTTTAATAAAAAGTTAAATTCAAAAGTTGCTTTTTATCAAAACGCTAAAATGATTACCAATTCTTTTGATGTTTAATTTAAAACAATAATAATTTCATAATAAAGTTTTTAAAAGTTAGTTAAAAGTTTTTAAAGTTTTTACATTTAAATATAAAATATTTTTTATCGTACATTGACTGGAAAAATAATTTTTTCCTTTAAGCTTCCTTGATCTATTAGGTTGATGGCTAATGTTTTTATAAGAAAAATGGTGATATCGCAAATTTTGTGGTGAAATGTTTTAGCAAAATAGCATTGTCCAATTTTAGCCTTTAAGAAAGTTCTTAAGCAATTTGCTAAAAAAAAAAAAAACACAGCTTAATCTTTGGACCATGATAGACTATGCTATTAAACAACCATTTTAATTTTGATTGTATGAAATTCCTAAATGTAGACAAAATGTTAGGCAATTAAATTATTCAATTTTAATTTGTACCTGCAATACCCTCAATTAAATTTAATTTGTATCTGGCTGACTATATTATTTTTAAATGTTTTAGTAAAATTCAATGTTTAATTGAAATGAAACAGTTTGTTCAGTTTTTTATAGAGTTCAACTTTTATCTTTACAAGTCATAAAATTGAAATCTCGATTTATTTTTAACATTCAAATGCTAAATTATTATTTAATTAATAATTTATTACAAATAATTTATTTCGCTACTATTTTAAGATTCATATCAGCTGTCTACTTGTCTATATAATGTTATAAATTTTAGTCGTACAAATTATATAATAAATTAATATGCATAAGATAATTATGTAACCTAGATAGCACCATATTTTAGGTTCAGAGATGCCTCTTGGTTGCAAAGACAACAGGATAAACTGAAAGCTCGCAAGGAAGGCAGAGGTTGGGATGAAAGGCTTCAAAAAGAACAGTTACTTTTGGACGAACTCAGAAGAACACACAAAAAGCCTTTAACCAATGGCGAGTCTTTTGAAGACATCAGCCTAGGTTTGGACTTTTCATCTTCATCCAGGGAAACGTCACCCTCAAAGGTATATTGAAACTCATTAAAATCTTGAATAAGCTGTTAATTAACTAAAGAATATCAATGTGAAAATATTCCATAAAAATTCAAAACTTGTGTTTCACATTTTGATAAAATCGTTATAAGTTCATAAGCTAATTTAAAACTGAATTATCTAAAAACTTTAGAAAACCTTCTTGAAGAAATCGTACTTGGCACATAAGCTAGTTTGGCAATAAGGTTGTTATTACAAAATTAGCTACTACTAATTAGTATTAATAGATTATACAATTACAGCAAAATGTGATTTTGTATTAAATATTACAGGGCCTGAGCTACACTTTGCCTTTGCATGTGCACACATACAATGGACACACATCTGCTTCACAAGTACAGCCTGTGAAGCCTCCGATGTACAGAAATACCAGTGCCCCATCTTCGCCACTTCTCCCTCAAAGAAGCAGCAGTAAGGAGGTTACAAAGTACAGGTGAGTGGTTTTCAATCAGTATATTACCAGTTTGATGAGGATTTTGCATTTAATATTTTTGAAAGCAAATCGGCATTACTCTCAGTTGATATTCAAGAAAAATTATAGTTTGTTATTTTTGCATTTCAGTAAACTATTTTTTTAACTATCAAGAATTGAGGACTAGAAATGGAAAACGACCCAAGTACCAAAAAAAATCGAAAATCTTTTTAACTGAAAAATATCCTAAAGACCAAGCTAAACAAAGTGGAGAACGCCCAAAGTGCGAACTCCAGTAGGAATAGTTCAAATTCTATCTGGTACTTAGTCATAGCCTTAGACATAGATGCGAGTGTTTTTCATTTTTCGGCTCTCTTGAAAAAATTTCTATTTTGGACTTGGGTCGTTTTCTATTTCTAGTCCTCAATCACTGTTTTAAATTTCGAAATTTTTTTAATCCATTTACCACACATCAATTTCATTCACAGTATTCCCATCTTTTCCTCTAATAGCTAAACCATAAGGTTATACCTGACATTAAACCCAACAATAAACCAAACAATATTGTGTAGCAAAGCACACACCTAAAGATACATTGGAAGTTTGTAAGAGTATAATAAAAGCATGGGCTAATTTTGAATTTCTTAAGCAAGTATAATAATAATTTTAAATAGTAAGCTCATTTTCCTTCTCAGATACCCACAGTTTCAGAGTCAAAGCAAAACCCTTACAAGACAGAAATCTGACACTTCTTTTGACAGAGAACGGCCATTCATCACCACAAAGAAAGCTCATCAATTAGCTAAAGAACAGATCGCGACCAACCAGACTTCTCCCCATCATGTCATTGCTTCTTCGACTGTGTATGGAAATGTTTACTCCCCTAAACCAGACTTCTCTGATCCAGGACTCCTAGGCCTAGCACAAACTGGCAATAAAGTAAACGGAATTTCAGGTCCAGGTAAATAGTTTCTTGTAGTTTTTTTTACAAATTTGTCATTTATATAAAATAATGGAATTTTTCAAAGTAAAGGTGAACTTTTCCATAATTTAATGTTATTATTTTGCAATTGAAGTAAACAGAAATAATAATCGCATATTTTTTTTATAAAGAAACTTTTGATGCACATCATACTCACCCAAGTGGTTCTGGTTTTAAAATATTTATGAATTCTAGGCACTGCAAAGTTAGACAAACTGGAACAGACCCTTCAAGCCATGTCGATTTCTTCGGCAAGTTCAACAAACAGTCCACGAGATACACAAGGTTCACCTCTGCCATTTTCGCAGTCAACACCTAATAGGGTAATACATGTTCTTCAATTTACATGAAGTCATTTTATAATCGTTACTATTTTTATGAATATTAAAATAAATTTCTTAAAGACCTATAAAGTCAACTACTCTGTTAAAGAGTGTTTGAAGTTGATAAATAATTGAACGAAAATCTTTTAAACATATTTTTAAAAACTTCCTTATTACTTACTTATTTGAAACACAGATGCGTGTGAGAAATCTCATTTACAGGGTGACTACAGAACCTGAAATTCATGGAAATCAGGGAAATGTCAGAGAATTTCGTAAAATTACTCTTTAATCAGGGAAATTTGAAATTTTGGAGTTTCCCTTCTTGCATGCCCCATGCAGATATCTATTTTAGTTTGCATCACGTGAAGTGGATGCTGTGATGTCCTCACGCTGAATACAGTTTTTTAACGTGTACTTTTTCAAGTGTCTAAAAAGTCTGTCTTTTTGCATTTTTTTTTCTGCCAAAAACTTATGAACTTGGTGCTAGTCGTGTTTTATTAAAAAGATTTTTTGCCTCATTTAATCTGTACCTTTGCGGTTTGAGATAATTTTTATAAAAAGCTGTTAATTTCAGGCCTTTTCTTTCATACATTAAATGTTGTTTGTCTTTAGTTGACTTCAAAAGACATCATTTTTCATGAAAGATATGCACCTAGTGAAATTTGTGACAGAGTAGTAAAATGCTGATTATTTAAGTTTTATGCACATGCATGCCCAAGTTCAGTAAATATTTAGGAAAGGAATTTAAGTTTATGCTATGAACAGGAAACAGCATATGACATATATTAAAGAAAATAACATGTTTTCTTTGTGTTATTTTTGAAATTAAAAAGAAAAATATTGTACTAGTTTTGCTTTATCTTAAAGTTAGCAAGTATGGCTATAGTTGATGGGTGAATTTTGTATTATTTAATAAATGTTTTCCATTCTTTTTCATACTCTAGCTCTAAAGATGCTTGTTTTGATTTTTACCGTAAATTTATTATGGTGCAATTATACTTTTACTATTTAGAATTAAATTTACTTATTAAATTTTGGTATTTTTAAGTTGGCCATTATTTTGTTTTTTGAATTATAGCGCACATCAGGGAAATGTCATGGAATTTTAATTCTCAAATTCTGTAGCCACTCTGCATTTATAATTATAATTTCTTTCGTAGATGAATCAGAAATAATTTTAAATTTCAAGTTACAATATTTGATTTCATATTCCCTCCCAAAACAAATTCCTGGCTATGCCCTTGACCACAATAAGTATATAGTTAGAAATTAAAATTAGTAAACTAACATACATTATCAAACTTATTATGCATACTTAGATTTGATTACATAATAGTAAGCAGGGTTCCCACCGAAATCTGAGATTGAAAATCAATGACTTTTCAAGAACTTTTAAGGACCTTCGAAAATTTGTTTTCATGTATCAGGTCTTTAATGTGTGACTTTACAGCTGCTTTTCCCAGAGCCTTAATATCAAAACCTTTCATGCCTACTTAGCCATAAAAACAGACTTTGATGATGGTTTTTGATTTTTTGGCTCTCAAAACGTAAACACTAATCTCACATGTTTGTCTCGCAGAGTACAATGTTTAACTAAAACCATTTGATTTCTACTCCACCAATTTGAAAATAGGAAGCAAACAATGTACAAGTTTTGATGCATGCTTATTACAAATATAGCTAAAAAAAATTGATGCAGTGCAGATAAGTGACAAAAATTAAGGACTTGTAAGCATTTTCAAGTACTTTTAAGGCCTAATAACCGTGGGAACCCTGGTATGGTTACAGTACTTAAAAAAGAAAAAAATAGTAATAATCCTCAATACAGAGTTCACAACTGAATGAATGCATTCAAAAGATAGCTAATACAATATACTCAGCTGTGGATATTTCAGAAAAGTAAAATAAAAATTTACTAAGTAGGCTTCCAAATTTGACTATTTTTGTTTACTCACTTTTCTAATCATCTATACAGCGTTAACTAATTTTAAAACATTACCTAATTTCAGGGTCACTACACAGTGGATTCCTCATGGTCTCCATCAGTCATTGGATCAAGCCCTCCTGGAAGTCCTTCCAGAATGGATAGACCGATTACTCCAGCTTTCCCAGTTCCTCCAGGAACACCTTATCAAAATCAAGGTAAAAGCATCATTTTACCAATATTTTTTTAAAGATTTCAATTAAAAGGGAGAAATATTGTTTACTATATCTATTTTTGAGCACAAAGAAGAAGAGTAGCTTTAATTCAGACTGTTTTGCTAGTTCTACAGATTATTTTATATCTCTTGAAATTGCAAAATCCACCATGATATAAATTATACCATCATGAAGTATTCTAAATCTAAACTTTTGATTTGTAATTTTTTTAAAACCATAGTAAAATTATGTAACTTGAATCAACATCTATAGAGATTTTTTCACTACTTTGCACATTCAAATTTTGAGTTAAATAATCCTTGCTATTTTTCTTGAGAGTGCTTATGAAATGTTTCCATTTCAGATGGTACATGTACGACTTTGCCACCAAAGAGTCCATTGCTTTCACGGTAAGTAATATCTAACCACATTTCTAATATTTATGTGACATTAATATCATTAATATTAAATCATTATATTCATCATTATTATCATTATATTAATATTATGTAATTATGTATAATTTTTTAATTGTAATAGAGAATAATTTTAATAATTAAAAATTTACCTTAGAATCAGGTAAATTATTTTTAGGATGTAGACAGTTCTATTTTTCACTCCATACTGTTTTTTTGCACAAAAACAAAATAGAAAGTAAAATTGCTGTATTTTTCTATTCTGTCAGTTTAAAGTTCATATAAAGTTATGCATATATTGATAAAGTTTATGTTTCTTGGTTAGACATATTATGTTAACAATTTCATTGATAAATTTTCATTGCTTAACATTTGTACCCTTCTGTTTTCATTCCCAACTAATATCAATAACCCTAAATAAAGTTCTGTAATAAGATGTGGTAACTAATATATAACTATTCGACTTTTACTAACATCTGCCAATCCCACTGACTAGTTTCTCACCAAGCTACAGACTATTTCCAAAGGATTATTATAGTAAAATGAACTTTCGTCCATGGTCCTGTTTAGTTGAATATGATTGGAAGTAAGTGTGTGATTGTATGCTGCATGATTGCACTTCCGCATGAGAAAAATTGATACTTATTAATAAAGATGAAAACTATTAATATAAAGTTAAATTATACTTTTATTTATTATCATGCATAAATTCATGTCATATCAAGTGTACCCTAATAGAATTAAAAATATGTCATTCCTTTTATAAATTTATTCAAGCTATTATAGTACAACGTGAATTAAAAGCAAAGCTATTTCTTCAAATGCATGTTTTGAACATGTAATCTTTTTAGATAATTTTATTCTACAGAAGGTTAAATAATATTCCACAATTTAATGTAAATTATAAATTTGCTCGGTTTTTTTATCTCTTCTCTGGCTCTTCTCTGATTAAATTTAAAATACCTGTCTTACTTTGGTAGTATTTTTCAAATTAAATACATTTAACTTGCTAGTAACGCACAGGTGCTACTTGCATTAAAAGCAAGAGTGACACTATTTTCTTTGGTATTGAGACTCCACTTTCAAAATATAAAATATTCAAAGATTCAACCATAAGAGTTTGGTCATTTCATAAATTAAATTCTTTAACAATACAGTGAAAACTTATAAATCATTGACAAGGATAGTAAACAAGCTTTCTTGTTTAATTCTTTTGCAGTATTAATATCAACTTAATTTTCAACTTCAATTTAATTTTCTAAAGCATTACATTAAAGCTCAGCAGTTTGTAATAGGTCATTACAAAAATTGATATTTTGAGTATAATATTTATTTATTTCTCCTTGTAGAAATACTATACAGCTCATCCTGACTTTGAATATTACTTTTGAAAGAAACTACAAATTTGACTCATTGATAGATTTAACTTTAAATTCCAAAGTATTTCATAATGATTAACTTTATTTTTACTATTTAGCAAGGACCACAGTCCATCCCCAGCCCCTCTCCACCATGATGTATCAGGATTTAACCGACCTGGAAGTACAAATGGCCAGAGTTCACCTAGTGTTTATTATGGCCAATCCAGGCCTTCTAGTATGGTTTCACTTAATGGTATGATAATATACTTAACGTCCATATTCTTATGCCTTTTGTAGTTATGCCTCTATAAAGTTAAAATTTTTAATATTTTATGCACATTGTTTTTATCTCTAAATTTCTAGTGAGTACAGTTTTGTTGAATAGTAGACATTTTTTAATCAAATAAACTGACTTATTAAAAAAAAATTATGAAAATAATTATATGTATTTTTATGTATATTATATCATTAACTTACTTTTTATGTTGGCTATGATTTTATTAAATTGAAGTTTAATTGGTCAAGAATAATTTTAATCCTTTCATTATCAGTGTGACTTATAAACAACATGACATTCAATAAAAGCTTATTTAGAGTTTTGATTCATATTGCATTGTGGTAGCATGAAACAATTGTGTTTTTAATAAAATGTACCAGAAAAAGTTGAGAACACATTTTCAAAATTTTGTGCAATTTGTTCAAGTTGTCAAAGCACACAGATCAAGAAAAAAATCTTTGTCATTTAGTCCTGTTAAGAAAGTAGTGTGATATTTTGAAAATGTAAACATGTTAATACAACTGACTTTAATGTACTTCATTCTAATCTAAATTTTAGACTCCCCTGAAGTTATTCACCACCACCCTATGTTTGTGAAAGATACATCAAAATATTGGTACAAGCCAAACATATCTAGAGAAGAAGGTAAGAATATAAAATTACAAATATCATTTCAAATACAAAAACCAACTTAATTAAATTTAATTGCTTGTAATAAGTGTGTGAATGAGGAACTTTCATGTTTTTTGGTTTTATTTTTAAATAAAAGTAGAGAAAAAATCATGCAAAACAATACCATTTTTTCAAAAATTTGAGCTTGAATAGATAGTTAAAAAAAAAATTTAGTTTTTCACTTTGCGATTTGGCAGGAAAAAGCCACTTTGACGTGAAACGTCAAAGCGCAGATAATGAACCAGTCTAAAACCTGTTTTAGACAAGGAATAAGCATGGTTTCTCCTTCATTTTGCAACTTTATCTCTGCGTAACCATGTCACGGTTTTTGCATGCGTTTTTGGTCACGTGAACTTTGCTTTGATTTCGGCTAATTTCAAACTCGATTTTTGATTGATTGAAAGCATAAAGATAAAAAATAATTGCACTGCACAAATATATTCATTGAATAACACTAGAAAATACAAAAAATATTCATTTTCCTCACTTGTGCAAGTTCCTCATTGTTAACTTCAAAGTATTAGTTAGAAAAAATATTACTGGTTTACGAGTTTAACAAATTTTAAAAATGGCAATCAATGTATGTGGCAAGCATATTTACAATTATTAATAATTTAATTTAAATTCTTTCAGCTATAAGCATATTAAAAGATAAAGTACCTGGAACATTTGTTGTCAGAGACAGCAATTCATTTCCTGGTGCCTATGGCTTAGCACTGAAAGTAGCCACGCCACCACCTAATGTACAGATTAATAAATCAGGTAAGATTCTTATAATAGCATTGAAACTTACAGTAACAAATGACAGTTTAAATTAGCGCAAATTCAATAGAATATTTATTGCATATATTACATCACAGATGACCGAAAATCATTAAAATATAAGTTTTACTTGAGCAGACAATTTGTAAACCTATATAGTAAAAGAATAACTGAAAGATCTTACTTTGATTATGTGTAACCCACAGCTAAAAAATTTAACAATCACTAAGTGAACTAACGAAAACAAAGCAATGAAATAATGGGCCCCCAGAAACCTGCACTAATCATACAGTTCATCCATACAAAAAAGGCTATTGTGTGCATAATAATCATTTTCACTCCATGAGTTTTTTATATAAGTTTAAATAGGAAATTTCTAAGTAACATCCTTTTGACATCTCATATTTATTTATGCCTATCAACAAAGAATATAAAGTTATGTGGATTTCCATAAATTTACTGGAGAGCGTTTAAAAATTATATTACAAGAATTATGTTACAAGTTTTAAATGAAATTTTTATTTATACTTAATGTGATTACTTTTTAGGAGACCCTTCAAGCGAACTTGTTCGACACTTCTTGATTGAACCCACTTCGAAAGGAGTTCGCTTAAAGGGATGTCCCAATGAACCCATATTTGGTAAGTTTAGTGGCACAAACTATGTCAAGAATATCAATTTAAGATTATGATTGTTAAATTTAAAAAATTACCTTTTTATAGGAAGTTTGTCTGCACTTGTTTATCAACACTCAATCACCCCATTAGCTCTTCCTTGTAGATTAGTACTCCCAGAGCAAGGTAAGGTACACCATGGAAAAAATAATAAATATAGGGCCGATATTGTTGGCAAGCTTATAAATAAATTGTCTCTTTTAGATCCAGGACAAGGCATTGATGAACAAACAACAAACAATGATTCGCTTTTAGAGCAAGGAGCAGGTATGTTATTTAGATGGTCTTGCAATTAATTTCTGAATGATTGCTTACTTTTCAAATTAAACTTGTGTTTTAATTATACGAAGGTTTCATCATAAAATGCTAATTTCGGAGACCCAGGGTGCCATTAACAAATGGAACCTAAAAAGGAACAAAAATTCCATGATTTTTTTTACCCTCTGCAAATTATATTCTAAAATAAACTGATAATAAAGATAAGAATAATCTTGAATTTAAAATACTTAAAAAAATATGAGATGTTTGATATCATTTAATTCTTATAAAGGGACAAAAAATGGAAAGTTTCAAGTTAGTAAAGTGTTAAGTTAAATTATTATTACTATTATTATTATTATTTTTTTTTTTTTGTAGTTTTAACTAAATTGATTAAAAAATTTAAAGTCAACAATACATCATGATGAATGAAAAAAAATATTCACCTTTGTTCATTCCTTTTTCAGCATGCAGTGTTCTGTACTTACACTCAGTTGAGATGGAATCCCTTACGGGGCCTCAGGCAGTAAAGAAGGCACTGACAGAAATGTTAGCACTTAAACCTCTACCTACAGCTGTTCCAGTGCACTTCAAAGTGTCCAATCAAGGAATCACACTCACAGATAACACAAGAAAGTAGGTTCCAATAAAGTTCATATTTTTTGTATTATCAGAAAAATTTAAAAAAGAATTATTAATTATAATTTTTGTTTCAATTATGTAATTTGATAAAATAATAAAACTTGTTTATCAGAAACATTTTTTTTTTTTTTTTTAATATTAAAAAGCAATCTTAGACTTTTCTTGCTCTATAAAAATAATGCAATGTATCCCACAACTCAATTATCTGTTGAAATTTGATTTAAAACTTGCAAAGTTTTGCACTTAAACACTCTTGCACAGCTAATGTTTAATGCTAATTCAATGATAATCTTAAGTTAAACATTCACTAAATATTTTCCAATTTTCTGCAACTAAGACTTAGATTGTGCTAAAAAAGGACAAAAATAAATGTTCACACCTTTTATTTTTCTGACAAATTATAAAATATTACTAAAGCCTGTTACAAACTTACCATTCTTATCACTGCAATGCAAAAACTATTATAAAGATTTTTTTAGTGTACTATGAAGATGAATTTCCTTTGTATTAAATGTCAGAAATGTGCAGTATGATTTTTTTTGCATTTGCAGTGCCACTAACCTGTTATTGGCAGTACCAATGGGATTTTGTCAAATCGAATGACCCATTAATGGGTGGCTTTTGTATAGCACAAAATTTCAAATATTTGGTAGTAATATTTCAGTCGATCTTTGAGTGTGAAAAATATTGCATCGTCATTAAAATTCTCTACTACCTAATATAGACATTGATAATCTAGTATCAAAAATGCTGGAAGAAGTTAATCCTGATATTAAAATAAAGCCTAAGAATTTAAAGAAAATCTGGTTTTCACTTGAAATAATTTCGAAAAGTAACTAATTGATAAATCTTTTCAGGTTATTTTTCAGACGTCATTACCCTGTGAAATCTATCAGTCACTGTGGACTGGATTTAGAAGGTAGAAAATGGACTCAAACAAATGAAGATGGAGTACCTATAAACACTTGGTAAGTAGTATTTCTTATGCTGAAAAATATTAAAACCAGCATTTCACCCTGTAACCAAATGCTTTTTATGCTAATTAAATAATTATTCAGATAAAACTTAGAATGAAGCATAACATTTTCATAGTTGCCATATATTTCTTTTAACACATAAATTTTTAATTCCTAAACAAATTTAATTATCTTTCAGCCGAATATTTGGATTTGTGGCTCGTAAACCAACAAATCAAACAGATAACCAGTGCCATCTCTTTGCTGAACTTGATCCTGACCAGCCTGCAAGTGCAATTGTTCACTTTGTAACCAAAGTCATGATGACTGATTCACAACCTATTTCGCAAATGGTTTAAAAAGAAACGATAGGTAACATCGTTGGACGCTAACTTTCTTTTTTGTGGGAAACTTACTTTTATAACGTAACCTACTCGCTTTAAATGAAATTTGATTGTCTACTTTGAGACAAACAATTTAAAAATTGGACGTTGTACAGATAACCCTTTAAAAATGGTTTTATAAAGCTTGTACTCATTGTGAAGATGTACTAATTTTGATTTCAAGCAACTATTTTGGAATGTTATTTTGGTAAAAGTTTTGCCAGTTATATTTATGCTTTAAAATGGCAGCTGCTTATTGTACATTATATAACAATCAGTATTTTTAAGAGAAGTGGATTTAAGATGAGAAGATCCTTCAATTCAGATTAATTTACCTATCCAAGTGTTTTTCGATAGTGAGTGCAAATGCCAAAACATTTTAAATGTACATGACACTATTGGAAAAATTATTTTGTTTTACATAATATTTTTAAATACTGACATTGTTGCAAAATTATACTTGTTAAAAATCAAAGAATGGTTTTATTGTACTTTATAAAAACAGCCAATTGTTTTTTGGTTTTTTTATGAATTATTGTACGTTCTCCATATGTTGCAGCTATACACTCATACAAGTTATTTTGTGTGCTTGAATTCTAAAGCTAGATTGTTAATGAAGTATGTGAATACTAAATAATTATTTGTGTAACAAGTCTAATAAAATTTGTTAAAGATGTTATAAGTAATCCTTGTGTCTAGAATTTATCCAAGATATTCAGAAGACTGAATTTTCATTCATTACTCATTTACACCATTGAAAGAAATAAAGTTATGCATAAAACACTGTTTATAATTAACTCGTAATGTACTATGTTAACCAAGTCAAAAATATAACACTTGTTAAACTTCCATTTCGTTTTAAAATGTTTTATGCAGTTATTTTAAATTTTGCAATTTGAGATAAACACTAAATTTTTTACATTATCAAAAAAAAAAATCCTTGAACACTCCATTTATCTTGTCCCGTTATCTTACTCTAGATTGTACACTTGATTTTTTGATTTTTTTTAATGTTATGTGAGGCGTTGAGTGCCATCCAACGATGTTTATTTTTCTAATTGAAAGATGTTTATGCATACCTGCCAACATTGGCATTTTCAAATTAGTACAAATTTTACGGAACAAATATTTGCATTCCTATGATTCATGGAAAGTCAAATAGCAACAATATTTATGAATGTAATATAGAAATAATAGTAATTCACTTGCAAATGCAAAAAAAATAATTAAAAAAAAAAAAATGCATGATATTAAATTGCTTCTAAATATAACAAATTGTTACATTTTAGCACAGAATGGAAATTATAAAATAAAATACTAACCTGGATTTAAAAATAAATCAAATTTATGATGAAATCTCCCAGGAGGTTTATGATTTAATATACATTACACCCAAATAACATGCTTTATGTCACAAAAACTACAGTGAAACATATAAGGAGTTGGTGGTATTCAAAGTGTTTAATCACATGCACAAATATCAATTAAGCATGCTTTCGAATTCTTATTATTACATTTGATGTTGTCACTGTGTTTTTTAGAATTGATATGAACTTTGACATCAGTAAATCCTCCATGAAAAATCTTAATAACAGATGCATAGATAGAGCAGAATGCAAAAATTGTTCCTTTGCTTGAATTTATGATGATTTGAAGTAAACTGCTTGGTATAAGACTCCAAAAAAACTTGATATTTTTTGGAGTCTTATACCAAAATTGTTTATCATGGATATTTTAAAATAAATAATTAAGACTAACAAAGAAGTTGAAAAGCGAAAGTGCTTTAATCACCAAAGTCTAACGAAACAGTCGTTCGGTGCCGCCAACATAAATGAAAAAATCCCTCCGCCGCGATTTAGTGCTATTATTTATGCGCAACGTTGGAGTAAGGTCCAAAAGAAGAAAGAATAAAAAAACTAAAGCACTTTCAATTTTCTACTTCTTTATTCGAGGCAAAAAAATAGTTGTTTGGTTCACCAGGTCCCATCGGCAACACCATTGAAAACAGTGCATCCCCGGCGCGATGGTTTAGTGCTATTATTTAAGCGCAATGTTGGAGTCCGGTCCAAATGAAGGAAGAATAAAAAAACTAAAGCACTTTCGGTTTTCTGCTTTTTTTATTAACCTGTAAAGTCCGAAACAACGAAACAGGGGTTTGGTTTGCCAATTCCTATCGGCAAAACATGCATCCCCGCCAACGGGCCAACGCGCTTTATTGTTGTACATACGCGCAATCTCGGAGTGTGAATATTTTGACTGACGCGGCAGCCTTGGAAAACCATTTAAGTCTCGTTGGTAACTTGAAAAAATATAAAAAGAAAAAACGTTTCTGAGAAAAAAAACGAAAAGTACTGTGAAATCCGTACGATTTTTTTAGCTGTTCGTACAACCGTAAAAAATAGTAAAAATCCGTACATTGTACGGATAATCCTTACAAGTTGGCAGGTATGTTTATGCCCATTTTGTTAAAACCATTCATACCAAATATGGTTTATCTAATAACAAACTAATAATCTAACAAACTAGATAAACCCCATTTGGCATGAATGGTTTCAACAAAAGAGGGTAAAAACAGCCTTGAACTAGAAAAATTAACATTGTGGGATGGTCTGTTATGGCACTCAATGCCTCATATCCACTTCCTAAGTTTATATCCTCCTTCCTTAAAAGGTGAGTAATAGAACATTTTCATCATCTAAAAGGAATTGGATAACATCATATGAGGGACATGAATTTTTAGAATGCTTCATAATTGGATTCGATTCCAGTATAAAAATATAATCATGATGTAACAGTGGAATATAATCATGTCCTAACAGTGAAAAATAAAAAATAAATAAACCTTAAGGAATTTTTTTTTTAAAAATAGCACACTTTTATAATGTGAAACATAATTTTAAGCATGTTTATTTTAAAATAATAAAAAGTATTGAGAAGTAGAACTGAAACATTTCACATTAAGTATATGATAAGTTAGCTTATGCCAAAAGTAATATGTTTTGCTAGAATATTTTCTTTATTTGAAATCCAAGTTATTCTAATAAGTAGATGAAATTGAGATATTCTAATATATATATAAACCTTAATTTGGGAAATCCCAAAATTATGAAAATCAAATTCGGAGAAACCACTTTTTTGTTTTGCCCTTAAAACTTACCCCAACTGAAACCTCGAAGTTCCCAACTCATGAGCTTTTCCATATTATTTGGGGGGATGTTACAACACCTATGTATGACTTCATTAGCATAATACACAACAATTGTATTTTATACTTTTTGATTTCATTAATGCGATCAACTTCCAACAATGAAACAAACAATGTCTCTATAAAAATTTTCTTTCTAAACAGAACACAATTGATATTTTTTGTACGAAATTTATACACATTATTTATAAACTAAAATAAAAAATTTAGCTTAATTTTTAAAATATAGTACACATTTATAAAATCTATTAGAACTTGATTTAAAAGAAAAAGAATATTTTACTTAACAAATAAGTGTTCCTGGGTGCAGTTTGGCTACAAGTCTGCAACAATTCCCAGAATCTATTTCCTTTGTTAGAATTCAGTGAATTATCCCCATGGCAACATGATAGGCCGTCAAAAAAAGTGCAATAGCGATTCAGTATTGCTAATCTTCACTTTACCACAAACCCTTAAGGAAGTAAATTGAAGAGAATAAATGTTTAAGTAAACTATAGTCCTCTAAAAAAAAACGGGACGATAATTACGTTAAAATGTCAGTTCGTACATCAAGTGGTTATCTAGATTCAAGTCAAAACTATTTACAGGATTAACACCAAAAAGTGCCTATGAAAGGCTTTGAAGAATAAATAGTAAATATAGTAAATTAATACCACGAGATGCTCTGATCTAAATCACACATAAAAGCATGGCAGTCATCATTACAAGAAAAATTTGTATGCAAAAATTAATCAAGATAAATGTATGTCACACTGTCTTTTACACAATTAAATATATTCTAAAAGACATGTCTTATTCTATTATTTATGTTTTATATAGATGTTGAATGAAATCAAGAATTCAATAATGGTCAATCAAATAATTTATTTTCTGACAAGCATAAGTTCTTTAAATTTTTCCAAATATTTCTAATACTGGCAAGTTCCATTTTACTAACTTTGTTCCATACTAAATTGAACATTTCATCATTAAAAGATATCCCACTTTTGTAAAGAATTGATTTGATCTGAAAAACAAAATTTTTAACTAAACACAAAATTATAAATATAATTAAAATAACTTTTCCGAATGAATGAAATTCGGAACTGCATCCTTTTTGCATAAGTTTTGGCTTTTTATAATGTAATTACCAGGAATTTAAAACTTTAAAAAATTAAATTTCAATGATTTGAAAAAAAAAATTAAACAACTTAGTTGTTAAATCCTTAATCTTAAATTTAGGTACTTTAACAGGATGAAAGAATAGTAATCTTTGCTTTACACGGTAAAAATTAAGATTAAGAACTACTAAGCAATGATTGAATAATTCTACATTAGATATTTTCCAGATAACCCCTGGCATTAGAGAAGCGACATAGTATGCTTTAAAATTTCCTCCTCCCTCGCATAGCTAAAAAAATCTAACAAGCTTACTTATAAACAATTTAACATTCACATTAAAAGCCAGACTTTTTTGAATTCTTGTCTTTTAAAAAAATATTTTAAAATTCAAAGTGCATAATATTGTTATCACAAAAGAATAACATCAAATGCTTCCAAAAGAACACACAAAAACGTTTCTATTTTGCACTTATGCTCAATTTGCTCTCATATATAATAAAAGAAAGCTTCATCACAATATTGAAAATGATTAAAATATCAAATGCTCGGATATAAAATTCCTTCCTTTCAACAATTCAATTTTTATTCTATATAATTTAAAAGTGCACTGAAAAAAATATCTTAAAATGCATACAGTTAAATAAGAATCATGAGCCTTTATTTTACAACAAATATTTTTTTAAATAATGAAGCATACATTTAATTTATCTTCACAAATCTCAACAATAAATTCCAAAAAAGATTAGGGGTGTGGAACATTGCACAACTTTCAATTACACTATAATACCAGGGCTGCCACTGACTGTAAGCTTTGAAAATAGTTGCTTTAGTAGCCTCAGATGTTAAAAATAGTAGCCAAAATAGTAGTCTCAAACATTGAAAATAGTAGTCTCAGACGTTGAAAATAGTAGACTCACTTTTCATAACGATTGTTTCTTTAAATCGGTAAAGACCTTGCTCTTGCTTTAAAGGTTTTAAGTTGTCATCAAGATAGGAATAAAACTTGATTTACATAAACACGAAAACCCAGACACACTCTTCTTTCAATTCAAAATAGTGTCTAATACATAACATCCCATACAGTAAAAGGCATGTGTCTTGGGGGGAGGGGGGGCGCTATCGTATTTGCATAATGCGATGGAAGTTGACAAGTACTCCCAGACAGCACCTAAGCAAAAAAAGCTAAACTTCACGCAAAAGCGACGGTAAAAATCGATTGGTAAAACAAGATATATATTTTTTTTTTTTAATTTTCAAAGTAAAACAACTTTTTGACAGAAAAACAAGTTTTATGTTTAAACAATTATACTATATATTGACAGTGACAGGCGAATTTAATTAAGACCAGTTTTTAAATTTTTAACAGGTAGCTACAGAATTTGAGAAACAAAATTCCTCAACATTTCCCTAATTTCCAGAAACTTCCCTGATGTGCATCTCTGTCGACGTTATCATTAAAAAAACGAAGAAAATATGACCATTTAAAAAATATATAAATTTGACTATTTACAATTACATTTACTTATCAAAGTATAATTGCACCAAAATATGAATTTCTGCTAAAAATCAAAACAAGTATCTTTAGAGCAGGGGGGGGACAAGGGGGGGGAGGGGGGAGGAGGGGAAAAAGAAGAAAACATTAATAAAAAAATTTAAAAAATACAAAATTCACATAAAAAAATTACAAACTACACCCATACTTGCTAACCTCAAGGAAAAGAAACTAGCACAATACTTTTCTTTTAATTTAAAAAATAAAACAAATAAATCACGTTTTCTTTAATATATGTTATAGGCTGTATCCTGTTCATAACATAAATTTTAAACAGTGTCCTACATATTTACTAAACTTGGGCATGCATGAGCATGAAATTTAAATAATCAGCATTTTGTTATTCAGTCACAAATTTCTCTAGGTATAATATTTCATAAAAAATTATGTCTTTCGGATTTTGAAGAAGAAAGGCTTGAAATTAACAGCTTCTTATAAAAATTAATTACTCATAAATATATGAAATAAAATTTTGTACAGCAAAAATATTTTCTTAAACCACTAAAGTATATATTAAATGAGGCAAAAAATCGTTTTCATGAAACATGACAAGCATAGCATTCGGCAGGGGAAAAAGATGCATGGACTTTTTTAAAAATTCCATGACCCTTTGCCTGAATGTATGCAGTAGCGCATTCAAATTTTTTATTTTTTGGAGGAGGAGGAGGATGTTTTAATTCTCTGTTTGATTTATATTAAACATATAAATCAAAAACACATATCACTTTCAGTTAATTATGTTTAGTAAAATGTCAAAATTAAAGTAAAAAAATAATAATCAAGTACAGGATCAAACCCTTTTTGCTTATTAATGCCTATAGATTTGTTGCACATCTTTAACAGTGCTGTAAAGGGTTAATAAAAATTAAAAAAAATATGATGGAATCAATTTGAAATATTAAGGAATTTAGGGTTCTAATATATTCTATTGTCAAAAAACACAAGTCAAGAAGAAAAGCAATCATGTCTGTAAAGGATGCAGTCAGATTTAAGTTTGAGGATTTTTTTAAACAATATTGCGGCGGAGGTCGCGAAGCTATAAGATAACCAAAAATCTAACAGAAATAATGTGTAAATAATTGTTCCAAGAATAACAGTGATTTCAGAAAGTTAAAAAAAAAAAAAAAAAAAAAAAAAAAACACAGAACATGAACATGCGATTGTGGGCCGAGGACAGGGGATTGGCCAGTTTGGCTCAGCTGCTGAGTATAGGAAAAGGTCGAAAACTTCGCACTCCCAAATCGGCCAACTAGCCAGATATTGAGACTTTTACGAAAAAGCACATGAAAAAGCCTGTATTATTCAAAACACAGACGACAAGGCATCCACTTCTTGTGACGCGAGCCGGGATAGGTGTAGGCACCTGCAAGGGAAATGCGAGAAGGGAAACTCAAAAATTTCAAAATTCCTTGACTAAAGAGTAATTTTACGAAATACCTTGACATTTGCCTGAATTCCTGATTCTGTCGCCACCCTGTTTAAGCTACATTCAAAGTAATTAAATTGCCTCAAAATTTAAATTATTTTATTATTTATAAATTTAGCTACAACATGGAAATTCAAATCACTGCATTGATTGACCTACACGACGAAATCGTCAGTAATCTCGGACATAACGTCTATATAACATCAATTCTGTCCATACTGATAGCATTTTCTTTCGGGGGCTCTCCACAAATTCATTTTTGTTAAGTAGAGTAAATAAAGCGAAATAATTTGATATTTCAGAATATAACAGTGCATGAGGTGAAAATGATCGCGGTTGCCGTCAAAAACAACCATCTCGCGTCGAACTAGCAAAATGACCACTGTACCCGCGAATATGAAGAACTATTTCTGTAGTATTTGATCTCTCCTAGCTTAAAAAAAAATCACAGTTTTGAGAAAAATGTTAGTACCTTTGTGTCGATTTTTTTCGTGCTACCATCGGACAGTATCCAAATTCTTAAAAAATAGTCGCCTCAGTCCAAAAATAGTTGAAGGTTTTGTTAAAAATAGTCGATTTAGGCCCTTTTTTCATTGAAATAGTCGCCATAGTCGCCTGGCCACTAAAATAGTCGCTTTAGTAGCCTTTTTAGTCGCCTGTGGCAGCCCTGTATTTAATACTGATGTCAATTTGTGTCATTTACCGTTTTTTATATTTTCATCATTCATTTAGAAAAAATGGCCAGTTTGGCGATATTTTCTACCACAATTCTTGTATGGGTCTAAGAAAGAAAAAAAAAAGATGATTTTGGCGATATACTTTTCAATAATTCTTATATTATCCTTTCTTATAAATGATACTGAAGAGAGGAGAAGAACATGATCGTTGATGAGGTATGCTGAAGGAAATAGAATTTTCTGTTAAAGGCATTCGTTTTTCAACTTTTTACGCCATTAAAGCATTTCTACGGGAATTTCGGAGGTGGGGTAATAATAGGCCACAGAGATTTTGGACAAAATCGTTAGAGCCGTTTTTTAGCAATTACTGAAAAACATAATTTTTTTAATGGCAGCTACCTTATGCACGATTTTGACGAAAACCTTAATGGTAGGTCCCTGTGCCATCACCAACACACACACCAAATTTGAACATCGTAAGTCAATTTGTTCAGGAGTTACATACGCAGAGACACACACACAGATAGACATTTTTTCTAGATCACTTTTTTGAAATCAGGATGTTCTAAAACGTGGGGAAATGAGAAAAAAAAAAAAATTTAAAAGTCAATTTTTTTTTTTTTTTAATTTTATCGAATACTATACTTTCACTACTCTATGTATGCATACATATGGGTAATTGAAAGTAATAATTGGCTATTTTACTATTCTTGTAAAAAATAAACTTTTGCTAGCAAATACCACATAGACAAACAGTTTTCAAATATAATAGGAATATTAAAACTTACCTCTTCTTTAGACCTAAGTAGTCCAAGATCCTCATCATAAACACCATACTTTTCAAACAGACTAGGCTGTATGATAATTGAAGCCTCTCTAATATCGCCATATTCAGTTGAATCTGCAAACTTCCTCAGTTTAGGTTTCTTAATATCTTTTCGAATTATTGGAATTCCAGCCATATTTGATGAAACTACAACATAATAAGTAATCAATATAATATTGTTACGAATTTCTGCATATTTGTAAGTATTTCGTAGTATTAATTATGTAAAAAGAAAAATGTATGTACATTTTGCATAAGACAGTGTAAGAGTTTGTCTTAACTTTGCTTTCCTGCAATGCGTCTCTTAATGCTTGAAAACGAGTTTAACAGGGATAATGCTGGAAAACGAGTTTTACAAGGAGAAGGCCATTCAACATTATGGTTAATGGCAATCTCGTCAACTTGGCTCTATCTTGCCAAGTTGGCGACGGTTAGGCGACTAATTTTGATCACCAAATTTGGCTAAAAAAAAACAAATGTCGCAAAACTTGGCGACCATTTGGTGACACTTTCGGTCCCCATGTACCTGTATAGGGCTTTTCCACTGCGATCTGGAAAATTCTCCAAATTTCTATCTCTAGAAGATTCGCGAAGGATTAACTTTCCTATATATGCCTAAGAGAACGGGTAATCGAGTTAATTAGTTGTCTTGCAGCGAGCATTCAGAATAGTTCCGAAAGTGAACTGTATTGCATTGTCTTTTGCGTCAATTTTAGCAGTTGTGTATCTAGTTTTTAACTGATGTTTGTGCTCTATTGTTGTGTAAAGAGCTGTATTGAGTCTATTAGAATGGGAAGTTCTGGAATTGTAAAGGAATCTGCAAAGAGTTATATCAGAATAAATTTCAACAAGTTTTAATCTGTTTTGGCTTCAAGTCTTTCGAACCCATCCACGCAACAATATACACAAAATATATCTCTAAAGCAAAATATGTGGATTATATTTACACATACACAAATCAATATTCTACTGAGAATAATATCTCCCAGAATAAAATTTTAAATTCTTTTATGGTGGAAAAGTTAAACAATATTTGATTGATAATAACAGGAATGAGTGATCAGAGAGGAAAAAGAAAGAAATCCAAAAATTCGTTATAAAAGCAAGCGGAAGGGAAGATACCCAAAAGTTTGTCGAAAAAATACTTGTATTGTTCTCAAAACATAGTTCTTTAATATTCTCCAAATTTCATTAGTAAAAAAGATCAGGAAAATGCCAGTCATATAAACTACAAATAAAGTTGTCTAAATTAAAAGATGCATAAAACTATAAAATCTGTTGCTTGCAAAAGTACTTGGATTTGACAAAATAACTTTTTCATTTGCAGCCAATCACAGTACGAAGTGTATCCTGATTGTGAGGAGCTTGTGAAGTAATCTGGGAGGAAAGTGAGCGAAGAGAGAAAATCTTTTGTTTAGACATGAGGAAAAATATACTTTTTGCAGGAAAAACTGGTTCAGATCAGAAAAATGTGGGTCCTTGAAACAGGGATAAAAAGGAGGAAAATGTTACATAAAAAGCAAAAAAGGAGGAAATCCTCCAAAAGGAGGAAAAATATCATCCCTGTAAAACATCATGTGGAGTTCCAAGCATTTTTAATGTTTTAAAACTTCTAAGAAGGACATAACAGATATAGTTATTGGCCCAGGTCAAATTAAAAATGTGAGGTTCAAAAAATTACTTTAATTACACTACTATTACTAAATTTGGATGCTTTATATTGAGTTTTCACCGACATTTATTTTGTATAGCATTTTGATTAATTTATTTTTAAAAGTAATACATAGGTAAAAAATAAAACATTTTTTAACATATTATTGACAAAAGTTAGTTGTTGAAACTTTATCTGGGGAAATGATAATCTATACAGAAAATCTTTAAAGGATTTTTTTTTTCCCCAGAAAAATTCAGTAGTTTTGTTTTGTTGTAATTTGTCAAGTAGCCTGTTAGAAATACAAATTGCAAATTTTATGAAAAGTATACTATCAATAGGTGTACTAGAAGATTTACAAGTATTTGTGTATAACAATATTTATTCTTCTGTAAAACAAAATTTATGAACAAGTCTAATTATGAATAAAATATCTAAAATTTGATTTCTTACTAATTATTTAATAATTTTTTTTTAATTTACACTTTTTGCTTATAAATTACTGTGAAGAAAACTTTTAAATAATACTAACAGGTAATATTACCTTTAAAAAAAAAATTTTGCTCTTGTTACATGCCCAAAATTATTTTTATCACAGCATATTAAAGAAGAGAAATTTAAATCCTTTTTTAAAAAATTAAAAGCATAAATTTTTCCAATTATTTTACCCACTATGTAATGTCTTTGGTTTGCTTCTAGCACTCAGAGCTTAATTTTTTTAACTTTTTTCACACCAGGCTTCTTGATTGGCATGCAACATCAAAAAAACTTTAAGCATAAGCATTACAGTTAATTCCCAAATTACAATTGTTATGGTCAAAAGGATAAGTTATTATGCAAGGAATCAACATAACTTTTTTATTAAAAAAAGGGCAATCCAAGGTGTATAGAAAAAAAGTCAAATCCTTAATTTTAAACAGATATTTTCCCTTATCTTAAACTAAAGTGCACAATGATTTATTAAATGCATCATTGCTGCAGCAAAAAGTAGTGGAATCCAAAACATACAAGCACATTTTTAATTGCCTGGTATATTACCAGCAAATAAAGGTTGACAAAGTTGTAAAAACTTATTTAGCAGAGCTGTAACTGATTTGAAGGGTTAGAGGGTAATTTATACAGTTTCTGTTATAACCAATCGATAATTCATTAAAATAACAAACCTGCAGACTTATGGTCGCCAATTAAAGATGATGTGGTTTTAAAATTCTCCAATGAATCAACACAGGGGTAGCTAAGTAGAAACTTTTTATCCTCTCCTAAATATTTTCCTAAAGAAAATAAATGAATATAAATTCAATGTGGATCCTATATGCAAAGGAAATATTTTAGCTGAAAAGTGTGTTGTTAATAGCTATTTTTGTAGAAAAACTTTTTTATTTAACAATCACTATTTTCTAATTACTAAATTTAACACATGAATAAAAAACTCTTTTTAGTAAAATAATTTTTAACAACATTTTCAATTATTGAAAATTATTTTATTTAAAATATTTTTTTTTTTTTAAATATTATTTTATGTTGCTACAATGTCCTTTGAATTTATTTTTAATAATGACAAAATGACTGATAAGAGATTTCTGCAGCAAATAACTTTATCTTACAAGCCCATGCTAAAAGAAATACAATTTTCTGTACATGATAGTTTTAACAATTTTAAAGTAGATATTTTTATGTATTGCAAAAATATCCTTTAATTATGCTACATCTGTAATAAAAATATATAACAAAAATACTTTTGCAACTTTACTTCTGCTTGACTCAAAAGTGGAGGTATCCATCAATTGGATTGACAGCAGCTGTCACAAAATTGCTACTTTACATTAAAATGCTATAAATTATCACCTAAACTTTTGCATAACATGCTTTAAATATTATTTTAATCAAATAAAATTTGAGAATACTTCTAAATACCATTTGCTGTACATCAACAATTATAGGTAAAGGCATATAAGACAATAAGGGTAGGTGACATTTAGAATAATATTTTTCTAAATTAGGAGTAATTTAACCTTGTAACAATAATCAAGTCAATTCAAACAATTAACTGGTGATTTAAAAAGCAATTTGATTTCTTAACTTCACCCTGTTATAAGTTTGAGAGGGATTACAAATCAAACTAGATGCTCATTCTATTCAGTCCTCCCGATAGTTTAAATCGGTCCATATAAAGCGCAATAACAAATTAGGTTTAAATGAACTTGCTAATCTAACAAATAATCTACAATTTGATATATGTAATACAAAATACATGTTTACATTCGTAATGACTGTGGGAGTTGCACAGTGACTTGGAGTCTATATTCAAATAATTTGTAAACATGGTTTCTAGTGATTTTTTTTTTTTTTTTGTTAATATTCATTACACTTATTCTTTAATTGTTGACAGTATTGTTGAGCTCACATGGAAGGACATGTTCTTTAAATAAGCTTTTCACTACAGCATATAGTGTAGCTACAAAGTTAGGAGTTATAGAATAACTATTCCTGTCACTGATCGGATATAGAAATAATTTTATTAAATCATGTTTAATAAATTTTATATGATTCATCAAATTCTATTATTGGAAAAATCCACAGTAACACAGAATTTTTGCTTTAAATAAACAAAGTATTGTGATGTTAATTACAGCAACATCAATTCAGCTTGAACAAACCTAACTACTAATAATTATTCAACAAAGTATAAAAGTGATAATGAACAACCATTAACCTAGTGCTATTATTATTTGAATTTAAAAGTTGAGAAACTGGATGTCCTATTTGGAAATTAGATGAACTATTAAATCTGACAATTTAATTTAAACATGTTTATTTTTTAACTTTTACCTTCAATTTAATTGAAAACTAATATTTTAACATTCTTAGTAATATCAAAGCCCCATAATCTAAAACTATTACAGTTGAAAATAAATGAGAAAATACTTGTTACACAAAAGCCTTCATTTAATGCTTGCATAAATTTCTCTGTATCAATAAAGCCATCATCAAAAACATCAAAATCCTTAAGAACATTCTCAAGGACAGGTAAAGAAATATATGCACCAAAATGCTTCAATATTCTCTGAAGATCAAAAAACGTAAAGGTTCGAGGAAAATTCTGAAAGAAATTTACTTAATTATTTTACTTAAACCTTTCATCAAAAATCAAAAGAATAAAAAGAAGTTTAATGTCATAAAAGTATTAAACTGCACAACTTAAGTAAGAGCTAAGTTGATGAAAACTAGCTGAATTAAATTATAATAGAATAAAACGTTTTAAATTCATTAGATCCAAGTTAAGATTCAAACTTTAAGCTTAGGTGCAGGCTGTTTTAATAAATTTGTAAAAGCTAGACATCCCTATGCATAATTTACCAGGTTTTTATATAGTTTCTGAAACTAAAGTTTTGACTAGAAGAATTTTTATTAGAAAACAAACAGTTAATAACCTGAATCAAAGAGAAAATACAAAATAAAACTATGTTTTAGGATTGAGCGTGACTAATATATTCGTATATATAAAAGTTTGATTTTTTTAAATCTTCATTAATATGTGCAATTCTCATTAATATGTGCAATTCTCATTAATATGTGCAATTCTCATTAATATGTGCTTATTATTTTTTTTACATAGCTATCTAGTAATTTGTTACAATACATAGTAATTAACCATCAATTCAAATAAAGTTTAAAACTTTTAAAAGTGCAATTTGCCGAATGGATATTCAGTTGTGTTTATTCTGGCAATATAATAATAAAAATATTAAGAAAATAGCTGAAATGAAGTAATGATAGTATCATACAAAGTTACAATGACAAAAGTTTTGTGAGAGTAAAACCTTACAGACAATCCGTAAAATATTTCACAACTTTTTTTTTATACACATGTTTAATGTGCAATCATTATTATTTGGTTATGCAATGTTCAGAAAAGATATAAAATATCATGTATCATTATTTTGTGAACACCTCTCAAATAGAGGAGAATATCAACAATAGTGCAGTAATGTTAATAATATTTATTCTAGAATTTTTTTTCAATGCATGTCTAAAAGAACAGCAAAAACTTGGATGTAACGTTTTTAAAAATGTAACATATAAAATTAAACTAAACTTGTAATTTGACACTAAATGATGTCAAGCTAATTACACACTCACAACTATGTGCTACATTTATTAAAATGCTTTTAAACTTTGCAATCATTTATTTAAATAATTAATTTTATTTGCAAATAATTATTTGGTGTGTGTATGTAATATATGCTTGTTTATTTCTTCCAAGTTGAACTGAAGTCATGAGCTGGCATTTTCTGAATAATGCATATTTTATGGTAATTAATTTCTTTAAAATTCACACTAGAAAAAAGATTGTATGGAAAATTAGTTCCCCTAAGTGTTACTCACTGGAAAGTACTACAGAAGTGTATCGTAAGAAGTTGAACTCTTAGAAGAGTAGATTGATGTTTTGATTCAGTAAGGTTGAGGAATTTTATTCCATTTTACAATAATAATTTTAAAAATACAATAAAAATAATTCAGGAATGGAATAACAAATAACTTAGTCAAGAGAACGAGATTTTCACTTTGTTAGCAAAATGATTTTTGCAATCTCACAAATTTAACAACTTACATTTGCATAAGCCTTTAAGAATGAAGAAAATTCAGTAGGGTTAAGATAGCTATTTTCTTTCAGTAATTTCCATAAAGCATCAAGTAAACTTGGTTTCAGATTTTGAATTTCTGTCTTTTTATCTGCCACAAAGTTATTATAACCACCACAGCTGTTTGAAATATATGGTAGAGGATAATTTGCATTACCGGGACTTCTATAAAAAAAAAATCATACCAAAAATTAGATTATAACTCTGGTGCTTTGGTGATCATATTTTTGATAACTTTGTTTGAATGCAGGGTGGCCACAAAATTTAGGAAAAAAAGTTCCCTGATTATTCCCTGGTAGATTTGTAAAAAATTCCCTGATTTTACATCCACCTTTTTTTTTTTTTAATTTTCTTAACTTTTCCAGATGTGTAGACACCTTTATCAAATAGAACATGTATGTCAAAAAGCTAATATGCCAATATTTTCAAATAGTTTTGGCAGTAATAAAAATTTAAAATTATTTCATAATATGAAACTTCTGATTACTGCAAATAGTCATGTAAATGGCGCCAAAATACGGATGAACGGGGAAACATGCCTTCAAAATAACGACAAAAATTTCACTGATTTTCGTGAGATTTTACAAAATTCCCTGAAATTTCCAATTTTTTCCAGAATGGGAAAGCTTCCTGACATTTTCCAAATTTCCAAGTTTTCCAGGTAATGTGGCCACTCTGAAATGTTACTGGATTTTTACAATTCATATTTGGGAGAAATTATATGCATTCATTGCATAATTTTATGAATCTTAAATATATTTTCACATTTCATCTTTAGAGTGACTTTTAAGTTTTGAAAGACACACTTGATGGTTATGAAGGAATGGATCCATGCCACTATGAACATAACAGGAAATCGAAGCTAAACTAGGTGAGGGAATCACAGTAAACATTAGTTTGCTTTTAGGATATCAAACTATGTAATTAGAATAAAAAGTATAATAAAAAGCTGACTCACCCCTTATGTGTTATAAACTACAGGTAATATCTACATCTACAATGTGTTGTTTATGTGTTGAATGGCTGACATACTATTAAAGTATGACATTTAATTTTATAGCTATTTTTAATGCAATCCAAAAGCAACCACTATTCTTATATATAAAGTTCAAATACTAATAAGATAAGTGCATATGAAACTTAAAAGAACAGAAAATAAATTGTTTATAATTAGTGCTGATGGATATTCAGACAAGATAACAATTTTCTGACATTCCAGGAATTTAGAGATTTTAATCTTTCCTGTCTTTTTTAACATATTAACATTTAAATGCTTTTAAAAATAAAATCAATGAAATTACCAGCAGAAATTATGAAAAAGAACTTCAGGTAAAAATAAAGTTTTATTTATTGTAAAACTTTTTTATGAACTGGAAGCAAGTTAGGTATTATATATTGTGGTTAGATTTTTTTTGTAATGCAAGAGACCAGGATTCTATTCTCCACCAAGTAAGAGCTTAAAAATCAATGGATTTATTATTTCACTGGTATATAATTATTTTTGAAATAAATTTTTGTACCAAAAATTTCATTACGTCACAAAATATTTATTTTATAAATAGAGGTTTACATTTTTCATACTAACAATCTTCGAAAAAGGAAGTATAAATGAGCAGCGAAAAAGGAAATTTAGTGAGCGCATGGGATTTCACAAGGGCACAAAAGCCCCTTTACTACTGTGGGTTGCATCTAATATAGAAGGGCCCGTCTGTAGTTAAAATAGGTAGTAGTTTTATGTTATATAATACTTATTTTTAGCTAAGGGGATATGATAATTTTTTTAAAGTTGAACCCTATAACACTGCTATCAGATAACCACATTCAATAGGACAATGTAAATAAATGTTTGACAATCTACTCACAACACTGCATATCGTCAACTTTAGATACAAAAATTATCAAATACGCCAAAAATATTGGAGTATTGAACTCAGGGCCTATTGTAACGGGCAGTCGTGGCTTATCTGGGCAGTCGTAAATTCAAAATTGGGCACTCGTAAAAAACAAAAAAAAGGGGTAGGGGGGGGAACATGCATAAAACAAAGAAAAGTCATTTTTTTTTATCTTGGATTACAATATTCCACAATGAAATCATATTTGAGAAAGACAAGCAAAACTAACATACATTTAGGAATAGGTTTGAAACCAAAGCTGAGAGATGGGATCGAAATTTTCTCTCTAATCACAAGGGGATACACCGGATGCTCTTTCCCTCCCTGACCCCTGAAATGGATGGACGAGGAACAGAAATGTTCTCATTCAGTGTCCAGTGGCATCTCCCCTATCGTCCCCTAGAAACCATGAGATCTTGTCTGTGAAACCCTCTTCTTTTTTTCATTGATATGGTTGGCCAACTGAACTCAATGTTATCAGGATGTCCAACTTTGACCTTTTTTTTACTTTTGCTTTGCCAAGAGGTCATAAAAAGAAATGTCAATAAGGGGGGGGGGGGTCCTTGAATGTCAAACTAATGATGACAGGGTACCTTCTTTATTGACGATATTGAAAAGAACTACCTTTTTAGCTAAATCCTTTTCGACCACCCCTCGAATTTGGCAAGATTTTAAGGAATGTAATTGGGTATATAATTTAAAAAAAGTTGTGTTGAATTTAAAAATTATGTTGACTTGAAATAATAAATGAGTGAATCACTTATTGATGTACAACATGGATAATCACAATTTTTAATTCCGAACGGTAGGCTAAAATAGCTTGGAAATTTTTTTATTTTTATTCATTCTGTGTTTGGACTATCAAAGTTTGTAATAGGAGGGGGAAGAGTTCGGACTTTTGGGCAGTCGTAATTTTTTCTTAGAATAGGCCTTGATTAAACTAGAAAAAAATTAGCCTACAAAACAAAAATTAGCTTCATAAGATCACTGTCTGAGACTTTTCAGTTATATCATATTGACAGAGACCAAACACTAGCTCAGATTACCGCCCATTAAATAATATTTCCTGTTGAACCCTTATTAAACAACGTGGAGTGAATGAAAAATAATTGACTGTGTGCCAAAATTCTTGACCGAGCCAAAGGGGTCTGAATGGTTACACCCCTTACAAGCAATAATATTGAGAGGCCAACAAATATAAATATATTTTGTAGAAACCAATGACAAACCAGTTTCTTTAAAAGTTTCCTTAAAATTCTAACATCCCACATGGAAGGGCTAGAACCAGATATGCAGTTGGGTTTAGGATAGGTCGTAGATATTGAAAAATATGGAGAAAAAAGTGCACATCAAGACCTTAAGATGAGAAATTGTCCATCCCCCCCATTCACACAATTGAAGGTTCCTCAAACAACTTAAAAATATAGGTTGTTTAAAAAATAAAGCAATATAATTCTTCCATATTTAATTTCAATCTCTAAGCCTATACAAGACAGAAAAACTATAAAAACCCAAAATGAAGTTTGTAGTCAGGTCTCACTGCTCTTATAACAAATAAATCCAAAACAACTGATATAAGTTACCTTACTTCCAAAAATTTGCTTGTTTTTTAAAAATTAGTAAACCTAATTAAAAAGTAAGCTATCTATTGGCTAATTAATTATAAATTATCCAAAATTAAAACTAAATATTCTACAGAAATAAATGACAAGCATACTTTATATTATTTTGATAATCAGAAGATTTGTCATCTGTAAATTCATTTAATATTTCCTTCATTTCTGTACCAGAGTTGTCTGTAAGACATTTACCTCCGATATACAATCCTGCAGGAGGCACTTCATTCAAGTGTAAACTAGAAAAGGGAAGCTTGGTTATGACTGATTATTTAGCTTATGTTTTACTTGGCATGTTGTTAAATACGCATTTTAGTTTGCAAAGGCATATTGTGTGACATTAAGTTCAATTTTCCCTACATTGTAATCTTCTTGTTCAAATTCAACCTACATCAGGTCCCAAAGATCATGGGGAAGATACTAACCATCACAAAAACATAAAAAAAAATGTGGAAAAGTATTACTGAAGAAGAAGAATATGTGTAGAATGTCCACAACCTCAATAAAAGCAATTTATTGTTTTAGTTTGTACACTCAAAGACCATCTTGTATACAATAATGGCTAAATAGAAAATGGACCCCTTAGCTGATACAGATTTCAAACCAGAACAAATGTCTGACTGAAGATTAAAACCTATAAATTTTGGAATGTGTGCGACCATAACCAATGTTTTGCAATAAAATAGTAAATGATCACACTAATTTTATCACTGCGCAATTCTTATTAAAATGTCCATGAATTGTCTACAAATGTTAAAATGTAGACTTTCAAAGTGCTTTAGTGCACCTGAACACATTGATTTTATATTAAAAAAATGTACATGAATTAAATATTGAAGATATTGAATTAAATAAAATACTGAAGACACATAATTTATAATTGATAATTTTTACCCCCCACCTGTAAATCATAATACTACTAAAAAACATCTTATTTTTTTACTCAATTATTTATGTTTAACTTTTTCTTATCAAAACAATTTTAAACTTACCAATTTGGTGGACGAAATTTATCTGCATAAACTGAATGAAGAATTCTATAATTGGAGGGATAAATAAGGGCAGAAGCTGAATTGCCTGAAAATAAATTATGCCCATTTCAATGAAAATATATGTATACATATTTTAATGAAGAAATAAAAGTTAATTACCAAGTATATAATTGAACAGATTAATATCAGGAATTAGTATATGCATAATAAGAATGAAATGTGATTTAACAGTATCTATAAATCAAATTAAAGGAAGCATTAAATGCACAGATTTCTCTGCAGGCATGCATGTTTCAATGGCAGCTCGTGCACTACAGCCAGTACAGCCGGGCAGCATCTGAATTTATTAGTTCAAAACTAAAATTATATATTTTACAATTTTCTAAAATGAAGATCCAATTTCTACGGTAAGCGTAAAAAAATCCAGTAAGCAGCAAACTTCTTGCCTCAATACTCAATTCACAAGGGGAAAAAAAAAATTCCAATTAATGTGCTCTTCCTCCGAACGACAGCCATGTGTTCCTGAAACGCGTTTCGGCTACGACATTGCCATGGTAACCAATGGAGTCTTCCCTCCACTTAATGTGTAGCAAGGCAGCCAGATTATTGATTTTCCACCTTTGGCTGCCCTTGAAAACTTCTGCTTTAAAATAATCTCTATATGGAATTTTTACAGGCTAATGGTATCATGTGAAGTCTAAAGAGTTCTTTTATTAGTTTAAAGTATTATTTTGTTCTGAAAATAAATTGGAACATTTTAAACTCATCTAAAAAATTGTGTTTTTGGCACATGAAACTTCATTCAAACAGAGATAACTAAAGTTTGATAGAATCTTTTGTTATTGTATATATATGGCAATGACAGATATTTATTGAATACATTTTGTATCTTTGAGTTGGCAATATTAGGAAATTCTATAATGGTAAAAATAAGTTTAAAAGATGTTGCAACGGTTTATCCATCCACCAAAAATGTTAACTTCCATATTCTGCTGTGATCTTTTTGTAATAAATTAAACTTCCATTTAAAGTCACTCTGCTAATCTTATTTAATAGTAAAACACTAACAGGTTATGGATCCCAGTACGCATCCACACGGCGCAGAGTGAAGACTCATAAGTTTTATCAGTCTACCATTTTTTGAAACTTAGATAGTTCATTCGTTTTTGAAAAAGAAATGGATGCTCAGAAAATTTCCATTGGACTCTTGGAAGGAAAGAGTAATTCGTCGACATGGAAATATAAAGTATCAATTTTATTGAGAGATAGTACTGCAGCTTTGGAAGTTGTAGAAGGGAAGTTATCAAGACCGGCAGAGTTGGAATCATCGGCCACTGCTGAACAGCGAATCGCATATAATAAGGAATTGGCGGCTTATCTTAAAGCAGATAATTATGCGCTTCTTGCATTGACAAGTAATATGAAAGATGAAGTACTTCAGAATGTTATGCGTTTTCATAGTTCAAAAGAAGTATGGGATGAACTTCATAGGCTCTATGATGGCATTTCTGAAGATAAAGCTTTAAATCTATGTATGCAAGTTTTCACTTTCAAGAAGGATCCAAGTGATGATATGGCCAATCATTTGTCGAAAATCAAAAATATCTGGAGTGGTTTAAATCAAGAATTATCAAAGGATAATAGCTGTGAATTACCTGATTTATTATTGATTTGTAAAATTCTGGAAACACTACCAAGTGAATATTTTTCATTTAAATCTAGTTGGATGCTGATGGAAAAGTCAGAAAGAAAGATCGACAATTTAACAAATCAATTATGTGCATATGAAAAAGCACTATCTGAGAAAAGTAATGAAGAAAATGGTAATTCTAAGGAGGTGCTGTTTAATAAAACTGAAAATTCTAAGGAGGTGCTGTTTAATAAAACGGAAAATTCAGAGTTGAAAAGATTTCCGAAGCAAAAGAAGCATTTAGGCGCCAACATTGTTTGCCATTACTGCAGGAAAAATGGGCACAAATTGAAATAATGCTACAAGTGAATAGCAGATGGTAAACCAGCCAAACCTAACAAGCCTGAAAATGACGCCAACATGGCACTCATTACAATTCCAGCTGAGGCATTCTTCACTGAATGTGATGAAAATGTCTGGTTTGTAGATAATGGAGCTACAAATCATATTACTAATCGGAAGGACCTATTCCAAACTTTTGAGCCGTTCCTGGAATATCACAAAGTGATTGCAGCAAATGGATCAGTCGAAGCTTTGTGAAAAGGCACGATTAGAATGGAAGCTGCTGTAAATGGCAGATGGGAAGAAATATCACTAACTGATATGTGGTATGTTCCAAACATTAAGCAAAATTTGTTTTCAGTCTTATCAGCTCAAGACAAATGTTCTTACAGTGAGTTTTCATCAACAGCTGAAACATGTAAATTAGTTTTAGGTGGAAAAGTTAAAATGGTTGGTATTAGATCTCGACATGGAGGTCTATTTAAACTGACATTGAGAAATGTAGTTCCAGAAAAATCTGCTATTGTAAACATGTTTGAGAAGGAAAATTTGTTGCAACTATACTATGAAAGATTGGGACATCAAAATAAGAGGTATGTGAAAGAGAAAATTTTTCAAGAATTTGGCATTAATATTAAATTAGATTCTGATTTATGTGAAGGTTGCATGCATTTATGGGAAAGCACACAGATTTAAATTTGGCACTCGAGAACGTGCGATAAAGCCAGGTCAATTAATGCACACAGACATTTGTGGTCCTTTTAAGTCACAACGTGGATACCGATATTTTGTTCTGTTCAAAGATGATTACACGAAGTATAAGTATATTTATTTCTTATGTTTTTTTTTGTTTTTTTCTTGTAGAAAAAGTTTGAAGTTCCAGAAAAGATCAAACAAATGATAACTGAAGTAAAAGTAACTGGCCATGTAATTCAAGAGTTATTAAGTGATAATGGAGGCGAATTCGATAATGAATTAGTGAGAAAAATTTTACAAGAACACGGAATTAAACAGCAATTAATAATGTCGTGTTCACCCGAGCAAAATGGTTGCTGTGAGCGAGAGAATCGCACAGTTGCTGAGGCAGCACGTGCTATGATGCATGCACACGAAAAATTACGTCAAATGTTGTGGGCTGAAATGATTAATACAGCAACATATATTTTATATCGTGCAGGACCAACAAAAGTTGAGGAAAAATCACCGCAAGAACTATGGACTGGTCAAAAACCAAGTCTAAAACATTTAAGAATTATTGGCTGTACCTGCTATGCTCACATTCCCAAACAAAATAGAAGGAAAATGGAGAAAAAAGCCATAAAAGGGATTTTAATAGGATATGACAATAATGATGGTTACCGAATATGGTGCAAGGAAACCAAAAAACTGATTAGATCTCATGATGTAATTTTCCATGAAGAATTGGTCGAGAAACAGGAAAACAAAGTACCATATTTCCCTATGGAGCCAGGATCAGATTTGATTTCTGAAGAGAAAAAAGCTGAAACTGACAATTCTAAAAATGTTCCGTCCATTTCGAAAGAAAATGAGCCACGACAGCTCAGAGATCGTCAGTTACTGAAGAAACCACAAAGATATAATGATTATGTTATGTCAGCAATTTTTAATCTTCCTTTAAATGAGCCTATGACCTACGAAGAAGCAATGGCTGGTCCAGAAAAGGATGAATGGACAAGAGCTATGCAAGAAGAGATGCTATCTCTAAGCTCTAATAATGTTTGGGAGTTAGAAAAACTTCCCGAAGGCTGTCAAACAATTACTGGGAAAAGGGTGTTCAAGAAGAAGCTCTATGAACATAGAAATGTTAGCCGCTATAAATCACGATATGTGGCAAGAGGTTTGTTTCAAATTTTTGAAGAATGCGATGAAGTTTTTGTAATGAACTCATGATATTTTGACAAAACCACTTGAGACAGTTAAAACATGGAAACTTGTCTCAATGATAGGGTTGGTGTAGATAGTTTAAATGTTATATTCTGCATGCATTGTTTATTGTCTAGTATTCTGTCGTTGAGAGGGGATGTTGGTGTATATACGAGGGCAATTCAGAAACTAACCTCCGATTGGTCACAGTGCGGGTAGTGGGGGGAGTAGCGCGCCATCTGTGCATTCACACGCTCAGCAGGTCAGTCGGCATCAAGCCGTAGTCGAGTGAACATCGTACCTGCGCTAGTTTAGTTTTTGTGGCAGTTTGAAATGTGTGCTGCAATAGAAAATCCCGCCAAATGTGAAGTGCGTGCTGTTATAAGGTTTTTTACAGCCAAAGGATACTCTGCAGCAGCTATTCATCGTGAGCTTTGTGCTGTGTACGGACCAAAAGTTATGAGTGAAGGAGTTGTCCGTGAATGGGTACGTTTATTTAAAAGTGGACGAGAAAACGTTCATGATGAAGAGAGGAGTGGTAGACCATCCTTGGTGACTGACGAACTCGTTCAGACAGTTGATGCAAAAGTTCGTGAAAATCGACGTTTCACAATGGCGGAGTTGTCTACTGATTTTCCACAGATTTCTAAGACTCTTTTGTACGAGATAGTGACAGCAAGATTGGGTTACCGTAAGTTCTGTGCACGATGGGTGCCCAAAATTCTTACCGACCACCACAAAACTCAAAGAATGGCCTCTGCATTAGACTTTCTGTCACGTTATGAGGACGAAGGAGAACCATTGTTAAACAGAATCGTGACCGGTGACGAAACCTGGATTAAGTACGTGAACCCTGAGACAAAAGAACAATCAAAGATGTGGGCACATTCAGATTCGCCTACCAAACCAAAAAAAGCCCGGCAAGATTTTTCTGCCAGAAAACTGATGGCAACGGTGTTTTGGGATGCCAAAGGGGTGTTGTTGGTTGAATTCATGGAACGTGGGACGACCATTAATCAAGACGTGTACTGTGAAACACTAAAAACATTACGACGGGCTATACAGAACAAACGCCGTGGTATGCTGACTTCCGGTATCGTTTTTTTGCACGATAACGCCCGTCCTCACTCTGCTCGCAGAACAACAGCCCTTCTTGAGTCCTTCAAGTAGGACGTTTTCAACCATCCACCTTACAGCCCAGATCTGGCGCCAAGCGATTATCACCTCTTCATGCATATGAAGAAATGGCTCGGGTCCCAGCGGTTTGATGACGACGAAGAGCTCAAAGATGCGGTCACAGGCTGGCTCAAGGCACAAGCGGGTGATTTTTATGCAGAAGGAATTTCAAAGCTTGTGAAGAGATACGATAAGTGCCTCAATCGTTATGGAGACTATGTCGAAAAATAGTGCAAAGATGTAGTTGTAAGATGTATATATTAAAATATTTTTACTTAACTTGGTGTATTTTTTTCAATCAACCGGAGGTTAGTTTCTGAATTGCCCTCGTATATGGCAACGACAGATATTTATTGAATACATTTTGTATCTTTGAGTTGGCAATATTAGGAAATTCTATAATGGTAAAAATAAATTTAAAAGATGTTGTAACGGTTTATCCATCCATCAAAACTGTTAACTTCTATATTCTGCTGTAATCTTTTTGTAATAAATTAAACTTCCATTTAAAGTCACTCTACTAATCTTATTTAATAGTAAAACACTAACATCTTTTTGAAAAATGATTTGAGAATTCAGATTTGCATTAACTATTAGATGTTTTGAACTTCAGTCAAATAGATTGGAAAAGAAAATGGATTTTGCTAGATTTTTAAATGCAAAAGCTTTTAGAAAAATTGCGATTTTTTTTCTACTTTAAAAAAAAACTATAAAACTGTATATTATTACTATTAAAAAAACTATATATTCTAGAAACTAGATGAAGGTTCATAAAATTAAGAATGATATTACAAACAATTTCCAACCATAATAACTAATTAACCCACTAGCTGTCATCCATTTGAGCAGAAATTTGCAAATAGATCCGATGTCGATGACAATGCTTTCAATCAAGTTTTGGGACTGTCACACAAAGGCCGTTTTTACACACGTTTCTATTGCCTTTTGTCAGACTTATCAACTTTTACTCATGTTCTATTATCCAGGTACCAAGCTTAATTGAAACATGTTCAATTTGACAATATTTAATGACTGAAACCTTTTCCTATTAATGATCATTAGGCAAAATCTTAGGAGGGCTAATTAACCTGCTTGACGTAATCCAATCAATTTGAAACTTGGCAAATAGGCCCGTTGTAGATGCCAATGTATTCAATCAAGATTTGAGGGCGATAAAAAAGTTTGCAAATAGTTTAGAATGGATGTTTTCTTCGTAGTAATCAAATAATATGGAAGCTCGATCTGAGTTCAATAAGTTGGAATTGCAGATAAGAATTGACAATGCATAAAGAATTTACATTAAAAACTTTGTTCTTATAAGTTATATTATTTAAAGTTGACATTCTTTATCATAAATGCACCTAATCAACAATTGACACACCTAAATCAACACACTTGGTGTACTCATGTTCCCACTTTAAAAATTAACTTCTTAAAATCAGGTTGTTAAAATATTTTTACAGATTTTTAGGATACTAATGGTCTAGGTCACAAAATTTGTAAATTGTTCCATGCATTCATATCATTGGTGGCAATAACCAAAAAAGTTTACCATCTATGAATTTTGGATAGTAAACTGAGCTCTTGAAATTTAAAATTTTTTAAAAACAAAGTTGTGTTTGGCATTGAATGAAACAAAACTAATATAGAATATGAAAATCTTTTATTTAATATCCTACATTAACGTTAGGACAACAAAGCTATAGTATATGTACTGTTATGAGTGTCACAAAACATTTAAATAATCTTTAGAAGAAGCCTCAACCAATCCCGTTTAATTTTGAAAGGCAAAAAAGAAAAAAGAAGAAAAAAAAGTTAACTAGTTTTTAGGAAAATTATTTCAGTTGACTTAATTCATTTAGATATGTAATGAAGGAAAACTGGCAAATTTGAAATTGTAAACGAATTGTAAAACTATGAATTGAAAGGATTTCCGGTATTGCAAATTTGTATTTAACCATCAAGCTTATACTCAGTAACAGTGATTAGAGGGGACAGTTACACTTTTTATCTTTTGAAAAAAAATTTGATAGCAATATATTGCCAAAAACTTTTTTTTACAAACTTACTGATACTTTTTTTGCTTCCAGTACTTAATTTTACTTATTTATATATGAAAGAATTAAAAATGGACACTTATCATTATTTATACTCGTATTGCAAATTAAATTGAATAATTTAGTTAGGTTAGTTATGATACCAAAAACAAAAAAGTTATAAAAATTCTACTGTAGAAAAATCAAAACTATTGTACGGAATAGATAAATATAAAAATTTAGAAAGCCATTGCACACGCACACCTTCAGCGCATTGCTACATGAAGGCAGAATGTGTAATACAATCCCAAAAATATTAGAAAAATTATAAGCCAAAACCAGTAATTTAAAGCCAAAAACAGAAATCTTATACATGAAATCCCAACCGAGTTTCTTCGTCAGGGGGCTTGAACCAAGTCCGGATTTCAATGGATGCGTATCTGAAGTGCGATTGATAGAATATATCAATCGCACTCATGCCCCTACGCATCCAGCAAGACAGATAGGAAATCAAAAATATTAAAAAATAATATAATAAAACATACCTTGAAAACTAAACTTAACAGAAACGCTGTCGCCAAAAGTTCAATAGCCATGTTGATTAGAAGAGATCCTAGACCAGGATCAAGATTTTAAATACTGTAAAAATGACATTCCCAAAATAACCCAGCATAAAACATTTAAATTCATACTGCCATCCATATTCTACGAAATGAAAAGATTAAATTTGTTTTTAAAAAATGAACCTTAGACCAGTTAGGGCTGTTTAACTGGATTTCAATATCGCCTGAACATTGGAATCAAAAACCAAAGGAAAAAGATCTAAAAATATTCAGGAAATCCATTTTTCTTCAAATTGTCCCTAAAAATCCCAAAAGCCAAATTAAAATGTGCAGCATTGTTGCAGATACTCTTAATCATATTTAGTTGCATATAATAAATATTTTTAAATATTTTGAAATTTAAATTGCTATTAAAATTAGAAAAACTTAAAACTTCCAAATTAAAATCTTGTCTTTTGTCATAAAAAAACTCCAATATTTACTAAATTATCCCTATATTTAAATTTAAATTTAGGTACTGCGCACTGTTGCAACTACTATTAGTTTTTTTCAAAATCAGATCCTCCCGGTAAATCTCTATAATTTTTGTCCAAATCAAGATTATTAAAGATGTTAAAGATTATTAAGTCATCAATATATCTAAAAGCTTCAACACTATTATTTTTTAGAAAATTTCTCTCAATATAAATGCAAGTAAATATCAGTAAAACCACTTGAAAAACTATTTTCCATATGAATTCCTTTTGATTGTCTGTAGAAATTGTTTCCATTAAATAAATAATTTTCAAAAATATTAAATTTGCAAAGCTCTAACCAATCCATATTATTTAAGGTCTTTAAGAAAATTATCAAAAATATCAGAGCAAATATTAATTAAATCATCATGCGGTATACTCGTGAATAAATTTTCAAAATCCTAAGTATGGACAAACTCAATTTTGTTATTTTTAATGAAATTTAATACCTCCTTATTGTTTTTATCAAGAAATGATTTTCAGACTCCTTTACCTTGTCCAAAACAATTTTTAAAAATCCGAAACAAATTTGGCTTGGATAATCATTGTAACAATTTGTGGAGCATGTTACAAAACGGAATTTCAAAGGAAATTTATGAAATTTGACTGTGGGAAAAAGATAGGGATACCTCATGCATGAAACTTTAAATTTAAATTTTTTTGCAAACAAGTGTAACATAAGTATCATTTCCATTATACTCATCAATCATTAAATTTGTAAAAAAAACTTTAGCACATAATGCAAAAATTATTTGCAGCTTTATCCACCACTGTAATAATCAATTTTTCTTTTAAATTTTTGAAACCTGAAATAAAAAATGTTTTTAGAAAGACTCCATTGTCATTTTTGATGTAAAAATTATGGAAAATTAAATTTAACTCTGTGCATTAATCTGTTTTTCCATTTATTAAAAGCTTATATATGATTCGTTAAAACTCTTATAGTATCTATGGTTAGAGAAGTAAAATATTAGTTAAAATTTATTAATTCTTTTTATTATCAAATATATAATTATGCTTAATACAAAACTAAGTGTGCAGGCAATCAATATTACTATAAAAGATGTGATTGGTCCAGAACTATATCTTTATGTGGAAGGAACCAGCCTACAGCGTATACTCACGGCTCAAGTAATGTTATCCCAAGGTATAGTTTAATCTATCCATGTAAACCACACTTAAGTATGCTTTCAAATAATAATAATGGTTGTTTACAGAGAAAGATTACTGTTAGAACAGGCTTTTTACTTTGCTATATGAGTCAGGAATAAAAAAAAAAAAACAGGATTAAAGAGAACTCTGAAAATAGAGAGTTCTTGATTATATTACAAATATAATAAACTCTTAATGAAGCAAATGTCTAATCATGTGCCACTGTACTAATTTACAAGAATGAATTATGTAAATAAATAGTGCAGTATTAAAACAAAAAATAAGATTTATTTTTTTACCTTGTTCAGTGCTAATTCCAAATATTTTATTTGTAACTTTCTCAGAGTATGCAGATAACTTTGACCTTCCAAGAGGGTACTTCTTTGAGGCATAAACATTTTCCAAAGAATCTTCCTGGAACTGCTTGAACTTAGACAAAAGAGGTGGATTCAGAAGACTTGCAATCTAATGTTAAAAGAGATTAAAAAAAAAACTATTAACTACTTAGATTAGATTGAAGGCAGAGTAGACATTGATAAAGTAAAATCTGAACATTTCAGATACATAAATAGAAAACAATATTTCTTAAAATGTATGTGTCTGAAGTCAATAGTAATTTTTAATGGTTCACAGTCCTCCCAACGCACGAGAGCAGAATATAAATATTTCTACTTCAATTAAATTTTAACAACAATATTGCATTCATAATATTTCAGGCAAATTACTTTAGAAAACAAAATAATTTATTTAATTAGTTGGGAAAAGGATTAAATTTTTATTGAAAATTGATGCTATATTTTTACGTAGTTTAATATAAAACCTCTTTTATATAGCCCCTGCGACTCTGAATTTGAGAAAATAAATGAAATTGCCGACAATTTAGAGAAAAACTTAATAGTATGAAAAGAAATATTACTCTAATGTACCCCCATATCAGGGCCTGAAAAATCTCAAAAATTTTACATGTCCTGTTGGTTGGTTGTATTTAGATTATCTGGCGGCGTCAGCAACACGAGGGCTATAACGCGCCGAAACATTCGTCATTAGACAAGCCAACATACATTTACAAACACCCATACCTAACACGGGACTCGAACCCGCAACCTCGCAGTCTAGAAGCCAGCACGCTAACCACTATACCGTTTGGTCGGCCATGTCCTGTTGGGTATGTTAGTCTAGAAAATACATCCCTGAATAAAATTTTTACATGCCCGAACATTTCATTCGTAATCATGTATCTAGCACTGATCTGTCGAAAAAGAATTATCGTTAACAACATATATACATTGACATTGATCTATACTTACACTAAAATGAAATAAACAAAGACACTCAACTAAAAATATTTTCACATAACACAAGATCATTGATTTTGTTGTGATTTTTGTTTCAATTTAAATCAGAAAATTCTGAACTAGTAGTGATCTGAACTGCATGCCCTTCCACATGCCTTGCGGCTGTAGTTGCAAATAACCAGTTTCCAATTGCTGGTGATGGATTAAAGTTTGCTGGTTAAACTTCATCAATGCCTATTCGCATTAAATTAATTATAATTTCAGTGGACAAATTGCATTGCAATGTGTTCTTTATATGATTTTTGACACTGAATCCTTTCTCACAGACAGACGCTCTAGGAGAAACACAAGATTCGTTACCTTTGTCTGAAAGTTATGAACTGGTCGAAATTACAGGCATACAGGCGAAAATAGAAAATATTTATCTTTTGGAAGGTATTTTTGATGAAATATTTACATGCCCAGCATGTACGAGGAAAAAATACATGTCCGATCTGAATTTTTACATGCCCCGGGCATGTCAGGCAATACCTATAATTTTCGAACCCTGGTACATTTATATTGTAATTGTAGAAATAGAAAATAACACATTGTATACCGTGTATGCAAGAAACAAAAATAAGTCAGTAAATAGCTTTACAAGTCAAGTTTAAAACTTACATAGTTGAACATTTGAGATATTATTCATAACAGTAGTAGTGTATACTAAACTTCAACTTAACTTGACATCACTAGACGGTAGATCGTCACAGTGCTCATAGGTATTTAATCCATTTTGGCGGCGTGAAAGCATAACGTTCGCCAAACCACAACCCTGTAGAGAACAAAAGGCTACAAGGTTTGGCGAGAATTATGTCTTCACTCCGCTAAAATTGATTAATTTGCCTATGAGCACAGTGAAGATCTATCGTCTAGTGATGTCAAGTTAAGTTGGAGTTTAGTATAGACATTTCAATAAAATTATGCGCCAAAGTGCAAAAGCTATTTCTGCATGTTTGTATTTTTATTAATTGGAAAAAAAACTCATACATCATTTTGAACAAAGCATATTCTCTCAATAAATAAAAATAATAATAATTTGATCTACCAAACGAAAGTAGTAACTGAAATCTATTAAAGGATCATTCTACAGAAAATCGGGAATTTGTATAACTGGTGTTCATTACAAAAATTACACCAATAAAAACTTATTTAGGTATAAGTAATATTAATATGACAGATATAATTAATTGCAATAAAATATTTTAAATGTTACATATATGGAATGCCACCACTTACTATTTTGTCTTTTAGCAGGGTAATAATTTATAAATTAAACAAACTTAAAAATTTTTAGACCACATTTTCAGGTTAAAAAAACGCTCTGGAAAACATTTCTAACATTCGTAAGTCAAGTTTAAGTTAATTTTATTTTAATATTGTTTCGAAAATATTATATTTTGTCTCTTTTTAGGTTGTATAATATTCAATCAGTTGTAATTAAGGAATGTTACTTATATTTTAAAACTTTTTATTTTACATTTAACTCCATTAAATAATTCTCTGCTGTGTTTTACTTCTAATGGCATCTGTAAACAATACTTTTTATATTTATAAAAAAAAATTTAAAAATCATATTTTTTTTATTTTTATTTCATCCACTATAATAGTTTTATTACTCTTAATTGTACTTCCCTTTGTAGTACTTCTCACGATTTTTTAAGGAGTTTTTTTTTTTTTTTTTTTAATTTAATCAAATTCTTGATTTTTTGCAGAATGACCCTAAAATGTTATTTCGTAGAGAGGATGTACGAAATTTACTGTTAAATAAGATAGAAAGACAAATTGTAATTTCAGTCTATTTGCAATTTTGTTTTAATACTAAGTTTTCACTCTCACGTTATAGTAATAGGGGGAGAAAACGGAATTTACAGTCACAAATTGGATGTTGAAAGTGTGTTTCATACGAGTTTTGCGTAAATTGTAAAATTTTGTTAAATTCAGAATTTGGCAGTATAAACAAGCCTTCCTATTGAAATCCATAGAAACTAATTTTACACATTCACTACACAATCCATAGTTTTTTACTGCTTAATATTCAAACTCAAACATATACTTCCATTCCATCACAGTTTATGAGCACTCACTTCGCCAGAAAAGTATTGCTTCTTCATTGATTAAATAGAAGAAAATACACACAAAAAACGCGTTGTAAGAAAACAATAAAACTGAAAGAGGAAAAAAAAAGTGAAGCAGATCAAAATGATCAACTTGTTTTGTTTTGTTAAGCTTGATAGCAAATAATTAAGTTATTGTAAACTTTGGGCAAGTCATAACAAACATTGACATTTAAAATAACCGCTTTCAGCAAGGTTATCCAAAGTTTGTGCGCATGAAGCCAAATTTCTCAACAAATTCTTGGTGTAAATGTATTAATTAAATATTAAAATTCATTATTTCGCTCATTTTTTAAAGGTTGTTTTAATAAAACGAAAATTAAAATGACACTTCATATACTTCGAAATGAAAACACAGCTGATTTCTGTAGTGCAGCAGTAAACCCAAAAAGTAGTTCCAAATTATCGAGCTTTCTTTTTTTATTGAGAAATTAGTAAATTTATAATTTTGTATCTTATAAATTATAAAATATCATTTTATTCAATTAAAATATGAATAAACCTTCATAATATATTTTATTTAGATTACATTGCCAAATTCCAGTGTTGTCGTAACGGCGGATTTATATCTAGCAAGTCACGTAGTAATGTGTCAATGCAATATTGAGCTGAGGGTGGTTCATGTCTGAACTCTCAGCTTATGATTTCTTCAAATGACGTAGGTTATTTATGTGAATAATTTCAAAAAGAAACCGTGGATTTGCATTTTTTATACTACTTTGAAACTATATTTGCCGTTTTAGTGTGTTTAGTTACTATACCATTCTCTAAAACTTCTCACTAGTCCTGCTTACAAAGGTTAGTATATTTTCCTCACCTCCTCAAGATTAGGGTTGTTCTCCTAAATGTGTTGCATTTGTTATCTGTTTTATATGTTATGCAATAAAAAGATGTGTAAATTTAATTTTTCATGTACTTTTTGGTAGAAATGTTTCTTAAATGACGTCGATAAAAACAAATCAATATTTACAACCCAAATGAAAAAATATTAAGCCTAAATTTTTAATATGCTGCGAGTCATTTATTATTATTTAACTTTTGTTAAGAGTTGAAGGGTGCGTTACAAAAAATATGAACTTCTAAACCTACGAGTCTTAAGTCCAAATCCAGTAGCTTGTTTACTAACTTAATTATGGTATTGGTGAATACTAAATGAGGCGGAAATAGTGATTGCATGATGTGTCATTGATTTAACTAATGCCAATTAAACACATTTTTGTTGAGTGGTCAAGCACAAGCATTTATTGTAAAATCCACTTACAAATTTTAAAACGATTTCATAATAATTGCATTTAAACAATGTTTTGACGCATTATCTATCATATTACTCAACGTTATAGGAACTAGTGTTTGCAATACCTTATACAAGATGGGCCGTACTTGTTTACATGCGATTTTTGATCATTTACTTACGACGAACTGTTTCTTGTTTGTTTACAAAGTTATACAATTATTTTAACAATTAAAACCATGCAATACAGCATTATTTTAGCATAACAATGCTTATGGATTTTAAAGTTTAAGTGTGCTGTTAAATTAAACTTGTTTCACAATTTCAATATTTTTTACGTCTTTGTTTGACATTTCTATATTGAAATTCACACAATTTCAAATCTTATATTCTTAACATGATACCTGAAAATTGTTTTTCAGACTTCAAGCAATGTAAAATCAAAACTATTAAAATAAAATACATACATTTGTAGTAAAATTTCAAACCCTAAGTAGTTTTCTTTGTGGTATAAATACTCATTAGACGCCTGACTATTTTCAATCCAATTGTTTGGATTTAAAAATAACTGCACCAAGTAGCCGTAAATTACCATGAGCCTAAAATTGTATTGATATCTTTTTATTTTCAACGAGAATAAAAAGTTTTTGGTTGTGCTTACTAAAACTTTCCAGTTTTTAAGGATTTAGAACCATCAAATTTTATTGTAATATAGCCAATGTTGTAAATGTGAGTGTCAAATTCTTTGCTAATCTCCAATATTAACTTGATGTAGTAATTGTTTCCTTCTTTCCTTCCTTAAACAAGTTGTGAGTACTTTTCCTTTGCTAGTCACTTTCACTTGATGTCACCGTTTAATAAAAAATGCTCAATTTCCTTAGCAAAATAAAACTCAAGTCGAAATTTCTCATTTAGAAAAAGATACTCAAATGTTTGAGCTGCATTGTACCTAGTGTTTAATTAAACATACGAGTATGTAAGCTGGTGTGTTACTATGGGAATATTTAGTGACCAGGCCTCAAAGACCCAGCGTGTATGCTCATAAGTATAAAAGATCAATATTAGGAAACTTTTTATTTTGAAGTGTACCTTTTTATAGGACAATTACCCAAATCAAAACTTTTTATAAAAATAAATTTTATGCTAAATATTAATAAGACAAGTGTTTTTCTACTTTGAGCTTGTATGCTTTTTAAGTCTGTGGCTACTTTTTTTAAAAGAAAGATTTGTAAAATTTCTAGCTAAATATTTTAGCAAAAAAGTTCAATCATATTTCCAATTTTAACATCCAAGAAGATTCCATAGCATTTAACTTAAGAATCACCTTTTGCATAATCCCGAGATGTTTTTTTTTTTTTTTTTTTTTTTTTACTTAGTAGCCAATATGTAACACAACTTACGCCTTATTAGTTTTCACCATTCCTACTTTATGGAAAGTAGATCATTAGCATTTTTTACATTTGGAGCATTTTTTTACCTTATGGTGGTGTAAAATTAAAATTTGCTCAGAATTATGTTCAGCTTTGGGAATACTCATTTTTAGTGTCCTGGCTCTGGGAAAAAGAACTCTGGAATTTTCCATATTTGGCTGTTTATCCTATTTCACTCCTTAAGGGTGGTTGTACGAAATCTCCATAGTTTAGTTTTACTCTTTACAGTTTTGGAATTGTGGGTAAAGATTTTGCATTCTTTGCTTAATAAAAATTTGTGATATTCCGCATTTGGAAATTGTGAAGACTTAAGGTTTGTTAGCCAAAAACTCAATTATTACAGCTTTGGTAACATGTACCAAATTTTAACATTCTGGTTTTAGGGGAAGTAGATCATTACAAAAACTGGTACTCTTCCTCTTCCATTAGATGAATACCAGATTTAAGAAAAACGCTGAATTGCAATGATAACTCATCCAAACTAACAACCTTCAAGTCGCATATAATTCTGATAGCAAACCATTGTAGGGTTGCTATAGCAACCCTGTAATAAACCGTAAACATTTAGGCTTGGCACCAAATAGTACCCGTTTAACAAAAGAGTACCGAAAAACTATGAATCGGTCGGAGCTTTGGTTTTCTTACATGAAGTGGGATAATTGTGTTAAAAATCTTTATGGGTAATGCACAGGACATTGAGGTCTTGTTTTTACTTGTAACAGTATTAGAATTTAAAGTTATATTGAAAAATAATTATTTTAACTAGGTCAAATGTTTATTAGCCACCGACACTCAGGGCACATCTATGTCCTGTGAATCATTGGCCTATAAATGTATATTTGACTTGGCTAAAATAATTCTTTTGTCATATAACCTTGCCTCTAACTATAATTGTATAAAACAAAATTTAACTAGTATATTTATCATAATTTTGCAATTTTAATCCATTAAGTACTAAAAAGAGTAAAAAATTTCTGTGCGTTCACTAAAGAATTGCCCATATATATATATTTAGATGAAGTCTACCTTTTAGAAGGTCCAGAATAGTGTTTAGAAAATGTATTAATGTGTTTGATCGTCATTGTTCCACAATGTTTAAATTTTATAATATATAAGTTATTGTAACCGTGAGCCACAAGAATAAGGTTTTCTTTGGAATAGTATATGTGTAGAAAGTACATGCGTTAAAAATTAAAATTTTTAGTACACAATTGCTAAAAATAAGCAACAGATGGGTTTGATAATGCTTTATTAGGAGTTCTCAACAAGCCCACAATCGAAATATGCATATAAATTAACTAAGGGTATAAAAACAAGCTTTCAACAGCACAGAGTCCTTTTACAGGAGCTGCCCTGTTTTCTTTATATTATCCAATCGCATGAACCAATATAATTGAATCATTTATACCAGCGCTCGCTACTAACATTTAGAGGCGGGCCGCATGACTTGTGTTGGACCTTTTCGTGGTCAGGATAATCCAACATATGTATTTTTAATTATTATTGATTTAATAATATATAGCATTTCTAAAAACTGAAGAAAAAAAATTAGATTTTTCTTATCTTAATAAAATCACAATTGATACTTGATTCTTTTTTTCAATTAATTAAAAAATAACAATTTTCATTGATTTATTAAAATCTAAAAAAGAAGTGAATCTTTTGTTCTTTAACGATGTTGAGATCCTTGGTTTAATAATCTGACTCCATTTTAGTTTAACTTAAATTTATTAGACTTTAATTAAGGAAATAAACTCCAACGATACAACATGCTAAGAAAATGTTCATGGAATAAAGCTATAAATAAAACTGCTCACTAAGGAAAGTTATTCCGCTGTTGCTACGCAGCTCACGAGACCTCGTTAGCTCATCTAACGTCAATAGAGTTGAAATGTTATACCATTAGCTTGCGCCGCCACAAGGGTCGTTAACCAGTCTAAGTTAATATCTGTAGCGATTGACAAACCGCACCCATCTACCGGACTTGCTAACTGTTACTTCCGTCGGAGTCATCGTTGAGAGAGTTGACAAGGATTGTCTGGAGTCGTTGAGGGAGCTGAAGTTGCCGAGAGAACTGGAGTCGTTGAGGGAACTGGATCTTTCTGGGGTCTGTCGTTCTCCTTAAAGGCAGGCTTCAGGCGATCAATCAACACCGTGTTATGATGCCTGTTAACCTTTAACACAAAGAACTTGTCAGATCGAGAAACTACTCTCCATAGTCTTTTGTAGGGCTGCTCGAGGGGTCATCTTACTGCGTCGGTTCTTACAAATACATGGGACGTTCGGTGGAGATCTCCGTGAATAAAGGCACCTTGCTTAGAGTGATATGAGAATGAGATAGGATGTACCTCTCTCATCTCTACACGTAACCTTCTCACAAACTCAGCCTCCGAGATGTCTTCTGGGCCTGAAGAATCCATAAAAAATTCACCAGGAAGTCGCAAGGTAGTTCCATACACCATTTCCACTGCAGTTGCCTTTATGTCATCTTTGAAACTGCAACGCATCCCCAAGAGGACAGTTGGGAGGATGTCACACCACCTTTCTGTGCTATGGCACTTGATGGCTGCCTTAAGCTAGCGGTGCATGCGCTCTACGGCGCCATTACTCATTGGGTGATAGGCAGTAGTTCTGATCCAATGTACTCCTAAGAACTTAATGAGAGAAGCAAAAAGGTTACTTTCAAATATCTCTGTCAGTAGTTACAATATCGGGTACACCAAAACGAGCAATCCAATTAGCGTAAAGAGCCTGTGCAAGTGTCTCAGCTGTCTGATCTTTTATTGGAATGGCTTCAGGCCATCTGCTGTACCATCTACACAAGTCAAAATGTAACAACAGTCTCTTGATGAAGGCAAGGGTCCAGGCTGCCACAGCCGACTAAAAAGGCTACTAAAGCGACTATTTTAGTGGCCAGGCGACTATTTCAATGAAAAAAGGGCCTAAATCGACTATTTTTAACAAAACCTTCAACTATTTTTGGACTGAGGCGACTATTTTTTAAGAATTTGGATACTGTCCGATGGTAGCACGAAAAAAATCGACACAAAGGTACTAACATTTTTCTCAAAACTGTGATTTTTTTTTAAGCTAGGAGAGATCAAATACTACAGAAATAGTTCTTCATATTCGCGGGTACAGTGGTCATTTTGCTAGTTCGACGCGAGATGGTTGTTTTTGACGGCAACCACGATCATTTTCACCTCATGCACTGTTATATTCTGAAATATCAAATTATTTCGCTTTATTTACTCTACTTAACAAAAATGAATTTGTGGAGAGCCCCGAAAGAAAATGCTACCAGTATGGACAGAATTGATGTTATATAGACGTTATGTCCGAGATTACTGACGATTTCGTCGTGTAGGTCAATCAATGCAGAGATTAGAATTTCCATGTTGTAGCTAAATTTATAAATAATAAAATAATTTAAATTTTGAGGCAATTTAATTACTTTGAATGTAGCTTAAACAGGGTGGCGACAGAATCGGGAATTCAGGCAAATGTCAAGGTATTTCGTAAAATTACTCTTTAGTCAAGGAATTTTGAAATTTTTGAGTTTCCCTTCTCGCATTTCCCTTGCGGGTGTGGACACCTATCCCGGCTCGCGTCACAAGAAGTGGATGCCGTGTCGTCTGTGTTTTGAATAATACAGGCTTTTTCATGTGCTTTTTCGTAAAAGTCTCAATATCTGGCTAGTTGGCCGATTTGGGAGTACGAAGTTTTCGACCTTTTCCTACACTCAGCAGCTGAGCCAAACTGGCCAATCCCCTGTCCTCGGCCCACAATCGCATGTTCATGTTCTGTGTGTGTGTGTGTTTTTTTGTTTTTTTTAACTTTCTGAAATCACTGTTATTCTTGGAACAATTATTTACACATTATTTCTGTTAGATTTTTGGTTATCTTATAGCTTCGCGACCTCCGCCGCAATATTGTTTAAAAAAATCCTCAAACTTAAATCTGACTGCATCCTTTACAGACATGATTGCTTTTCTTCTTGACTTGTGTTTTTTGACAATAGAATATATTAGAACCCTAAATTCCTTAATATTTCAAATTGATTCCATCATATTTTTTTTAATTTTTATTAACCCTTTACAGCACTGTTAAAGATGTGCAACAAATCTATAGGCATTAATAAGCAAAAAGGGTTTGATCCTGTACTTGATTATTATTTTTTTACTTTAATTTTGACATTTTACTAAACATAATTAACTGAAAGTGATATGTGTTTTTGATTTATATGTTTAATATAAATCAAACAGAGAATTAAAACATCCTCCTCCCCCTCCAAAAAATAAAAAATTTGAATGCGCTACTGCATACATTCAGGCAAAGGGTCATGGAATTTTTAAAAAAGTCCATGCATCTTTTCCCCCTGCCGAATGCTATGCTTGTCATGTTTCATGAAAACGATTTTTTGCCTCATTTAATATATACTTCAGTGGTTTAAGAAAATATTTTTGTTGTACAAAATTTTATTTCATATATTTATGAGTAATTAATTTTTATAAGAAGCTGTTAATTTCAAGCCTTTCTTCTTCAAAATCCGAAAGACATATATTTTTATGAAATATTATACCTAGAGAAATTTGTGACTGAATAACAAAATGCTGATTATTTAAGTTTCATGCTCATGCATGCCCAAGTTTAGTAAATATGTAGGACACTGTTTAAAATTTGTTATGAACAGGATACAGCCTATGACATATATTAAAGAAAACATGATTTATTTGTTTTATTTTTTAAATTAAAAGAAAAGTATTGTGCTAGTTTCTTTTCCTTGAGGTTAGCAAGTATGGGTGTAGTTTGTAATTTTTTTTATGTGAATTTTGTATTTTTTAAATTTTTTTATTAATGTTTTCTTTTTTTTCCCCTCTCACCCCCCCCCCCCCCCATTCGGGTCTTGTCTTTTTTAGCTTTGCCTTTTGTAAGCTCATACAAACACGCTTGAACACCAGCAGCGTTTTTAAGGAACCTGTGATAAAAATTTATCATTGCCAAAAAAACGACCAAGTTCATCAACCGTTCTAGGAAGATTGTACTCTTTGAGTGCCTGAACTTAGGCTGGAAGAGTAGAAGTACCAGAAACTGTGAAAACTCAGAATTATTCAATTTCACTTTTACCGAACTCGCATTTCTCCTAGTTTATTACTATGTCAAACTCACTTAACCTCTCAAAAACTCTATTAAGGTCACACTTTGGGATCACTTGAGGCAATAAGAATACCATTAAGGTAGACATAACATTCAAGACAACGTAAGACTTCAAACATAAACATCTGAAAGTTTGTCCCGAGTTACGTAAGCCGAAGCACATTTTTACATATTCAAAAAGACCCACCAAGGAAATGACTGCGGTATCCGGAATGTCGTGTGGCTCTATGTAAATCTGATGATAGGCCTTTATGAGGTCTACCTTTGAAAAAATATTTTTCCCTGCAAGTCCATGTTAAAAATCTTGAATGTGAGAAAGGGGGCATCAATCGGGGATAGTTTGCAAATTTTACCCCCGAAAATCACATACAATTCGCCAAGTATTATTTTTCTTTGGTACAAGATGTATTGGGCTTGCGTAAGGACTACTAGAAGGTCGAATTATTCCTTTTTGTAGTAGTTCAAATTCTTTTTTGCAAAGATGTAACAACAGAACGAAATTTTGTGGCTTCTGCCGTGATACCAGAAATGTGATACTGTGACTCGAGTTGGCCAAACCATAACTCTGGGTTATTTTCCCAGATGGGGAGGGAAATGATCCAATGGGGGCGGATGAAATGCTATTTAAGCCACCTCCATCGAGACAGGTAACGAAAACGTACCTTGGTACCCCTCGTGTGACTTATTTGTACGAAAGCACAAAAATGTCTTGCAAAATAACGTACGAAAATGGCCACCGAGCAGGACCTAATTCATCACTCACCAAGTTGTGAAGTTCTTTATCAATTCTTCAGAGATGGTGTATTGACTTGCATTATACAATTTCTAAACAATCGAATTGCCACAATCTTCAAAAATATCAGGCCACTATATTCTCACTTTGGTGCTTGCACTTCTTAATCACAATCCGTGAAACTTTCTAGCTCAGCCGCTGTTCCCAATAAGGTTACTCATGACTGTTCAGAGTCTGAAAAAGTCGCCACTTTAGCAATGTTGAGATCCTTGGTTTAATAATTTGACTCCATTTTAGTTTAACGACTTTAATTAAGTAAATAAACTCCAACAATACAACAAGCTAAGAAAATATTCATGGAATAAAGCTATAAATAAAACTGCTCGCAAAGGAAAGTTATTCGGCTGTTGCTACGCAATGCACGAAACCTCCTCAGCTCATCTAACGCTGATGGAGTTGAAGTTTTATACCAATAGCTCGCGCCCCCACAGTTCCAACGTGACAATACGAGTTTACCTAATTTTTAATACAAGTACGAAATTGTAAGCACTGCTAGCACAGATTACCCTGTTTTATCGATATCAATTATGAGATGATGACAGTCGAAATCGTTCAGTTTGTTTTATGAAAGTGTCACTTTTTCGCAGTATTTGTTACAACCAATCTGAGTAAATCGTTCAAATGAGATTCAGTTAAGTTGTTCCTGTATTGATTCGTGATGAAAACTATCTTGCTGAAAGCCTCTTCATGCAGTTTCTTCGGGCACATAGTGAAGAACTCTGTTGTGCATAGTTAACACTTACTATTTTGGGACAAATTAAAAGTATGTTAAAAAAAAAGTCCATATCATAAAGGTTAATTTTTTTTTCTGTGCGTCTAGCGAGCCACTGAAAAATCTGTCACTGGTCATGTAATGGCTAACGCCGATTTTACTGTAAAAATAAAAAAATTTAGTTTCATTGTGACTATTTGATAAGCTTTAACAAAGACCAACGTCAAATCTAGAAATAAACGACAACTTTTTTTGACAAAAATTTGGCAACTTAGCTAGATTTGTGAAAATAATTATTGAAAAAAATTAATTTGATATAAAAGTCAGGAATTTGCAAACTGTAATTTATGCCAATTCCTATTCAAAATAGTGATCTGTTAAACGACAATTAAAGTTTTGCGAAGTTGATAGTTGCAGGATAACATTTTTGAACCAAGTGAGCTTCCTGCCGATACAAATTTAATGCCTTTCATTTTATCCAGGAGACAATTGCAAGTACACTACTGAACATCATTCTAAATTTTTCATAAAAAGTGAAGAAAACTTTGTAGATTATACATATCCACTGATCTGCCATGACAAAAATGGCCAAAACTGATCAAAAATCAATTTTTAATGCATTGAACTAAATCTAATTGTCAAATATGCCTTAAGTTGCCAAATAATGAGCCTTCTTTTTTATTTGGTAACCCCTACAGCCAGTGCAGCGTGGATGCATTTAAATTTATTAGTTCGAAACTAAAATTATATATTTTTCAATTTTCTAAAATGAAGATACAATATCTATGGTGAGTGTAAAAAAATACGATAAACAGCAAACTTCTTGCCTCGATGCTCAATTCAAGAGGAGGAAAAAATGTTTCCAATTAAGGTGATCTTCCTCCCAACGGCAGCCATTTGTTCCTGAAACGCGTTCCGGCTACAGCGTTGCCATGGTAACCAATGGAATCCAATGGAGCTTTTCCTTCTCTTAATGTGTAGTGTGACAGCCAAATCATCGATTTTCCGACTTCGGCTGCCCTTTAGAATTTCTGCTTTAAAATAATCTCTAGATGGTATTTTTGCAAGATAATGGTACCATTTTAAAGGCTAAAGAGTTATTTATTAGTTAGAAGTATTAGTCCAGGGAATAGACATTTTTCCTTGCAAAAGGTTATGTAGTTCTGATTTTTTAATATGTTATAAAGGTTGGTCTCGTGGTTTATAAACAAAGTTTTCGACCTCCTAACCCTTGTGCGTTCTCAGTGGTGCACCAAAAACTGAGCCGTTTTTCAGTTTATACGTCATAGCTTTTTGCCAATGCATCTTAGAAACATACATTATATTCAAAAACTGTAGAATATTAAATTATCTACAACTTTTGTATACTAAGTTTTTTTATAGACCTATTATGTAAATAGTTATGTCGCATCAAAGTCGAAACTTTTTCGTAAAAATGCTACTTTTTTAAGATTTGTGTCAAGTTATTTTATTATATCTTCATAATGGTATATTTCAGAGAAAAAGTTTGTGAATAAAAGTTGTAGAGCAATAAATTTCCTACAAGTTTTCTATATAAACTTATTTTCTAGGACTAATAACAAAGGAGTTACTCTGCTTTGTGTATTTTCCGTGGTGCACCACAAAAAAAAATATGTTTTTCAGTTTAGAGATCATAACTCTTTCTCAATGCATTTTAAAAACAAACATTAAGTTTAAAAGTTGTAGAATATTACATTTTCTACAACTTTTGTGAACAATTTGCTTTTGTAAAGCTATTATGTAAAGAGTTACGTCGTATCAAAGTAAAAACTTTTTTGTAAAAATGCTGCTTTTTTAAGTTTTTTACCGAGTTGTTCAATTATATCTTCATAACAATAAGTCGTAGGGAAAAATATATTATACAAATGTTGTAGATCTATAAATTTGCTATAAGTTTTATACAAAAAAGGTACTATCTAGGACTAATAACTAAGGAGCTACTCTTCTTTGAAGTTTTACGAGATGATAACCTATAATATTTTATGTATAGGTAGGGGTTTAAAAATAGCTTCTTACTGCATAGTCTGACAATTTTAATAAAAAATAAAACAATATTTACATAATGCTAATGATAATGTAAAATAAAAAGTGGAAATATATTAAATAATGTATATATCTATATACAATAACGGTAATATCAATTTACCATTTTCGCCATGATGCACCAAAAACCTTCTGAATTCTGAAATTTTGAATTTTTTTCAGTATACCGATCGTATCCTTTTTCCACTGCATTTTATAGGGGGGGGGAATTATATTTTGGGTTGTAGAGTATTAAATTTTCTACCACTAATGTATGTGCAAAATTTGTTTTGTAGAACTATTGTATGAAAAGCATCAAAGCAAAAACTCTTTCGTAAAAATACCATTTTAAGATTCTTGTCGAGTTTGTAGATGATATCCATAAAAGTATATCATAAAAATTGTAGAACCCTAAATTTGCTACGTTTTATATACAAAGTTATTTCATAGGACTAATAACAAAAGAGCTACTTGGTAAGATCTAATATTAAAAACAGTTTCTTACTGCAAAGCCTGACAAGTTTAATCAAAAATAAAACAATATAGACATTAAAATAATAGTATTATAAATCAAAAATATAAATATTATAAAAATGTGTGTATATATATATATGTATAATGATAGTAATGTCAATAAAACTTACAATTTAGAAAACTTATAAATTCTTAAATTTAGTTTCGTTTAGCCACGAAGGCTCGGCTAGTTCCTCCGCTACTTCTTGAATTAAGAGTTCTGTTGGGTCGTCTTCATCGTTGTCATCGTTATGATGTCCGTTATATTGTCACAGATTTGTCCATTCCAGTTTTTACATATTATGGAGCACTTGAGACCGGTCTTTCTACAACCTCAGGCCTTAGTGCGTCCTATGTTACGCTGGCAGAAAATGTAGGTCAGAATTGATTGAGGAGCTGAATCCCTGGTGGTTGTACTAGGAAGAAGTCCTTTACTGTCCATCTTCCACCCACAGACCAGAAGATTTTCAATTGGCCCATCCATGTCTTTACTTGATGGTATGTGCGAAAGACATGGTGCGTAGCAGCTTCTTGGGTCGGAGGTAGCTTTGACAGATTTAACTTGCGCCCAGTTGTTGATTTGGAAAATTGCTTATAACGCAAAGCATTTCAAGTTGTTTCCCTGTGACCACAAAAGAGAGCAACAAGAATGCTTGATACTGCTTCGGTGATGCTTGAAACACTGGCATTAGGATCTAGGAAGATCTTTGCAAATTCCTGTAATATTGGATATGATGAAGCAGCCAACATTACAACGCATGTATTCCAATATTAAGTAACTACACTGAGCGGTTGATATTCTGTCGGGATGGTTAGTGGTGGGGAGGGTTAAGAATGGTTTTTTGGTTCTTCTAATCTTCTACCCTGAATTCGGCAGTGACAAAGCTCAATCAACAGTATATGGTGTTTTCGCGGAAACTGAGTTCTTAAAAGAATTCCTTTACATGTCACTAATGCCACCCGACTTGTGATTTTTCTATTCTATCTCAAAAGATCTGTACCCCACGTAGTTTAGAATCAGCCACTTGAATGCAGTCTATTTCTCATTTTTATTTCCGAATGCAGAAATTTTTGGTGCATCACGGCTAAATGGTAAATTTTATATTACTATTATTATCTATAGATATATACATTATTTAATATATTTCCACTTTTTATTTTACATTATCATTAGTATTATATATAGATTCTTTTATTTTTTTATTAAAATTGTCAGACTATGCAGTAAGAAGCTATTTTTAAACCTTCTACCCTAAGAAGAACTTTATTTTAAATTAGTAAAATATAGGTTATCATATCTTAAACCTTCAAAGAAGAGTAGCTCCTTAGTTATTAGTCCTAGATAGTAACTTTTTGTATAAAGCTTATACCAAATTTATAGATCTACAACTTTTGTATAATATATTTTCCCCTACGACTTATTGTTATGAAGATATAATTGAACAACTCGGCAAAAAACTTAAAAAAGCAGCATTTTTACGAAAAAGTTTTTACTTTGATACGACGTAACTCTTTACATAATAGCTTTACAAAAGCAAATTGTTCACAAAAGTTGTAGAAAATGTAATATTCTACAACTTTTAAACTTAATGTTTGTTTTTAAAAAATGCATTGCGAAAGAGTTATGATCTATAAACTGAAAAGCATATTTTTTTGTGGTGCACCACGGAAAATACACAAAGCAAAGTAACTCCTTTGTTATTGGTCCTAAAAAATAAGTTTATGTAGCAAACTTGTAGGAAATTTATTGCTCTACAACTTTTATTCAGAAAATTTTTCTCTAAAACGTACCATTATGAAGATATAATCAAAAAACTTGACTCAAATCTTAAAGTAGCATTTTTACGAAATTTTTTTGACTTTGATGCGACATAACTATTTACATAATAGGTCTACAAAAAAACTTAGTATACAAAAATTGTAGATAATTTAATATTCTACAACTTTTGAATATAATGTTTGTTTCTAAGATGCATTGGCAAAGAGTTATGACGTATAAACTGAAAAACGGCTCAGTTTTTGGTGCACCACGGAGAACGCACAAGGGTTAGGAGGTCGAAAACTTGGTTTATAAACCACGGGACCAACCTTTATAACATATTAAAATATCAGAACTACATAACCTTTTGCAAGGTAAAACCCCTTTTTCAGTCTCTATTCCCCGGACTATATATACTGTTTTGTTCTGAAAATAAGTTTGAATATTTTAAACTCATTATCTGAAAAGTCGTGTTTTTAACATGTGAAACTTCATTTAATCAGTGATAACTGAAGTTTGATATAATTTTTTTCAAAAAATGATTTGAGAATTCAAATCTGCATTAATTCTTAGATGTTTGGAACTTCAATCAAATTGATTGGAATAGAAAATTAGTTTTGCTAGATTTTTAAATGCAAAAGTTTTTAGAAAAATTAAGTTTTTTTTTTTTTTTTTCTACTTTCATGTCAAAAAAAATTCTATTACAAAAACTATATATCCTAGAAATTAAATGGAGGTTCATAACATTAAGAATATTACGAACAATTTCTAACCATAGTTTCTTTTCTTGGCCCTTTAAAACTCAAATAATTGCTGTTCAAAAATATGCTAATTAAAACGAGTTAAATGTTAATTAGTTAATAAGCACAAGTGTGCTCTTGGAATTTATATTGTATTTTGTTTTATCGTTATAAGGCAGTTTTCTATATTAATTACAGAATTCTACAAATTACTCCATTTGTCTGTAGAATCAATTTGCGATCTAGAAGTTAATTATAAAAAGCTGAAAAAAATTCTGTTGGAGAATTTCAATCCATTAATTTTTAATGCCTTACTTTATATCATGAATAACTTTAATAAATTGAGAAAGTTTATTCTACAGTACAGTCAGGAGAAATTAACTTGTTTTAATTTCAAATTACTTTGAATTGAATTATTGTGTGAAGCAGTACTTAGTTTTTTAATTAGTTTAGAAATTTTTAAATGCAGAGACTATTTTAAGTAATTATTATGAACATTTCAATACAGCTACATACATATAGTGGCCACAGAACTTGGAAATCGGGAAAGTGTCAGGCAGCTTTCCGATTCTGGAAAAAATCGGGGAATTTTTCAATTGTTTTGAAGGTGCATTTCCGTATTTTGGCGCCATTTTCACAGAGAATTGTGTTAATCTTTAGAAGTATACTACGGTATAATCTAAACATTTCATCATCATTTCCGAAACTATTTTTATAAAATTGGCATAAATATTCTATTTGATCTACACATCTGAAAAAATCTGGAAAATGTGAAGAAAAAATGCTGTAAAATCAGGGAATTTTTTAGAAGACTTTTTTTCCTGAAAATTTTTTTGAAGCAAGCCATGTGTAATGAAAGCATGGTACAAAAGAAAAAGTTCCATTGTAAATTATTTTCAAATTATAAAAAACAAGGGTAACCAAAGTACTATGTTTTTTGTAATCTTCTGGTTAATAGATTTTTTATTTTTAATGTATCTCTCTGAAGGAAAGGGCCCTTTGACATGAGTTTCAATTCTTGTAATTAATTTTTAATAATGCTTCATATTAATATTACCTGTATAAACATTTAACCAATTTCATTCTAATAGATTTTAATAACATCTTTAAAAAATACAATCTTGTATAGTAAAGTGTATAGCACATAAACTGTTTTGAGTAAATGTCTTCAATTAGACATGAGATTACAACCACTTTATTCACTTAGTAGGCATAGAAGTCACTCAAGTACAGCTATGGGAAGTACGTAGTTGCCGCTATCTTTAGAACAAGAGTTCAAACAAGCGGAACCTATTGATACAGCTCACTGACTATGACCCATAAAACATTGAGGAGACCCATTATTTATCTCTCATTGCTTTATTTAGATAAAAAAAAAGTCAATTTTATCTTCAGGGAGCAAAAGATTTAGAATAAACATTGTAAAGTCACTTTCTGTAGTTAATAAAATTGTCAACAGAAAAGGAGGATTAATTTTAAAGGCACATTCATACATTATTTTTAGAATAAATTCATTGTAAATGGTTAATTAGCATGTTTTATACAGATAAATGTAGTGCTTAAAAAAAAAGAGAAAGAATGGAATTTATGGTGCAACTTATTTTTTTAGCGTAAAACTTACATTAAAAAAAAATTGAATTGGTAGTGTTAAAGAAAGATTTTAAAATGCATAAATCTATCTTTATCTGTAATTAAGAGTTCATTTTTAATCATTTGCATGTTGAGTACAATTTTAAAAGTAGCCACTTGAATTTGCTTCTCCAGTATATTCATGTGGCTTACCTATGGTTTTAGTAAGCTTGTCATGACACCTCTAAAGGACCTAATTAGGTATTTCTAAATAATGTGTTATATTTTTCTTTGTAGACCCTGTGATGGCAAGTCGGGGTGGAGCTCAAAGGCCTAATAACTTATCACAAGGCAAAATATGTCAGTTCAAGCTTGTATTGCTTGGTGAATCAGCTGTAGGCAAATCTAGCTTAGTGTTACGATTTGTAAAAGGACAGTTTCACGAGTATCAAGAAAGTACAATTGGTGGTAAGTATTCTGGTCGAATCTTAAGTAAAAAATTTATATTTTAAATGCTGTGTGGTATTTATTATATATACTAAAATTATGTGTCGCTTCTAATTAATAATGTATTTTTGAGGCTTATCTTGTTCTATAATTTGATGGTAATGAACAAGAAGGGCTTAAATTAGTCAAAAAAATTATTTTGCTATACATTTAAGTTACTGTCAAACTACTAGAAAAAAGCTTTGGATTATTTTCATAGTGTATATCAAAATAAGTCATTGCATTAATACAGGGTTATCTGTGGCTTATTACCCAAGACATGTTAAATTTTTTAAACAACTGTTCTATGAATAAATATGTGTCTGACGTTCTTGTGGTGGTCAGACAGTATCTTACTGCCTCAGCTATATCTACTGTTCATCAGGGTTCACGGTCATTAAAAGTGCTTAATATTTTGTAACTTATTTTCAAGGCCCTAATGTTGTGTGGCCGACTACAAAATATAAAAATTCAACACTTATTTGCTTATTCCTTCAAGACTGCCACTTATCTATGCTGCTCTGGAATTGCCTAATATATTTTGTATTTTGCGTACATCATTTGATTTTTTTAGCAAAAGCATTTTACGAGTACTATTCCCGGAAAGTGCATATTTAATGTGCTATGGCCCAAGTACAATGCATATGAAAAATGGATGTGTATATAATATAATTAATTCCCACTCTTTATTTAAAGCCGATCTCTCTCAAGAATAGAGATTGAACTTTCGCAAAGAGCTATTAATTTTAAAGTAATTAATTTTTTTTTTACAGCTGCATTCCTTACACAGACGGTATGTTTGGATGACACTACTGTGAAATTTGAAATATGGGATACTGCAGGACAAGAAAGATATCACAGTTTGGCACCTATGTACTATAGAGGAGCCCAAGCTGCAATAGTTGTGTATGACATCACCAATCAGGTGATACATTTTGCACATTAAATTTGCTTGCATTGTATGCTTGAATTCTTAATTAACTGGTTACTTTTTTCTGTTTTTAGGATACATTTAGCAGGGCTAAAACTTGGGTCAAAGAACTTCAACGGCAAGCCAGTCCAAATATTGTTATTGCATTAGCTGGAAATAAAGCGGATTTAGCTGCTAAAAGAGCTGTTGAACATGAGGTTAACATCTTTAAAGAATCTATTATATTATTTTTTTACCTCATTTACAGGCACTTTAGTCCTGAATATAAATATCATTCTGCCCTGAAAATAATTTAAAGAATTGTAATAGGTGTTTAAAAAAAACTGTTTGAGGATAGAATAAAGTAAATCTATTTGGTTAATAATATTATAAAGGGAAGCAAAAAATTAATAGGACTTGGAAAGAAACCACTTACTTTGTTGATAATAAGTAGTATAACTCTTACAAGAGTTTTTTTCTAATAAATTTTATTGCCTTCACAATTCTTTTTAAATTTTCAATAAATTACCATGTATATTGTTTCTGAACTTCTTTTTTTTTTTTATATCTTGGAGGGTATGCAGCGAATCAGCCTGACAATGATCCCCTTTTCTTTTGTCGTACTTTAAATGTAATAATAAAACGTACTGCTGTTTTAAAGATATAGTTCTAAACAATCATCTTCGTTTATTGATAAATAAAAATTGAATGTTACAAAAGTTCCATTGGATACTCAATAATAGATATGCAGATTTATCACCAGACCGACCAGTGTGCCTAGTTCAGTTTTCCAAATCAAGTTTGAATAGTTTCATTATATCTTTCAGCAATAGAATACAATATGTAACTCTGATGAACCTCTAAATAATACGTGTAAGCAGTCTTAAATGTGTAGGCTTTGCACAGGTCTACACATTTAAGTTAAAGATATTGTAAATAACTTTAAGCCTTAAATTGCCAATCATTTGTGGATGTAATTTTCATCTATACATACAGAGTGGCCACAGAACCTGGAAATCAGGGAAATGTCAGAGAGCTTTCCAATTCTGGAAAAAAATCAGAAATTGGCAATTTTTTAAAATTTCCCAAAAATCAGGGAAATTTACAATTATTGTTTTACTGTTTCCCCGTCCATCCTTGATTTGGTGTCATAGAGAATTGTGGTGGCAATCTTTAGAAATTTCATGTTGCAGAAAAATTTATACTTTTAACTACCGCCAAAACTATTTTTACAATAATTGGTATATAATCTTTTTGACATACATGGTGTATTAGATCAGAATGTGTACACATCTGGAAAAGTTAATGAAATGTGTTAAAAGTTAGCGTCAAATCAGAGAATTTTTTAGAAATCTATCGTGAAACTTTTTTTCTTGGAATTTTGTGGCCACCATGTACATTCAATATAACTTTTTGCGGTTTAGACACAATAAAAAAAAAATACTAAGTGTTATTTTCAGGTGTTAAATTAAGATGACACTCCAATATATTTAATGAAATTAGTATGAGAAAGTAACATTTGTCTCTTTGAATGAGTGAAAGTTTATTCGATCGATCAAAAACTTCCTATATCCTCTGCGATTTCATAATTTTTTTTTATTATGTCTGAGCATAAAATGTTCATTAAATTTTTAGTTTAAATACAGATTTATTAAGTAAGTCAAATAAATACCTTGAAACAATAGAAATATTTTGTAGACATTTGTTGATTTACTTTTGAAGGTAATTTGTTTTAATTAAATATGTAATGTTTTTACAACATTCTATAGGAAGCTCAAGCATATGCTGATGAAAATGGACTACTTTTTATGGAAACTTCTGCAAAGACAGCTATGAATGTTAATGACATTTTCCTTGCTATTGGTAAAATAATTTTGTTTTTGACGTTTATAAATTAATAATCACAAATGGCCTTTCCTTTTAAACTTTTATTTTGTATGCATGTCTTTGTTTATCTTTAAAAATTGGCTACATTTAGCTTTTATGTAAAATGTGGCTCAATTTAATGTTTTAAAAACATTTTGGTCCTTGTCCATTCTAATCAGTGCAAAAAAAGTATTTGAATTAGTTTTTTTTTTAGAAACCCCATAAGTCGGGTGAGAGCAACTTTTGGGAATTTGAGAAAAACTGTTTCTGTGTTAAACAGCAAAACTATATTATTTTTTCCTGTAAAATGTATTGTATGGATCATGTAAAATGTATTGTGGAGTATGTATTGTTGGCTCAATGGAGATCTCGTAAGATAAATAAATTATTATGGATTTTTAAAGTCAGATGACTTATGGGATTTCTCAAATACATACATTTTTGGCAAAAGTAATTCCAATCTAAACTGTATAAAATAAAAAGTACACTTAGTACACCGCAAAAATGTATTCCAAATCAAGTAGAAAAACTTGAATGTAACGCAATTAAGATTATTTAGTTCTATGAATAAGAATGCTAAAATGGCAAAATAAAATTTATTTATTCAATGATATTCTCTGGTATAATCTGATATAGGCCATTGGTGAACTATCACTTTGTAGAATGCTTGGATGTTTTCTTTATCTGGGATGTATTTCATCAGTTTATGTCTTGAATTTTTTTATTGATTAGGATTTTCCCACTTGGATGCAATCGTACATTTGGGAGTGATCGAAACAGTTTTTTATTCTTGTTTAACCAAAATATTTGACTTCGTAACCCATCAATAAAAGGCTTGGCGATTACAACCTCCTAATGTTTGAAAGGATACGAGAACTACATGACCTGCAAGATTTTAAAAGTGATTTTCTTGTTATTTGAAATTATGCCTATTTGACTTAATGGAAAACTTTGTTTATACTAAAAAAAAAAAATTAGTGTATGCGGTTTGAAACACTTTTTTGCAATCATTGTTAACTCCTCTGAATATAGGCGATATTTCCTTTCCAGTTTATGTACTTTCCTGCTGAGCTTTTGACTCTTAATTTTCTTGATAAGATTGCACTTGAAAGCAAAGGGTTTCTAAGCCCTTTTGTTTCTTTGGTATTTTATTATCACTTATTTTGAAACTAGAATACATTTCCAAATGCTGAACTATATGATAAAATGAATAAATATTAAGACTTATTAAGCAAGAAGAACTAACACAGCTAATAGAAAAACATGTGTAATGAATGTACAGTACACCGAAAAGCCTGCGCTGATAGTGAAAGCGAAACCATGCACATCTTCTTGACTTCAGCATGTATTTGAGAAACCCCATACCTCACTGACTTACGAGTTACTCGAATAAACGAAAACTTCCACACGGCCAACTCCATGTAAAATTACATGTATCGTTAGGTTTTGCTTCCTATTGATGCATCTACCTCTGGAGAATTCATTTTTACCAAAAACTCGATTTCGACAAAAAAAAATTACTTGGGGTTTCACAAACAACTGATTCATTTGTCCACCTAAAATTTTTGTGCTTCTAGAACTCTGCCTTGTTAGATTCTTATCTACTGTTTCCCAATCGGATATAGATTGCCTGTTGGAAGTTCTTTTAGGCATTCTCACTTTTCAGATACAAATGCAGGGTAGTTCTCTTTAAAAAAACTCACCCTCTGCTGGAAATTCAGACTACACTCTTAACATTGTTGTAGACTTTCAGGGGTCGCATTCCCCTTGAAATTGTATTAAAATGTTTCGCTAATCCCTTAAAAACTTTAAAAATTCAATAGTTTCCCCCAAAACTCGCGCAAAAATCCCGATATAACTCCAGAGGAGAAAAATATTTTCTGAAATTTTAATTATTAACTAACTAAGTTTGTTTTGCTAAACAGTTTGACTGTACAATTTTTTTTAAATTGGCATTTTTTTGCTGGTACAAGCTTTAGAAAGAATATGTTTGTGTTAGGAGCTTCTGACAACTTTTTAAGAAATATTCCTAAAATTTGTAGAACTATCCTTGTAATGTTCCCAAAAATTTGTGGAATTATTCCTAAAATTTTTGGAATTGTCCCTAAAAATTCCTATCTAAATATTTTGCAAAACTCACTGCGTCTCCTTGACTTTTGTTAGCTATTACTTAATGAAACATTATTTTATATCTTTAATGTACACACTGATGTTTTTAGGGTAGAAGTATGTGCTTCCAAAATTCAAATACGAGCAACTTTTGGGTACAGGGACACATATAAACTGATATAATCACTCATCTTGCATTTCAAGCTTTAACGAATGCAAACTTGTCACAACACATTGTGACTAGTACTGAAACTTAAAGGCGTTAGAGCCTACTTCAATGTCTTGTTAAAATATTTTCCAGTAATTTTTTCTACAAGTACTAAATGTTATATGGCGAAATTTTTGCTATTTAGCCATGTATGTATGCAGGTTTCAATCTGAACTTTAATTTATATTTTTTTAATTTTTTTTTTCTAGAAGTTGTGCTTTTTTATTGTCAACTTCATAATTTTGAATGAAAATTAACTTATCTTTTATTTTCAAAATCGTACCTCAGTGATAAATGGCACTATTCCCATTTGTCATATCAAAGGCTGCTATCTCTCCTCATGATATTGCTACCTTTTTTTAATAAATTTGTTATATACCTTTAGAAATAATTATAATATCCCAGTAACTTGAAAAAAGGTTTTGTTCATTAGAGTCATTTAAGTACATATAAATTTTAACTTCTGAAGCTATTCAACATGGACAAAAAAAATTACTTTCCCTTGCCAAACTTCATATTTTATTTTTATTTGATCATAGTTATAAATTTTGCCATCTGACAGCTAATATAAATTCATACATTAAATGCATTAAAGTTTGTAGCAAATATTATATATACAGGGTTCCCGCTGTCATTAAAAGGGCTTTGTATTTTCGAACTTGATTTCAAGGCCTTGAAAATGCTTAGAGGTGCTTAAAAGTCATTGAAAATGCTTGGATATCCTTAAAAGTCTTTAATTTTTGTCGATGTTGTATGTCCAACTGCAAAATTTATAAAAATACAACTTGGACTTGCTATTCCCGAGTGACCGCTACTTATCCGCACCGACATATTTGCATTACGCATTCAACAACTTGTAACTTTTTTGGTAGAATATATAAATTTTTATTAAAGTATATAGACATGATTCCTGAAAACCAATTTTCAACGGTCCTTAAAAACATTATTTAGGTGCTTAAAAGTCATTGATTTTCATTGTGATTTGAGTAGGAGTCCTGATATATATATTTGTTAGTATCATTTTATTTAAGGTATTGAAAATTGAAGTTTGGTGAAAATAAATATTTGCTACAAACTTTAAACCTGTTTCATGATTTTGTCATTGTAAGACTTTTTTTTTTCTTCTCTAAATCAGAGAAAACTTCAATTTGAATCAATTAAATAAAAATTTATTGCAGTTTAAAATGTGTAGTGCAAGGCAGGATACCTATTAAGAAAATACATTTTAAGTCTTAGCATTTTTATAAAAAGTGTTTTAAATACTTTTAAAATAAAATTTATCAAAAAATGGTACTTGGTTATGTTTACAATTCTAGCTGGTTTCTAGCAAAAAAATATATCAACAGCAATTAAAATTCTAAATTGAGTTATAACTGTTGCCATAAGACCATAAGTAGGTAATTGAATACCAAATAAAAAATTTCATGCATATGTTAGTTTTCTAATGCTTGTTAAGTGTGAATAAAGTTATGAGGCTAGTTAAGAAATTAAAGAAGAACTATTCCAATGTATTCTAGTTCTTTAAGTGTCATCCTTTCAGTTTTGAAGTTGGTACCTTGCAAAGAAACTGTGAACATTATCAAACTAAAAAAAATTTTAAATATCAGTGTTGGATATTGATATAACTAAGTTAAAACAGTGGGGTAGTGACCCGTCCTCCTCCCCAATCCCCACTCACAATCAATTGATATTAGTTTTCTCATTCCTGCAAAGAATGTGGTTGGCTGAATACAATATATTCTTATTTAGTTGCAGAGCTTTAAAAATGAATTGCATATTTTTTTTCTGCCGGTCGTAGTAAGATTTAAATGTTTATAAAAGCTGGTGAATCTAATTAAATTAGTAAAAGACTGAAATGTAAATGTGATTTAGAGTAAGTGAACTTTTCATAAAGATGCTGTAATTCTTTAATAATTGAAATTTAATTGAGGTCTTTAAAAAACCTTATTTTTACTTTTAAAAATCTCTACGAACCTTGTAAAAGATAAGTAGGATTTCCAGAATCCGAATGTTTGAAAAGGCCTATTTTTATAAAGCTACAGTAATAAAGTTATAAGAATTGCTAAAAATTTCAAAATTAATAGTTTTATAGGTATCTAGTCTATTCTTGACCATCCTATATTCAATGATGATTTCCGTTTCAGCTAAAAAATTACCTAAAAGCGACCAGACTGCTGGCAACGGTGGATCAAGTGATGGTAGGAGAGGTGTGGACCTGAGCGAAAACAGCCAGCAGTCAGGAGGAGGGTGCTGCAAATCATAGGCTGGCCCAACCAACCCAGCAAGCGCTATTATTAAAAAAAGGACCCGGCCCACAAAGACCACTCTCCTCATTTTGAAAAATTCAAAAGTAATGTACATTGAACAATCTGTATATATATATAAAACACTTATCCGAAGTTTTTTGGCAAAAAAAAAATGTTAAGCAAATACAAGAGACTGATTCTCTCATAGCCATCTTGCGCGTGTGTCGCCCGTGTTCTTTATTCTAGAAAATAGTGGAAAGAACAGTATGCGAAACATGCACTTTTTATGTATGTGAATATATGAAAGGCCTGTAATCTCAGCTTGTTGGCATGGATGATTTGTTTTGTTACGCAGCCATCGTTTAACCGCATTCTATTATATAGTGTTTTGTGAAAAAATTTACGAGTATCTCTGTTCTTATATAGGCGTACTTTATTTGAGTAGTTATATTTTTCTATTGTAAATCTTGCTCAGTTTGGCTGATACAAGTTGCGAGCGAGGTGTTAGTGAGCTGGAGAGAAGGTGGCAGCGTGAAATTACAACAGCGAATCCTACCATGCTTTGTATGTACAATTTCTACCTTGATTTGCAAAGCAATAAAATATTTTAAATGTTCATTAATTTGAAACTTTTAGATTACTTGATGTTTCGTGTTGAATATTTAACCTATGCAATATTAAATTAATTTAGAGCAATGTAAGTGGAAATAAATGGCTAAATTCTGTTCTGCACTGAATGTGTTAAGTTTGATATTGATATTATGTTTTTGTAAAACTATCCTGTATTATGATTCCAGAGCTACATTTGGCTGGTTCAAATATGCAAGTCATAGCATTGTTATTTAATCTCGAAATAAAGCTACATGTTTTTAGTATAATTCATGCCATGTATGGTCACTTTCATGTATTAATAAATGATGCTAAACCTTTGTTTTTCATACATTCCATAGATAAACCATAAAAGGCTACAAAAGTGTACTTTGCATTTGGAGCATACAATGCAATTCATGATGTAATAACTTGGTAACTCATTAAAAAATTCAAAAAAGCTCTTACCTTACTCTTTTTCTCTGCATCTTTTTTATTAAAGGCTCTTACTATTGGAATTTGCCTTACTGTTCCAAGTAACTTCTTAGCATAGTTCATTAAAAATAACTCCGAAAATCGCATTTTTAATTTATTTTGCTGCTTTATCCTTTTATTATTCAACTTCTTCATGAATTTAGATGTACTCGTTCATTTTTAATCTGGTATCAGTAATCAAATACATGTTCTTCTGGGTGGACCAATTAGAAAAATTTGTAAAAGCCAGAAGATGGTTATTTTAATAATTTCGTGCTAAATTATGCCTCGTGAATTAATGTATAAAAATTTTCAACTTTTATCCAGTTTCTTTGAAATGTACACTACAGCTACTTGTTTTAATTAGTTTACTTTTGATTATAATTTACAATATATGATTTTGGTTTATTTATGTATCACGTATATTGTATAGAGAATTAAAGTTATATATATAAAAAAACTTTGCATTTGTAGAAGTAATTTCTCGTTAGATATTTTACTTATGGGGGCTAGTAGCTGTTCTGTGTCGCCTCGAATATTAGTTTGAAATGAAGACTGAATAGAGTCATTCCTACGGAGTTTTAAAGATCACTGATAATAATAATACCTACCTGCCAGCTTTTATGGATTAGCTGTTCAATTTATAGATTCTGACCATTTTTAAAGATTTTACAAATACCTCTACGAATTTCATGATCTCAGGAAACAGATGTGTACAGCCCCCAAAGACTAAAATGATCCTAACTACTACTTTACTGCTTAACTACTCACTTTTCTGTGTTGCTAAGTTTTATTTTTTTATATCACGATAAATAAGCCAGTGGCGGCCCGTGATCAAAAATACTAATGCAGCAGGAAACATGCGATTCACCACCACACACTTTTCACAATCATTCATGAACTCTGAAATCTTTCATCTTCATTGACGTCGCCTGGAATATTTACAGGGGGGTGCAAGACTAAATTTTTATCAATCATTAATATTTTAGAAATGTTAATAATTATGCATTATAACTATTCTTTGAGAATAGTTATAATGCATAAGAAAATTCATGATGTATATTTTTGAAAGCGCAACCCTGTTTAAGAGAAAAAAATAAATATTCAAACATATTTTTAAAGATTTTTTTATCGTCCAACTAGATCTTGCGGCATTCAGGAGACAGTGTTTACAACAGAGGAACACGAAGATCAAAAATACAGAAGAGTAAAATTTTATTTCTTCCAAGTTTCAGAAATAATTCAAAATGAAACACGAAGACAGTACAGTCAAATCCCGTTAACATGAAATCCTGTTTAACACGAAGTAAAAGCAGTCTGTACTTGTAACTTAACGTTAGTTTATTCGTTTAACACGAAATTCGGTTATCGTGAACAATTTCAGCAGCCTCATCGACTTTGCGTTAACAGGGTTAGACTGTATTGGATATGTTCAATTGAATTCTAAAAATAGATTTCAAGATAGTATATCTGATGACTTAAAACATTTTCCTAGAATTTTTAGAACTACACAGGAAATTATGCATGTGCTTTCTTTTTATCTTGGAATTTACACCTTTTACCCGAGTGATTTTTTTTTTTGATTTTTTTTTTTTGATTTTTTTTTAGAGCCAGGGAGGTGCAAGTGCACCCTCTTGTCAGCGCTCATGTTAATTTTTAATACTCAAATCAAAGTTTCCTTTCAGTTTTTATAAAATGAATAAGATGAGAAAGAAAACACTTATTTTTTGAAAACCAAATCAATCCTTTCTTTTAAACTTGCAAATCAGTAATAAAATGACATTTTGGTAACATGCTTACCCCACCCACTCCGATTCTCACTTGTGGAACCAATCAGATCATCTAATTCTCAAGGTCAGCCGTAGTTGGGAAAAGCAGTCTCAACATATTACGTGGAAGGAAAGGATCTGTTGGATTCTATAGGTTACCGTGGCAACGTCGCATCCGAATCGTTTCCGGAACACTCGGATGCTGTTCGGAGGAAGATAACCAGTTTTGATTGATGTTGAATATTGAGGCAACAAGTTTTCTGTTTATTGGATTTTTTTACTCTTACCGTAGAAATTGGATCTTCAATTTAAAAAGTTGTAAATTATATATTTTTAGTTTTGAATTAATAAAATTGCATGCAGCCCGGCTGTAGTGCACGAGCCGCCACTGAAATAAGCTGCTTTTTCAGTTAAATATCCAGAGATTTATTTTTTTCTGTGAATTATTTCATCACTGCAAAACTCTGCTTTTCCCTCTTTAATTCTTGTTAGATATAAGGCCTTAACATAGAATTTCAAATTTTATAAGGCAGTCTCTTTTTCCTGAGACTGCCTTATAAAATTTGAAATATTAGAAACAACTAACAAGCAGTCCCGACAAGTTAGTGGAAAATTTGCTAGCTTGTGGCTGTACTTAGCCTGACGGGAGAAAAAAAATTAGACTTGAATACAGTTTGTATGCCAGATTTCTTGATTTAGTAGTTTTCAGATTTAATATAAAATTTCTGGTTTGACCAATTTTTAGACTAAGTAAAAACATCAAAATTATGTTGAATTTTCAATTAAATTCGAAGTCTATTAAGTTTGTGAAAAACGATCAGGTTTTGCCATTATTACTTGGAAAAAATTGCTTCTTTATCTCTACGTTTTCCTGATTTGAATTAATTGCAGACTCGGTGCAAGTTTTCTAGTCTGCAATCTCCTCTATTATCCAGTTAAATTTCTATGCACCCATAACCAAAAATTTGAGCAGTCGATTAGATGAGTAAAGATTACCTTGCTTCCAACTTTTGTTTGTAATGGTGATCACAAAATAGTTTGTTTTATACAGCTAGTATTTATACTATTCATAATTGAAGAATTTTTGACACAAATCAAATTTTAATTCTGTTAGAATATAATTTTCAAATATTAACAAGACCACGTGCTATAACGATATTTATTTGCAGTGTATACAAGGTGCAATTCCCGCACATGCCAACAAAACACTTTCAGAGTTGAGTTGTAGTTAAATAGAACCCTTTTCTTTTTACATTCAATTACCCATACGTATACATAGGGTAATAAAAGTGTAGGATTCGGTCCACAAAAAAAAAATCGATTTTTTTTTTTTTTTTTTTTTTTTTTTTTTTTTTTTTAAATTTTTTTTTATTCTCCTAGTTTTGGAACATTTTCATCTCAAAAAAAGTTATCTAGAAAAAATATGTCTATGGTCACCATAACTCCCGAACAAATTGACCTACGATGTTCAAATTTGGTGTGAGGGTTGGTGATGGCACAAGGACCTACCATTAAGGTTTTCGTCAAAATCGCGCATGCGCCTAGATTAGCTGCCATTGAAAAAATCATGTTTTTCAGCAATTGCTGAAGCGATTTTGTTCAAAATCTCTGTGGCAATGTCTCTTAATTTGTTCTTAACATCCCCACCACCGAAATTCCCGTAAAAATGCTTTAATGGCTTTAAAAGTTGAAAAACGAATGTCTTTACACAACAGTTTTCTTTTCTTGAGCATACCTCATCAACGATCATTTTTCCCTTTTTGCTCCTTTTCACTTGCAACAGGGTTCCCACTCAAATCATAGATTGAAAATCAATGACTTTTTAGGACCTAAATAATGTTTTTAAGGACTTTTGAAAATTTGTTTTCAGGCATCATGTCTATATATAAATTTTTAATAAAGTGTATTCTACCAAAAAAGTTACAAGTTGGCGGATTTGTAATACAAATATGTCAGAGAATTCCGATACGGTGCAGATAAGTGGGGATAGCAAGTCCGAGTTGTATTTTTATAACTTATGCAGTTGGGCACACATCTGCAAAAATTAAGACTTTTAAGGACCTCTAAGCATTTTCAAGGACTTTTAAGCACTTTCAAGGCCGTATATCGCCAAAAGCATCATTTTGGCGAAGTTTTTTTTTTTTTTTAAAGACACAAGAATTATCTAAAAAAATATTGCCTAGCTGGCCATTTTTTCTGAACGAAAGATGAAAGTATAAAAACGATAAGTTACACAAATGCACATCAGTAATCATAGGCATAACTAGAGTTGTTGAATGTGGAGGGTTTCGAAAAATACAGACTCGATACACCAATGAAAATAAAAGGAGTGTGGGGGAGGGGAGAGAAAAGAGAGCAAAAAAAAAAAAAAAATCATCTCATTGAAAAAGTTTTCAAATCATTGTCCAAATCTACGGTATAAGAAAAATTTCTTAAGAATTTTATTTAAAAAAAAAACGGGAAAATGATTTTAAACACATGGAAATTGAAAGGGTCTGATATAATTGTAAAATATATGGATGCAATATGTTTGGAGAAATTTTTCGGGCCTAGCAAACAAGAGAGGATAAATTTCAGGGGCGGAACCCCCTCGAAATATTTCAAACATACACTGTCAAAAATAAGCATTAAAGAAACTTCCATAAACATTTCAATATATTTTTTCCTAATAGCTGTGCCTCTTAATGTTTATATTGCATTATTTTTTTATATATATACATTATGATACCAACACCGTCCGAGTTGGTAAATCTGCGGATAAAATTTTAATTTTTTCGTCTTCATCTGGCGATTTTTCAACGCTATCTGGCGATTCTTTTTTAACTTGAACAGTAATTTCACCATATTTTCCATCTTTTCTTCTTTTGCAAAATAAAGTTCCACTTTGAGTTTTGCGTTTGCTACCTGCACTCATTTTAATTATTTTCAGTTACCCATTTGTTAACATAGGGTAATGAAAGTATTGTTTTCGATCCAAAACAAATTTGAATTGTTTGCATTTCTCCACGTTTTGGAACATCCAACTGAAAAAAAAAATAGTGTAGAAAAATGTCTGCCAGTGTGTCTGTGTGTTCGTGGTCAGCACAATTTCCGAACGATTTGACCTACGATGTTCAAATTTGGAGTACAGGTTAGTGGAGACCATAGAACCTGCCACTAAGGTTTCCATCAATATTGCGCATACGCATAACATATAAAAAAAAAAAAATCACGTTCTTTAGTAATCACTAAAAAGCGTCTCTAACGATTTTGATGAAAATCTCTATGATAATACTTCTTAAAATGTTCTAAACATCCCCATCTCCGAAATTCCCATAAAAATGTTATAGAGGTGTAAAAAGATGAAAAACGAGTTTCTTCAACATAGATTTCTCTTCCCTTGAGGATCGCTCATCAACAACCGTTTTTCTCCTCTCCACTGTTTCACTAACCAGAAAGGATATTGCAAAAAATTTCAAAAAGTACATTCTCCATTGTGGTGTCTTTTTTTTTCCTCCCCCCCCCCCCCCCCCTTGTAAGAGTTATCTGTAAAAATAACACTATTCCAAATAAATGAAAATAGCAATAACACTATTCCACGTCAAATTTAAATTTGCTGACTATTATTATAGTGTAATTGAAAATTGTGCGATGTTCCACTCCCCTAGTTTGCTGACCAAACGATATAGTGGTTAGCGTGCTGGCTTCTAGACCGCGAGGTTGCGGGTTCGAGTCCCGTGTTAGGCATGGGTGTTTGTAAATGTATGTTGGTTTGTCAAATGACGAAATATTTCGGCGCATTATAGCCCTCGTGTTGCTGACGGCGCCAGATAATCTGAATACAACCAACCAACCACTCCCCTAGTTTACATTCAGTTATTGTTTGGGTTTTCTATACAGCGCTATGTCCACTCAGAACTTATTGTTATGAATTTTTCCACTGAGGCAATGATGACAAAGTTTTTCAAACAAAAACTAGTATTTATTCTCTTCAGAAAACTCACAAAATTTATTCACAGATAACAGTGCAATCACTATTAATCTTCTCGATTGCTTTAGGTGTTGCCACCTTTTTTTAACCTGTATAATCGCTGTTAATAAATAAAATAAGATACAAATAAATTACAATAGAATTTTAAAATAATACGTCACTATTTACACTTTATACAGACAATTTGTGCAACATTTCCCCCTTCTTAAAGACTGCACGTCCCGGGCAGTGAAGTCCTTAGCCATTCAATGACTTCTACCATAAATAATATGGGGCTAGCCTATTGTAGTGTACAACTCTAGGTTTACAGGAAGGTGTCCGTTGAATCCTCACCACGACGTCGTTGATCTTCTTAAGGACGCCATACGGCCCTTCCCACTTCGTCTGGAGCTTAGGGGAGAGTCTTTTCCGACACCTTGTCACCTTCCTGGAATGAACAGTCCGTGGCCTTGGCATCGTACCGGATCTTCATGCGCTCCGTCATGATGCTGATTCTCTCTCTGGCGAACCGATGTACGGCTTCCAAACGTGCCTGCAGATCATCTAGATACTGGACAGGCGAGGAAGGAGTGTCCGGTGGTCGTCCAAAGAGGAGATTGCAGAGGAGCCTCAGGTCTCTTCCAAACATCTTTAGAGATGGAGAAAATACGGTGGTCTCGTGAGTTGCACTCCCGTATGGCAACAGAAGCGGTGAAAGTTTCTGATCCCCATCTTGCTGGTTACATGATTTTGAGATTGGTTGTTGATAAGAGAACGCCGGTGTTCCAGATTTGAACTCCTTTTTAGATGAACGTCGTCTGCTCTCCGGACATGACCTTCCGGAAAGAGCGTTCCCATTCCCATTCAACCGAACATCATCTTCAGTAAGATTTTCTGTGATTGCGTCCGAACCAACCGCGGGTGCAGCTGATAGATCCCGGGACCTCCGTTCAATGCTTGTAACAGGAGCAAGGATGTCGATTCTCTCTTCACTAACTTTGTCCATTCCCACACGAACCACTTCCTGGGAGGGTTTCATCAAAGTTGCTTTCTTCGGTTCTCTTTCCGGGGCTGGAGAAGTACTTTTCATAGATGTGGACTCTTCAGCATTCTCTATGACATTGTCTTCATGAGCCATAATCCGATATACGCACAGCTCTTTCATGTCTAGATCGGGCAAAGGAACTTCGCCTCTCCATGTTTGCAGCTTGCTTTTCTCAAAATTCAGCGTAATTCCATTTTTCTTCAAAAAGTCTAGTCCGAGAATGCACGGATCTACAATTTCGGCAACATAAACGGTGTGCTTGTAGGTGTTAAATCCAAGGGCAATATCCACTTCCAATTTCCCATGCACGGAAATTTTGTCACCAGTCACAGTCTGTAGCGAAACTGAAGGCGCCGTGTAGAGAGGTTGGCAATCCAGGCGCCGGACTACATCCGTTCGTAAGATGGTTACATTAGCTCCCGAATCAACTATTAAACGATAGGGAGTCCCGTTAATCTCGCCCTCCACGAATAAACCATGGTTTCCTCCTTGAAGGGATGAGATGTGATAGAGGCTGAGTGGGGCACCATCTTCACTACACGGCAACCTCCGCCCCGCGAGATGGCCGCTTTCTAGTTTAACTGCTGGGGCTCGGAGGTGGTGTTATCCCCTCTTTTGTCCAAGTTCGGGCAACTGCGCCTAAAATGTCCTTCCCGGTTGCAGAGCCAACAAACCACTCTAGTTTTCCGATCCCTCGAGCCAGGAATATTTCTTATAATTAGCTCCATTTTGTTTTCTAGTTCTTGAAACTTCTTCGTGAAAAGTTCAGAGGAATCGTCTGTCAATGTTCCACGTACGAAACGCCGATCTTTTCTAGAAGCTTGCTGTGCTGCTTCCACTCTCATGGCATAGACGAGGGTGGACTTCAGATCTTTGCTGTCTGACATCCTGGTAGCTTGCTGTATATCGGGATCTTTGATGGCATCCACAAAATACTGAAGAGACAGATTATCTCGTACGTCCGAAGGACAGTCTGGGAAAGCGAGGAGCGACAGTCTTTCTATATCTGACGCCAATTCTTGAAGAGTTTCATTGGCCCTTTGCTGTCTCACTTTCAATTGCAGTCTGTTGTAATCCTTTAGATGCTGCTCCCCAAACCTTAACTCCAACGCACTTACCAGCGCCACGAATTCTCCCCGCTTCTCTTCAGGTAGTGTCTGTAAAATGTCAGCAGCTTCACCTCGAAGAGATGCTGCGAGATGGAATGCTTTCGAAGTATCGTCCCAACCATTCGCAGAAGCAGTCATTTCAAACTGCGTTTGATAAACGCGCCAAGACGACCTCCCATCAAAAGTGGCTACTTAAATGTTGGAACGTGGTGCAATGAAGGGAGTGGAAACATTATTCCATTTAGGCGTTGCAACGGTCATAGCTTCCCCCTTTTCAATTTTCCGTAGCCTTTCTTCAACAACGTCATGAAACTTTTCCTGCTCCTCTTTCATGGTGGAAAACTTTTCTTCGATTTCATTCCTCACAGTCAGAAGAGCCACCTTTTCTTTCACCTTTTCTCCCAAGCAGTCAACTTTCCCATTAACCGCCTCAAAACTCTCACTGATTTCTTTTCTTACTTCACTCAGAACCTCTTCTTTTACCGATTGTAGAACACTTGTAGTAGTCTCTATTATCGTAGATTCCACCATTGTAGCCAGTTCGGATTTCATTTCTTCTTTAATCCCAATTATAGCTGCTGATGTGGATGCTCGGCAGGCTTTCATTTCCGTAGTTGCAGATTCTTGGCCGGTGGCGATTGCAGCAGCGAGTTCGGCGTTAGTCGTTTCTTGGCGGGCTTGACCGGCGGCAATCGTAGCGACGAGTTCAGCGTTCGTTGATTCTTGGCGGGCTTAACCGGCGGCTATGGTATCCTGTTGGGCCTTCATTCCAGCAATCATTTCCATCAACTGCTTCATTTGGTCTTCCATCATTCCTCTAGTAGTCGGCATTCAAGATGACTAAATCCCACTTCTGACACCACTATTATGAATTTTTCCACTGAGGCAATGATGGCACAGTTTTTCAGACAAAAACTAGTATTTATTCTCTTCAGAAAACTCACAAAATTTATTCACAGATAACAGTGCAATCACTATTAATCTTCAATACAAGCTTCAACAAGAACAGCTTCGAATATAGCGATTATACAAGCTCACTCCAATAGGTCAACAAAGCGATCGCGATCAGCTTTCAACGAAGTCCGAAGTCAATCTGAAAACTTTCCCGATCTACGGTCTTTATATAGCAAAATTTCCAGCCAATTCATAGTAAAAGAAACATCTCGAAATTTCTCGATTGCTTTAGGTGTTGCCACCTTTTTCTAACCTGTATAATCGCTGTTAATAAATAAAATAAGATAAAAATAAATTACAATAGAATTTTAAAATAATACGTCACTATTTACACTTTATACAGACAATTTGTGCAACATTATTTTTCCCGCGATTGAGAGTCCATTTCTTCAGCCTCGGACGGGTGTAGCGCGTAATTATCATCAAATAGTACATTAAATGGCAAGTTTACTCTTCTGGTGAAAAATCCATGTATAGTCTTGCAGTTTGGTATCTATATATTTAATAGGTAATAACGTTTTTGGGGGTTAGTCCGTCCGCCTAAACTGCTCAACCAATTTCAATGATCAAGGTGTCATTTTAAAGGAAATAAGCTGTAGATTTGCCAAAACGTGCCAAAATAATTTATTAACACTTTATTAATTAGATAAATTTCAATATTTTTTCATCATTAAGCTACTACAAAGCCTCAATGATTTTAAATATATGAATGGCAACATCCTTACGTATGTAAACAACAAACCCGTTGCTAATTTTAAAGCTCTTTTTAAACTCTTCGTTTCAAAGTTGATTTTTTCTGTTTTTCTGAAGCATTTTTGTATTAGAGTAATTATTATTTTGAAGTATTTCTATCCAGAAAATGCCTCGCGTTGGACGTCGTTCTCTAACGGGGCGACTTATCAGAATAAATAAAAGATAGTGGGACTTCAATGTAAGGGCATAGCTAATGAAGTTTTAAGTCAGAATGTTGGCGGATAGTATATTTAATTTTCTATTATGAAACTTGCAATTTGGGTGTTTTCTCTATTAGGCCTTACATTAAATTTATAAAAATTTGGTTACATTTTTATGGGTGGCAAACCTATTCGAGCGCAGCAAGATGTTTTAACCACAAATTTGAGAGGCGTTTGGGGGTTGGCGAGCTTTAGCGAGCAGGGGGCGAAGCCCCCTAGTAGCTTTTGATTACCTTAGTAAAACACTGGTCACTGAATAATCTCAATAATGAAATTTAATGGATAATTTGAGTAATAATCAACTAAGAGTTGATTAGGGAAAAAATGCAGATTTGTTTAATTCTTTCCAGTGGCCCGAATTAACAATTGCATGTCATGAGAAAAAAAAACCATACTAATATCAGAAATACATGAATTTCATGTAATTTTGTCATTGTTACTCAAATATAGTCTACAAGAAAACTACAAAAAAACTACAAGATTAATTAAACAATTAAATAATATAAATCTTACTAAAGTAAATATTTCTTTAAAAGAATTGTTGTAACAAAAACGACGTTCCGTTTGAGCATGGGCGATGCCAGGAAGGGTAAAAAAGGTGCACTTGCACCGTTTGTTTTTGGAAATTAGAAATTAAGTGGTGTATTCCTAGGAAAAAGTAAAGTATAGGCTTCAAATTATTCATTTAAACTTAAAATTAGGGCATATCTATTTATTGGATTTCTAACTGAAATATTAATATCTATTCATGATCGAAAATTTCCAGTTTGAAGCTTTACCCGTCTTGTTCTCTTCTGTATGCGATTTGCGCCCACTTTCAAGTAATATATGCCACTGTCCATGAGTTTGAGGGTTTAAATTTTTATATTTATTGAAAGTATTTTAAGGATCTGGGGATCCCTTCGAGAAGCCAACCAAGAGAGCTTCCTGACCAGTGATAGTGATCAGGAACAGCTACGACAGTAAAGGGACTAACTGTAAAATTAAAAAAAGGGGGGATGTTAGAGCTATTATTTTTGCTCTCCCAAATCCATTTAATATAATTAACCATCTTTAAACATGTAAGGAAAAGCATGTTATAATTATTTGATATTTTTATTAGAATAGAGAACATACTAAAATGAACTCATGTCAATCGAACGAAGTGTAAAAGTTCATTTTGAAGGTAACAAATTTTAATCTGTAAAATATTATCAATATTTTCAACAGCATAAATCAATTTTATGTACAATAAAGGCAGCAGAGTTAGATTTTTGAATAATTTAAGATGATGATTTTGAACGATGTTAAACAATGCTTTTGAATTCTGTTTGACATTATCATTATAGTAAATTAAAATACAAATTACTTAAAATATGTGAAAGTATAAAAACAGATGTTAGTCAATTTCAATTCTATATGTAAGAAAAAGAAAACAAATAATTAGGAGAAACAACTAAATCAGTTTAATAACTCAATTAAAAATATTGTAAAAAATACAGGGAAACCGAAACATCATTAGTTATGATATTAGTTCCTCTATCAAGGGAAAACATCGTCCAGGCGATCTTTCAAGGGGAAAATGCCATCTCAAATTTGAGATACCTGATCACTTTGAAAACAGTCTGCTGAGCACCCGAAGGGGCTCGATCTGGTGACACGCTAATTGAGTATATTGCCTCTGGTCAATGAGTTTGTCAATAATTAAAAATAAGTGTTTGGTCATGATTCTTGATATTTTGGAAAGAAGTTGTGTAAACATAGAACTCGCTATAAACTTTTAATTTCTTTAGTTATCAGACTTTGTTTTGAAAATTCTATCCTCTCTTTTTCATATATATACATATACTAACTAAGCGTCGCTTCTGTAATTTTAAAAATGTACAAACTTTATTTGATATTTTCAAATTATTGGCATGATTTGTAGGGAGTATAGGTTCACGATTCCATACTACATGTTCATGAAGATTTGTTCCAGTAACAGTACCTAGGTTTGCCTTATTTACATTTGGAAAAAAGAAAAGATGTTTCGATATACAATGGATGGATTATAGTGAAACCAATTATTTTGAGAATAATAAAAAATTTAATTGTCTGAATAGAAATTCTTCTGTTGATGGTATCGGTCCGATCGGAGTACGAGTTACATTAATAATTGAATACGATGTCAAATATCAGTGTGAGAGGTGAGACAAATCATCACTCTTCCGATCATTTAAGTACTCAAACATCTTTCAGAAAAAAAGTAAATATCTAAACAAAAAAAAATTACAGATAAAATCTTACTCTTACATTTTGAAAAATAAATAGCAAATTAAAAAAAAAAAATCTCACAATGGATATTTATCATTGACCGTTCACGCCGTTACACTAGAATCGTGCGATAGCCGTCTCTGGAACACTCGGTCATTCCACTCCTGAACGGAGCGATCGGGGGTGTTTTCTTGTAATTTGATATCCATACGGTATGGCTAAACCCCCAAACCCTTTGCTAAATCCAGGATGTCACGTGAAAGTCTCAACGTTATGCGATCCTCTTATCTACGACCTTTAGTTTCAAGTCCAAGGCCGTTCGAATAAGGGATCATTTTGTTCCCCCTAGAAATTTTTTGCTCCCGCACAATAGTTAAAAATATGTAAAGCTAATATCAGCTTAAATAAGTTTTAAGCTTATATTATTATTATTTTAAAGAAATTCCACAACAAAACAATATAATCAAACTTATATATTAGAGGGGCCAGGGTTAAAACAAGTGAGGAGGCCCTGGCCCCCCCTGACCACCTGCCACTGATTCTTTCTCAATTTAATGGGTTGGGGGTTGAACCCCCAAATCCTCCCACGTTACGCCTATGGTCTTTACATTAACGGTCGATGCCCGAAGTCAAGTCTGTAGCACTTATGTTCCCACGATAAAGACTCCATTTCTCCAGCCTGTGTAGCGCGTATAGTAGTCTGCGAACAGCATACAGTTTGCAAGACGTTCAATATGGTACATAGTTGCATAAATGTCTTTCACTTTGGTATAGCTTTTGATTACATTAGCAAAACACTGAATAATTACTAGTAAGGAAATGTAATGGAACTAATAATTACTAGTAAGGAATAGTTGAAAAATAACCAAATAAGAGTTAGTTGGGGAAAAAACGTAGTAAATTTGCTTAATTTTTCTCAAGCCGATGGGGGAGGAGGGTTCGAACCCCCCCCCCCCCCCCTCGTTACGCCTAAGTCAGTAATATAGTATAATTAAAAGATGTGCGAATTTATACACCCCTAGTTTGATATTTTCACACGTTTTAAACTTAAATAAACTTTTAACTTATTTAAAGCAGCAGTCGTTAAACATTTAAAACTCGGAAATACACGAGCTAAATATTCCAAGTGAATTACGTTAGGGTAGATTTTTTGAACTTCAGAAAATGATTAATAAACTTACGGACTGAAATCCTTCCACCAAACACAGTCAATGAATATTGGGGAGTTTCCCCAAATTTTTTTTAATACAAGTTTTCCGAAAAAATGATGCGCGTCGGGCCCTATGTAATAGTATAAGAAACATTTTTTAATGACACCTTGAGCATATGCAAGGGATGGTTCCTGTTTTCGACAGATATAGATGCCTTAATACACAATGTCGTGGAACTATTTTTAAGATTTGATATAAAGAATTTTTTTTTACAACTAACATTAATATTTCTGTCGAAATATCTTCAGTACCGTAAAATGGGGTGAATCGGAACACTTTTCAACTTTCAAGGTAATAATCGGTTGTAATAAGATCGTTGAGGAACACATTTTTGACATAGAAACTTGGGTCTTACCTTCTTTGACAGGGTGTCCACAGAAAAGTTATTTTAAAATTCCCTGATATTTCCCTGATTATTCCCTGTAACACCCAATTTTTTCCCTGATTATAACTTATCGACAAAATATATATAAATAATAAACTTTCAAGTAAAAGAACATTCAAATTCACCATCATAAAGAAAATTACGATGCATGTACTGTTTATCTTTACACATTTATGACACAAATACCAAATTGCTTCATTTAGTGTAGTGTATGTATAGTGTACCTGTACTGTGCATGTGCAATTATACTTTAAAATCACACTTTTTTTTCATTACAATTTAATCTCAAGAAAAGAGGACTCTAGTATTAAATTTTAGATTTAATAAGCTGTTTTCTTAAGTAAAATTTTAAAAATAAAGACAAACCATAAATCATGTCAAAATGGATCAAACACACACACACACATTTAACAAATACTCTGTATATTATATTAACTATTTTTGTTTTCTGAATACTTGAAATTGTAATCAAATTTCAAAAATCAATAATTACTTTAAAATATTTTCGTAAAGTAAAATTTTTATATTTTATGAATTATATATCAATTTGTGCATTTAAAAAAAAAAAAACATTCTTCAAATGTAGTTGGATTGGGGGAGTTACACTATTTGCATTGGCTTTTTAGTTTGCATAATTTCGTTGTCCAAATTGTTCAATTTCATTATTTGCATTATTTGAAATTTTCTTTTTTGTTTAAGATCAGCTGTAGCTGCTGTTTAAGTACAATACTCAAGCAAAATTTTTACAAAATAAACACATTTTCCCCAGACAATTAATTTTAAACAATTATGCATAAAAAAATGCTTTAACTTTAAACTATTACTTACATCTATAGTTAAAATGTAAAATTGTTTTTCAAGTTAAAATAAACAATTTTACATTCAACAGCAGTTAAAATTACAATTTTAAATAAGGATACATAGTAAAAACTGGGACGATTTGGATTAATTTCTTGTGCAAAATTAAATTAAAATTCTAATCATTCATCATTAATTCAAACCAAACAATGAAAATGATCCTCACATACGCACTATGTACGTTAGTACATAGAGCATCAGCGGAAGTCTAGGCGAATGACACCAAAACGACGACGTCGCGAATCTCGCCAATAGCTTCAGTTAAAACGGCTTAAATCTAAGGGAAAATTACAGCTACTTCAACGTAAGTATCGGTGATAGCGGCCGCCGTACGGGCGCAAATCTCGGCAATTATATTAAACCAACAATCGGCAGAAATGCCCGGTAAGAAGGTTCCGTGATTGTCAGACTTTTAAGTCCAACATAATTGTAATACAGATTTGTATCGATCTCAGGAATGATCAAAATTTCAATTAAAAGAAAAAGTCGAAATTCGCGTTTAAGCGGAACTGTACTATGTCCGACAAATGCAAACCTCTGCAATAACGTCAGTAACTATTATTTTGGAGTAAGACTCGACGAAAATGAGTATCACACAGCAACGTAATAACGGCGATAACGCTCGCCATAATTACAGGAATAACTGCCATTTCATCAGAGTAACGTTCTGCAAAATGGCTGTAACATACCAATGTAAATAATTCCGATAGAGTCTAACATTACAGAAAAATAAGGGGGGAGGAGATAATAATTCCATTGGTGGTTTGGGGAAGACTGAACGCATGCAGGTTCCATGATTGTCAGGAAATTTTAATCTCCGAGATTCATGAGAAAATTGTGGGAAAACTTTGATAAGTGGAAAAATAAGAAAAATTCACGAAAGCGGAAAGATCGGCGAAAGCAATCACACCCCTGCATTAAGGCAACAATCGGCAAAAATGACCATCACACCAACGTAAATATCAACGTTAGCATCCAACATATCGATGGAAATCGCTGAAATAGACGCGATTCTATCGACTTCACAATCTACGAAATTGACAATCACAAGCGTAAATCTCGGCGATATAGACAACTATTGAGGCACAAACCTTGGAATAGTGATTAATAGGGTCTAAAATGAACATCACAAGAATGTAAATCTCGGTGATAGCTCTCTTCTTAGCAGCTAAAATCTCGGCAATAACAAGCTTAACATCAGAGTAACGTTCGGCGAAACTAACCACCACACACCAGCATAAATAACAGAGATAGATGCTGGTAATCAGCAAGAAAAGTGGTCATTACATCACAAGTTTGGGGAAGTCTGAAAGTATGTAGGTTCCTTGGTTGTCAGACAAGCAAGTAAACCCAATAAAATTGTAATGCAGTTTTGAATCCGTCTCAGGAATGATGGAAATTTCAACAACAAAAAATGCTGAAATCCGTGTTTCAGCAGAACGGTACCATGGCTAACAGGTGCAATCTCTGAAATAGCGTCAGTGACACATCACAAAAATGAGCAGCATGCAAGAACGTGTTTCTTGCCCTCTATAATCACGAAAATACCGGCCATTTTACCATCGTAACGTTCAGAAAAATGACCATCAAATATCAACGTAAATAATGCCGATAGACTACTATAATACAAGAGAAAAATGAGGAAAAAATGTAGTCATTCTATCGGCGATTTGAGGCAAATCTGAACGGAAGCAGTTTCAGTGATTGTCAGGAAATTTTAATGCGAAAAGTTGCGTGGTCGATCTTGCGATCCGAATTTTTGACGTTTTTTTTTTCTATTTTTTTTTTCAAATTGATTTTTATATTTTTGGTAGCAAGGTATTTTTAATTGTCAAAATTAAAAGTTTCATTTTAATTTCGGAAAATTCCTTTAAACTTTTTGACAAAATCCCTGATAATTCCCTGATTTTTCCCGAAATACCGAATTCCCTGACTTTTCCCGATATTCCCTATCTGTGGACACCCTGTTTGAGAACCAACCAAAAACATTTTGTAAAAACTAGGACTTTAATTTATTTTGAATTTTTTCATGGTGTTCCATTCACCCCGCAGAAAGGGGCGAATCGGAACACTCGTTACAATTTATGTCTGATCTTATTTAAATGTTTACAGGGTGACAAAAAGCAAATAATGCATTGTGGTGAATAGGAACACACAATTATCATGAAAAAAATCGTTTAATGACGGATAAAATTTGTGTTTGTCAAAACAAATCATGTTTGAAAGCGTATCAACTCTCCTCTAACTCATCCAAATAGTCTTTAAAATTAAAAATACTTTTTAATCTACTTTATGTTTGAGTGTCGTATGACTGCAAATTCTTTAAAATATCTTGAGAAAGGAGAAAAGCATCCTCATTTGTTTCAGAAAATCTCTTCGTTCATAAGCGCTTTTTGTAAAACACACTTGCGTAGCAATATTCTTGTGGGTGTAAAACTTTGCTCACACAGTCTTCACACATTTTTCCATATAACTTAAAGATAACGAAGTCATTTAGAGAAAAAACCACTGGAACAATCGGGTTTTCTGCCATGCGGAAACTAGGCTCCTCTTCTGACATTTATTCATTCCTGCAATCTTGAAGGGAGTAATTACTCTTATTCAGTCGTTGAATCTTGTGTGGAACATATTCTTGCCAAAAACAGCTTTTTAATATCACTTTTCAAGTTAAATTAAGTATGGCATGCTGTTGTGGATGTTTATACTTATCTAAAAATATATTAGTCGTCTATAACTGGTATATGTTATTAATTACGGAATAAGTTTTGGAGAGGTTAAAACTAACTGGATTGTATGCACGCTGTTTCAGAATTTTTAAAAAAAAAAGGAGTGTTGAAAGCCTTACAAAACATGTTAACCAAATGAAAAATATATAATAAAACTGCTTTATTTGTGTAAAATAATAATTTCTTTGTAATTTCATCAAGTTTCGTTCCTATTCATCCCATTTTACGGTACTGTACGAGGTCTAGTAATCATAACTTCGTTTTAGCGATCACTCTTAAGTATGTGGAATGTTGTAAATTTCAATTCATCTGGCATCACGGTTCCCGAAAGGGTTCAAGTAAAGCAAGACTAAAAAATTCGAAAACGGTACTTACAGAAAAAGAATCAAATGCAACTGTTTTAACATTCCCATAATTCGAACCGCCTTGAAGTGTCATTGTTTTATGATCTCCCAAGTTTTTTTGTAGTCGTTCTATATTCCCAAACATAACACCAGATGGTAGGTCACGGCTTCATTTTAACGACGCAAGTTGTTTTTTTTTGCAGATTTTTTTTTCCAATCGTCAACCCTATACTTGGGTCATTTTCATTGATTCATAAAGCGTTAATGAAATTTATTGCATTAAAATGTTCATTATATTCAAAACATGAAATTGACAAAAATATTAACTTTAGTTCGAAATTGACCAATATTTTGTCTAAACGGCCTATGTTGTAAAAAAAGTTTTAGAATATATTTTGATTTACTTTTTACATGATTCTATGATATTCACGAGTATAATGATTAAAAATAAACTTCCAATATTTGCGCAATTTGAAGAGACATTTTCAATTCATATCAAAAGAATTCACACCTAGACTTGCATAACAATTATCGAATGCCAAACAAGATACGTTTTGATATTAAAATTTAAGGGCTAATTGGATAAGGATCTTTCAATGAGTTTTAGAAAGCTGTCCAACAGCAACACAACTAGTCAGAAAAGAAAGTTTTGCACACCAACTTTACCAGAAATACCATTACTTAAAATCAGCCGAATATTTCCAAAGAATTCTTTACATGTACACTGAAATAGTTTTTCAAATAAAAGATATTGCATGGGGAGAAACATTTTAATGAGCTTGATACGATGAAATTACAAGCAGAAGCAGTCTGAAACAACAGCTGGAAAGTTCATGTATAAAAAAATTCTGGTCCAGTCTGATCTACACATCCAACTTGAAAAGTCTTCATTACGTAGATTTGACGTTAGTCCATCCTATAAAATAAATATAAATCTGTAATAGTTACACTTTATATACTGCATACAACTATAAAATCGTTTCATTTAATAATTCATCGCGTTTACCATTTAAAACATCATTAGGTAATGTATTACGGCGGCATCACAACGTTTCAAACTAAATGCTCGGCAAGTTTGTATGGCAATTTTGTTTTAACAAATATTTAAATACATTTAATTTAAAAAAAAATAAAAAAAGCACATTTGCCGTTAATGCTTTTATACTACAATAAGCATTTTTTTCCTATTAATTTAGTCTTTTGTTTCTTTCCTATGTCGCTTGTTGTCTATAATTATTAGAGGCTGATGGATTAGAAGCATTTATTCCTTTAATTGAATAATCATTTCCTGTGTTTGATGATAAAAAAAACTTAAAATATATATATTTTAATATTTTGTGTTTTTTTCTATTTAACAGGGTTGCATTTTTAAAAATATATACCATGAATTTCAACTATTCTCAGAGTATAATTTGTAATTCATAATTATTAGTTAACATTTCTAAAAAAATTAATGATTGATAAAAATCTAGTCTTGCACACCCTTGCAAATATTCCTGGGGGCACCCATGACTCTTGCATAATCAGTTTTGATACATTGAGGACCACTGTACCTAAATTGTATTGCAAAAAGTAAAATTGTTTTAAACTTTTTTTACCAGGAAAGTTGAGTTATTTTGCTGACAAATTCTTTGATTAGAAGTTAGTAAATGATTTTTTGTGTATGCCTTTTTTTATCATATTTGAAAACTGAAATGATCGTAAAATAATGTAGTGTGCAATTGTTAGTTTTCTTCAAGGAGAGAATAAATTATAGCAAGAAACCAAAGAATGGACTGAAGGCAAATATAAAGCAATAATATTTGTAAAATAAAGAGGAAAATATATATGCGACGTTATTTTAAACTAAAAATAGCAGATTAAGAATAAACTTTTGCACCAATGTGTTTAGTTTTTATAAGGGCAGCTTTACCCAAGTTTAGTCTGTACAAAAAAAATTCCATTAAATAATAAAAATGGAGTAAAAACAGAACTTAAAAAGAAAAGAAATCCACACTGAGAGACAAAATTCTCACCCTTGAGTTTAGATGTCGACACTATCAAGCTTCGAAAGAGTTATAGGAACACTAGTCATCCAAAGGGAACGTGTAAAAAACATAAGCTGAGCGTATGGTTAAAAAAAAATTGAATCTATCATTTTACTATGAACATATTTATGAATATAAGGAATCTAGATTATCCTACTCCCAATAAATTTAAATGAAAACTCTATACCAATACCAAGGAAAGAAGGCACACAAATTTTAATTGTTTGAAAAGCCAGTCAAAAAGTGCCTTCGATTTAAACAAATTACAGTTGGTTGTATTCAGATTATCTGGCGCCGTCAGCAACACAAGGGCTATAATGCGCCGAAACATTCGTCATTAGACAAGCCAACATAAATTTACAAACACCCATGCCTAACACGGGACTCGAACCTGCAACCTCGCGGTCCGGAAGCTAGCACGCTAACCACTATACCGTCTAGTCGGCAAACAAATTACAGAATTTCATACTAAATGTCAAAGAGAAAGGTCAGTAATTTCAAATTCCACAGTGAGAAAAGTGATAGTTTAAAAACTAGTTTACTAACCTTTTAATTTCCCATCAAGAGGACCTTAAAACAATTCCCAACTGGAAACAATCGTAATATCTAGCTATTTTGAATATATTAGCTACATATAATTGTCTAATATCCAATAATAATAGACTTCCACTTTGGCAGATTACAGATGTTTCTGTAGCACTAACCCTTTCTCACTGACCAAAACTGTAATTTTAGCACATTTTTATTTAATAAAATATTATGCTTATCTGGAGATACATTAATTTGTTTAAAATAAAAGAAATAAAAAGCATGCTTGCTTTAAGTTTGTAGTCAAATGATTCGTTACATAACTGATAAGTTTAGTTATCTAGTGTAAAAATTAAATTTAAGATTACAAAAATTTCACAAACTGGTCCTAAAGACATTAAATTTGCCTACGACACAAGATGCATCGTTTTGAATAGTAGTAAAGATACGAGAACAGTTATTACTTTCAATTATCCATATGTATACCATAATAAAAGTATCGTATTCGGTCAAAAAAAAAAAAAAGGGAAAAAAAAAACCCTTTTTTTTTGCACTTCTCCACGTTTTGGAACATCCTAATCTCAAAAATGTCCACGTGGTCAGCATAGCTCCCGAACAAATTGACATAGGATGTTCAACTTTGGTGTGCAGGTTAGTGGAGATCATGAGATGGAAATATAAAAATGGTAAATAACACAAATACACATCAGCATTATAGTGTAATTAAAAGCTGTGCGATATTCTACATCCCTAGTTTTTGTTATGTAACCTCTCCAAGATAATTGTCATTAATGAAGAATCATCTATGTTTTTATAATATAATAATCTATTTGTTACTCTTATAAGTGGTAATTAAGATATGTTTTATAGGAAAAGGTAACCCAAATATTCCGCCAGCCGAATATTCATTATACAGCCAAAACCACTATTCAGTTCATCGCTAGTATTGTTAACTTCAATTAGGGGGCGAAACAAATGCGCCACACAATCCCCTTGAAATCAGCAGGCGGCAGTTATCTTCAGTTTTTAAAAACACTTATACCCAAAATATTGCAATAAAATCAGTAAATATTTATAACTACTTTGAAACCTCTATAGAATGGTAAAAATAATAAACCTGAAAAATCAATATTTCTTAACCTATGAATTTTGAACCTACTGGAAAAAAAATCAGAATTTTATTATTTTCATTTTAAAGAACTGCAAAAAATGCAATATCAACCACAAACCATAACTAGACAAACTGTGCTTTGCATCTACAAAACAATTATTACATTTTCTTTAAATTAATTCAGTTTGCAAAACTATCCCAATAATGATGGAAGCATTCATTGTTAAACTGGCAATTTATTTTTAATTCATTTTTTCCCCAGATAAAAGTTGATACTTGCAAGGAATTTTAAGTTATATTTTAATTTAGTTTATTATTTTTTAAATGCCAAATGAAAAAACTTGCTAAATGTCCTGTACTACATCTATTCCAAAATTATTACTAAAAACACTCAACTTCTCATGATGTCCGAAACTTACAAGCTAAAATATGAACTTTGTCTGGAAGGTTCACAATCCATACCAAATTATTTGCAGATACATTGTCAGCAATATTAAAAGCACATTGTGTGAACATTTATACCAATACTGAAACTAGAATTCGGCAACGTTCAGTAATTTTAATGGTTAATTAAAAAAATTTAAATGGTAACACCTTAATCTCACTATAAAAGATCTAGGGTGATACGCCAGTAATTGACCACATGTCAGTACAAAACCAAAATGACATAAAGGAAGTAAACAAGAATTGCTGTGATGGTATTCTAATTTTTATTGGTCAAAATATATCCATTAATCAATGAAAGTCACTGCCAAAAGTTATAGGGGTAACCAAGCTTCTGCTTGGATGTTAAAAATTAACAAACACAAAGATGCATCGCAGGGCCTCATATGAGTGACTGACACTATTCGAGAAGGGTGGTTCAGCTTCTCAGTGATCTTTTAGCATCAACATTAATAATTTCTAAATGGTGTAATACAAATAAGGTATGTAGATCATTTATGTTTGCTTTACATTAACAAATAAGAAATTTTTCATTAAACTAATAAACAAATTATGAATAACAGCTGATTAATTACTGACCAGGCTAAGTGTTATATTTTTAGTAATTGACAAAAATGGTCAACTACTAAATTTTTACTAGTGTTTTCTGGGAAAAAACAAAATGATAACAAAGGTTTATGCTTTTGCCATTTTCACTTCTTATTTGTCCAGAAAAATAGATTTTTTCAGTAATTGACCAGTGTGATTAATTGGTGTTAGTAAGGGTGTAAAGTAAGTTTTGTCTTAACTTTAGAATAAAAAAGTAAGTCCTTTTTAAACACTAAGATGGATTTTCTTATTGCATGTGTACATCAGATTTTTTTTAAATATACTAGGCTTAGTTTCTTAACATAATTTTTTTTAAAAAAAAACATGAATTGGTCAAGTCATTTTTAAGTATACTTCCACTTTATCCCTACAAATATTGGGTAGGTTAATTACAATATTTATTTAAACTAATACTCTGGTACGTAAAATGTTGTCTGTTAGAATTTTATAAATTGTTTTATTTCTTGAAAAATTCAAAAAATCAGATTAAATGGTCTGTTGTTAAATGGTCTGGAAATTTCCAGATCACTAACACCCTTGTAAATATCAAAATTACTTTTCACAACTTAATTGAATAAGATATTTTTATTAATATTTTTTAATATGAACAGGAAAAAATTGAAGTAGAAAACTAACTTAAATATTGATAAGAAATTGAGTTAAATAAATCATTAAGGATGTTTTTTTTTCTAGGTTTAAACATATACCTAGACTATAAGAACTCTTCTATGTAAGTGTCAACGCAAGAAAAGGATTTCCATTAGATAAACAGATGCTTTTTGAAACTGTTCAAGAAATAATATCCTCTAAATTAGATTCTTTTCATCTAAATTTTTTCAGAATTGAATTCAGAATTATTTTTATTTTCTTATTTTAATTTTTTGAGTAAGATATGCATAATTAGCTACCAGTCTAAATAACTTTGATAACCTAAGTTTATAAAACCATTATACTATATCTTACAATGGTAATCCTGTATTTTCATTGATTATATTTATTACGACTTCCTTTTTTTTATTCATTTAATTGATAATTTATCAATATTAGAGCATTTTATAACAGAATTTAACAATTAACTTTTGGTTTTATTCTGGAAAAAAGTGGTCAATTACTAGCATGACTAATGTCTACATGGTCAATTACTGGCAAAATTGCTCTTGGAAAGAAATTCTGATGATATTTTAAATTGTAAAAAAGACTGGAACACTTAGTTAATTTATTATTGAGCTTCATTAATCAATTGATATCTTGGGAAATTTTCATAATATTCCGTTAATAATTTTTAAAGAAAAAAAATTAAATGTGTAGGAACTTCCACTAAATGGTCAATTACTGGTAGGTTCACCTTACACTATAATATTGGTCATTGCAGTAAAATTTGACATGGTGTTACTATTTTATTTCTCATTTTGAGCTCAATTGCAAATACAATTCCTGTGCTAAGCATGAAGGTACTTGGTAAAGTGTTATCAGAAAATAGGGGGAAAAATGCTTACAATATGTTACAAGATGAATCTACTTCGACCTTTCACGCATCTTCCTCCTCTTACGCTTCAGCCTTCGCATCCTCTTCTTCCTCCACTGAAATCAAAATTTAAAATCCATGTTAACATACATTGAGATGACCTGGAAAATTAGAAACACGCTACTACTAATTACCTTTGGAAAATTCCGAATTCATATTGAATTGATAGTAGCAATGGTTTTGAATGCCACGTGACAACGATTATAATTCTATACAAAAATAGTTTACGACGCATCTCCACTTACATGGTCTTGTAGAACATAACATTCTTAGCCGTAAATTATATTAACTTGGACAATACATTTAATCATAGAGGAAAATATTTGGATTATTTTCACACGTTGACCCGATAACACAGAAAGCTAGTCATTATTAACTAGTCACAATTCATCTAGAAATGGCAACAAATAAGGAATTATTCAATTACCAACAGACGTTCATGAGATTACTGATATTATAGACATGATAAAATAAAACAGCCGAAAGTAAAACTGAGATCTGGTCGACGAGGTAAAAACACGTGGCGTGTTTTCCCTTACTATAATATTACATTTACCACTGAGAAACGCTTGAATAAGCACGCAATACATTTGTTAGATAAAATACACAAAATCGTGTTACAAAAAGTAAAACAATTAAGTTTCGTTTGCTCACACATCGATATAAATCCATAGCTATAAAAGACTATTATGGAGAAATATTCAGAAATATTTCAACTTACCTTTGCTCTCATAGTTGATTGATACTTATGAAGTTAAAACTCCGTCAAAATATTTCGTTAAATTAACGATGTTAAAGGATACAAATTCAATCCCACACCAAGTTCAACTCGGCAGGGAAGAGAATGACGAATTGAGAAAAATTTTTAACAAGCAAAACGTACGCTTCGGTTACAGTGAAACAACAATGCCTAAAAATAATTTGGGATAGATCCAAATTTATTATTATGCATGGTTTTATGCAATGTAGTAACATTAATAAATAAAGATACTATCTAAATTACACAATTCAAAGAATACTAAAAATGTTTTAAATTTTTATGGGAACTCTTTCTAAAAAGTATGAGGTGCATTAAATTTACTGACGTGTTGGAATTTGTTACTGCCGATTCCAACACGTCAGTAAACTACTCGACTAGTGGGAGTGGATTGACTGACTGCAAAATGTCTATCGGATTCTAATGAAATGACTTCTAATTAGCTGTCGTCTTAACAAATTTCTTATAAGGGCAGGGGGATAAATTGAAAGAATGAAAGTAATATCTCCAAGTATAGTTTTGTGAACATCATCCGCGACCTGGATTAGTACAATAAAACAGGAAAGTAAAAAGTAGGATATTCCACGTTTGGAGCGTCACGTATGTGGGTGAAGATGTTTATAATAACTGATTTTCTTCATCTGCAAACTTACTGAAAGAGGTCCGCTAATTTTCATTTGAGAATCAGATAAATCCCTTTCTTATTTATTATATTACTAGCTGAATACCCGTACTTCGCAACGAAATTTTTACATGTGCAATATTTTAGATAGCTGTGAGGCCTCGCACTGCGGAATATATGTGTATGCTTCGTTCTCTGAAAAGTTCATTGACACATAAAAACAGGCTAACTTCACTCGTTGAAAGGTTCATTACTATGCAAGAATAGGCTCGCTTCTCTCGCTGAAAAGTCATTGTTGCGTAAGCATAAGCTCGCTTCACTCACTGAAATCTAATTGCTACGTAAAGCCTTAATATTAGAAGCCGTTTCCCTGTCGAAACAAACACACACAAAAATCCTCATAAATACAATAATACAACAGTTCTTTAAGATTATTTTAAATTTGTGGAAAGCAAAATTAGAAGGCCAAAACTACTTATGTTGAAGCTTTCAGAGCTCTAGGCCCATTAGAAGTCGCTTTATGTGAAAACATTAATTAAAAAAATTAATAAAAAAAACTAATTAATATTTTAACATTCTTTTTGTCAAAATTACTTGTGTTGAAAGTTTCAGAACTGTAGTCCAAGTAGAAAACGTTTTGCAAAATATTTCTTAGTTAATTAAAAAAATTAATTAAAAAGAACTAAATAAAAAATTAAAATTCTGTTTTTCAAAAGTCCAATTAAGAGGCCACAACTACTTATATTGAAAATTTCAGAACTATAGCCCTATTAGATATTGTTCTGTTAAATATATATTAATTAATTAAAAAAGAACTAAATAAAAACTTGAAATTCTGTTTTTCAAAAGTCCATATAAAAGGCCAAAACTACTCGTGTTGAAAGTTTGAGAACAGTAGCCCAAGTAGAAATCGTTTTGTAAAATATTTGTCAATTAATTAAAAAAAATAATTAAAAAGAACTAAATAAAAATTTGAAATTCTGTTTTTCAATAGTCCAATTAGAAGGCCAAAACTACTTAAGTTGAAAATTTCGGAGCTGTAGCCCTATTAGAAATCGTTCTGTAAAATATTTATAAATTAATTAAAAAAGAACTAAATAAAAATTTAAAATTCTGTTTTTCAAATGACATTGTGTTTTTAATCTCTGTTACCATATGTTCATAAAAGTAAATAGTTTGTTACGCTCATGAAGTGAGGAATATGTCAAATCTATAATAATAAAACAAGCTGTGTGTCTGTCTGTCTGTCTGCGGCTCTGTGGATCTATTGAAACCTACTTAAAATTAGAGTAGAGCTCTGTAATTTTCAACACAAGAAGTTATGACCTTCTAATTTTATGTATTACAAACAGAATGTTAAAATTTTAATTAGTTCTTTTTTAATTAATATTTTAATTTTTTTTTTACAAAGTGACTTCAAATAGAGATGCAACTCTGAAATTTTCAATATAAGTAGTTTTAGTCTTCTAATTAGACTTTTGAAAAACAGAATGTTAAAATTTTAATTAGTTCTTTTTTAATTAATTTTCTTAATTAATTAAAAAAAAGTTTTACAAAACAACTTCTAATAGGGTTACAGCTCTGAAATTTTCAACATAAGTAATTTTGACCTTCGTATTGAACTACTGAAAAACCTAATTTTAAATTTGTTGTTAGTTTAATTTTTAAATAATTTTTTTTAATTAATTAATAAATATTTTACAAAATGGTTTCTAATAGGGCTACAGCTCTGAAATTTCAACATAAGTAGTTTTGGCCTTTTGAAAAACAGAATTTTAAATTTTTATTTAGTTCTTTTTTAATTTATTTTTTTTAATTAATTAACAAATATTTTACAAAACGATTTCTAATAGGGCTACAGCTCTTATACAATTTTTACAAAAGTAGTTTTGGCCTTTTAATTGGACTTTTGAAAAACAGAATTTTAAAGTTTTATTAAGTTCCTTTTTAATTAATGTATATTTTACAAAACGATTTCTAATAGCGCTACAGCCCTGAAATTTTCAACAAAAGTAATTTTAGCCTTTTAATTAGACTTTTGAAAAACAGAATATTAAATTTTTATTTAGTTCTTTTTTAATTAATTAAAAAATATTTTACAAAATGATTTCTAATAAGACTACAGCTCTAAAATTTTAAACATAAGTAGTTTTGGCCTTCAAATTGGACTTTTGAAAAACAGAATTTTAAATTTTTATTTAGTTCTTTTTTGATTAATGTTTTAATTAATAAATATTTTACAAAACGATATCTAATAGGGCTACAGCTCTGAAATTTTCAACATAAGTAGTTTTGGCCTTCTAATTGACAAAAAGAAAGTTACAATTTTAATTTGTTTTTTAATGAATTTTTAATTAACATTTTCACAAAAAGCGATTTCTAATAGGCCTAGAGCTCTAAAAGTTTCAACATAAGTAGTTTTGACCTTCTAATTTTGCTTTTTAGAAAACAAATATTCTTAAAAAGGTGTTGTATTATAGTTATTAATAGGGATTTTTTTTATTGGTTCTCGACAAGGGAGGGGCTTTTAATATTAAAGCTTTACGTAGCAATTAGTTTTAGTGTGTGAAGCGTACTTACGCTTACCCAGCAATGAACCTTTCACCGAGCAAAGCGAGCTCATGTTTGCGTAGCAATGAACTTTTCGAATTAAATAAGCCTGTGCTTATGTGTCAATGACTTTTTCAGCGAGCGAAGCGATCTCGATTTTACGTTGCGATGAACCTTCCTGCGAGCGAAGTGCTAAAAATTGGGGCCCATACACCAATGACGGATTTCCTCAACGCGAGGCCTCACAGCTGGCTAAAATATTGCATATGGTAAAATTTCGTGGCGAAGCACGGGTATTCAGGTAGTAAAATATAAAACCAGTACAGTGGCGACTCGTGGGTAAAAAAAGTGAAGGGGCCCGAATTGATAATTGCATGTCATGGGGGAAAAAACATGCAACTATCAAAATACATGAATTTCATCTAATTTTGTAAATGTTACTCAAATATATATACAAACAAAAAACAACAAGATTATTTAAACAATTACATAATTTAAATGATAATAAAGTAAATATTTAATTAAGGAATTATTATAACAAAAACGACATTCCTTTTGAACATGGACGATGCCAGGAAGGGTAAAAAAGGTTCACTACTCTTTGCTTTTGAAAATTTGAAATGAAGTGGAGTATTCCTAGGAAAAAGTAAAGTATCGGCTTCAAATTATTCATTTAAACGTAAAATTAAGGCATATCTATTTATTAATATTTCAGTTAGAAATCCAATATTCATTCACGATTGAAAATTCATGATTTGAAACTTTACCCGTCTTGCTCTCTTTTGTATGTGATTTGCACCCACTTTCAAGTAATACATGCCACTGTCCATGCGCTTGAGGGTTTGAATTTTCTGCCTACGCTTTATTGGTGACATCGGACTAAAACGAATCATGTTGCCATCTATCGGCACTTTCTGAAAGGAGAAACTTCATCGCAACAAGTGATCAGGTACGCAACACTCGCAACAAGCGATCAGACACTACATCGCAACAAGCGATCAGACACTACATTGCAACAAGCGATCACATGCGCAACTCGCGTGCAACACCGCAACAAGCGGACACAACGAGGCAACAAGCATCCCAAACCTCCAACTCCAATCAGACGCTGATCAACAGCATCGCCTCTTCGTCGCTGGGAGGAGGCTGTGTGGTGACCTCAAATAACAGATAAAACTTCTTTGCAATGGAGTACTCTTTTGCACAGCGGTAATGTATCTCTCTCTCTCGAGTTCCAATGGTCTTGGGATCGAGACCCGTCACCCACAGCGAAAGCTGCATACGCTTTAAAGTAATTATTCATTCTCAAATCAAGTAATTATTCATTTTTTCACGAATTTAAATTAAAACTGTTGAACTGGTCAATATAACAATACCTTTGACTTTGGTTGCAAATTTATAATTATTGCACATTCTAAGTTAATGGCATTTTTCATTAGTTCTACTGTTAAGCCAAAATTATTTTGCATGAATTGATTCATGAAATATTGACTTGAATATTAGGAGTCGAGAGAGAGAGATACTTTACCGCTGTGCAAAAGAGTACTCCATTGCACAGAAGTTTTATCTGTTATTTGAGGTCGCCACACAGCCTCCTCCCAGCGACGAAGAAGCGATGCTGTTGATCAACGTCTGATCGGAGTTGGAGGTTTGGGAAGCTTGTTGCATCGTTGTGTCAGCTTGTTGCGGTGTTGCACGCGAGTTGCGTATGTGATCGCTTGTTGCGATGTAGTGTCGGATCGCTTGTTGCGATGAAGTTTCTCCTTTCAGAAAGTGCCGATAGATGGCAGCATGATTCGTTTTAGTCCGATGTCACCAATAAGGCGTATGCAGCTTTCGCTGTGGCCGACGGGGCTCGATCCCAAGACCATTGGAACTCGAGAGAGATACTTTACCGCTGTGCAAAAGAGTACTCCAGTGCACAGAAGCTTTATCTGTTATTTGAGGTCTCCACAGGAGCAATACCTATGTCTTTAAAATGATTTATTTAAATTAATTAAAAACATTATAAAATTATTTATTTAAGTATTTACTCGAAAGTTACGAAAAGTGAAATTGTTACTGTCGACATTTTTTTTTCTATGATTCATGTAATATTTGATGAAAATTTTCCCCTGTGATTTCTACAGAATTTTTAACCAAGGTTTTGACTTTATTTATTTTATAACTCTTCCCTAACTCTATGTTTTCTTTTTCTTAAATATAGAATAGAAATTGAGTGACATCGGTTTTCATACTTTCACTTATTTTTTTGTGACAGTGGCAAGGGGGTGCAGATCGCATACAAAAGGGTGCAAAGCGGTTAAAGCTTCAAACCAGGAATTTTCAACCATGAATGAGTATCGAATTTCTTACGGAACAATTTATAAATAGATATGCCGTAATTTTAAGTTCAATTGAATAATTTGAAGCCTGTACTTTACTTTTTGCCTAGGAATTCTTCGCTTTATTTTTAATTTTCAAAAGCAAAAGATGCAAGTGCATTCATTTTACCCTTCCTGACGTCGTCCATTCCCAAACGAAACATCGCGTCGTTTTTGTAATAATAGTTCCTTTTATTGAAATATTTACTTTATCAGATATCAGTATAATTAGATAATTTAACTGTTTAATAATCTTGTAGTTTTGTTTTCCCATATATATTTAAGTAACATTTACAAAATTACATGAAATTCATGTGTCTTGTTATTTGCATGTACCCCCCCCCCCCCCCATCCCCATGACATGCAATTGTTAATTTGGGCCCCCTCACTTCTAATACCCACGAGTCCTCACTGTCAGCTTACATAAGTTTTAAGCTTATTTTCATATTATTTAAAGGAATTCCACAACAAAACAATATAAGCAAACATATATATAAGTGGGGCCAGAGGGTTAAAAAAAGTGAGGGGGCCACCCCCCCCCCCCCTACATTAGCTGCCACTGCCAGTATAAATTGGTAAAACGGTGTATTTACATTGTATTTATGCCACATTTTATTTTTTGTTCTTTTGTACGTGTTGTTTTCATTAATAAATTACTTTTAGGTTTGTGAACTACATTTCATGGAGAGGGATTTCGAATACATTACGTCTGTCTGCATACGACCCGAAAACTGAAGCTCATATTTCTGCATCATTAAAAATTAAACGCCAAGCATCCGATGCAGTTCCTCCAGCATGTTTGAGGATTTTCCTGCATTTTTCTTCCTGAGCCAAATATATATAAAGTGCCACCAGAGAAAAAAAAATCATATAGAGAGAGAACGCTCGATTGCAGAAAGTTTATAAAAGTACGCATTCAATAAAGATGTAAAAAGTTTTTATGTGTTTATTAAAGAATATGTTTCGTATTTTTTTTATTTTTTTTAAATATTACAGAAAAAATAATCCTAACTTAAAAAAACTTATCGTGGAAGTTGATTATTGGTTCGTTCATTAAATTTGGCGAAAACGTTTTATTTGTCATGAGAACAAAAAAACAAAAGAGTCCATAAAAATATCTAGCATTGAAGGGGTTTTTTTTAAAGGGGGTGAGGTTTTTATTTTAAACTGAAAATTAATTTTGGAATAACCCACGCATGTGACACATGTGTGTGAAGTACTTTTTGTCTCTGAATCAAATGAAAAAAAAAATAACGAATGTAAAGATGTACCTTATTTCCTTATTTCTTCTTTTATACTTTTTTTCTAACTATTTCAATTATTCACTACTAATTACTTATTTTATTACTAACTGGTACTTTTTCTATTAAATTTTGCATTACATGTTTTTTTCTATTACAGTTTATAAAATAGACAAATGGCCTATAACTTTTTATAGGATGGTTATATATATCATCTTGATTTTTTCCCCATTCAATTCGGTATCTAAAAATACTCCACACACATGTATAACATGCCTGGGCTGTACCAAAATTAATTAAAAAAAAAACTCATCGCCACCATCTCAAAAAACACCTTTCTATGCTACTGTTGCACAAATTGTCTGTATATATTGTAAATAGTGACGTATTATTTCAAAATTCTATTGTAATTTATTTTTATCCTATTTTATTTAGTAATTAATAGCGATTATACAAGTTAGAAAAAGGTGGCAACACCTAAAGTAATCGAGAAGTTTCGAGATATTTCGTTTCCGATAAATTGGCTGGAAATTTCGAGAATGTCTCACGCGCTTGTATATAAAGGACTGGAGAACGGGAAAGTTTTCAGATTGACTTCGGATTTCGTTGAAAGCTGATCGCTTTGTTTACCTATTGGAGTGAGCTTGAATAATCGCTGAATTCGAAGTTATTTTTGTTGAAGCTTGTGTTGAAGCTTGAGAGTAATTAAACTGTTGCCTGTGAATAAATTTTTGTGAGTTTTCTGAAGGGAGAATAAATACTTTTAAACCGTGAAAACTGTGCCATCATTGCCTCAGTGGAAAAATTCTTAACAGTGGTGTCAGAAGTGGGGTCTCGTAATTTTGAATGCCGACAACTAGAGGAATGATGGAAGACCAAATGAAGCAGTTGATGGAAATGATTGCTGGAATGAAGGCCCAACAAGAATCCACTGCCGCCGAAATAAAATCCGAAATGAAAGCCTGCCAAGAAACCACCGCAGCCGAAATGAAAGCCTGCCAAGAAACCACCGCAGCAGAAATGAAAGCCGAACTTTTCGCTACAATTGCCGCCGGACAAGCCCGTCAAGAAACGACTAACGCCGAACTCGCCGCTACCATATCCGCCGGCCAAGCCCGCCAAGAAACGACTAACGCTGAACTCGCCGCCGCAATCACCGCCAGCCAAGAAGCGACATCATCGGATATTAAAGCTTTAGCATCCAAGCAAGAATCATCTTCTGCGTCCGTTGATAGATTTATGGAGCGCACAGAGAGTGTTCTTCAATCAATGAAGGCGGATATTTTGGATGTCAGAGAAGATCTTAAGACAGTGAGAAATGAAGTTGAAGAAAAAGTTTCCACCGTGCAAGAAAAAGTTTCCACCATGCAAGAAAAAGTTTCCACCTTAAAGGAAGAGCAAGACAAATTCATTAACGTTGTAGAAGAAAGGCTGCGAAAAATGGAAACGCGTGAAGCTCTGGCCATAGCGTCACCTAATTGGGATAACGCTTCCATCCCCTTTATGGCGCCGCGCTCTAACATCAAAGTGGCACCTTTTGATGGGAAGTCGTCTTGGCGCGTTTATCAAACGCAATTTGAAATGATTGCTTCTGCGAATGGTTGGGACGATACTTCGAAAGCATTCCATCTCGCAGCATCTCTTCGAGGTGAAGCTGCTGACATTTTACAGACACTACCTGAAGAGAAGCGGGGAGAATTCGTGGCGCTGGCAAGTGCGTTGGAGTTAAGGTTTGGGGAGCAACATCTAAAGGATTATAACCGACTGCAACTGAAAGTGAGACAGCAGAAGGCCAATGAAACTCTTCAAGAATTGGCATCGGATATAGAAAGACTGTCGCTCCTCGCTTTCCCAGACTGTCCCTCGGACGTACGAGATAACCTGTCTCTTCAGTATTTCGTGGATGCCATCAAAGATCCCGACATACAGCAAGCTACCAGGATGTCAGACAGCAAAGATCTAAAGTCCACCCTCGTCTATGCCATGAGAGTAGAAGCCGCACAGCAAGCTTCTAGAAAAGATCGGCGTTTCGTACGTGGAACATTGGCAGACGATTCCTCTGAACTTTTCACGAAGAAGTTTCAAGAACTGGAAAACAAGATGGAGCGAATTATGAGAAATATTCCTGGCTCGAGGGATCGAAAAACTAGAGTGGTTTGTTGGCTCTGCAACCGGGAAGGACATTTCAGACGTGATTGCCCTGAATTGGACAGGAGAGGGGACAGACCCTCGTCCGAGCCTCAGCAGTTAAACTAAAGAGCGGCTATCTCGCGAGGCGGAGGTCGCCGTGTAGAGCAGGTGGTGCCCCACTCAGCCTCTATCACATCTCATCCCTTCAAGGAGGAAACCATGGTTTATTCGTGGAGGGCAAGATCAATGGAACTCCCTGTCGTCTAATAGTTGACTCAGGGGCAAATGTAACCATCTTACGGACGGATGTAGCCCGGCGCCTGGACAGCCAACCTCTTTACACGGCGCCTTCAGTTTCACTACAGACTGTGACTGGTGACAAAATTTCTGTGCATGGGAAATTAAATGTCAACATCTCTTTTGGATTTCACACCTACACTCACACCGTTTACGTCGCTGAAATTATTGACCCATGTATTCTTGGATTGGACTTTTTAAAGAGAAATGGAATTACTTTGAATTTCGAGAAAGGCGAGCTTCAAACGGGGAAAGAAGAAGTTCCATTGTTCGGTTTGGACTCGGAAGAGCCGTGTGCATATCGAATAGTAGCTCTTGAAGAAATCACCATCCCCTCCATGACAGATTTGGTTGTAAAATGTTCAACAGAGCTCCCGAAGGCCTTCCGATTTGGAGTAACTGACTTCCCATCATCGAATAGCGTCCCGAAAGGAGTGGTAGTAGGAGCGACGCTTGTGGATCTCTCTCAAGAGGTGGTGCATGTGAGAATGGCCAACATCGGTGATTCTAAGAGAGTTATCAAGAAAGGAGAAGAAATTGCCACTTGCACACCTGTTACAAGCATCGAACGAGGATCGAAGGAGCTTCCGACCGCACCACCCGCGGATTTAGTGAACCAGCTTCTCGAAGACTCTCGGTTGGAAAGAAGGCAAGAGAAGATTGTCGGAAACCTTATAAAAGAATTTCAAGACATTTTCTCCATGTCATCGAAAGATGTAGGAAGAACAGAGCTTACTCAACATCGAATCGATACTGGGACCCATTTACCTATTAAACAACATCCTCGAAGACTTCCTTTCGCAAAACAGGAGGAGGTCGGGAGATTGTTACATGAAATGGAAGATAATAGAGTTATCGAACCCTCCTCAAGTCCATGGGCCTCTCCAATCGTACTCGTTCGAAAGAAGGATGGTTCCACCAGGTTTTGTGTGGATTACCGGAAGCTGAACGAAATTACGAAAAAGGACAGCTACCCTCTGCCAAGAATCGATGACATTTTGGACACTCTATCGGGGAACCAGTGGTTTTCGACTTTGGATTTGAAGAGTGGATACTGGCAAGTGGAGATACATCCCGACGATCGTGAGAAGACTGCCTTCACTACCGGCCAAGGATTATGGCAGTTTCAAGTTATGCCGTTTGGCTTGTGTAATGCACCGGCTACGTTCGAGCGACTAATGGAGACTGTGCTTAGAGGACTTTCCTACGAGACCTGTTTGGTATATTTGGACGATATCATCATCACCGGGCGGAGTTTCGATCAACACTTGCAAAATGTGAAGAACGTGTTCTTGAAGCTTAGGGAAGCCCACTTGAAACTTAGCCCATCAAAATGTAAGCTCTTTAGGCGGAAAGTCAGTTATCTCGGACACATCATCTCATCCGATGGAGTAAGCACAGATCCAGCCAAGATCCATGCTGTGCAAATTTGGTCCCGACCGCAAGACGTTCATCAATTGCGAAGCTTCCTAGGACTGTGCACGTATTACCGTAAATTCGTGAAAGGTTTTTCCAAGATCGCCAGACCCTTGCATCGACTAACAGAGAGCAAGCAGAAGTTCCTATGGACTGCTAACTGTGACGACTCCTTCAATCAACTGAAGAACGCTTTAACATCCGCGCCTGTTTTGGCTTTTCCCGATGTTAACAAGGACTTTATTCTGGATACAGACGCCAGCAATGAGGGAGTGGGCGCCGTTCTTTCTCAGGAAATTGAAGGACAGGAGAAAGTCATCGCTTATTTTAGTAAGAGCCTGTCAAGATCCGAGCGGAACTACTGCGTCACAAGAAAGGAGTTACTGGCAATAGTAAAGGCCGTTGAACACTTTCATCATTACTTGTACGGCCGAAAATTCCTTTTAAGAACTGATCATGCGTCTCTGACTTGGTTGCTAAATTTCAAGAATACAGAGGGACAAATAGCAAGGTGGATCCAGCGCCTGCAGGAATACGACATGGATATCCATCACAGAAAAGGAACGTTCCATGGAAATGCAGACGCTCTTTCTAGAAGACCATGTCCGGAGAATTGTCGATTTTGTTCCAATGCCGAGTCTAAGTTTGGGGTTAACACATCGGCCGTTCGGAAAATAACTACCAACTCAATTACTTCAGACTTGGACCCTTGGAGTGACCAGAATGTTCGAAAAAGTCAGGTCGAAGATCAGGACGTGAAACCTCTCATTGAATTCATGGAAGCAGCTACCGGAAAACCCAGTTGGCAGGAAATTGCATGCTATAGCCCAACAATGAAGAGATATTGGGCTATGTGGGACTCTTTGCACTTGAAGAATGGAGTACTCTACCGTCTATGGGAGTCCGATGATGGCAAAAGCTTCCGGTGGCAATTAATCCTTCCAAGTTCTAGAGTTACGAACGTTCTAGAAGAACTTCACAGCAGTTCTACTGGAGGACATTTTGGTGTCACGAAAACTCTTCAGAAAGTCAGGGAGAGATTCTTCTGGGACAAAGCAAAATCCGACGTGGAGAAGTGGTGCAAGTCCTGTGATGCATGCAATTCACGAAAGGGACCGAAGACCCGAACTCGTGGAAAGTTGCAACGTTACAACGTAGGAGCACCATTCGAAAGAATTGCTTTAGACGTCTTAGGCCCCCTACCTCACACAACTAATGGCAACAAATACATCCTAGTTGTCATGGACTACTTTAGCAAGTGGCCAGAAGCATACGCGATTCCGGATCAGGAAGCCACAACCGTAGCAGAAGTCCTCGTACGGAATTGGATCTCCCGATTTGGCGTACCCCTGCTGATACATTCCGATCAGGGGACGAACTTCAACTCTGCCGTCTTCACTGGGCTGTGTGACTTGCTCGACATGGAAAAGACTCGTACAACTCCCCTGCACCCACAATCCGATGGAATGGTTGAAAGATTTAATAGAACGATTCTGAATCATCTCTCCTTGTTTGTTTCCAAGAACCAGCAAGATTGGGATCAGAAACTTCCATTGTTCCTTTTGGCCTACAGAAGTGCTACTCACGAGACCACCGGATATACACCATCTCAAATGATTTTCGGAAGAGACCTTAGACTACCCTGCGACCTCCTCTTTGGACGACCACCGGACACCCCTTCCTCGCCTGTCCAGTATCTAGATGATCTCCAGGCACGTTTGGAAGCCGTACATCGGTTCGCCAGAGAAAGAATCAACATCATGACAGAGCGCGTGAAGGTCCGCTACGATGCCAAGGCCACGGAACGTTCATTCCAGGAAGGTGACAAGGTGTGGTTATGGAATCCTAAACGTCGGAAAGGACTCTCCCCTAAGCTCCAGACGAACTGGGAAGGGCCGTATGTGGTCCTTAAGAAGATCAACGACGTCGTGGTAAGGATTCAACGGACACCCTCCTGTAAACCTAGAGTTGTACATAACAATAGACTAGCCCCATATTATAGTAGAAGTGATTGAATTGCCTTTCCTCTTAAGGACTTCACTGCCCGGGACGTGCAGTCTTTAAGAAGGGGGAAATGTTGCACAAATTGTCTGTATATATTGTAAATAGTGACGTATTATTTCAAAATTCTATTGTAATTTATTTTTATCCTATTTTATTTAGTAATTAATAGCGATTATACAAGTTAGAAAAAGGTGGCAACACCTAAAGTAATCGAGAAGTTTCGAGATATTTCGTTTCCGATAAATTGGCTGGAAATTTCGAGAATGTCTCACGCGCTTGTATATAAAGGACTGGAGAACGGGAAAGTTTTCAGATTGACTTCGGATTTCGTTGAAAGCTGATCGCTTTGTTTACCTATTGGAGTGAGCTTGAATAATCGCTGAATTCGAAGTTATTTTTGTTGAAGCTTGTGTTGAAGCTTGAGAGTAATTAAACTGTTGCCTGTGAATAAATTTTTGTGAGTTTTCTGAAGGGAGAATAAATACTTTTAAACCGTGAAAACTGTGCCATCATTGCCTCAGTGGAAAAATTCTTAACACTACATATTTTTAAGGACTCTTTTGTTTCTTTGTTCTCATATCTATATCTAATATATGTATAACTACTCCCAGTGTAGTCATTACTCTGAAAATTGGTAATGTCAACAAGGGATATTTGTACCAATGAGTGAGAATCCATCGGCTCAAGATGATGTTAGTGCGAGAGATCAATGTTGGGTACTCATCGTGTAATCGGGGATCCATGAAAAGTCAATCATCGACCTGAAAGTAAGTGCTACGAGTGTAATGATCGAATTTCTAGGAAAAAATTGAGAAATGAGTTGATTTGGATTCTAAGGTATTCGCTTTCATCGTGTATGACGTACTTTTGTGACCAATCTTAACACATCTAAAGCGAATTCGAATTTTCAAATCCTATTAGTCAATCACAATGCGAGTTTTAGTTGGTAAGGCTTTAATGAATTAACTTTGATGTCATCATACATAACCCCCATGCATTTTATAAGAAAACAGATTATATGGATTTATTTAAGCCGGATTTACACGCTACCAGTCGGGCCTCCAGTTTAGATCACCAGTTCTGTGACGTCACTAAGCAACCGCTGCGCTTTCTATTGGTGATCACATGAGAGCGCATGTGATTGGTTGATCGGAGTCGCCGGCACCAGTAAATAGAAAATGCTTGGTTTACTGGAACCAGTAGTCTGGTGACGTCACATGACATCACTGACTGGTGATCTAACATGGAACCTTGACTGGCAGCATAGAGCAAAGAATAGGAGCAGAGGCGGCGTTTCCCATTGACCTTCATTGGAGAAAAACCTTACATGTTTTGAGGCATCATGGGTAACAAAATTCCAAAAGAAACAGCAAACGCCTTGCGTACTGTGTAAAATTTCGCATTTTTAAAATAGCGTTTTATCCACTAATATATGAATAAATCTTATGAAAAAATTCACATATTTTCCTTAGAATGTATACATTATGCTTCATTAAGAAGAAAAGAAGAAAGTTTCGGATAATTTTATTAAATTTGACTTCAAGAAGTTCACCTATTTGTCCGTCGACGGGAAAGTGTGGGGGTTCTTCCAACACATTCTTCCCGCATCCGTGACGGATCGTGGCCGCATCGTTCGCCATACAATTACAGGTGAAATTATAAATTTGAATAAAGGAAAAAGTTTCGGCTCAACAGGTTTATTTATTTCTAACTATTCATTAAAATAACAAAAAATCGTAATTTTATGTTTTTGAATAATATTTAAGAAATTCAAAAAGTAATAGCATTACAAAATATTCTTTATTAAAATTCTTTAAAAAACAACAACAATGGCAACAAAACACATAAAATGTCATCTCGATCTGTCTTCATGATGCAAACAAACGTATCATATTTTTATTTGTTTTTTAGATATTTTAAAAGGTATTTAGTTTAGTTATGAAAGAACAAATAACTCATTAGCATGAATGTACACTTTTATTAAAAAGAACTTTAACATCTTTAAAAAGTTATTTTTTTTACAGGCGAACATATTCTTCCTAAGTTCACCTTTCAATAATTACAAATAAAAAAACTATTTATATTACTAGATAATGAAAAATGGAAAAATATTTAATAATGAAAATCTCATTATTTAAGTATCATAATGCTTATTCAAATAATTGGTTTTAAATTATTTTTTTAAATACTGATTTAACATTTTTCTTTTAAATCTTCCTTCCAAGACCAAGTTTTTGTGTTGAAGCTTAAACACAGTAGAATATCATGGCTTTGAAAAAGTGTAAAGAAAAATGTCATCTCTTATTTTGCATACGACTAAAATTAATGATAATTGATAAAAATTGATAATAGCAATTTCATAAAACGGAAATCCCATTTAACAATCAACAAATGTTCAAGAAATTAAATTTTTTCATTATCTTTCCAAAAATTTAACATATTTTGTTAATGCATAATATTTAGCACATAATTTTAACGTATGTTATAATAACTATATTGTAGGAATTGGACAGATGTATAACATAATTACACATTCACAATTACATAGCTGAAAAATTTTGTATTGTTAATAGGTAAACATGTAAATAAAACTTTCGGTTTCACTTTTTCATCTTATGGGAAATTAATTACAACGAATTCTTTATGAACTGTGACTTTTATTTATTGAATGCACTGCATCATATCATTGACTGGTTTCTAAACATTGAAACCAAATTAGAGAATCAACTATGTTTTTCCATTTCCGGAGAGAAGAGCACACGTGTGCTTTCATTCAAAACTTGATCACCTAATGTGTGTGTAATCCTTCCTCTCCAGAAAATACTGACTTCACGAAAACAATACTTAAAAATTCAGATACCTCAATTGCCTCTTCTAAAGTGGTAGTTATTAATTAATTATTAAATGGCAGTCTGTAGGCTGATTGAAATTTAATCGAAAATTACGCGATACACACAATAATGAAGGAAAACGAAACGGGTACCCACACGAACTTTCATTTTGAAGTCATTCAAACACAAATAAATAGTTTTAGAAACTAAAATCAATGCAAACTATAATTAGACAGTGTTAGAAAAGAACTTACCTGTAAAATGAAATTTTTGGAGCTGTACATACTATTTTTGACGGGTGATTTGTGCATCCAAATGCGGAGCAAGCAGCCATTGTCTATACAAAATGCGTTTATGTTTTGGAATTGTGTGCCCCCCAATTCCTCGCGCGTTTCGGTTAAGGATTTGGAGGTTTACGATCAGTCTGCTTTATTCTTTGGTCTATGACTGGCAGCGTGTAAACATTTTCTATTTACTGGCGCCGGCGACTCCGATCAACCAATCACATGCGCTTTCATGTGATCACCGATAGATAGCGCAGCGGTCGCTTAACTGACGTCACAGAACTGGCGATCTAAACTGGAGGCCGAACTGGTAGCGTGTAAATCCGGCTTTAAAACTGATGTTAACTGGATGTTTCGGCCGTCTTGTGACGTTTCGTTTCAGTAATAAAAACAAAACTGAATGGAGGAATAGAACGATCCGAGATATGTCTATTTTTCTTCCATTGGCAGCTGTAGAAATTTACAGTGATTTTATTTTAAGTCGGGATAAATAGTCAATATAATTTCCTACTTTTTAATTTCTTTTTGTCTTTGCAATGGGGAAACGAGACACACGTTATGTAAGTTTTTTTTGGTTTATGCTCGTTATTCATCTTTAAAATATGATTTGTAAATTATTTTTTTAATACCAGATAAGGATTAAATCCCCATATGATAATTTATATTTTATTATATATTATGGGTGAAAAAAGTTTTTTTTTTATCAACGAAGTTGCTGTATTCGTGTTTTTCCAAATTTTATACCTTTTACATCATCTGTAATTTTTTCTGTTCACATGCTCTCTTGGTAAGACAACCAGAATGCCTGCTTGATAAAAATAGCTGCTTTCATTATTAATAAGATAAGTGAACACAGAAATATTTTAAATTGATTAAAAGTAAGTTTCTGTATGATGTATAATTGAACGGCTTAGTGAATTAAGGAGGTTTGTATAAAAAAGTTACTTTCGCAAGTGTCATGCCTCCTTCATCTGTCAAAATATTTGCTGATAAGCATTTATGAGATATAAGTGCCACAAGTTAGCCTAAATACTTTCCACCTTCATCAATTGTGAATTTCCTCCTTCATTTGTAGGTTTTAAGAAAATGTTGCATAGGGTGATACGCCAGTAATTGACCACATGCCAGTAGTTGACCAAAATGACACAAAAAGGAAGTAAACAAGAATTCTTGTGATGGTATTCTAATTTTTATTGGTTAAAATATATCCAATAACTAATGAAAGCTAATGCCAAAAGTTATAGGGGTAACCAAGCTTCCAATTGGATGATAAAAATTAACTGACACTATTAGTGAAGGGTGGTTTAGCTTCTCTTTGATTTTTTAGCATCAACATGAATAATTCCTAAATGGTTTAATACAAATAATGTATGTAGATCATTTATGTTTGTTTTATATTAATATACAAGTAGTTTTTCTTTAAACTAATAAACAAATTATGAAAAATAGATGGTCAATTACTGATCAGGCTAAGTGTTATATTTTTAGTAATTGACCAAAATGGTCAACTACTAAATTTTTATTTACTTGCATATTTTCTGGGAAAAAACAAAGTGATAACAAAGGTTTATGCTTTTACTGCAATCTTCACTTACAATTTGTCCAGAAAAATTGATTTTTTCAGTAATTGACCATTGTAGTTAACTGGTGTCTATAAGGGTGTTAAGTATTAGTTTTTCAACTTTAGAATACAAAAGTAAGTCATTTTTAAACTCTTAAGATGGATTTTCTTATTGCATGTGTACATTAGATCATTTTTAAATATACTAGGCTTACTTTCTTAACATATTTTTTTTTTAAAAAGTCAAGAAATGGTCAAAAGTCAATTTTAAGTATACTTCCACTTTACCCTACACAAATATTATGTAGGTTACTTACAATTTTTATTTAAATTAACACTCTGGTACATAAAATGTCTGTCAGAATTTTATAAATTGTTTTATTTCTTGAAAAATCCAAAAAATCCGATCAAATGGTCTGTTGACAGAGAAAAGCATTGGTCAAAGATAAGCCGGAAAATTTGCAGATCACTAACACCCTTGTAAATATCAAAATTACTTTTCACACCTTAATTGAATAAGATATATATTTAGTAATATTTTTTAATATGAACAGGAAAAAATTAAAGTAGAAAATTAACTTAAATATTGATAAGAAATTGAGTTAAATAAATCATTAAGGAAGTTTTTTTTATAGGTTTAAGCATATACCTAAGCTATAAGAATTCTGAAATCATTAAAATTAAACACTCATGGAAGGGAAGAAATCCTTTCTCAAGTACACCGAAGAGGTCTTGAAATCTACGCTTTTTCCAAGAGAAAATATTGGGAAAATAAGAGAAACTGCCAGAAAATACAACATTCCTCATTCTACGTTGATTAATAAGCTAAGAGGGAAAACCCCAGAATTTAGAAAAATGGGCCCTCAACAATTCTTACACCCTCAGAAGAAACTCTTCTATGTAATTGGGTAAATGCCAATGCAAGAAAATGATTTCCATTAGAAAAACGGATGATTTTGAAACTATTCAAGAAATAATATCCTCTACATTCGATTCTTTTCATCTAAATTTATTCAGAATTGAAAGTATAGGATTAGATAATCTTTTCTATATTATTTTGATTTTCTTGTTTTAATTTTTTGAATAAAATACGCATAATTACCTACCAGTAAAATTAACTTTGATAACTAAAGTTTATAAAACCATCATACTATATTTTACACTGATGTTCCTGTATTTTCATGGATTAAAATTGATTATATTTATTTTTACTTTCTTTTTTTAATTCATTTAATAGTTAATTTATGAATATTAGAGCATTTTATAACAGAATTTAACAATTAACTTTTGGTTTTATTCTGGAAATGGAAGTGGTCAATTACTAGCATGGCTGTGGTCAATTACTAGCATGGCAGTGGTCAATTACTGGCAAAATTGCTTTTGGTAAGAAATTCTGATGATATTTTAAATTGTAAAAAGGACTGGAATACCATGTTAATTTATTATTGAGCTTCATTAATCAATTGATATTTTGAGAAATTTTCATAACATTCCGTTAATAATTTTTTAAGAAAAAAAATTAAATGTGTAGAAACTTGCACTAACTGGTCAATTACTGGTAGGTTCACCCTATCTCCTTCATCTACTTATCCCTTCAATTGAAAATTAGCAAAACTAGCCTCTTTTCTTTTGAATCTATTCTTAAGTTCATATAACAATTTGAGCAAAAATGTTGTGCAGATTTGTCTGAAAAGGCCCTACATGTGAATATTCTTTAACATGATGGAAACTTGTTAACAAACTTAGTTAGTTTGGTGCAACAACACTTACTTCGGTGACAAAAATATATTGTCGGGTAGTATAAAATTCAAGTCATTGGGTGATAAAGAAGACAAGCTTGAAAGATTATTTTAGTAAGTAATAAAAGGCTTGATTTGTTGTTTCAATACAATAAATTTGAATGAGACTGATGGAATTTTTTTGTCAAATAAAATCCAAGAGCAAGCCCTGATATTCTTAAAGACAATCTAAGGGTGTTATATTATCATTTCTTGCCTAAACTGTCATCCAAGATTTTTTTTTTATGTGATTGTATAAACGAAACATTATTGGTACTTGCATATTATCCCATCAACCATTAGCAAACTTTTAGCTGGCATTAAAAAGTTCTATTTGACTTGTCTCCGAAGTTCAGTTCGGCTCATACCAGTGTTGGGGGTGGGGGGGTCTCATGGAATGCCTCAGATATGCTGTGAACCAGGCATCTGTGCGGATTGACCATTTTGAAAGACTAAGCGAATTTGTTTGCCGAAAAGGATAATACGCAAGTACCATATTTAATAACTTCTTTATTCACTGGTACTATAGCAACTTTTCTGCACACATTATATAGCCCTTTGGTTTTTATTGTTGGATCTTTCATGATGAAGGAATACCAATGGCCATTCACTGAACAAATATTGCATTCAATTTTTTCTTTCTTTTTGTTTCTTGAACTGATGAAAAAACTAACCAAACAACCAATTAAAGTGGGAGAAAAATAGCCCTGATTTTTATTTAAATGATTTATTCTGGAAATTTTTCTTAGAAATTTCATTGTCGAAATCAAAGGCTAATTTAAGTGTTTCTTCTCTGAAACAGCACTTGTCATTCTCATTATCTTTTTGTATGCTGAGTTGTCTATGTTGACTGATTTTGTATTGTCTCATTATATATTTTTAGGCATTTATGAATCCTATTGCAATGGCTAGGTCTCGCGGACCAGCTTCTGGCGGTGGACCCTCCATAAGAGATTATCTAAACAGAGAACGTCCTTCTTGGTAATGGTAGATTTTTTTTTGCAATATATTTTATACAAATAATGTATATTTTATACAAATAAATTGATGTGTATTTTATACAAATAAATTTATGTATATTTTATATAAATAAATTTATGTATATTTTTCAAGAATTATTCCATTGACAATCCACGTAAGAAAATTAATTTATAACTTTAGGGAAGAAGTTAAAGAAATTCTTCGTAAAAAGAAACAAGGCTCAAGTACTCTGGCTGCATGGGAAGAAAGAATGAATGAGGTATTTTAAATAATTAATTTTGCTCATGTTTGATGTATTTTGCTCATGTTTCATATCTTAATTATAGTGTTTTCATAAAATACTTTTTCTTTTTTAGTATTTTAAAGTTGATTTTACTGTCTAATGCATCAAGGTATTATAAAGCGGTTTCTTTATGTTTTCCTTAATAGAAATTCAGAGATGAGTTGAAACACAACAGGGAAAAGTTATTGGGAGAAAGCTCATCTACTGAGGTAATAAATCTGTCTGAAATATTTCAATAGTAATATTATAATAGTCAATTACTTAAAATTATCAATTTCAATTATAAGATTTACTATCACGTTGTTGATTGGCTATTAAATGCTATGATCTAGATTTGATAACTTGGCCTGAATTCTATGTAGCAGTCGTCTGTAATCTCTGATTAAAAAATGAATATGTACAATAAGGGTTATGTAAGAAAGTGTAATATTGATATTTGGGCCATCCGTGAGAGTTTTCTGGAATTTCTTCCGTTTAAAACAGAAATACTAGGCAGTCTTCATTACAAAATCTTCAGAAAAGTTTCCACCTTCAAATTCAAACTATACTTTTTTGCTTTGACCTTTTAATAGTGTTTTAGTGCTTGAAAAATTCAATACGATCAACCAAAACTTTCCAGTGAAACCAGCTCTGTCAGTTTTTCCCAGTCTCCAAAAAAAGAGGCAAGCATTTAAATTTTTCAGCTTATTTCCCTCACGTGCTTCTATAATTTCAGCTTAAACTGATGACACAATCTAATTTTAAATGACAGTGAAAACAATACAAAATTCTTCTGTAAAGAACTATACACCTTTTAGACTTGAAAGCTGAATAAAAAAATGTAACTGGAAACTTATGCATACTCTTGCCGATCAGGTATGTTCCTCAAGCAAACCATTGTATATTTAAAACCCATCAGAAAAGTTCATTAAATGTGATACATAAAATATTTTCATTACAACTTCACTACAGGAATCAAAAAGACAACTATGCAATCAAGTTTGCCCAAGTAACATAAAACTTCAGTTGGAGTGATCAAAATTAAATCAAGTTAGAGTTAAAAATATAATGTATGAAATCTATGTTGTCAAAATACTAAAACCACATATCAACCATCTTCGATACCTTTTTGAAGGTTGTTCAGAATTTATTTTTTATTATACTGTGTAGTATTGTTTGTATAGCTTTTACTTTCCAACTGCAAAGCTTTTATGTTTTTGTTTAATTTCAGAAAAAGCGGTTTAAGAAAAAGAAGAAAAAGCGGGTGAGTGATGGTTATGTTTATTAATTTAAAACTTTTTAATAGGATGTGTGTATTAGATTTTCATGTAAGCTTTATTACAAACCTTATTATTGTGAATTTCTTTATAAATAATTAAATTTTTTTATTGTTCGGTGTAAAGTTTGTAAATTTGTTCCTATGCTTTCATTGTACATCCATATCAATCTGGGGCTTTGTTTCAAAATTATAAAGTAGAAATTTAATAATATAAAATTTTAAAAATATGATATTTATAAATTACTTCCAGTTAAAGTGCTAACTACATGGATATTTAATCAAAGTTATGATGCCAAATGGGAATGTTAATGATTTTCAAAGTTTTTTATATTTTGGAGGTCAAGTTTTAACAATAAGATTTTTTTTTTTTTGTAAAGCAAAAAGTTAGAAGTATCAACTAATAATTGAAATAAAGTTTGCATTAAAAATTATTAACTTACTAAAAATATCAATTAAGTAATTTTTAAAGACATTTATGTGTTCAGCTCATCCAGGTTGATTTCCAAATTAACATTTTATGAAAATTACTTGTAGTAAACTTGCAAAGACCAAGATTGATCATCAGCTACCCAGTTTGTCTATATCTCATTCCCACACAAATAGTTAACTTTTAATTTTCTAGCAATACTCAATGCAGGTTATAAAGAACTGCAAAAAATACTATGCATTTATCTCAAATTCTAAAAATTGTACAATTTTACCAGGCAATTTTAATAACGGAAGCGCACAATCCAATAGAAAATTTGAAATTGCTTTTTAAACTATCAAACTTGGAAAAATTATTAAAATGTCCCATATTTTTCAAAATGGGCATTACTTAACCCCTTCCCAGTATCCCTTGAATCCAGTTCGGGCAACACCCCTGCGACAAATTTGGAATGCCTGAACCAACTTTAGACGGGAGAGAAATCAATGTTGCTATTCCGTTGATTGGCCAGCATGACCCTAGTTTTGTTCTTGTGCCAGTAAACTCAAATAAACCAAGCTTCAGTTGATCTTGCTTATTGATTTATTTGTTATAAGATTCAATTTATTTTGCTATAATTAAATAATTTTGAGTAAAATATGACTATAATTCATTAACTATCAAAATATTAAATGTGGTATAAATAATATTTTTATAAAATAAAAATTTCCTAATCTTTTTAAATGTTATTGATGGATGCAATTAAAGAATGAACAAATTTTCCATTTTTAACCAATTTTCTTATAACATACTCTACAGGTATGGGGTTAATAATTACCATTTTTTCTTATTCTATTGTTAATTTTAGTATGCATCCTAAATTTCAAATTTAAAACCCTACGCATTTAATAACTTTCCATGATCTATCAAAACTTAGCTCAACCCTTGAAACCAATAGTTTGAGAAATGCTGCAATAGAATTCACATATTATGAGCTAAAAATTAGGTTTAGTACTGTAAAAATGTTGCTTAGGCCTTATTAGGTTCTATTCTTACTTGAATTGTAATTTTTAGTATTTGCTTTCAACAATCGGAATTTTTTAAAACATGTTACCAGTTTTCTTAAATTAAAGTACTGCCTGTATAAATGTATATTAACTGATTTATAGCAAGCTGTCAGTTTGTAACTCAAATGTTTTTCTTAAGTCTTTAAGCTCTTCATCTTCATCTAGGTGTTCTGAAGATAGTTCAGAGGTATGTATGGACTCGTATGTGTAATATTAGGAAGAGCTTTAGTATGTATGTTTCTACATATTGTGTAAAATATTAACAATTCTAAAATAAGCTGTAAAAAGTTACAAAGCAGATGTATGGCATTATTTTTAAAAGAAGCTTAATTTTGTAAACTCAATTTGGCTGTCCAAAATGTTTATTAATATTTATATACAATAAAACCTGTCTATAATGATACTGTCGAGATGTGAAAAATATTGTTATATACAGGTTATCATTGTATGTAAAAAATTTCATTGTATGTAATATAATGTAAGGACTTAAAATATTGTTATAGACAATTTTCACTCAACAGTTTGGGCATTTTGCACATCCAATGTTTATGTACATAGCAATGTGTGCATGAACATGTTGGATTGTATTTTGTTATTAATTAAAATTTGCTTTGTTTAAATAATTTTAAAGGTAAATATATTTATACAAGAATTAATATAATTACAAATTACCACCTGGTTATTTTATGTTTTTCATAAGAATAAAGATCAAAGCTCTGGGTATCACTTTTGTTATTAACACATAACTCAATTAGTCTCTGGTCTGACACATATATGACAACTCTGTTGATAGACCCATATGACTTCTAGATAATACCAATCTTCAAATAATGTGTGTCAAAATTTCACGACATTCTGACAATTAGTTTACAAGTTACAGTGGTTTTAATGACCCCAGTTTTGTATTTTTCAAAACGATGGATAAATTTTTTTTTCATTGTATTGATTTAGCTATATTTTTGATGGGGGAAAAATTCTTTTGAAGCCAAACAGTTGCTTGATAAGCTTTATGCAGACTCTGCACTAGGGAAATCATCTATTATTGACTGTTAGGCTGCATTTAAACAAGGTCATGCAAGCATCGATGATGCCAAATGCTCTGGTTGCCCAAAATCTGTAGTTGTTCCAGGAAACATAAAAAAAGTCCACAAATTAATTTTGAAAGACCTTTTAAAGTGAAGTTGCATGAGATAGATGATATCTTAAAGATATCAGAAAGTTGCTTGTTTACAATTTTATATGAAAATTTGAGCATGTGTAAGTAGGCTTGGGCGATGCATCGATACATCGGCAAAAACCGGTGCGAAATCAACGTCGTCAAACTGGTGTCATTATTTTCTCAAAACCGATATATCACGATCTTTTCTGACGATACTTGCCTAGCACTTCAAGGACGAAGAACCGCGCCACGATTCATGCGCGGTGTTCCTAAGATACTATAGAAATGTATTGAAGCCGTCGACACCACACCGTTTGAAACGAGTTCCATTTGCTTTTGCGCGGTACTTCATCAGCAAGCTCACATCGTGATAATCCTATCCACCCTGCTCTGCATATGTGCGATGTTCCCAATATTGTATAGAAACATAGGGAAACCGTCAACGTCGGGTGGTGCCTGCAGTCTAGTAATATTGGAGATTCTATAAAAGAAGTATTTATTACTTTAATGTTTGAACATTATTTATGTTGTTTTCTTAACTCTTGGAAAGCATTTTTATTTTTATTTAATAGTCATCAGTTATAAGACCTTGATATCTATTTTTGGGCATTTCCTACACTTTTTGTGTTTCATTTTTTAAAAAAAATTTTATATTTTTTTATCATTTCTTTAACTTGAAAGAAATAAAATATTACACTTTTGTATTTTGAAATCTTTTATATTAACTTCAAGATTTTTTTATCTTGCTATTATTTTATTTTGCTTTATTTATTAATGCAAGGGGATTGCGGTATTCTGGCGTGGTAATTTCTTTCTAGTTCTTACTCAGTTAAGATAATCTGGTTATTTATTACTATGAGCTGTTTGTTATATCTGCCAAAATCAACGTGAACTAGTGCAAGGACGAAGAAACGCGCCACGATTCATGCGCGGTGTTCCTAAGATACTATAGAAACGTATTGAAGCCGTCGACACCACGCCGTTTGAAACGAGTTCCATTTGCTTTTGCGCGGTACTTCATCAGCAAGCTCACATCGTGATAATCCTATCCACCCTGCTCTGCATATGCATAAATTGCATATGTTTCTCTAATTTGATTGCTTTAATACTTGTAAACGATTTTTTGCCATCCACTTTAAGGTTTTCCTCTTCGGTCTCGTAAGTAAATAAATGTTTTGTAATTTTTTTTGTTTTGTTTGTATAATTTTAATAAAGTTTATTTCCATAAGTCTCAATCCAACATTGCTTCTTAAAAATGCGGAAATGCAGATTTTTTTGGCACAAAATAAAGATCATTAGAATTTTAAATGTTGAACAATAAAAATAAAATTAATGCATAATAGTTATATTGTATATTGGTAATAAAATATTCATTATAAAGTATGTTTTTGATTTAATAATTAAGAATATCCAATAACTAAAGTAGCATGTGCACCGCCAGGAAGTGCACTTGTCCTCCCCCCCCCTCCTTCCCTGGAAAATAACAAAGTAAAATTTCATTAAGATAGAGAAATTGAAAAATCCGGATTAAACCAAAATAATAATAATAATAACCGGTTTATACCCCTTTGGGTGCTTTGTGTATCTCTCTAAAAATAATTCGGTCGGTTCGGTTAAAATAAACTTCTTAAAACTATAAAAAATTAAAATGAATTTAATAAAATTTTACAAAGCTAAGTAAGCATAACTTTCGGCTATATAACGTGTTATGAAAATCTTGTTTTGTAGTATTTTGTAAAAAAAAATATATATACATAGTTAGCCTCGTGATGTATCGTGACATCGTGATGTTTGCTTCCCGATATATCACGATACAAAAATGTTAACATCGCCCAGGCCTATGTGTAAGTTGCTTTCGAAGTGGGTGCCACGTTTGCTCACACCAGACCAAAAACAAAAACACGTTGATGATCCAGAGCTCTGTTTAGAACTGTTTAAGCAAGATAAAAAGGGTTTTTTGTTGGTATGTGACAATGGATGAAATATGGATCCATTACTACACACCTGAATTAAAAAGATCGTCAGCTGAATGGACAGCAGCCGATGAAAGTCGTCCAAAGCAACCAAAAACTCATAAGTCAGCTGGCAAGGTTATGGCATCTATATTTTGGGACACGCATGGTATTTTATTCATCAACTATTTTGAGAAAGGTAAAACTATAAATAGTGAATATTACATGGTATTATTTAAGCTATTGAGTGTAGAAATTAAAGAACAATGGCCTCGCATGCAAAAGATAAAAGTGCTGTTCCACCAAGACAATGCCCCGTGTCACAAGTCGATGAAAATGGTGGTTAAATTGAATGAATTCCGCTTCGAATTGCTTTTTCACTTACCGTGCTCTGCAGATTCTGGCCTCCAGTGATTACTGGCTTTTTGCAGACATCAAAAAGATGCTCCAGGGAAAGAAATTTGGCTCAAATGAAGAAATGATTGCCGAAACTGATGCCTATTTTGAGATCAAAGATTACTCGTTCTACAAAAAAGGCATCGAAAAGTTAGACGAGCGTCAAAACGAATGTATCACTCTAAAAAGAGAAGTATGTTGATGAAAGTCAAAATTTCTAAAAATAAGTTGTTTTTCTTAGTTAGACTAGAGACTTATTGAGTGATGTATTATTTAGCATGTCTTGGACACTGAATTGATTTGAGGAAGGCTTAACTTAACTGATGAGTTTATTTTGTAGAGGCAAATCATAAAGAGTCTTGTCTTTTTATGATTTGGTGTTGATATGGCATTTTTTTCGCGATTCGCTAAAATGAAAATTTTAGTTTATTTTTATTATACATAAAAGGGAGATAAGCTTAATTTTATTTAACAGAAAAAAAATGTGTCACCTATTCATTACTTTTGTTTATTTACTTACTGATGTAAATGGCACTTGCATACATATGTGTATGTCCAGCTAACGAGTTTCAATGCACATCCGAAATATTTGGTTATGTTGAAATAAAAGATTGTCGGATTGGACTATTGGGTATGGTTTTATTTTCCAAAATACATTATAAGAAATATTCGGTATATACGTACATACTACCTGTTTTCTAAAGAGATAAAATAATCATCATAGACTGGTGCATCTAGGGGGGATTATTACTGTAGGCAGGTTCAAAATACATTTGACTGATAGGAATTGTGTCAGGACCAAACAAAATATCATTAAATGCGGGTTTATTGTTATAGACAGTATCATTATACCCAAGTTTCACTGCACTAGTAAATATAGTTATAGAACATTAGTATTTGTACCTTTCTTAAAAATTTTAAGGTTTTGTAATCTATTACAATTAATACATTGTTTGCCTACATCCATTAATTCTATAAGTGATCTATGTCAAATGCTAAGTTTTATTTTTATAAAACAACAATCAACATAATACATTAATGTATTTTTACTGCTCATTCATTAAGTAGTACTTCATATTTAATATTATTTCCTATTTCTTTCATGAACAAAACATATCTGGTGTACTTCATATATGCTGGATTTTGGAACATAGGATAGTCCTCGTAGCAGAAAACATAAACACAAGAAATCAAAGAAGAGAAAACATGACAAATATACAAATGAGGATTGTCTTAATGTAAGCTATTTTTAAAAAAATTTTATTGCTTAATTAATGTGTAAAATTTAGATATTTTAATATTATTATAAATATCATGCTATTTTGTATTTTTATTAATACTATGAATGCCATAAGGGTTCCCAAAATGAATTCAATCGTCAATATTTCAGTTTATTAAAATGGATTTTAGCTTAGTTTTACTTAACATTTATCAATAGTAATAGAAAAATTTTAGCTGTTTCATTTAATTCCCAATGTCTTTAAATATGTTTTTTTTTTATAATTCTTTCTAGGGTATTTCATCTAAACATTCCAAAAGAATCAAGAAACATAAAAAGGATAAATAATTTGCTGCATCATCAATCTTAGAATCAATGTAAATACTGTATAAATTGTATGAACTAAATGTTTTCTCATTGGTGGTTTCATAAGCATTTGAGCTTTCAAATGCTATAGTGAACTCATGTTTTGATGATTATGAGAAAGAAATATTCATAATTGGTATCAATTTCTTTGAAGTACTTAACATTAATGTGGAAGAAATTAATGGGCTATTTTTTTTTTTTTTATCAAGCACTTTTCCAATAAGAACAAATTTCATTACAAAGGCTTTATTAGAAAATTATATGCGGATAAAACTGGGTATACTCCAAAAAACTTTTGAACTTAGAAAAGTTTCTAGATTAGGATTTAAATAGTTTCTAAGGTATTAAAAAGTTACAATGCACCGATTGTGCCAAGTAACAAAATAGAAATATATTGCTAAATCAATACTTATTAATGCTATCTTCAATTATACATTTTGTTTTACAAATAGTCGCTTAATGCATTAGAACTTGTCATTTCCCCTTTTGATGGCATAAAACCAAGATTTCTCGGGGCTTGTCGCCAATTTTTTAAGCTATTTGATTATGATATAGAAAGAAACAATTTTACTTTTGAAATAATAACCTTTATTTTATATAAAATGATCTTTAACACCAACAGGAAATTAATTTAATTTTTGGAAGGTTTTCAGAGTTCCATTGTGAAAGTTTCTAAATTGCAGCTACTATACACACTTTTGAATGAACTTGTATAGTCAATGCAGGAATACTACATTCAACCATATAATACTTATTACAGGGTTGCCACTCAAAATGCAGTTAAAAATTCCCCGACTTTTCCAGGTTTTTTTTTTATACTTCCAGGTTTCATTTCAAGACGAAGTAAACAAAAATTTTTGCATACAAAGGCAGTTAAAATTGTAATTTTAAAGAAGGATTATACAGAGTTTTTTTTTATGATATTTTAATGTGCATTTTTATCAATTAATCAACTTTAATAATAAAAAAAAAAAAAAAAACGTGAATCCACTTTTTTGCAGAACTGTAAAATGTTTGCGATTTGTGTCACCAAACACTGATTGATACTTGCACACGAAGATAAATTGATTAGATGGTAGAAGTAGCAAATTCTGTATCTTCCTTTACATTTCGCAGGGGCGAAAACAGTCAAAATATAAAAAAAAGAAATATACACGCAGTGTTATTTTGAACTACAAAAATAGCTGAATAAGAATATATTTGTGTACTAATGTGATACAGAACTGTGGCACAGCCAGAAAATTTTTCTGAGGAGGCAAATTTAGTCTGGTAAAGCCCTAGAAAATTCATTAAAAATAATAAAATTGTAAAAAAACTGAAAATTCTCAGAAAAAAAACCTGAAATCGGCATAAAAGCAAAAGATTTTTAGCTGATTTGCTTTCAGCGGATGCTTTTTACTCATTGTAACAAGAAAATATCATATGAAATATCAAATTTTAAGAACGCAGATGTGTATTCTGAAAAAAATTACTGAACTTCTTGGAAGAAAACTTGAATCTGAAAGAAATTCCCTGACTTTTCCAGAAAATATCACATTTTTTAGTTTTCCCTGACCTTTTTTAGGCATTTTTATTTTCCCTGACAATTCTAGGTTTTCCCTGTTTTTCAGGTACATGGCAACTCTGTTATTACTTGGAGAAAAATAGTAAAAACTTATTAGCATTTTTCTACATAGCCAGCTTTTATCATACAATACGACAAGTTTTCTCCTTGTCCTCTTCAAAACTTTGCAATACTTGCTCAATGTTATGCAGTACTGAAAGTTATCAAATTTTTATTCCTATCTATTAGCATGTTTCACAATTAAAGCAGCCATAAGTCAATTGTTTGAAAAATGCAAGTGTGTAAGAAATGAACAGAATCTATAAAAATGGTGCCAAATATCAGACACATTCTTTCTAATAGTAAATGTACGACTGCCGAGTTTGATTAACTGTCGAGTATTATGGTAGAGCTGCTAGAGGGGAAAAAACTGCATTTCGTGAAACAAGTCTGTAATTTTACACATTAATGGAATGTGTCATTCTTATCATTTTACGAAGTGGAGCCACTCGGATTTCATTTCCCATCGAGTTATTATGCTAGTTCAAAGTTACCCATAAAATACTTGTTTTTATCAATAAAAATAGTTATATGTGGGGTCACAGCCAAAATCATGAACTTTATAGACGTGTAATATGTTAAATTATTAGGCTTTTATGAAACATTAAAAAAAAGTTTAACGGAAGTTATTTGCAGTTTGACCCGAAGTCTATTTAAAACAGCCAAAACTGCATCCAACAGCTTAAATTTCATACATGAAACATGCTATTAATAAAAATGGAATTTTAGTGATGTTTTATGATGAACTAAAATTAAAAAGCTACTTCCGGTCGAAGTTTTAGACTTCTTTAAAGCTAGACTTAAAAATGCGTTTCTTTATATCATCTTCATATAAAGGGTCCCAATAAAAACTTTTGATACTACATGTTGTTACATCTAATTATAAAGATTGGATTTCCTGGTTAAAAATGGAAAATTTCAAACAGAAGTTACTGAAATTCCGACCAGTTGGTTTCTACGCTCAACAACCTATTTTTATGCACAAAACGGCTAATCAGGCCATGATCTGTCTTCCAAACCGAAGTCTGCTTATAAGGAACTGATTCTGCCCATATATATACCAATACACATATGTATCATGGTGAAATTGTCTCAGATAGCCAGAAACTTTCCATTGATGTTTCAGAAAAAATAAAAGATCATGCTGAATATAAATGCAAATAATTTTTTATTTTTTTTAATTTTTCATCCAAGCCTAATAACTTAACATATTACACAAGTGTATAAAGTTCATGATTTTGGCTGTACCCCTCATATAACTATTTTTATTGATAAAAACAAAATTTTCATGTCTAACTTTGAACTGGTATAAAAACTCGAACTGGAGTGAAATACGAGTGGCTCCACTTCCTAAAATGATCAGAATGACATATTCTACCAGTGTGCAAAATTACAGACTTGTTTGAAATTCAGTTTTCACCTATAATTTGGCGCCCAGCCACTCTACTTAGAGGACTATTGGAGTATATCTACTCTCTTTAGAGGAGTATTGGAGAAAGCATATAAAAGGTTTGGGCTCTGTATGGTAAATGCCCAAAGAAAAATATCGCTTTTATATTGCATAGAAGTTGTTAAAAATGTAACTTTCTTTTATGTACAATAAGCCCAGCTCATTAAAGTTTATTGACTGCCAGGGTTGCTACAGAACCTGGAATTCATTGAAATGTCAGGGAATTTCACTCTTCTGGAAAAATTAAGGAAATGTCAGGGAATTTTGTAAAATTTCTCTTTAATCTGGGCAATTTTGGAGTTTCCCTTCTCGCATGCCCCTTGCGGATATCTATCTCGGTTCGCATCACGTGAAGTGGATGCTGTAATGTCATCACACTGAATACAGTTTTTTAGCATCTACTTTTTCAAATGTGTCTAAAAAGTCCGTCTTTTTTTAAAAGTGATTGCATTTTTTTTCTGCCTAAACAGTATGAACTTTGTGCTAGTCGTATTTTATAAAAACGATTTTTTGCCTCATTTGATCTGTACTTTTACGGTTTGAGATATTTTTACTGTACAAAATTTTATTTCTATACATCTATGAGTAATTAATTTTTGTTAGAAGCTGTTAATTTCTGGTCTTTTCTTTCATACATTAAATGTTGTTTATCTTTAGTCGACTTCAAAAGACATTTTTCATGAAAGATATGTGCCTAGTGAAATTTGTGACAGAATAGTAAAATGCTGATTATTTAAGTTTTGTGCACATGCATGCCCAAGTTCAGTAAATATTTAGGACAGGAATTTAAGTTTATGCTAAAAACAGGAAACGGCATGTGACATATATTAAAGAAAATATGTTTTATTTGTGTTATTTTTGAAATTAAAAAGGAAAATATTGTACTGGTTTTGCTTTACCTTGAAGTATGGCTGTAGTTGGTGAATTTTGTATTTTTTAATTAATGTTTTCTATTCTTTTTCATACTTTAGCTCTAAAAATGCTTGTTTTGATTTTTACCATAAATTATTATGGTGCAATTATACTTTGACTATTTAGAATTAAATTTACTTATTAAATTTTAGTATTTTTAAATTGGCCATTATTTTGTTTTTTGAATTATAGCTCACATCAGAGAATTTTTAATGAAATCTTCTGGAAATCGGAGAAATGTCGCGGAATTTTGTTTCTCAAATTCTGTAGCCACTCTGGACTGCTGAAAAAAAAATAAAAAAATAGCCCATATATTTTTTAAACCTATTTCTCTGCTGTTGCATTTGTTCAATTTATATACCGACACATTATTTTGAAGACCAATTTGTTATTTTAGTCTCTTTAATGTTAAGTTTCCTTTAATTCTTACTATCAAAACGACTGAATGAAGTTTTTCTGTATCATTCTTTTACTTAACATCATCACATGTGTACTTTCTTTTATCTCTCAGTATTTTATTGCTAACATCCACAAGCCCATATATAAGTCATATCAACAAAACAGATCATAAAGGAACACAGTTAAACTCAATGTTATTTAGGTTTCATTTGTGATTGAGTAGTTTTCATTTCCAAGACGAAAGTAAAATGCTTTAATATTGGACACAAGATTCTGTTTATAATTCAATACCTTTAAAATCTAGTGTTAGCAGAGTCATTCTTAAACTATTAGTATTTTAAAATATCCCACATTGATTGCAGAATGATGTACAATGATAAACTGACACCTAGAATTTAGAACCAATAATTTGTTATACTGAGATAAGCACTTCGTAGTCGAAGTTACAAAGTTCTAACTAATTTTTTAAAATTAGTTATATAATGTATGATCAAATTTGGTTACCTAGTTGAATTTCATTTTAATAGTTTGTTCTTTTATACAAGTTTATCTTGTAAATTAACAGAATTTTAAAATACAAACTTGTTCCCTTGCCTAATACATGTGATACTTGTCATTATTTCATTAGTATGTATTAATGGCACTTGGCCAAATAAATATTCCAAAGAGCTTTATATATTTTGTAATATATTAGTAATAAGAGTTCTCTAATCAAATAAATTGTATCAATTTTAAGTGTGGTATTTTTTTTAGCAAGATACTTATTTTATTTTTACTATTTATAAATCCTTTACATGCATTGCCAACTTATTTAAGCAATTATGAGCTTAGAAGATACAAAGCTTATGAGCTCAGATTGAGTTTTCATAGAGCGACTACTTAAAGAAAATCATTTCAATATCGAGACTTTCTTTTTGGCTCCAAAACTTGTTGTCGATGACAATGATGAATCTGCCAAGTTTCAACTTGATGACAGCAAGTGGGTTAGTTAGCCCTCTAAAGATTTGCCCGCCATAAACAAAATCAATAAGGATTTAAAAATAACTATACATAAATTAAATAAAAACAAATTTCTCAATCTAAAAAGGCATGATTAAAAGAATGTACTCAATATGCAAACACATTATATAGTGGTTTTTGTGGCGGCGTAAATTTTAAAATATATATAAAACTCAAAATCGGAAGCAATTAAATGGGCAACTATAGTTTCTTTTCAGTTAGAAAATAAGATTAATTTTTTTTTTTTTGTAAAAAAACAAAATGTGCATCAGCAAATATTTAAAAAAATTTATTGCACATCTGAAAGTATGTTCCTGCAATATATATCTCTAGGCAATGTTATTAATTATATAGAAACAGAGCTACATATGTCCAAGTATTGTTTGGGAAACTTGCAATTAAAATTACTTGTTTTTTGAGTTAGAAACATTGATATTTAGGGGATACAGCCTTAAATTCAAACTATTTTGAAAACTAGTCGGAACTTGTTTTAAGTATAATTTTCTACTCAAGGTTGGTTGTAAGGATTTTAATGGCCCAAGATTGGCTAAGTTGTGCCACTCAAAATTATGGACAATTCTACTCTTCTAGACACTTACACAAAAAATCAATGCGAAATTACGTTGGGTAAATAAAATGTTCAATTCTAAGCTTAACTTGCATAAGCTTAACGTGCATCAAACGCTCCATGTTTTTAAAAAATTTGTGGAAATGGTCTGCCCCTAAGTTATTTTTATTCAAAATGCTAAAAAAATCACTCAGAATATACAATAAAAATGGAAATTCTGAAGGGAAAAAAAATGAATTGCAAGTAAAAAAAAAGTTTACACATATATTCTAATGAAATAATGCAATTAGACTATTTTGTGATATAATAAAATAATATATAATCATGTACTATTAATTTTCTAATTTCAATTTAATTCATTTAAGTACACTCGTTTAGTAAATTTTGTCCGTTCGCAGATTTTGTTACAAATTGTATTTAGAGTGAGATTTTTTGGAAATTGGGATTCTCAAATCCACATCATATCTATCTTGCAATTTAAAAGCAATATCAGTGGAATTTAGTTTTGTAGCTAACACTGCATTACACTCATTCTTATGGGAAAACTTTGTTGCACTAAATGGCCAATTTCTTCTGCAAGATACCATTAATGGTTTTTAAAGGCACTTATTGTAATCTCATATAATTTGGTGAACAATTCAGTGTACAAATACAAGAGAATGAAGTTTTTTTTGGTTGTTTAAAGGGGCATTTATGGCAGAATTGCAGGTTATTCACCAGGTGGTGTAGATGAGAGAAACAAAGTTGGCAGTCGCATAGATTGGCAACCTATTATTTTGAAATTATTGTGCCAGCAGATAATTGCTATATATTTCCTTCTCAAGAAGTCAAATTTTAATTGTACATAACAATTATCATCCAACATGCTTTGTGCAAGGCTCCTAGTCGGTTTAATTTTGCTGCTTGAGTACTAATGGGAAAGTCAAAGTATATTAGGCAAAGCTTTATGAACTCCATACAGTCATCTAACTTTTTTCCTAAATCAATGGCAGATTTGGCTGTCTGGATTGCACTGGCACTAAAAGAATACCAGTTTTTATTTTTGCTTGTACGTTCACTGACTTAAGAGTCAAAATATTCCAATTCACTATCAAAATATTAAAGATGATTAAAATTGTCATGAAATTGTTTAGATAAGGTTATATTTGGTGACTTGGAAGATTCAATCTTTTAGTCAATGAACACGAGACAAAATGACTTCTCCAACATGACGACAGCAAGCTGCCCAAAGAAGCGCATGTTTCAATTTCTTTTTTACACTGATGCAGGCAGCAATAACTTACGTTCCAAGAAGGTGTGTCAATCATGTTCACAATTATTTATATGCATTGCCAAGAGGTGAGCTGCTCATTTTTAAGTTGGCAATCATCATTAACGATTAGTTTCCGAGAGATATGCCGATATACCAAGAATCTTTTGCTGGTGAACGTTTTTTAACGACAATGGTGATATTTTCTTTTGTACTTATTAAATAATGATGTTAAAAGTTTGCAATCCAAGTGCAGAGTCGTATATATTTAGAGAAGCGTCACTGCTCCTTGCAAGTGTAGTTGAAACACCATTGCTCATGGCTTTTTGGTGTTTAAGGAGCAACAATCTTAATTTTATATTATTATTAAGGTTTATAATTTTTTCGCAAGCTTTTAATTCACTGATTATTCTGGGATATTTACTATTTCATAAAACAGCTTGGTTTGTGAAAGAACTAGTTTAGCATACTCCCATATAGACCAATTTTCTTGACCACCTTCTTCATATACCTTAATACTTGCAAATTAATTGGAAGTTTGGAGCCATTTATTTTTTATTCATCATAAGTTTTCTTGCTGCCACCAAAAATATTTTGAAAAAAGAATAGTGTTACCAGAGGCCGAGTAAAAAAAAGTAAAGGGAATCCTTAATGTGATAATAAACACTTCAACACGTTTTAAAGGTGGTACAGGTTCCTCTATTTGTTATTGGGTTGTTTAGAAAGTAATTTCGTTTTTTCCCGTCAGAGGACTTGATTACATTTTTTCGAAACCAACTTCACACTTAAGCCGCATAACCATTATATGTCTTGAGAGCTGATATTGCAAGGCTTGTGTGTGAAAAAGTTCTATTAATTCTACGCAGTAGTTTTTGGTTGGTGCCCTTTTAAATATGGAGAGCAATAAGCAGCATTTTCGTCATATTTTACTTTTTTGCTATAGAAAAGGTAAAAATGCTGTCTAAGTGAGAAAAAAATTGACGGATGTGTATGGAGAAGGCGTGTTAACAGTACGCCAGTGCCAGAACTGGTTTGCAAAGTTTCGATCCTGCAATTTTGATGTCGAAGATGCACCACGTTCGGGAAGGCCAGTTGAAGCTGATAAAGACGAGATAAAGGCATTAGTTGATGCAAATCGGTGAATAACCACACGAGAGATCGGTGAGAGGTTAAATTTGTCGAATTCGACTGTTTATGGCCACTTGAAAGGCCTGGGCTTAACCTCGATGTGTGGGTGCCCCATGTTCTTACGGAGCGAAATTTGTGTTGTCACGTTGACGTGTGATTCGCTCCTCAAACGTCAGGAAAATGATCCATTTTTGAAGCGGATTATTACTGGGAACGAAAAATGGGCAGTATACAACAATGTGAAACGCAAGAGGTCATGGAGCAGAAAAGATGAACCGGCTCAAAGCGTTTCAAAAGCCAACATTCACCAAAAAAAGGTGATGCTGTCCGTTTGGTGGGATTTCAAAGGAATCTGTTTTTTTTAGCTTTTACCGGACAATACAACTATTAATTCGGAAGTCTATTGTCATCAGCTGGACAAATTGAATGATGCGCTTAAACAGAAGAGGCCAGAATTAACCAACAGGAAGGGTGTAGTGTTCCACCAAGACAACGAAAGGCCTCATACAAGTTTGGTCACTCGCCAAAAGCTTTTGCAGCTTGGATGGGACATACTGCAACACCCACCATATTCTCCAGATCTGGCGCCTTCCGATTATTATTTGTTCCGGTCCCTGCAAAATTTTTTGGATGGTAAAACCTTTACCTCAAATGAAGATGTCAAAAACCACCTGAATCAGTTTTTTGCCAGCAAGGACCAAAATTTTTATGAGCGGGGAATCATGTTACTGCCAGAAAGATGGCAAAAGGTGTTGGATCAGAATGTCCAATATATAATTTAATAAAATATTTATTCATTATACGAAAATTGTCTTTCATGTTCCCCCAAAAAAAAAAAACGAAATTACTTTCCGAACAACCCAATAATAAAAAATGAAAATGTATTATGAAAAATACGGAATTTTGCGATTTTACATGAAAAATCTGAAATTTCCAACTTTCCGTAGACTACCTAAATATGTTTGGAAAACAAAAAGAATTGAAATGGTAATTTTTTACAGGTAATGGAACATTTTGAGAATGGGGACAAAGTGATTTGTTTCTAGAGGGGCGTTTGATGCACCCCAATGCAAAAATTTCAAAGGCAAAAAATCTACTCTGTATAATGTTTAATAATGCACAAGGCATACTTTTAAATATATGTATGTTGACTAGAATAATTTTTGTTCCATTTAATTTGTTATATAATAGAACCACACATAGCATGAAAAAAGATGCCAGTTTCAGTTACATTTCCTCCACTAAAAACAAATCCAGATATGCCTTTGCCTCAATCCACAGCAGTTAAATGCTTAGACTTTTATAATAAGATAAGTAATCTTGTATTGCCTACCTGTTTTAGAAGTAGTAATAAAAAAAAAAAAACAGCAATATGCAAACCATTTTGCTTCATTTGTTATTAAGTGGTATTTCGACAAAAACAGGTTTGTTACATACAGTTTTTAATAATACAATCAATAACAACTGTAAAAGTGTTTTTAACTACTGTTAATTTTGGCACATACAATAAATACTTTTACACATCACTAATATTTGTATTAGTGAGGTGTAAAAGTAATATATATTTAGAGATTTATCATTAAAAATACAAATGTTTACAATTTTTTTTATTAATTTTTACATTACAATCATGTTACTGTGGTGGTTGTCGACCACGGCCAAATCCTCCTTTCTATAAAGACAAAAAAGTAAAACATTAAATAAATAAAGAATTTTAATGTATACAATTTAGATATGTCACCATTACCCAGAGTGAGAAAAAGGTATTGCTTAGGTAAAGAAAAGATTATATTTCAGACAACTATTATGCTGGTTAATATGATCTTTTGAAAATTGAAGGTAAACTATTAATTTTTTTTTTACGAAAATTAATAACCTTAAGTAAACTTCCAACTTGTGGCTCTTTAGTAGCTTAAGAAGATCAGGTCGGTAATCCAGTTCCGACACAGTATCTATTTTTTTGGTATAGGAAACATTTTGCTGATAATTAGTAGTGGATTGTCGAATTGACACTATACGAAATACCTATAATTATTTAACTTTCAAAAAGTAGTAAAAATCAGCAGTGATCAGAATGACCTATGATGATCCAAGAAGGAAATGGTAAATTTTTTACAAAAATATTTCTTGCAAATTATTTTTTTACTATTATAACACAGAAACATTCAGAATAACATTGAAATATTAATTAATTTGAAAAAATATAAATGATGGTAATTATTAATATATTATTTTTATAAGACCATTTAAACAGCAAGAAAAATGCCCCACCCTCCTTTATTCACGAGAAAGATAAAACATGCTTTTTAAAGTTAAAATTCACAATTTCAAAATATTATGAAAAATTGAAATGTGCCCGTGCATGACTAGTTCTGCTGACCATTTTTCGTGGATGCAACATATAGCTATAATATTTTTTAGTCAATGATGGAATAATTAGTTTCTTGAGGGCAAGATACAAGATTGATACTTTATTTTCTTCATAAAGAGTATATTAAAGCTCTCCAAAACAAAACAGTTTTACCCAAAAAGAATGCTTATAACAGAGTTCATCCTAGAAATGAAAAAGGGTAGGGTGCTATTTTCCAGAAAAAGGGCACTTCCTGTTTACAAGGGCACTTTTATGGCAAATTGCAGAAATCGCGTTTTCTGCTACAATTTCAATATTGTTACACATTTCTACCACAATAAATAATTTTGAATATTCTGAAAAAAAAATTATAATGCAAAAATCCGTGAATCAAAAACTCGCTCAGAAATTTAAAAGATATCAAAATACTGATAAAATGCTTCAGTCCTAATTCTGCTGGAATGAAACTGAGAAAATTATTAAAATTAAAGTGCAATATACACAGTAAAATTTTCATCAAATAATAATTTTTATAAAATTATCAATTTATAATAAAGTAAAATTAAGATAAGAATGTTTTAGTATAATGAAAATGTGTTAAGATAAGAACTTTTCACTCGTTCAAAATTTTCTAAAGTTTGAATGAATCAACCTTAAACTTCATCTCTTAGTTTTGCTATTGTCAGATAGGGAATAGAGTTTCTCCAAATTTAACATTATTCATTGTGGGATATCACAAGGAGTATTCCGACTAAAAAACTTGGACTATGTCCTGAAATTTTTGCATTTTTTTATTTTCAAAATCGGATCAAATTTAGCGCCAAAACGGCGATTTTTTTGCCGTGCATGCCGATATTATGTAAATAGAAGTTTTATTTTTTTTTAAATCGAAAATAATCTGGGATTTTGGTTGCATTCCTTTTATGTTTAATTTTAAATATGAAACGGATGTTTAGAAATTAATTGGTAACGGGCAAATTACCAAAAACACCCCCTAAATTTAACAGGAGGACATCGTGATTACGCGTGTCCAAACGGAAATATTCTTTTTAAATTCTTAGTGTAAAGACATCTACTCAATGGTTTCAGTCCCCGATATATACGTTGCGCGTTTGAACATGAATGCGCATGCGCGACAGCCGATTTCAGTAGGGGTGATCCACATATTGCGTACTGTTGGGAGGGGAAAAAACGAAAGTTTTTCAAATTCTTTCAGGATGAAATTTTTTCTGAAAAAGGGCAGAAAGGGTGCTATTTTTACAGAAAAAGGGCGCTATTTTTATAGAAAAAGGGCAGTCAGGGCGCGCCGCCCCTCGAAAAATGCCTAGGATGAACTCTGCTTATAATAATTGGTTTTTCCAGAATACGGCGATGTCCTTGAGAATTTGTTCCAATGGATCGTGGAACTCTAATGGAACGTGCTTTGTTTTGAAAATGAATTCAAAGAATAGAGCACCTGGACACAAACGAACTTTCCTTTTATGGTTGCAAGAAGAAATTTGCCGAAATTTTAATTACTTGGCGATTTATCGCTTGCGCCCGGAAAACGGAAGAGTACCCATTTTTATAACCCATTTTTTAAAAGTGATCAATTTGTGCTGCAACAAGCTTAAAGTTCATATCCTGCAGCCACATTGAGGTCAGAAATGATTGATTGCTATTTGAAAGCCAGAATTTAGAATAAGAAAAAATGCCATGCTTTTTCAAAGTTGAACCTTAATTATAAACGTCTAGGGGATATTACAAGGAAACTTTCACAAGGCTAAAAGAAGAAACACTCGTCAGAATTATCTAAAATTTAACCCGAATCTATGTGAAAGTGCACCTTTAATTTCACAAAACCTATTTATTAATCAGTATCAGTTTCCAAGTAATATTTTTTTTTATGCTGGCAAGAATTTTTGCTCACTTATATCATAAATTTAATATATACTTAAAACAGGGTTCCCACTCTAATTGAAGAAAAAAATTCAAGGACCCTAAAATTACATACTTTACATATTAAGTTACAAAATGGAAGCGGGGGAAAATCTAGACAGATTATCGGTTGCTTAAAATTCAAGGACTTTCCAGGACCGTGGGAACCCTGTAAATTTATTCTATTTGAGTAATGTAATAAGCTACTCAGGCAGTCATTCTTAGAAACAATGATTTTTACGATTTTGTAGTTGATAGTATTTATATTATAGTAAAAAACAAAAACAAAAAATTAATTCATAAAAATCAATTCATTTATTTGGAAATCACTTTATAACACAGATCCATTTCATCTAAAAACAACCCATATGTAAACACATGCAAAAAACTAAAGCATTTCAACTGGAGTTGCTTAAGAATGCTGACCATTCCCAGAGTTTAATTGATTTTGTTACTTAAATGTACTATGATAAAGTTGTGATTTACAGTTTAAATGCTTTTAATAACAGGCTACAATTAATTCATTAAATTTCACGAGTCATAATAAAATTCAACCATGTATTCTGTGGCCTGTTACATTAACACGTTGAGTGCCACGTCAAATTGTGTGGCTGACACTGAACTTTCCGTTTAAGCCGCGTCAACCACCTGTGGCTGACAGTACGCTGTTGTTTTTCCCACACCTATAAATTGACATAGTGCTTTTCTTAACAGTTTTTAAAGGTTTAAAGTGCAGGAAGTCAAGTTTTTGAAGAACTATTAATATTTCAATACATAAAAAATATTATTAAATATACTATAAATCCAAAATGCCCTTGTGAAAAATTGCCTACCTAAGAATTTTAAGTCAGAAGTCTGGCAAAGCTGCGCAAAGGTGTAGAATGAATGTCTATAAGCATTTCATTCTAAACGTAAATATCTTCTGCGATAAGAAACAATGGTCCTAATACATTTACACAACTGTATCGAGTAAGTTACAATCTGTTAGCAGTGTGCTTTGTATTGCTATATCGCAATACTAGCGGTTCTAGGAAGTGTGTGGCATGAAGGGGAATTCCTTAAGAATTCGTGTGGCGCTCAAAATGTTAATGAAACATTGTGATTGGTTTGATTGACACAAGTGAGGTAGTCGAGTACTTTAATTGTTTGCATAAGGGTCTATAGCTGGCCTTAATTTTCTGGAATGGACTAATGACAAAGCATGAACCTAGTAAGAAGTATCATCATTAAGATTTTGGCAATTAGTAAGTATATTGTAACACTTCGTTTAGCAGGTTAATAATTTATAAGAATTTGACATAACTACATATTAAAAATTTCTGTATGTAATAGAAGCCATAACTTATATGCTTTACAACAAAATGATAACTTACGAATTCCAATTTGGCTTCTGTGCCACCAAGACCAACATCAGCTCGCTTATCATTGCCACCTAAAAAAGGAATTACAACAAAATGTAAAACAATCAAAAAGTAGGTTTAATTTTTATGTTCTTAATAGGAAATAATATCTTAATGAAAAATGTAGCAATTAAACTGTCACTCAAGATTCAAAATTAAATTTCAGCATTGTTTTAAATTAAAAGTAACAATACTTATTTTTCTAATCTAATCTTATAAATCTTCTAATGGACTACAATCAAACCCAGTTAACGTGAAATTGCTTAATCACGCTTAACGTGAAGTAAAAGCAGTTATTCATACTTAAAACTTAAAGTTAGTTTATTCCTTTAACATGAAATTCGATTAACGTGAACAATTTCGGTGGCCCCATCGACTTTGCATTAACGGGGTTAAAAGTACAAAAAAAGTTGTCTTTTACTTCAGTTCCTACACCAACAGAAAGAAGAGCTATGGCGATATATTGATTATATGGTGTTACATGATATGTAACACCATATAATCAATTTCAATTTTATAAATGGTTATAATTTTTTTTTTTTTTAATAAAGTAAACAAAACTTACCTGGTGCCCACCTATAACCTTCCCGATCACTGGCAGTTTTGGGAGCAGAATCGGGTGCTGAAAAAGAATTGTTTTTAAAATTCCATCTATTGTGAAGTGAAATTTATGTACTAATAATATGAGAGTTGAAAATTAGTAAAAATTAATAACAAATTTCATACTAAGCAAACATTTCTTAAGCAAAAGACCTTCTGGGCAGGAACCAGTCAATTTGCTTCATATCTAATTATTTTTTTTATCATGTACAGTGGTGAAAGATAAGTGGGGGACGCCCAAAATTTGGGGAAAAGTGCACCCACTCCCTCCCTTCTCCCATTTTCAACTTATACTTCCTAACATTAAACAAGGGTCCAAAATGTATTATAGTTCTTTTAATGAATATTCGGCGACTTAGTTTTTTTACTTGGAAGCAAGAGATAAAATTAAGAAATAATTCAATGTTAAATACATAACTGTTTATTTAGATTTAAATAATGCTTATAAATATGCATAGTTTCATGAAAATAAAGTATTCTAAAAAGTTTTTTTTTTTTAATCAACTTGTCTTTAAACGAAATAAGAATAGAAATTTAACTTAAAAGAAAGTTCCTCCAAAGTTAAAAGTTGACCAAGTGTAACCGTATTTGTTAGTAAAAATACTAATATTTTTATACATTTTTTTTTAATAAATTGGTATAGATATACCATAAATAGTTTTAAAGTTTTCAAATCTAAAAATAAATCACTTTTTCACAGTGTCACTACATTTAAAGGTTAATGTTATTTTTAATTAGTTATTTTAAGGCAGATTGAATGCTTTTAAAAGTGGGGAGATAGATGATTTCAGTGATTTTAGAAGTGGGGAGACGCATCACCCCTCGTCTAATCACACTTCTAGCACTGATTATGTAAATGATATGATTGGTTCTTGAAATAGAAGAGAAGCACATTTTTAATAATTAAAACGGTTTTCTAAAGATGCCTAAGGGTTTAAGATTGAGTGTAATAACATAATGAGTCATTACATAACATAATCAGTCTATTACATTAACATTTTAATGATTATGGAGGAGAACAGTCTAGAATCTTACGGAGCGCCCTGTTTGAACATCCGATCGCAATGCCGTTTCGGAACCAAAACTATTCGAAATGCGCAACGAAATTCTGAAACCTGATTGGTAAATTAATATGTATTCATTTTTTCCCCGTCTTTTATGCTTCTGATCTCTTGGGAGAAGGTTCTTTTGATTTTACAAGATTCTTTATTCGGCAAATCATTAACACGCATACCTGCCAACTTGTACGAATTATCCGTACAATGTACGGATTTTTACTACTTTGTACGGGTGTACGAACAGCTAAAAAAATCGTACGGATTTCACGGTACTTTCCGTTTTTTCCCTAAAACCGTTTTTTTCCCCCAAGTCACCAACGAAACCGAAACGATTTTCCAAAGCTGCCGCGTCAGTCAAAATATTTATTCACACTCCAAGATTGCGCATATGTTCAGCACTAAAGCGCATTGGCGAGGATGCATTGTTTTCTTTTCTGTTGCCGACTTGATTTGGCAAACCAAACCACTGCTTCGATTTTTCAGGCTTTACAGGTTAATAAAGAAGCAGAAAACCGGAAGTGCTTTAGTTTTTTAATTCTACCTTCTTTTGAACTGGACTCCAAAACGTAAATAATAGTACTGGACTTGCGCGTAAATAATAGCACTAAACCACGGTGCCGGGGATGCACTGTTTTCATTTGTGTTGCCGACGGGACCTGGCGAACCAAACAACTATTGAGTTGCCTCAGACTTAAGAGATTAACAAAGAATCTGAAAACCAAAAATGCTTTAGATTTTGGTTCTTCCTTCTGTTTGGACCGTACAATAATGTTGCGCGTATATAATAAAAGCACTTAAGCGCGGCGCCGGAAATTCATTGTTTTCATCTGTGTTGCCGACGGGATTTGGCGAACCAAGCAACTGTTTCGTTGTCTCGAGCTTTAGAGATTGATAAAGTAGAAAACTGAAAGTGCTTTAGTTTTTTTTATTCTTTCTTCTTTTGGACCGTACTCCAACGCTGCGCACTAAATCGCGCCGCCGCCGTTTTCAATTGTTTTGGCGGCACTCACCGAACGACTGTTTAGTTTTCTCGGACTTTAAAGATTAAAGCACTTTCGGTTTTCAGCTTCTTTGTTAGTCTTAATTATTTATTTTAAAATATCCAAGTAAAACAATCCTGGTGTAAGACTCCAGAAAATATCAAGTTTTTTTGGAGTTTACTTCAAACCAAGCAGTTTACTTCTAATCATCAGAAATTCAAACAAAGAAACAAATTTTACATTCAGCTCTATCTATGCATCTGATATTAAGATTTCTCATGGAGGATTTACTGATGTCGAAGTTCATATTAATTCTAAAAAGCACAGTGACAACATCAAATGTAATAATAAGAATTCGAAAGCCTGCATAATTGATATTTGTGCATTTGATTAAACACTTTGAATACCACCAACTCATTGTATGTTTCACTAGAGTTTTTGTGTCATAAAGCATGTTTTATTTAGGTGTAAGGTAGACTAAATCATAAACCTCGTCAGAGATTTCATCGTAAAGTTTAAATTTGATTTATTTTTAAATCCAAGTTAGTTTTTTATTTTATAATTTCCATTTTGTGCTAAAATGTAACATTTTGTTATATTTGAAAGCAATTTTTTTTTTTGTTGCATTTATACGTAATAGAATTACTATTATTTCTATATTACATTCATAAATATTGTCGCTATTTGACTTTCCATGAGTCATAGGAATGCAAATATTTGTTCCGTAAAAATTGTACTAATTTGAAAATGCCAATGTTGGCAGGTATGAACACGTACCCTCCGCCGGCAAAGGATTAGCAAACACATTTATGGTAAGTCTTCCCTTAAAGTATAGGTAGCTTTAACCAATAAATACTCATGCTAGCTCTTTCCCTAAATTAGTGCTCATGTACTGCGGTTCACAATCCTAAAAAGCATTATGCTACTTCCACTCTTGCATCCATATAACAAACAATAACATTACTTTTTAATGTTTTACTTGCAATTAATTTTAAGAAGATTAAATTTCTCAACACCTTAAGGAACAATATTATTTGTAATATAATCATGCAAGAGATTCTGTACATAAAAAATTCAAGGTTATGCTTTGCACACATGTGCATTTAGCACACAATTGCTAGTTTTTTTCACTTTAATATGCAGGCAAAAATTTTTTAAAATAAATTACAGCTTTTCCTAACCAGACTGTCAGCCAACAGCAGGGATGAGAGTGGTCAGAGAGCAAAAAGGAGGAAATCCAGAAATTTGTTAAAAAAGCAAGCGGAAGAGACGATACCAAAAAATATGCAGGAAGGATGTTAGGAGCTTGTGAAGAAATCTGTGAGGAAAGGGGAGCTAAGAGGGAAATTTTTTTGTACAGGCATGAGGAAAAGTATACTTTTTGCAGGAAAAACTGGTTCAGATAAGAAAAATGTGGATCCTCGAAACAGGGACAAAGAGAAGAAAATGTTGTATAAAAAAACAAAAAAAGGAGGAAATCCTCCAAAAGGAGGAAAACTCTCATCCCTGCAACAGATAAAAAATGTTTTGGTGAATGAAATAGCATAGGTATTGCACAAACAAAAGAAAGGTATGCAGTTCCAAACTGTTTGAAACCAAAGGGAATATTTCCTAACTGTTGCACAAGTTGACATACTACTGTGGGTAGAATTTTAACAAGTTTATTTTCTAGCTATGAGTGTCTAACAATCCCATGCAAGTAGTACTACCCGATTAACAATTACAATCAATCAACTATCACACACAATTCATACATACCTCCTCTCGGTCGTTGCCTTGTGGTTTCTGGACGCACTTGTCTCTTGAGTGTCGAAGGAACAATCTCTGGGGGCAGGTTCAAAACATCCCTCAGGTACTGGATGCCTTCGTTGGTCAGATACCAATAATAGTGACGCCATGCAAATTGTTCCTTCACTAATCCTTTAGATTTTAAGGACTGCAAGGCTTTGATAACATGAAGGTTGGGAACATTTTCAAGGTCAGGATGCTTGGGGGCATTGAAGTCTTTTTTGGCGACTAGAACTCCTTCTTTGAAAAGGTATTCGTAGATTGCAATTCGATGGGCTTTGGGCATCAACATTTTGCTGGTTGAAAAAAGAACATGTTACAAAAAAGTACACAATGGAGTAAATACATTTAAAAAATCCTTAATTTTAAAATAAACTAATTATTTTTGTAACTCGATTGGTTAAATTTGACTCGAGGTCAAATACTGAATTGGGTATCAAGGTGGAGCTCAATATTAAAATTAAATAGTAAAAATTCATAGAGAAAATTCAAAAAGGTATCGTGCAATTTTGAATGTCTTCAATGAATTGGATAGAAGGAAAAAAGTACATAACTAGTAAAAATTGACGAAATCACAACCCTGATTTTGATACAATTTCTTAGACAAGTTCGCAATTAAACACTGTTTAACACTCAGTAAAAGAATATTATTGCTAACAAATTATTCAAATACTTACTACTTTTAGAAGATATTTGTGATTTACAATTTAACTTCAATTAAATAAATAAATTTGAGAAAAACTATACGACACGCGGAACGACTACGAAATAAACAACACAGTTGCAGTTAGCAATAGCAATGTTAACATTACTGAAATCTTGCAAAAGATAAGTCGTCATAATGTTTCTTGCTGTTACGTCACAATACTTTTTATATAACCTGTTCTAATTTCTAAAAATGGGGTAATTGGGATTTTACAAATGCTTTTCAGTTACTTTATCTGAATAAAATACACGAAATACGAACAAGGCTGCATAATTTGTCCTCTTAGAAAAAATTTGTAGTTTATATACGATTTTGGTTTGGAATCATTTCAAATGGAGCTTTCACAAATGTTCTTTAATATCAATATTTTTAATCATTAATCACCAATCCAATAGAAGCTATATTAATAACTGTAATTCAAGTTTTCTCAAACTAAATCAAATTACCTTGACAAATTGTGAAGGTAATTCTTTGAGAAAACTTGAATTACAGTTATTGAAATAGCTTCTATTGGATCGGTGATTAATGTTTAAAATATTGATATCAAAGAATATTTGTAAAAGTTCCATTTGAAATGATTCCAAACCAAAATCATCTTGGTCTAAAAAACGGGATCCCCCCCCCCCCCTCCAAACAAGTATCGCTCTGACGTTAGAAATTTCCGACTGTCTGTTTCATGCATAAAACGTCTCTCTCGCCTTATAAAAACTGGCGATTTTCACTTCGTACACTTAACAATGTATTTTTGGGACAATAACGGCTAATCAGACCGAAATCTATAACTTAATGTGGATTCCAAAACACAACGAACATCCGTACCTAAACCCAGGATTCGAGCCCGGTGTCTCTAACATGAGAAGCCAAAGCCTTAAACACTCAGCCATTAGATGGGTTGCAAACTTTGGCATTAAGAAATTTTGCGAATAATTCCCCAAGTTCTAGCCAAATATCTAATTTCTTGGTTCAAAATACGAATGCTCATATATGGAATTTACTAAATTACTACTTATACTTAAATTACTTCTTATTGTCAAAATTTCAAGCATTCCTAGTCGAAATTTTGGGCCTGATTCTGATCTCCAGGCGAGTCGAGCAGAAAAGTCGAGTAGCCCGTTCGCGGAATGGAGCCCATTTCCCGTCCTGTAGAAGAAGGGTGATTCTGATCTCTCCTTTTCTCGACATCGAAGAATTGACTACTCTACCATGACTCTACTCTTTAAAAAGATGCGTGGTCGAATGCGCAGAGGGTTCAATCTGTTCAATGCGCTAAGGGATTGCGCAGAAGGTTTTTCAAAAATGTTTATTTTTTGCGGATTTGAAAAGCTCGTGTTCATGTTTATAAAACGTTAATATATCTTGTTCTTATTTTTCACAGATGTGATGTGTCAGTTTGTATTGAAACTTGATGAATAATATGTAACGATTGGTTAAAAAAAAAAAATAATAATTTCAGAAATAAATTTTGCAATGCGATCTTTTAATTTTTTGAAACACTGAAGACGTTTTGCAGCACATTTTTATGCTGCAATTTTAATAATAATAAAAAAAAAATCCCAGAACCGTTAAGCATGTTTTATTCATTAGTATATACGACTTTTTACTCTTCGTAATGTTTTAATATATTTTCACTTAATGATCTTACACAGTCTTAAAAATCAGAATAAATCAATCCAAAAGTTCTCATACTGATATAAGTAGTTCTAATTTTATTGGATATTGAAGATTTAGTATTCCTTATACATCAAAAAAAGGTATTACATCAACAATTTGTGCGTTCAGTTTCATGAAAAAAATCCCTTAAGAATTTTTAAAATATAAAAATATTTTCTTTCAAATACATACGAAATACAATATTTTAAGAGATAATAAAAAAACAAACAAAAAAATCACACTGTTTTATGATTCTAACTAAAACTATATGGGTAAAAGATTACTTTTATGACAAGAAAAATATTGATTGTCAGGCTGCCTGATCAGTTGTTCCAGGTTTACTCCCATACGGAATACAAATGCAGGACTGTTTTCTCTTGACAAATCAAATGGAAAGATTTCACTCTTTTACACTTAAATTATTATTGCATGCATCTTGCTGTTATGATGTTCTGACACAAGATATTTACACTTAATGATCTTACACAGTCTTATAAATCAAAATGAATCAATCCAAAAGTTCTCATACTGATACAAGTATTTCTAGTTTTACGGGATATTGAAAATCCAGTATTCCTTATATATAAAAAAAAAGGTATTACATCAACAATTTGTGTGTTTAGTTTCATAAAAAAAAATCCCTTAAGAATTTTTAAAATATATATTTTCTTTCAAACACATACAAACTACAACATTTTAAGAAATAATAATAAAAAAAAAAAACACTGTTTTATGATTCTAACTTAAAACTATATGGGTACAAAATCACTTATGACAAGAAAAATGTTGATTTTCAGGCTTTCTGGGGAGTTGTTCGAGGTATACTCCCAAGTAGAAAACAAAGGCAGGACTGTTTTCTCTTGACAAATCACCCAGAAAGATTTCACTCCTTTACATTTAAATTATTTATTATTGTTGTAATGATGTTCCGACACAAGATAGCTTTTGTATACTTTCTGTAAAAGAAAATATCCAATCTTAACTTTAATCATACAAGATTGAGTCAGGAAACTACCATAACACCTGCGTTTAAAAACCACCAAAGCCTCAATGTCATGTTGTGAAAATGAGAAGTGCTAGCTCGAGTGTCAGTGCAATCAAAACCTAGGTCAAAATTGTGAGGCATGATTATAGATGTTATAATGTTATAGCGCAGCATGGATGTTGTGTAACCGTTGCACCTGAAAACTCCAAACAATATCTCGCTCATTAAATGCCTTTCAAGGAGAATTGCTATACATTTGAGACTAACAAACTGTTATTAATTAATTAACAAATAGAGTACTGACTAATAAATAATAGACTAAACTGACTAACAAATTGAGGTAAATTAACAGTGATAGATCATTTGTCACAATTTTCTATCGTGTCTATTAATTTTTTTAATAGATTTAAAAGTGCCACAATTCTAGAAATTAAATCCATGCCTCGATACATAGTTTAATCTCTATGCCACTAGTTAAGCTAACATTCAATAGAATTCTGCGATTATTAACTTTTTTCAAACATTGCTGATCAAAAGTTATTTAAAAACAATATGTTATTCCTGCACAACAACAATTAGCTTGAAAGCAGAAGTACCAAGGTACCATCTCTCATGTACATAAACATTATTTTAATCTCAAAAATGACTGTAAAAATTATTAAATAAGGATTCTATACTACAGTAAATATGAAACAAAAAAAAAAACATTTGTTTTAAAAATTAATATTCTAAAGAGTGAGGGGGTCAAAGCCCTATTTTTATTCACCATTAATCCCCCCACACCAGCTATTGCATTTAAAATTCAACCCTGTGCTACAGTATCCACTAATACCATTACACAAAATTATATTTCCAGTAAAATTTTCATGCTCACAAACTACTGTTAACCAAAACTGCTCGGCATCCACCATTTTCCCTATGTGGTTATACTTTTATAATACATTAGTTTTATTGTTGAGGGTAATAGCTCTCTGTAATGTATACTTTGAAAAATGATTTTTATAGAGAATTACAATAAAAAAAATATATATATAAACAAACAATATAAATAGAAAAACAATCTTAATATGTTCAAGATAAAATAACACATACATGAGTAATTAGAATGAAAGTAGATTTGCAAAGATAAAACATGTGATCATCAAAACTTACCAACATTCAAGGCTGAACTTGTGAGTGCGAAAAGTCGAATTGAGACTTGTACTTTTATATAAACTGCTAAACCAAAGGGTGAATTATCTCCGAGAAGATTTATTGAAACACCTTCTCAGGAGCAAAGCACCATTTAGTAAATAAACTGTGTAGAATCTATTAGCAAAAATCAGAAAAGACACATTTTACCAAGATTGTAATAATTTATCTGCTAGGAGAGCAGTCAATATTATATACATAAGGAATATAGGTGTTTTTCTTATTTGAGTAAAAAATATTTTTAAATTGCTTATGTTGTTTTCATTAATCGGTACTCTTCTATAAGCCAGGTACCAGATAAAAACCACCAAATTGCAGCAATAACTCATCCACACTAACAACCTTTAATCATTCATAGTTCCTTAAACAATATAAACATTAAGGCCCGGCGACACATTTACGCTTCATGTAAACAATTACACTTGGCTCTAACTGGTGGTCGGCTACCAGAAGAGTACCTTATTAATCCTTTCCACTCTTACAACAAAACAGATTCACATTTATTTTTTCTATATTTCCCAAAGAAAACAGCTTCTAATAGAGTAAAAATCATCATAAATAACTTTTCATCTGTCGACAGTTAACTTAAAAATCTCATTTTAGCAAATTTGTAAGAAAAAAACACACCCTCATCAAATTCATTTAGAAAAAAACTTTTTTATTTTAGAATAATACTTTTGTTAAACAATTGATGTTTGTAATAAAATAATTTTTGCCGGCATATGCATTAGTGAAGCGGCATATATATTGGTTTTTGTAACTATTCTTTTTCATTAAAATGAAGTAATACTGAGTTTATTAAATCAAATTATAACTATACACATGGCTTTCAATGACAGATTGCACCAATATTTTTTAATAGAGTTTATGGTTAGCATAGCTAATGTGGCCATTCGACTACTCAAATAGAAAAAGTGGATTTCCGAGAAAGTATGCTTTAAGCGAACAACCTACATGTACATTTTCTCACAGTAACTTATTTTCCTTGAAAACCTTGTCTTACTTATCGGTTAGGTTTAACACGATTTCACTAATAATTATACCATTAAAATATTCAGGTACAGATGCATTATGAAACCAGGTAATTTGACCCACATTTTGAGACAAAAATATATGGTCAAACACTAATAATTGTAACTATAAAACTCGTTAGAAAATGTGGAAGGGTGACAATCTAAAACTATTCACTTTTCAAAAAGTAAATTTATTAAACATATATATGTTGTCTAAAGTGCCCTGTAATGATATTTACTTCATTTTAGCTAAAGAAAGTACTTAGTAAGTTAAAATGCCATCTTCGAAATATAAGAGTTTTCAAAGTCGTTTTTAGTTTTGACCATCATGGTAAAATATAAAATATTTTTGACTTAAAAATTCGATAAAATATAAAGGGTTACCCTATACTACACTTTTAGTCAAGTCTTTTTTTAGCTTAACACTATTGGCAAGATCAAGTAAATTAAAGCTCGAATGCTTTTTACTTGCAGAAATAGTGAGTGACTAGTAAGTCGTCTATATTCAATAAATTTAGAAAAACATGACATTTACCTTTTGCTCAGGACTCATTCTTTACTGTTTAATCTGTTAACATATCATACCACTGGTTTCGACAGATTAAACATTTGTAAAATGTGTACTGTGACTGTCAAACAGATTGGATTTGTCCAGCAAAAAAATCTCCATTGCATTAAGGATAAATGTTGTGTAAAAATTGAACGACCAAAGTAATCACAAGCTCCATTTTGTTTAAACCTAATGCCAACTTAAACTACACAACTAGCACACAGGGTATGGAATATGTCCCTTCATATCGCTAACATAAAAGTACACAAATACAAAAAGGACGATCAAATTCAGACTCTGACTTATCAAAATAAAATTTAACGACATGAATCATCATCATCATAAAAAAAAAGAAGAAAAAAGAAAAAGGGTATAGGGTACAAAGTTATGGAAATGTTTGAACAATAAATTGCTACAACTTTACTTGATAGAGACGAAATAATAGGATACAAAATAACTGTTAAGATAAATTGTTCTTACGATAAAATTTAAAGTGTACGTTTTTGTTATCGAACACAACATTTTATTATATACATAGTTGAAACGCACAAATATGCACTATAGGACCCTAAGGATTTTTTTTTGCATAAAAATTAAATACTTTCAAATGGAAACCCTTTAATTCCTTCTTATCAAAGAGAATTGGATCAATCGAAACAAGGAATTTTCTGTATTTCTAATATATTTACTAAATAAAATATCTCGCTAGCTAAACTATTCACTTCATCAATGAATAATAATGAATTACTCAAGTTACAAATAAAATATTACGAAAAGAATATTTACCCTGTTTTTCCCAAATTTGCTTCAAGAAATTATGAGAACTTGCAAATCTGTTACAGTATTTCATTCGACACTCTATTAAAAAAAAATAACCCCGGGTAATTCGCAAAGAACCAATCAAAAATCATTTCTTCCGAGATTCCGACAGTAGTTTGGCTACTCGCCTACTCCATACTAGCCGAGTAGTATTCCGTAAAGTCGAATAGCCCGTCAAACGGAATTTTGAGATCAGAATCACAAAAAGTCGAAATGTCTCCAACTATCCTCGATTACGCCTTTTATTCCGACTCGCCTTGACATCAGAATCAGGCCCTTTGTGTACGTACTAATTGACACCAAAACTTTAAAATTGAGTTCAGTTTCTAGTTGTTTCAGACTTGACTGTTAAAATTCCTAGCACTTGTTTTCCAAGTTAAATTTAAGTATAGAAAGTCGTCTTGACAAGACCTTTTATTTGAAATTTCACAAATGTATGTAGTATTGTAGAATTTGTAAATTTTTGAAAATGTAAGTTTTATAGAGATGAAGAATTTGTAGGTAAAAAAAGATTCGATACAACGATAATTATGAGAGATGGTCTCGACGTGATTAACGACCTGCTCATTGGAAATATATTTCTCTCATTTGAAGGTATATAATCGTCTCTTAAAGGGCTCTTTGTACATTTCCAATGTAGCCCTAATTTTTTCTACTTAATGAATGCTTAATGTACTTACCATATTAATTGTCACTTGTATTAAAGGCTTTTGAAAAAAAAAAATTCCCAAATATAATTATAATTTTCATAGTTTAATCGACAATAAATTTTAAAATTAAATTTCATAAAACAAAATTTGATTTCATACCTCCTCCCGAAATAAATTCCTCGCTACGCCCCGTGTGGAAGTGAGAGAATGATGGAGGAAATTTATTATTGAATGGAAGGGCATCACAATCCACTAATTCTGCGCACATGTTCAGTACAATTTGTTAATTTTGAGACATTCTGTTTCATATAAAATCCTCTAAAGTGACAGAAATCTTTGTTACCACAATGTCAAGGGAAGTATCGATAGGAAGGACTTCTGTTACTAAATGCTATGTTCCTGTTAAACAAATTGTATTAAAATTTCTATAGTTTTTTTTGTACTAGGAGGAACACATTTCCTTTCCATTCGGGCTTTTAATTCTCTAAATCTGAACGAAAATGTGCCAACTTTTACCAAAACTTGTAGTAGCTGCAAGAAAACAAATAAAATTAAAAAAGGAATTTTGTTTCCCAGGACCATACGCAGGCCAATTAAGAATGCTCTGTGATATTGACATAAGCAAGGCATATATACACATTTTCTAGAGGGGGCAAGTTGGAATGTCATCGTTTACAAGTTTCACCTGAAGTTTATATGAAGGACTAAATTTTTTTTGGTTAGAAACACTAGTAATTCTGTATAATTTTATGGGCCACAGTGTTGTAACTTTAGTTCCAACTTCAAATACAAAATTAGACTTTTAAAGAGAATAGAAACTTGTAATTATTAATTGCGTTTCTGTCAAATTCAGATTAATTTTGCTTTGTAATCTTTCAATCGAACACAAATTAAAAGTAGCAAACATTTTGCTTCAAAATGGTTCAGGGATACAACATTTATTTTAAACTAAAATTATATGCATCTTATTCCAATCAAAACATTTTTAATGCAAGTTCCATCTAATTAAAGAGATTTTCTGATGCAAGAGCTACAGGAGAGCTGTACTTTTCCAAAAGATTGTTAGATCTGAACTTAGTCTGTGTGTGAAGTGATAAGTAATACTTTCAGGAGGTACTGCAAGGGGAAAACTCTACTGTATTTGTGGTGTCTTGAATGAGTAAAAAAACCGCAGAACTTATGACTAAGCCGTTCGATACCAAACTTGAGACTATCGGTCACAATTGTTGCTGTGTTTACTCACTGTGAAAAAATTGATTGTAGAGTGCACAAGGATCGACTCCAAAACCTCTTGCGTGCTAGACATACTTGTCAGATGCGAGGCTAGCTGAATATTTGACTTTCGAAAAGAGCCAAATTTCACCTAGTTATTCAGTGCAACAACATATTGCTATTTTCAAACGAATCTAGTCAAATTTGAAAGCAAAATCCACAAAAGTAGAAATTTTGTATTTTTAAAGGTTCACTATTTTTTACAAATACATTGCAAACATGACAAATGATTTTTTAAAAAAATATTTATTCCTTGAAAAGAAATGTAGTTTTACAAGATTTTTTTATAGATAAAAAAAACAACTTATAATGTATATTCGATTTTATTAAGTGTTAATAATAACACTATATAAATCATAAATAAAAAAGCTATTGTTTGTGCATTGGCATCTAACTTAAAAAAATCAAGGCAATAGATCAGGATTGATTCCTCACATTGGCTCTCAGCAATATTTAACTTAAAAATTGAGTTGACATAACAATAACTGTGACGAATAGTCTTGTTTCGTTTGTAGGGCTGTTTGGTGGGAGTTAAAAGGGTTTCTTTCCCACTTGAAGTGGAAACCGGAATACTATTGCGATTAAGTTATGGCTTGGAATAGACTTCGCTTAACTTTTGTCCTAAACCTAACACTAACCAAATTAAGCCATGGTAGTTCAGTTAAGGATCATAACGGGAAATAAAAGTTTGCTTTGTTGCAATGGTCCCTCTGTCTATTTAAAATTTAGTTTTCAATTTAAATATACTTTCTTTTAGATTTATGCCTAGATAAAAGCAATATTCGAAAACCAATGTTTATTTTTGTTTTTGTGTTTACAAATACCTGAACTGTATGTGGAAGCTAATAATAAAGTTTTTAAAATACCCAGAAATGTATTGACATATTTCTTGATTAATTTAATTGGTTTTAGCATGGAAATTTTAAAGAAGTATTCTATTTTTATATAAAATACATAGAAGCCAAATTTAGGTTATGTAAAGCATAAAAATTTGATATTTTAATTAAAAAAAATAACTCTCCCCATATTGGACTAATGTATCAATCATAAGCAACTAACCATCTGTTTGTTGAGCAAATTAAACAGATAAATAAAATTATTATTTCATAGTAAAATTCTAATTGTAAATTATAACTTCAAGCTTCATCCATGCTATTTTAAAGATGTTTTAAGCTGACTTTACTTTTTTGTGATACCTTTACTGTTGGGAAACTACCCATAAATAATTCAGAATACAAAATATTTCCCTGGTACATCAACTAATGCTCTTTATATGTATACGTGAAAAGTCATGTGTTAAAAGAATTGCATTTTATTCATAACAGGTATATTGTCCTCAGAAAATTCATAACACTCATACAAGAGCGTATTTTGCCATTGACTGATTATAGATCAGTGAACAAGTTTGAAGGGTTTTGTACTTTACGATTGTAAATAAAATGAATACAAATATATTGAAAATAATTGTACAATAAAACTTTAAGAAAAAACAGAAAGCAATATTTTGATTTACAAGTCTTGCTTTCTTAATAACTAAACAAAACAATAATTCAATATAACTAAAAATTGTTAAGCAACTGCTGGAGCCTAATTCACAGCACCATCCTTTACAAAGGGGGAAAAAATGAAACAAAACAATTTTACCATATCTTGATTATTTTATCATGCAACTATCGCAAGACAGAAAATGCTGTACAAATTAACTGCCATCACTATAAGTATCATACAATTCATTTCGAAAACATTTTTTGTTCCATATCACAAAGTGTACACTGAACCCAGTCACAGGTAATAAAACTCATCTACATTTTCAACAGATTTCTTTTTTTATGAAAATATAATCCAAATGGCTTTACATCTAAGATTTTACAGAGAAGGATGAAGCACATAAATTAAACATATTTCTTTATAACATAATTAAAACAAAAGGTGGAGAAGGGCACAGGTGTTACTTCCCGCCACTGGGAACCATAGGTACAAGACATCTGGAGTTCTATTGGAAGGTAATGTCTGGCAAGAGTTCACATTAATCAAAAGCTCTCGTCACTTTCCATAGCTGCTTGTAATCGGATGTCGTCTCCAACATCCACTACGGAGCTATCATGGGAGGATTCGTGATCGGCAACACCAGAACTTACGCTCGCCCTGTCATCACCAGCTAAAAGGAGACATCCTTATTGTAAAATATTGCAATTAACAATTGAAAAAAGGAAATATTATAAATGCTAAACATCAATAATGTTAGTACTCAAGCTTGTCATCAAATTGGGAAATCTTCATCTTATAAAACTGCTCCAAAGAGATATTTTTACACTAAATCTGGTAAATTTTGCATTAAAATATTATTTACTGTAGTTACGACCATCATATACTATGGTTGTGCGTGCCAAAATATTGCTAGTTTTGAGTTTAAAAGGGATCTCGTCTTTTATAAACTTAATTACATTTATAGATTATTGATCAAGGAAGTTCTACAAAACTAAATTTAAGACAATTTTCATGTAATTACTGTCAACAGATTCAATTCATGGAACCAAGGAATTTGGTTTGTCAAACCACCAAAAACTTTACAATTACTTTCAAGTCAAAGTTTGACTTGAAAGTGTAATGTTTGTTAGTCTATAATTCAGAAATGTTTTTTTATTTTTATCACTGAAATTTTACAGAAATTACTTGAATATTAATATCATTTAAACAAAACTTAACAAATCACTCAGGGCTATTTTATATTTCTTATTTTTTATACTTAAATAAAAAAAATATTTCTACTCTTGTTTATTTATCTACCAAACAAGTTTTTTTTTTTTTTTTTTTTAAAAAAAGCTTATTTGCTCAATCATAACTTTTTAAAAATCTAATCTACAATACTCATATATAAGAATAAATCTTTTATATCATAGATGGAGTTACCTAGCATCTGGTGAATTGTTTTGTGCAGGAATGTAGTCAAGTTAACCAATAATACTCAAGTTTTTAAAGCTCAAAGATTTACTTTCAACATTAAATAACACTGGTTGCATGAAAAATTAAGTTTGAAATCAAAGTATCCATACAAAACAAGTAATTTCAAGCAGGTAACAAAGATTTTTTTTCTTTCCAAATTATGTTTTGGCAAATTGTGTGACAAAGACCCATTATACTTTTTTCAATAAATTATAGAATGAATACAAACAATTTTCCTTAATTGAAAACAAAGAATTTTAATACATTGCAAATCAAGTTGGTAGTTCAATACTACACATGGTAAATTATTTTGCATTTTTAAATGTTTCAGTCATGAAACCTACTTCTTTCATTTCCAGCAACTTCTTCCTCGTCATTAGTATACTGCTTGTCAATAGCACCTTTTATTTGATTATTAGCACCTCGAGGATCCAAATCGGTAGCCCAGGAGAAATTCATGAGGGTTAAATGTGTGTTGCCTAATTTTTTATGGACCTGTAAAGAAATCATTTTTTTTACAATTTATTATTAATAAGAAAATTACAGATTAACAGTTTGAAATAAAAAAAAAAGACACTTTAAATTAAATACAAATTTTAGGGAAGATAAAATACTGTCACAAAGTATTAGTAGACTTCAAATAAAAGACTTCTAACCAGAGCTTGGACATTATGTTGCCAGGCATGTAAAAATCTAGAACGAGTATATAAATATTTAATAACAAACGTTTTAAAAGGTAAATATTTTGTACTTTATTGAAAAATAACATACCTCACATATGAAAAAGAAGAAAATTTTTTATATAGTTTGTTTATATAGTGTATTGTTCTTGATGTATACTTAAACTAAAACAAAATAAACAATGTAAATATAACGAAATTCTTTTTCGACAGATCAAGTACTAGATACATGAATATGGTTTTTAACCAGTTACTAGAATGGCTCTAGATCAAATTTTGACGAAATCACGGGGAAGAGAGCCAATTTCGGCTGGCAGCATAGCGAATAACCGGTCCTATGATACTTGCGTGCCGCTCGAGTTAACGGAAGGATATCATGACGTAGACGGTCATTTTGGCAAAATCGTAATTCGAGGTTTTTTTTTAGCATTTTCCTTTCTTAGTATTTAAATAAATATTTTTTTTAAAGAAAACTACTTTGAATATTTGGAATTAGAAAGAAATTCTTCATAAATATAAATTAATTTCATTTGTTTTAAAAAAATGCAGGAATTGTCCATTGTTGTTATTTTGCATCACATCATAGTACACACAAATCAAGAGTATAGCAGATACCACATCAGTAGAAGCCTAAGCAAAAGCACCCATCACACTAAAGCAAATCTTGACAATTGAGGCTATAAAGTCAGTTGAAGGGATCACTTGTACACGAATATAATCTATCACATCGGTAAGTCTGTGCAAATGCCACCCAAATGATATTGGAGATCTTGGTGATAATATCAAATAACGTTTAAAGAACATAGGTATAAATACAAGTTTAGGTGAAAGTGCTTAAAATGAAAATCAAATAAACGTAAATCTTGGTATAGTAACTGCCATACTTGTGCAAATCATGGCAATAGTCAGCAATTGCTTTAATGAAAGCTTCATAAAAATTAAAATCACACTTCTACAAGCAACGGTGGTAGTGGTTATTAAGTCAGAGGAAATAGCAGCAAAAGCAATCATTACATTGGAAAGTTTGAAGAAACCTGAAAGTATACAGACTCTGTTATCCAACCTGCAAGTGCATAGCTCTCGCTGATTCAATGAAAATTTTAACTAATTTGCATTGATATTGGGAGAGATAAAAATTTCTATCAACCCCCCCAGAAATCCGTTTTCACCGAACTATACCACATCTGAAGATTTTCTTACTTTTCCAATCAAGAAATACACTAGGGATTCTTTAGGTACAATTTCTTTAAGTTCTTCTAGGTCCTTCAAAGCCTCTTCATGCTTGTCAAGGGAGAAGTATACGGAAGCTCGATGAAATTTGCACAGTGGATTCTTTGGATCCATAGCAATAGCTCTGTTTAATGTAGCTAACGACTCATCCATCTTTTTCAGAGCATGCAAGACCTATGAAATCAAGCACAACTTATGTAAATGCCATATGTTAGAATAAATAAAAATCAAGGCTATAATATCAGTGTAACTGGGTACTTTCTTTACATAGATAATTTTCTAAAATTAAAAATAGCTTTGGTAAAAATTGATTATGCAACAACGTTAAGGGATTATCAGAGTGCATACTTTTTCAATTTTCTTTTTACAAGGACTAAATAAATATTTGTGTGTGTGTGTGGCTAAGATTTGAACTTTAAATTGAATTAGTATGCAATTCTGCACCGATCAAATCTTAAAGCCATACTGGTTGAATTTCACGCAATTCTATTAATATAATAGAGAACTTCGAACTAAAATATAACGTCTGTAGTAGGCATAGTTTTGAAAAATGGTGTAAAGAGGTACGATTGTCGGTTAATCCCAGCGAAACTAACCTAATAATGTTCACTCGAAAAAGAATACATGATATGCAAACAGTAAAATTCTTTGGAAAACTACTTGCATACTCAGATGAGGTTAAGTATCTAAGAGTTATCTTTGACAAAACCTTGACATGGAAATCACATCTCCAATACTGCACGAGCAAAGTCAAAAGAGTGTTCTGGGCCAGCAGACGTGCCATTGGAAACAATTGGGGTTAGATCCCAAAAATGGTGCTCTGGATATACACTGGAGTGATTACTCCAATGATGTTATATGGGGCCATTGCCTGGGGGAATAGAACCTATGATGAAACAGTGAAAAGAGAACTCGCTAGACTACAAAGAATGGCGACCAATTGCAATCACAAGTGCAATGAGAACTACTCCCTCACAAAGTGAGTCTAGAAATATTCCTAGAACTCCTACCACTATATAAGCAAGTGGAACTAGAAGCTATTTTGTGTTCACGAAGCCTCAAACTCATGGGTCTATGGAAATCATCCCATGAACTGCTTATGTTTAAAAATATTGATTATTGATTCACAGGTAAAAGAACATCCCTATCTAACAATGAGATCTGACTGGATGTTAAAGAAATATTGCTTCAGAGCCAAATACAACATTGTCTTTCTGACCACAGAGGACTAGAGATTTCCCTCCAATCTGACCAGAGGAAGAGATGAAGTTTGGTACACAGATGGTTCAAAGACATCTTATGGCACTGGTTCAGGTGTCTTCGGTCCAAACAGAAAAATGAAGCTGTCTTTCTCTTTGGGCAAGATGGCTGCTGTTGGTTGGTTGTTTTCAGATTATCTGGCGCCATCAGCAATACGAGGGCTATAATGCGCCAAAACATTCGTCATTGGACAAGCCAACATACATTTACAAACACCCATGCCCAACAAGGGACTCGAACCCATAACCTCACGGTCTAGAAGCTAGCACACTAATCACATTACTGTTTGGTCGTCAAGATGGCTGCTATATTTCAGGCTGAGGTTTTTGCGATTACTACCTGTGTCTACAACTGCCTAGATAGGGGGGTTGTTAAGTGGGTCATAAAGATTTTCTCTGACAGCCAAGCTACGCTAAAGGCTTTACAGAGTCACTGCTTTTCCTCTAAAGCAGTGAGGGAATGCCACAATGTACTTGGAAGATCTGGGTGAAAGAAACAAGGTATCTCTTCTCTGGGTCCCAGTGACATTGAGGGAAATGAAATGGCACACCAATTAGCAAAACATGGTTCTGAAATGCTTTTTGTCGGACCGGAACCTGTTTTGGGTCTGCCCCACAATGCGGTCAAGAAAACTATTAAAGGTTAATTAATGACCGAGTACTATCAAGCATGGCTTCAATCTAAAGATCAAAGACAAGTCAAAGAGCACAATCAACAGTCATCTGGGCTAGATCGAGGGAACTACTAAAATTGAGCAGAAGAGAAATAAAGGTTGCAGTAGGTCTTTTAACTGGACATTGCACCTTATATAGACATCTTAACCTGTTAGGTGTTGTAGATGACCCACTATGTAAGGGTTGTCACATGACAGAGGAGAGCTCTATGAATATTTTGTGTGAATGTGACTACTACTTTGTCCAACAATTTGAACATCTGGGATACCATTGTATCCATACCTGGGAACTGACAAATGTTCCAATCAGATTTATACTGAAATTTATTTCGGCAACCGGTCTTCTTTAGATCAGATGGGGGTTTCATTACAATAGTCACAGTGCTGGTACTCAGTAGAGTTGCCCCCATTCATAAGTCATGCATAGTTTAATATGAATGAATTGATGCTCAGTGGACATTTTGGGTATTTGCAATTGAAAATAACTTGTGTATCAGAATTTTAATTTATCTTGATTAGACCTTTTAAATGAACCATCGTAAGCCATTCGTTAAGCTGAAAATGCAGGTAATTTTTATTGATGTTATGAGAAAAAAAAAAAGGCATGCACATTTCCAACTTAAGGACAAAGTTAATCCTAGCTTTGCACATTGGATCCTATCTACTATGGAAAATACTCCACCTCAAGGTAGGTAAGGGAAATCACAGAAAAAAACAAAACAAAAACAAAGTTGTATTTTCACAAAAGCTACTGTAAACTGCAGCGTTCATATTAGAAATAAAAAAGGTCGTCTCATTAGGTGCTATTCTCCAAAAATGGCAACTTCTGTCAGGGTTCATACTCAATCTATGATAGTAAAATTCAGGAGTTACTAAGGATTTTTTTTAGGAGTTAACGGGGGAAAAATGACATGCCTAATAATATAGTTTTCCCTCTATGCGCCTGGTTGTCAAGAATTGTCTCATTTTGGGACTGTTTGAAGGTTTTTCTTTGAAGCTTTAGTAACGAAGCGCATGTGCAGTAGACTCTGAAGTACGGTAAGAATTTCGGATTTCAGACGTTTTATCGAGTAAAAAAAATGCTACATTTTAGGATTTACTGATCTTTTTACCAATTGACGATTATTTTTAAGGAGAAAGGATTATTTTGAAGAGATATCAAGAGTAAAAACAGAATTTTCAGGAGTTGCAAGAGCTTTTATTTTTATGTTTATAAAGCAAATTTCAGGAGGCATATGAACCCTGTCCTGTTTTCAACAACATTCATGCAATTGCAGAACTGGTTTTCTGCCATAATATCAATATAATTTTTCCGCCATGATGCATATTTTAAATTATCGATTTAAAATAAAAATAAAAATGCTCAAAACAGCACAAATCAAATACTTGCTCAAAAACCTTACACTCAAAAATCAAACAATATTAAAATACTACTTTCTACTACTGCTGAATTGAGGCAGAGAAAATCATTGAAGATAAAAAAAGACCCTACATTAGAAAAATTTAAATCAAATATTTATTAATATAAAAATAGTAATTTATAATACAATAAAATTAATATAAGAATATTTCGAAATTTCTCACAACCTACTTCCATGCAAAATCTTCTAAAATTTGAATGAATCAACCGTTAACTTCTCTTTTTAAGGTTTCCTATAGTCAGACAGGAGTAGAGTGCAGGGTTCATACGCATTTTCAGAAAAAAAATTCCTCGAGATTTCCATTGTGGAGTTAATTATTTTTAGCCACATAAATATAGTCAAACTTTATTTATGAATTACACGAATTCTTCGGATAACTGGAAAAAAGTCATTTTTCTCTAATAATAACTTTATGTAAGTCTTATGTTATCAAAAAATTCTGTAACTTCCGATTCCTCGAGTTAGTGTTAAACAAATGAGTAGTTTTTTTTCCCAGAGTAACAGCAACTTTTTCCAGGTTTTAGGGGGGGGGGGGGGGGGTCCTTTCCCACTACGATTTTAAGGCTAATTTATTTTCCCGGAATTTTCACTGTTCTCAATAAGGCGTATGAACTCAGAGAGTGCCTTCGTATTCAATGTTGGCTACTCAAGTATACTTGATTTGCCTAAATAATATGACATATGCTCTAAAATTTATGTATCTTATTTTCCAAATTAAATCATAAGCTCCATTAAAACACAATTTTTTATTCCATGCCACGTGGAATTCTTTTTTTCTTAAAAGGACAAGAGGGATACTATTTCTAAAGAAAAAGGCAGGATGGGCAAATTTTTAAAGCACAAATGCAAGAACAGCATGTCATCCTTCGAAAAATATCTCGAATGAACACTGTTAAGTGTATACTTTAAGTTACGATTAAGTCTTGTCTCTTAAAGCCATATAGGCTACGAGTATGTCATTTAAACTCTACCTTCTGATTTGGAAAAATAGTAAAGTCATCACATTACATATTTGTTTAGTCAATTGCAAAAAAAAAAGATTGATAGCCCCAAATATTTCCCCCAAATTTTCACAACAAAAATGTATTAAATTACAAATCATAGACTTTTTAAAGGTTATAATATTTTTAAGCACTATCCAAGGTTTTCCCTAACCGTACAAACAATTTATAATTTGATTGTCATATTATAATGATCAATTGTTGCCTAGTATGGCTATTAATTGTCTAATTACCATTTACATAACTACTCAACAATGGCAGCTATTAAATGATAAGAACCTAAAATTCTGCAAAAGTTTTTTTTAGTAACACTGAAAATAGTAAAGATCTTTTACGGTTTTGTCAAATGTTTTACAGTTGTTAATAACTTTATCAAATCAAAAATAACTGTATAAACTTTCTTACCACTCCAATATGGCACATCAGGACAGAGCTTTGAGGATTTATTGATAGGGCTTTTTCATAGTGAGCTTTCGCTAATTGAAATTTTTCTTGCTTATAATAAATCATTCCAACACCATACCTATACAAAACAAATGTATATCAACACAGTTATAAAAATGACGTACCTAAATTACAACAAATAAACGAGTGAACAAGCCGTAAAATTTAACACAGAGCAATAACAGTTTGGCAATTTCTATGTTATTCTTAAGTGATTCAAATCAAATATTTAACTGTTTCAAATTTTAGTCGTTATTGTCAATAGGCAACTCTAAGACAGATTATGATGAAATATTATATATATATAATAATTAAGCTTCTATATTTTGGCATGGAATTGAACTCTAAAAATAAAAAAGTTTATACAGAGGAATTAGGTAGTTAATGAAAATATAAACGAATAAAGTCAAATTTCTAAGACCTATATCCTTAATTAGTGAATTGAAATCAGAAAAAATAGGTGATAAATGTGACAAAAATCCAACATATTAATTGATGAACTCAGACATAAGCAAATTACATTTCTTGGGGTCTATAGAGGCATGCAGAACTTGTAAAAAATGTTCATAAAGTCTGAAAAAATTAAAGAAGAATTTTCAGAATTTCATCACACTAAACAAAAACAATCCCTGCTTCCAAAAACATTAATTTTTAGAAAAGAAAATTGCTAATAATTATAAGCACAAATCCCTAATAGAAATATACGACTAAACGGGGCAGTAGATTATATGAGAGAGAGTGGCAAAGTCATGTATACTAAGGGCGGCTAGGCTTATTGTACTTCTCATATCGGCCAAGGAAAAAAAAAGAGGCAACAGCCCTAAAAACACTTATAATAATCAATGGCTATCATTAAAATTTTCCTATAACTTGTTGTCATCAATACTTCTCAAAAATCTAACATTACATAAGACACAATGTACTAAATTAATTTGAATTAAACTTAAAGAAAACATCTTTACAAATGATTAAAATCTCATGAACACAAAAAAGATGCAAATTGAGTACACAATAGTTTAATAGGTAGCAATATAAAATATCCAAGACATTTGAAATAAGAATTGAAGGGCACAATTTGTTGAGTCAATCCCATTATCAGAAACTGAAATTCATCAGATTATTTTGTTCATAATTCTGAATGATATATATGCTGAATTACTGAAGTTTTCTGTATTTTCTTTGATGCTGAACAATCTGTACATAAAGATTTTCACTTGTCCTTAACCCTTTCGGCCATAATTGGTATAGAGATTAGACCTTCTTTGTTTATCAATCTCCTTTTCACGTGGGTTTTTACACTTTCAGTGTTCTCAAGGAATTAGGGGAAAAAATATCATTAAAGAAATTTAGAAACACAGTCAGACTGCAAATGGCAGACTTTAGTTTTGGAGCATGCATACAACTCAAATTTCAATTGGTAAATATTTTAAATTTTGCAGCATATAGAATAAAATAGTTTTTACTGAGTAATAATTTAGACTATTTAGAAATTTTTAATAAATTCTTTTTGTAGGATATATAGTCCCAATAGTATTTAATCGGAGTGATTCAGTGACCAAATTCCAACAAGATTATATATTACATGTGTGTTTATGACAAATATAAGATTATTATTACAATATCCTAGACGATTGGACATTGTTCTAAAAGATTTCAAAGACACAGAAAAAGTTAAATTTTTTAAAAATCACAGTATACTTCTTTTAGTATGTCAACATTAAATTAAACTACTTTTCATATTTCAAGTCTAAACTATGCAAAAGTTGTGTTGAAAGGGCTAAGCTATGAAAGCTACTGTTGAACCCCACTGACATACATATAACTTGCAGGCTGTCAGAATGATGTTAACGTAATATTTCGTGTTAATTTTCAACATCAATGATACTTCGACAAGCATAGCATTCAATAATGCGATTGCACGGCAATATCTTAAAAAAAAAAAGTTCAGATGCTAAAATTCTCAATACCAGGCATTATAATGTCGGGGATCCATTCGGATAGCATTCCGGAAGCAAGTCATGGCCTTGTCCATTTCTTCTGTCATGACATATTCATGTCCTAAAAGTGTGTAAGCGTAAGAGAAGTTTTCATCCACTTGCACAGCTCTTTGGAGGTATTTTATGGCAGTCTCGTGTTCTTTTTGAAGACTGAAACAGTTACCAGCAGTACACCAGGTCTAAAAATATAGTTTTTTTTTAAAAAGAATAATGCAAGATAACACACAAACATAGCAAGCGTTTTGTGTTTAGGAAAAGCACATACCTTCACCTGTTCAAAATACAACTTAAAAATTATAATTAATCTAAATATTAATGAATAAAAAAATAGAAAGTAACTGCAATAAAATCCCTATTTATCATTACTTTACTTAGCATTATATATCCATTGGAAAAAATTTGACCGAGTAGATATTTCAATAACCAGATATTACAATAAAGCAAATCCCTCCAGTGATAACTCAGGATAAGATATAAAAGGGTGCAGTTTAACATGAATGCGCATGCGTAACTGGTGATTTTGGAGGGGTGAACCGTTTAACGAATTCTGTTGGAAAATAAATGAAAATTTTGCATTATATAAAAAAAGAAAGCTATTTTCAAAGAAAAAGAGCAGGGAGGTAGCGGCGCCTTTCGAAAAATGGCTAGGATGATGCCCGATTTTATAAAATGGAAGATTATTTTTAAAAATTGTGTGAATTCAAGCATGAGTTTAATTCTATGGGGTGAAATTGAATTTCAATTCATGTTCACGCAGATTTCCCGCATTTTTGCAAACTCTGAAAGGGTCCCACAATTTTTAAACAACAGCAGAGGTGTGGTGAGGATTCTGAACAGTCTTGTTTTTCAGAATATATTTTGATACTTAATGATGCAAAGCTGAGTGAGACATAAATCACAGAACAAATAGGAGTAAATCAAAATATTGAAGGAAGTATAAAATGCATTCAAGTGTTTCACCAGAGTTTGCTAAAATTTGTGAAATTTACGTGAACACGCACTGAAAACCAATTTCACCCCATAGAATAAACCTCATGAGTGAATTCACGAATCGGCACATCTTGGTTAAATTAAAAAAAAAAAAAAACAAAAAAAAAAAACAATCCTCCAGTTTATAAAATTAGAGTTTATCTTAGCTGTAAGGCAGCACTACCTCTCTGACCCTTTTCTTTGAAAATAGCATCCTTTTCTGAAAAAATGCAAAATTGTCTTTTATCTTCCAACAGAATGTAATATACGGATCACCCCTCGAAAATCGCCAGTTGCGCATGCACATTCATGTTTAAACGTGCCTCGCACAGACCAATGACTTAATGAAGTCATTGACTGGCTGCTGATACCATGTGTGTTATTAGTAGGTGGATTGTAGGGGGGCGTATCATAACTTCCAAATGCAATTTTGTACATTTCTTAATTAAGTGTTTTTGCCTGCTTTTTACCATGCCTTCTTGCACAAAATAGAGAAAAAGGTAATCTCATGCATGAATTCATGGAAAACGCAGATTAATACTATGTCCGCACATTTAATCGGGATTCTTTTTTTGGAGCAGGTACGAGTGGTTCAGAAGTTCAGATCATTTCGCTTATGTCTATCACCGGCGTTTTTTTGAGATATCGTAAATTGTCAAGTTTTACTTCTCTGTCACTTGCGCGATAGTTTTTACAGTGTTGCCTGCATTTTCCCGATAGTTGTTTCATGGGACACCAATGTGTCACCGAATGCCATAGAGTTAAGAGTTAGTTTAAGGTTTATAACCATCAAGTGCTTTTAGTAAACATTTAAAAAGCATATTTTCGCTCTGATACAGGAAATCGTGATCGTACATCATTGTTATTGTTGTGATTAGTTTTGTCAAAAAAATTAATATGCTTTAGTTTTAAAAAGTTTTAATTTAGTGGACGTGAAAATACCCTTTGGAAATATTTCACTAGAACACTTTGACCTTTCGTTGGGAACACTGTGTTTCACTATAAATTTGTGTGGTTTAGTTGGCATAGACTCAGAAACATTATTTGCAATTTTACTTTAAATTGTAAAACTCATTGAATTAGAAAATAATCTATGAATTAGTGTAAGATTAAAATTCCATTTTAAAGCAATATTTTAGGAAAAAAGCAGTATTAGTTGAAGAGCTGGGAAAGAATGACTATTGAGGACTAGAAGTGGAAAATTACCTAAGTACCAAAAAAATCGATAATTTTTTTTTACGGAAAACATTTTCTAAAGACCAAGCTAACAAAATGGAAAATGTTCAAAGTGCGAACTCCAGTACAACAGTTCAAATTTAATTTGATATTTAGTCATATCCTTAAGTACCAGATGCAAGTGTTTTCCTTTTTTTGGCTCTCCTGAATATTTTTCTTTTTTTGGACTTGGGTTGCTTCTATTTCTAGTCCTCAATTACATTTAAGCTGCTATTTTTGAATTTTAAATAATAAATATTAATTACCCCATAGCAGAGACCCTTCAATATTGTGGAAGAAGACAGCAGCAAAATATGAAAGGACCTCCAATTGACTTGCATTGAATTAAAATTGTGATATCAAGATTCTCCTCTAGAGGATTACCTATTTTGAGGGAGGGGGGGGGGGGGGATTTTGGATAAAAATTGGGCAAAATTCAGATTTTCATTTTTTTAAAAAAGGAATTATCAAAAAATTTAAGTACCCTTGTAAATTTAAGTACAATTTTAGCGAGGAACAAAAATTTAGGGAACATTAAGAATTTTTAGGCGATTGTAACCCCTGGACTCCTAAACTTTGAGTTACTTTTCTGCGACTTTCTTGCTGAATATGCTCACAGTTTCTTCTTCAGGGTTGTATCGTATATCCAAAAACTCATCCACCAACCCAGTCAATTTTGCCCATGAACACGGCTCTAAGTGAAGCTTTAAAGTATCCTACAAAGTCTTTCCGTCCTTGGTGTCTTCAAAATCAAGGGATGAAATTTCCTCTCGAGGCCTTGATAAATGCAGAGCTTTTGCAGTTTTAAATAAAAAAGACTTTCTTCCTCATAACAAAGAATTATTCTCTTTCTTAATCCAACTCAGACATAAAATTTATAGTAATCGTCGAATGCAGTCGACCAGTAAAAATATAAGGCATAAAATATAAATATTGCACAACAGTCGTGATGTCTACTTTCAATTTTCCTATTCCTGAGCGGCACAAACCTAGGATTCGAGAACGATCGAAATCCTCCAAAAAAGCCTACAAATATGTATGTGAAGTGAAAGTAAAAATTGAAAAGATTAAAATAATATTTTTATCGAATATTTAGTAAATACTACGGTTAATAATTCATTTATTATGTACATAACATCGAATCACCCCTTACTGAAAAGTCTTTTAACATTTCTCAATTTTAAACTTAATTGGTGCATTGTGCAAAGAAAGCAGGAAACTCTCTCCAGTTGTGTCTCTAATCAACAACACAAAATAATTAAAATCGACGGTAGGAAAAAAACATGCTGAGGGTACAATCAAATAAAAAGAATTATTTAAATCAAGCAATTGAAAGTTTGTGGATTTACAAAGCATGCCAGGTATGTCTTTGCATAAACTACTATGCTCATTCCACAATGAACATTAAATAATTATCAGAAACTGTTATTTCCAGATTCAAAAGTGTTATATTTTTCAAATATACAAGTCATTTTAAAATGGTTGTGTTTATGGTTATATTATATGTGTTTATTCTAGAAATTCTTTTACAATTAGTCACTAAAGTTTTATAAATTTTGCAGTCGGGCATACAACATCAGCAGAAATTAAGGTCTTTTAAGGACCTCTAAGCATTTTCAAGTACTTTTAAGGACATTTAAGCATTTTCAAATGCTTTTAAGGCTCGGAAAGCAAACTAAAAAATATTTAGCACTTTTAACGACCGTGAGAACCCTGATATTACATAAGCTGAACACTCTGCAGAAATAACCATCACAAAAACGTACATATTGGCACAAACTTCGGTGATATAGACATTTTTTTGTTAATGTTTGTGTAAATTTCCGTAATATTGGATGTTACAAAAGCGTAACATTTGACGAAAATGACCATCACAACATAAAACTTGCCAATAATCTCTGCATTAGCATTGCAGTACCATTAGAATTTCCAAGTAATATCGATGCAAATCTCTGATAATGCAACATCACTGCACTCGGAGAAAATGACCACCACACCAATGTAATTATTAGCATTAGCACCGAATATACCAGAATATCAAATGTCTGTGATGAAAAAATAAAAAATAAGTGTTTGGGGGAAAATAAGGCCTAAATAAAGCATTTGTAACAACTTGCAGATTTTTGTATTTGGTGCAGGAGTTGTACCCCTGGAATATGGAATTCAGTTGAAAAACGAAGTCTTTAACAAAGTTTTTTTACCCTACAGCAGAGTTCGCCACTAACTCTTAAAGGCTCTTAAAGAGTATGACTTATGTTCGAGTTTTTCGCGGGCCGGATACACCAAAATATGTATCGTTGATTATTATCGATTTCACAATATATAGAATTTCTGAAAACAGGAAAAAATTCTATTTTTTTATAGTAATAAAATTACAATTGATATTTTATATATTTTTTTGAAATAATTAAAAAAAATAATAGTTTTCATTATTAGAAAAACAAAATCTAAAAAACAAACAAAGGAATTTTTTGTTTCAACGTGACTTGGCCTAACTTTTAATAAAAGTATTTAAAGTGTACTTCCAGATTACTCCGTTTAAATTGATATCAATTGGGAAATGATGGCGGTCGAAATCGTTCAGTTTATTTTATGATAGAGTCACGACTTTTGGACTTTATGTTGCGGTCAATTTCAATACATTGTCAAAATAAGATTTAGTTAAGTTATTCCTGTATTTATTCTTGATGAAAACTACCTTTCTGAAAGCTTCTTCATCACATTTTTATATAGAAAGCTTCTTTATAGCATTTCTTATTTTCTGTGATGTCGGCGAGCTGCAGAAGAATCTCTCGAGGGTCAAATCTGGCCCGCGGGCCGCATAGTGGCTAACGCTGCCCTAGAGTATTGTCCATCAACAACCGTTCCACTTACCCAAAAGGAATGAAACAATTATCGCTAAACTAGCCAAGTCGGTATATGTCTTGAACTGTTGTGGGATTTGACCACAATAACAGATGAATGAGAAGGCAATTCTTAGACGAAACTTATTTAATAAACACTTTAGGTAAAAACTAGAGAAAACATTTACGTGGGCGTCTACACATACTGACCAACGGATTATTTACACACCAACAGGAATGTAGTTTTAGAATTGAGTGTTGCCACAACAGTTTTTAACGTTTATATGTAATCAGTAGAATGTTCCATTACAAAATGGGGGTGAAGGGAAAATAGGCGTTGATTTACAACAATTCCCCTCTCAAGGGCTATTTTCTCAAACATGAAATATATAAACATAAAAAAAACATTTCAAATTTGTAGCAATTAAATATCAGATAAACCAATTAAGTTGCAACAGTTCTTGTGTTTTGGTACACTTAATCCTTTGGTCAACACATCTGCTGGCATATCACCTGAACACAAGTATTTGACATCAATATCACCATGCTCAAAAACTTCTCGAACAAAATGGTATCTAATATCGATGTGCTTGGTCCGATTATGGAAAACCGGATTGTGCACAAGCTTCTGTGCTGATTGGTTATCAGACATAATAATGGTCGGAGAAGATACATAATTTGCAGACAGTTCAGAAAGAAATCTTCTAACGTACACAATCTCCTTTGAAATTTCGGAAAGTGCTATGTATTCCGATTCAGTTGTAGAAAGAGCAACCGATCGTTGTTTTCTGGATTCCCAGTTGATTGGTCCTCCGGATAATTGCAGTAGAAATCCGGTATATGACTTTCTATCGTTGTGATCAGATGCCCAGTCAGCATCGACGAACGCCTTGAGGGGTTCTCCAGTGCGTTTAAAAACTATTCCAAGGTTTTGGGTGCCTTTAAGATATCGGAGTACTCTTTTGGCAGCTATCCAATGAGCTTTTCCTGGATTTTCGTTAAACTGACTCAAGAAATTCACTGCGTGCGTTATATCAGGCCTAGATGCTACAGAGAGGTACATAAGGGAACCGAGAAGGGAGCGATAGGGGATATCATTCATCTCATGTTTATCCTCTTCATTTTGAGGACACATGTCCTTCGTGAGCTTTTGACTACAGTCCATAGGGCATCCAACAGGCTTAGCATCCTGCATGTTAAATTTACGAAGAGTATCCTGAATATATTTGCTCTGTGACATTTCGATGCTATCTTGACATTGCTTGAATTCAATTCCAAGACAATAGTGCAATGGGCCTAGATCTTTCATTTTAAAAGATGCAGACAAATTATCTCTAATTTTTTCGTAGGAAGATATATTGGAAGATAAAACAATGAGGTCGTCAACGTAAACAATGATGATCACTTCTTCGGTGGAGGTTTTCAACTTGTAGATACATTGATCTGACACAAGAGGTTTGAAATCTAAAGATTTTAGCTTTTCATCTAGTTTGTTGTACCAACGACGACCCGATTCTTTTAAGCCGTATAGCGAACGTTTAAGTAAACAAACTTTGTCTCCTACAGAAGTATCTTTGAAACCTTCAGGTAGTTCCATGAAAACAGTTTTTGTCAAATTTCCATTTATGTAGGCCATTACAAAATCCAATTGATGAGCTATAAAATGATTCTCAACTGCATGAGCTAAGACGGTTCGGATTGAACTCAGTCTTGCAACAGGGGAAAATTTTTCATCGAAATCACCAATGGTCTGTGCACATCCTAATGCGACGAGTCTAGCTTTTAATTTTTGTACAGTTCCATCTTGATTAAATTTGGTCTTCAAAACAAATTTCGAGGGTATCACCTTCTTATTTATCGGACGATCAACAAGTTCCCAGGCATTTTCTTTTACTAACGAATAAAATTCTTCATTCATGGCGTCTATCCATCCATCAGCATTTTTGCTTTTTAGCGCTTTTGACACGCTAGGAGAAATATCAGTCATCAAAATCAGCTGTGGTATTCGCGTAGTGAAATAGCTTTCGAGGGCGACCCCTGTGACCTGATCGGAGAAAATATGGTCGGCCAGATTTGCGCTTTGGAATAGCATCACTGGTTGCGTAATCATTTTCTCCTTCGCTACTTGTTGCATCATATATATCGATGGTTACATCATCCTCTTCCAAAGGGCTCTCGTCTGCTATTGGCTGCGGTTGCAATGACGTATCCGACTGTAGATTTCTCGGAGGAGAAGACACCAGACCATTTGGTTCCATTTCTGTTGAAGATTCTTCGAAAGAAAAAAAATAATCTAGCTCTTTTTCCGAGTTATCACAAGGAGGGTTGAATTCGTTTATAAATTTCACATCGCGACTGACGATTACCTTTCTTGTTTTTGGATCCCAGAAACGATAGGCTTTTACTCCGTCTGAATATCCAATAAATATAACCTCTTGTGACCTTGGATCGAATTTTGATTTTTGGCGTTTGCCTTTTGACCAAAGATTTTGAAGTATGCTGCAGTTGGCTTTCTGCCACAAAATAACTCGAGTGGAGTTTTGTTTGCCATTATACTACGTGAAGGGCATCTGTTTCTTAGATGGGCGCTCGTTCGGACTGCTTCTGCCCAGAAAGTAGAATCCAAGTTTGCTTGAAAAAGTAAACAACGTGCCATCTCAACGATTGATCTGTTCGCTCTTTCCGAGACACCATTTTGCTGTGGAGTGTATGGAGAGGAACGCTCTCTGCGTATTCCTTCTTGTATTAAAAATCTGTCGAATTCTTGACCTACATACTCCAAACCGTTATCCATACGTAGAACTTTTATTTTCTTTCCAGTACGATTTTCGATGCAGGCTTTGTATTTAAGGAATGCGTCTTTTACTTCTTCCTTAGTTTTGAGGAAGAATATTTCTATGTAGCGACTTTTGTCGTCGATGAAAGTCACAAAATACAGTGATCCTCCAAGTGATGGTATTTTCATCGGTCCACATAGATCAGAATGCACTAGATCGAGTAAATCTGTACCAACAAATTTTGACTTCGGATAAGGTGTAGCACTTTGTTTGCTTTGTAAACAGATTTTACAGTCCTTTAGGGAGTCACAGTTGTTGTTTTTGAAAGACAGTCCTCGTATCATTTCTTCTGATTTTAATTTCTTTAGGTCATTTTCATTTAAGTGGCCGAAATTTTTATGCCATATTTGAAATTCTGTTGCGACAGCTGCACTTTCTATGCTTGGTTCAATGTAGTATAAATCCCCAATTCGTTTTGCACGCATCATAACAGATCCATTTTCTTCAATTACTTTTGCTTCATGAGCATCAAAAATTACAGAACGGTTGTTTCGTGTGCATTTTGAAGTTGATAACAAGTTCATTTTTAGTTCAGGAACACAGAGTACATTTTCAAGTCGAATTGTTTTGGTACCTTGCTCGTCGGGAACTGTTATTCTAACGGAACCTTTTCCAGTTATTTCTGCAGTTTTATCAACAGCTAATTTAATGAACGAATTCGCTTGTTTCTGGAACTCAAAGAACATATTTTCATCATTTACCATATGGGAACTGTCAAACACAAAAGTGGTGTTAGTTTGGCTTGCTTTCATAGAAATTTCTGTGCAGATTGCTGTTGTCGCACACTCGTTTCGTTGTGTCGAACATTTTCTTTCATCTTTTGAAGATGTTGTTTTGTTTTCTGCGATTTTCTTGAAACAGCTTTCGGTTTTATGGCCCCTCTTGGTACAGAATCCGCAAACGATGTTTCGAAATGGTTTATTACTCATTCTTTTATTTTGATTAGCTGCATTCCAGGAATTGTGCGGTTTTGCTTTTTGTTTATAGTTTCCTTTAGATGAATAATATGCGTTTGGTGTATCCTGGCTTCCTTTTCCTTGTCGGGACTCGAATTCTTCCAACAGCTTTATTTTTAGAATATCAGGTTTTGGCAGTTCGTCTCTTGATTCGATTGCACACCGAAAATTTTCGAAACTATCCGGGATACTATATAACAATAGAATTGATAATAGATCGTCCGCAATCTCGATTTCCATCTCGGTCAGTTTGTCAACTGTATCGAAGAACGAGTTTAGATGCGTTGACATATCCTCGGTAGTCATGCGTTTGAATAATAGCTGTTTTAGAAGTGTTGCTTTTTTAGCCGGACCTTTTGACTCGTAAACAGATTTTAACTTCATCCATACTTCGTTTGAAGTTTTGCAATGTTTGACATGGCAAAGTTCACTGGGAGACATAGCTAAAATTATATCTGCTTTCGCCTTTTGATCATTTACAGTCCATTTTGTCAAGTTGACTTCAGTATCCGTTGGTTTCGGTTCTGTGCCGGATGCATAAATCCAATGGTCATTTTTGACCAATATGGCTTCAATTTGAAGTTTCCAGGTATCATAATTCTCCTTACCGAGTCTTTCGATGCTCATGGCGTCTGAAGACATTTTTTCGGTAGATATGAATGCTGAATTGGTATGCAGGAACGAAACTTTCAAAATGGCTGCCCGTTGGTTTAACGGTGCACGTTGTTAGGCTTAGCTTCGCCTAGTACTACCTTCAATCTTTGCGCAGTGGAAGCGTGCTGGGCCCATAACCATTGTGGGATTTGACCACAATAACAGATGAATGAGAAGGCAATTCTTAGACGAAACTTATTTAATAAACACTTTAGGTAAAAACTAGAGAAAACATTTACGTGGGCGCCTACACATACTGACCCACGGATTATTTACACACCAACAGGAACGTAGTTTTAGAATCGAGTGTTGCCACAACAGTTTTTAACGTTTATATGTAATCAGTAGAATGTTCCATTACAAAATGGGGGTGAAGGGAAAATAGGCGTTGATTTACAACAACTGTATATAGTGTAATTGAAAGTTTTGAGAGGTTAGACACAGAGTTTAAATTACCCTTAGGTCTACGGGCAAGGCAATAATTCCAGTTGCATAAGATACACTAGTATTTAGTATTATATAAAACAATTACCTGAGGACTTTTAATATCAAAATCTGTAAGTTCTTGTGCTAGTGTAGACAGTGAAACTTCTTTTTGAAGGTGCCACAATGCTGTACTATAATATTCCATTCCCTGAATTCGATGAGGTTCCAAGCGCCTCACTTCTTCAAAAAGTGTTATTGCCTGTAAAGTAAAATGTTTAATTTTTTTTAAATCTCAAGTTCCTTTACAAAAAGGCTGAGAGAAAGAAAGTTTACACAGGAAAAATTATATATTTTCTGATAAACTCTTATCAGTATTTATAAAATAAAGAAAAAGGATTTGGCTAGTGGTATAAAGAATAGAAGGAAGTGCATTGCATATACCTGGGTGTATTCGGACAATTCAAAATGGGCTTTCCCCATAGTTGTCAATACCCAGCCAGTTTCAAAGTGTTGAGGTGGAAGACTGTTTAAAACATCAATTGCTTTTCTACAACGATAATGACCCATTTCTTTCTGTGCTTTACCCATTACTTGTAGCAGTTGCATTAATCCTTCTACACAAAAGAAAAACCAACAGGTCAGTCAGCAACTAATTACCACCATGTGCACACAAGCTATACTTTCAATCAAAAGAATAAGAAAATTGTTGATAAATGCACATAGGGGAAAAAAAAGGATGTTCACATACAATATTTTAGCAAAAACTAAGAATAAGATACAAACTTAGCATTGATATTATTGTAATTGTAAAAATAATATAGCTTATTTAGTTCATTCGAGAAAAATATAAAATTACATAGATTTTGTTAAATTTATTATTTCCTTGTAATAAAAAAAATTGTTGCCAAACCAGGGTTCCCACTCAAATCACAGAATGAAAATTAATGACTTTTAAGGACCTTTGAAAATTTGTGTTCAGGCATGTCTATACATAAACTTAAGTATATTCTACCAAAAAAGTTACAAGTTGGTTCATGCGTAATACAAATATGTTAGAAAATTCTGATACAGTGTAAATAAGTGGCAGTCACACGGGGATAGCAAGTCTGAGTTGTATTTTTTAATACATTTTGCAGTTGGGCACACACCATCCGCACAATTTAAGGACCTCTTATCATTTTCAAGGCCTTGAAAACAAGTTAAAAAATATTAAGCACTTTTAATGACCGTGGGAACCCAGCAAACTTAAGTTTTCTTTCAAAAATTCAATATAAATTAACATTTTCAATTATCCACAACTCTATAATCAATCACAACATAATTTACAAAAGTTTTTTTTTTTACCAAATCTTAAGTAACTATTTATAAATCAAGTTAATGTGGGATAGGTAATTAATGCTGATCAGATGCTTAACAAGTATTCATTTATAATTCTCTAATTTAGCATCACATTTATAGGTTTAATAGGCACACATATATCCAAGCCCAAACTTATTATGAAAATTCTAAATTATTTAGCAAATACACATGATTATCATTATCAGATCATAACATTATACTTTCATTTATTAACAAAGTGGTAAAAATAATGCTTTTTGTTACATAACATTTAAACACACAAAATATGTAAAATACTTGGATGATCAATATCTAGGATCTTTCAAACACTATAATGTATGGAAGTATAACAAATTAAAATCTTCCCTTGACACAGATTTGCAATAGAAGTTTATATTGAAAGTAACAAACTCCATGATAACTCACCAGCAGATGCCTTTTGCATACTTAAGGCAGCTTGCACTAGATTAATAGAATTTGAAAGTTTATTTTCACATTGAATTTCAGGTTTATTAATTTCATTTAGTTCACTTTCTTTTGGCTCTGAATTAGGAGTCCGAGTGGTGCGTGCTTTTGGTTTCTTTGTGGGAGCTTTTGTTGAGATGAACCTGCTTCTTGTGGAGCTCTTGTTGTTCTCTTTTACAGAATTGGAGCTGCTGAAAAGTCTTGAACTCCGCCTCACATTACTCAAGGATACTGGGTCTAAGCTAAAAAGAAGGAAAAAAAAAAGTCATTTCTTTTTTACAATATGTTACAGAAATGTTTTTTCAAGCCCAATTTAGAGACTTTATCAATGATATTTTCTTGTATTAACCCTGTAAGCAGTAGAGAATCTTTTAATGAAACAATGTTTTCTTTTCTAGCATCTGTTTAGAAATCAAAGGTGGGAAAAAAAAAAAAAAAAAGGAAATTAAGATTAGTATTAGTTTTGAAGGAAAGATCAGGAGCAGGGTTCGTACAGATTTTTTGAAAACAAATTCAAGGACTTTTTAAGGACTTTTCAAGAACCTTCCAAACAAAAAATAAGGACCTTAAAATTAAATTTAAAAATATCTTTAAAAAAATTATAATGATTGACGACGGAAATATAGCATATAATTTGTGAAAAATATTGCATTTTAATTCTTACTTAACATACTTGACAAAAAGTTCATTATAACTTTAAATTTTTAAGAAAATAGAAAAAATTTGATTGGACCATTCAGTATCATTTAGATTCGAAGATGTCATTTTCATTAAAATTTAATCATTTTTTCAGTTACATCAAATACAACAGCTTAGATGCGTAAATCGCATCTAAATAATTTGTTAATCACTGATTAACTGAAATGCATCCAGTAACCACGGAGCTGATCGGGTTAAAAGTGCAAATTTGGTCACAATAGTCATTATAACGATAATTATTATTAGTTTCTAACCTTGCTTGACAATAAGGGTTCGAGAGTGGAACTTATGTTCCATGGTGTGTTTGAAAATCAATAATCCAATATATATTACCTTTCTAACATTCTCAATGCTAAGTTATTTTTGAATTTAGAAATCTAAAATAGTAGGATATACAACCCTTATTACTACAAAAACTTTTCAATAAATGCAATTGCTTAGATTGAATAGTTAACCTCTCATCATGTGATGTACAGCTTACCAATGTAAAAAAAAAAAAAAAATCTTCCCTAAAGCCAACCTCATCTGATCTAGATGGTATAAAGTTGGAATCCTCACATTTTACCATCCGTTAGTCACACTCACCTCACAGGGGCATCTCTATACTTTTTTCCTCCTCTGCCTTTATTTTTATTGAATTACTTTTGATACGATTTTTTAATAAATTTTAATATTTAAATAGATTGTTTAATACTTTATATCTCCAATGAATCATAAATCGGTAACAATCAACTATTTAAACTAGAATAAATTTCATTTGGCTTTCAAAAGACCGGAAACACCTCATAGGTGCAACGCAACTAACCATGTCGGAAAGCGGAATGCAACTAACATAAGGTTAAAATCATGCATTCATAAGTCTGAAGTATCACGTCATTGCTAAATAAGAAAACATCCTGAAATGATTGGTTGGTTGTTTTCAGATTATCTGGCGCTGTCAGCAACACGAGGGCTATAATGCGCCAAAACATTCGTCATTAGACAAGCCAACATACATTTATAAACACCCATGCCTAACACGGGACTCGAACCCGCAACCTTGCGGTCTAGAAGCTAGCACGCTAACCACTATACCGTTTAGTCGGCCATCCTGAAATGAAAATACTTCTAGTATATCGTAAAAATTATTGTATTTGAATGTAGTTTCCACATTTCTTTTTAATCGTTCTGTACCTTAAAGCAAGAGCTACCAATGTTTAAAAAAACAAACTTATTAAAATGTTAAGTATATAAGTTGGGATATCTTTCTTTACATTATTAATGGTTAGAAAACAGCAAAGTTAAGTGTATTTTAAATAGATGCATCACTTTACGATATTATGCGAACTATTAAGCAATAACGCTGAAGTGGCTGAGCTAAGAAGGAATTGAATGGTTGAGCGTACAAACAAACAAACCTTAAAGGCAAAGAAAGGGGCAGTATATAAGAGATAATAAAAATCTCCAAATCACAATTGCAAGTGATTCAAAATTTAATTTCAAGTAATTTGAGGCGATCCTTTATACAGAAGGTCTGTAAAAGCTGCGCCAAAATCACATTGTCGAGTGTTTTCTGCTACGAGGAACCATTAAGCACTGAAAACAATCATAAACAAATTACTAAATAAAAATATATTTCCCAACTTTGCAGAAAGATAATGCGTTGCAAGTAAAAACAAATATATCATGAACTTTTACAATATTTAACTTGAACGACTTCGTTACTTTACTAAACGACAACCTTAGCACAATAACGCCAACCAGGGGGGTTCCGTGGAAAGGGGGGGGGGGGGGAGATAAACCCTAACATTTTTAGCATGCGAAACCATCACAGTGCAAACCTAACAACCATCAAATAGGCAGCTTATCCACAAATTTCAAAAAATTGCAGTAGTGTATGGTTAGCTTGTACGCTTGAAATTAATACCCTACATAACCACTGGATTAAACAAGATCATAATGAATCGCATTTTGTAATTGAAATATGGGAAACATAGTTAGTTAATTTGTGCGCTGAATGACATCTTTATGCACAATAACGGTTTATCAGGGCGGAGCTACAACTTAGGTGGATTCCGAACCACAACGAACATACGCGCCCAACCCAGGATTCGAATCCGCCATCTTTGTCATGCGAGGTCAGACAGCTAACCAAACATCCATCAGAAGGGAGAAATACGATTTGGATAAGCTATATAAATCGGTTGACTATGGTATGATGTATTCTCGTCACCTGAAATGTTAAAAAAAATATCGTTACTATTAAAAATTGTAGAACCCAGTTGCATTAAGCATTGTAATTGTGAGACAACTTTCCATTTAAAAGACAGTCTCTATCTCGCTATCAAGGTGGAAACTTCGGGTTAAATCCTTAATTTTCAATCATTCTCCTGAGCATTTGAATTGACTCTCCGTGAAACTCATCCGATCATACAATTTGGCACAGTATGGCCCTCGTGTTGCCCTTGCACCGTTAAACTTAAACCAACCAACCCAATCATACAATCTTCCCCGCCCATATAAACTCTTTAAGTTCCATGAATATTTGAATGCAGGTTAATTTCTCAACAATTATTTCACAAAAAAAAAACATTAAATAACACCTTGATAAAAAAAAAAGAAAAAAAAGGATTTTACTGACAACTAACCCTAATACTAAGTTTCATCAACGATAAACCAACTGTAGAATTTAGTGTAATTTTACGTCAAAAGCAGAAATACCAATACGATCAAATGACTTCTGTTCACATTAGTTAAGACAGGAACAAACACCTTATTTTCTCCAATTCAGTTTTCAAACCATATTTGAAGTTTAAAATAAGATGGCAATAAAATAACTTATGAAAACAAAGTTTGCCTTATAAATTCTTTATATGCATTGTCAATTTTTATATTCGTTAACACAGGCGCTGATTCTCTAAGCAGCGTGTGCTTGGTATTTGCACCTAATTTTAAATATCAAAAGCTCTTCTATCAGCAAAATGTGCGGCAAACTAAGTTAAAATTTATTTATTAAAAATGAACGTACATTTATGCTTGCATATCCAACTATCACTTATTTATTCTTATTAAAGTAATTTTTTTTATTTATTAAAAAAAAAAAAAAAAAAAAAACGCAACAGGAAAGGGTTTTAACAATGGTTGGTTCAATGCTTTTTTTTAATACGATTGGATGATGACAAGTTGGTTTATTTTTATTCCGTAAAAGCAACCTTTTAATGACAGTTACAACCGCAAAATTTAATAGAATGCATAGTCATTGACATCATCTGCTAAGTTCAGGGGTGGGAAGTGCTAAAGCCCAGTTTGGAGCAATTTTGGAGCAGCAAAATTTAACGTTTGGAGCAGAATAAGAGAAAATGTAGCAGCAAAATTTGAAGATTAATAGCAGAAATATAATAAATTGTAGCTGATTTAACAACAATTACAAGAATTAGAATTTAAACTTGTATAATTTCATTTTTCTACAAAAAAACATGTATTATTAAATATAAAATTATAAGATATACATGCAATTACACCATAAATATAATTTGTAAATTAGCAAAATTAGAAGGCCAAAACTACTTATATTGAAAATTTCAGAGCTCTAGATCTATTAGAAGTCGCTTTGTAAAAATATTAAAAAACAAATTAAAATTTTAAAATTCTGTGTTTCAAAAGTCTAATTAGAAGTCCAAACATATTTAGGTTGAAAATTTCAGGTGTACCTCTATTTGAAGTCACTTTGTAAAAAAAATTTTAATTTAAAAATTAATTAAAAAAAAAATAATCATAACGTTTTGACATTCTGTTTGTCAAATGTACAATTTGAAGGTCATAACTACCTATGTTGAAAATTTCAGAGCTGTACCTCTATTTGAAGTCTGTTTATATAAAAAAAAGTTAACTAAAAAATAAATTAAAAAATAATTAAAATTGACGTTTTGTTTATCACAAATGTACAATTTGAAGATCAAAACTACTTATGTTGAAAATTTCTGAGCTGTAGCCTTATTGGAAGTAGATTTGTAATTTTTTTTTATTAAAAAAAACTAATTAAATTTTAACATTCTGTTTTTAAAAAGTCTAATAAAAAAAAGGCCAAAACTACTTACGTTGAAAATTTCAGAACTGTACCTCTATTTGAAGTTGATTTGTAAAAAAAAAAAAAAAAAAAAAAAAAAAAAAAAAAATAACTAATTAAAATTACTAATTAAATTACTGCCAAAACTACTTAGATAAAAAATTGTAAGTAAAGTTTTACACCTATTTTAAGTAGCTTTCTATAAATCCAATGACTCTTTATTTTTATATAAGACTCATTTGTATAAAAATAGCAATTCTTATAGCAAAAATAGCAATACAGTAAAATTAAAATAAGATGTTTCTAAATTTCTTGTGAATGTTCTAAAATTTTGTGATTTTTTTTTTTTTTGTCAAATCAGGTCAAATTCAGTGTCAAAACGGCGATTTTATCTTACATGCAGTTCTATAAACTTTAAATTTTTTTTTTTTTTTTTTTTTTTTTTTTTTAAATCGGAAACATTCCGTGATTTTGATTACATTTCTGTGATACTTAATTCCAAAAGTAAAACGGCCGTTTAAAAGTTAATTACCAACAGCCAACAAGTAAATTACAAAACACATCCCTAAATTTAATAGAAGGTATCGTCATTACGCGTGTCGGAGCGGAAATATTCTTTTTAAATGCTTAGTAAAAACATTTGATAGTTATACACCTTTAACTTTTTACCAATTTCTTTCTTCTTTATATTTAGAGCAAAAGAGGGTGTGGTAAAAATCCGTCGAAACACACTTAATCAAGGTACGTATGAAATGGCCATCCTTGCTAACTAGTAATCGGAAATTTTGAGGCTGCCCCCTAAATATTATCTAGCAATAACGCACGTGATATCAGCTATCAGCGATTTGAATTTGTCCCGATGCAAGGTGCGTTTGAACATGAATGCGCGAATGTCGATTTCAGAGGGATAATCCACACATTGCATTCTGTTAGAGGGAAAAATCGAATGTTTTGCAAATTCGTGCGGAAACGGCCCTCGAGGTTGCCGTAATTTCGTCTCCACATAGATTTGGCGTGCGCAATCTTGTTTGGCGCTTTAGCGTGCACGTTTAAAGGAAGATTTAAAGCAAAATTGGCGCAGAAATGCGCTTAAATGGGGTTTTGTAGCAGGTTGGAGCAGGATACCACTTTTGGCGCGCGCTGGCGCAATTGGCGCAGAATTCCCACCCCTGTAAGTTTCTGCCCGATTAGATGACAACAAGGGGGTTAATTAGGCATCCGCAGATTTGACCTCCATCGACAAATCCACAAAATCGAAGTTAAAATGAAGGACTTAAAAATAAAAATTAAAAGTCGGAAACTTCGATGCATAGGCAGCAAGAGTCCCGATATGGTTAGTGGTGCAAAAAATTATAAATAAAGTAAAAAATATGAAATCAGTGAGTACTTACAAAAAAGATCCTAATGCAATTGTTTTAAAGCTTCACCTTTTATAATTCGTATTGTCCGAACAACCGTACTGGAACGGTGTTACTGTTTCATGTTGCAGAAATATTTTAAATTATTAGTTTTTTGTTTTAATTTTGGCAGATTTATATTTTTGTACGCTGAACGTGGCTGCAACAAGAAAAAAAGTTTCAATAAATCGAAATTTAAGTTGACAATGGTGACCTTCACTTACCAGCCATGAAATCATTTACAAGGGCAGAAGGCTCATACATTGTAATGTTCAAAATAGACATGCCCAGGAAAAACAGTTTAATAGATGCTTCCTTTCATCATGAATAAAATTTATTACTATGATGATCCTCATAATTCAGAATTACATTATTTATTATAAATACTTTTCAACTATGGAAAGAGAAAATAAGGGGAAATAAATTAGGAAAGTTTTTTTTTTTAATTAGGAGATCAGGATTTTTTTTCTATGGAAGTTTCTGAAATACACAAGCAAAGAAAGAAAAAAAAAGGAAAAACAAATGTTCTTTCAAGAACTTTTCAAGAGCCCTCAAAAATTAAAAAAACTTTCAAGAACCTTCAGGTTAAAAATAAGGAGTTTTCAAGAACTTTTCAAGGGCCCTTGGAGACATAAAGTAAAAATAAGGAGTTCTTAAGGACTTTCAAGAACTGTACGAACCCTGCAGGAGTTTTTAAGGATCTAGTTTATATATAAAAAAAAAATAAGTTCTGAAAGACCCTTAAATTTAAAAACCAGGGGTAACCCTGATTTAGATTTGGGACTGTTTAGCCTTGCTTGGGCAAGACATCCGTCACACATATAAATCAGAAACACACAAGTAAATGGAAGCTGAGTAGAATATAGTACATGTAATGCAGTATTATATGCAGATCTACTTTTCACTTATGTTGAAAATAGTAAATATTTTTTAATTACCATACACCTGGTTACAAAGCGATTAATAGTTAAGAGGATCTTACCTAGCTTGAGGTGTCTGCGATAAACTTGTGTTGCTGTTATTGTTATTTCCAGATTGACTAAATATTTGAAATTTTGGAGGATTTAAATCTTGTCCTCTTCTAGTCATAGGGACCTAGAAGGAATAAAGAAGCAATTAATAAATAAACTTGCCCAATCAATATTTTTTTAAAAATCAATATAAGACACCCAAATTATTTAGTGTAAATAGAAGGATTGAACGAGCTTCAAACAAGGATTAAAATATGGACATTTCTTCATGTAACACTTGACATTCCATGAAGATTTGCTCTTTAAGAGGTATCATTTCCCTTAATATTAGTTGAAAATACAATTAAAAAATATAAAAAGTAGAGCTTACCAGGAAAGTCATAATTTAAAACTTAAAACAGGAACTAAGCTAAACTATTGAGAAAGTAAAGATATTTTTTCACTAATCTAGTACTTTTTCATATAAAAGACTCATAAACTAGAATACTTTAATAAACTTTTACCAAATGGTTTTCTATTTAAAGTAAATGTACTTTTAATATTTAAATAATCATTCCATTTCGGAAAAAAATATTCATTAAGAGAGCATCAACATTTTGTTACTCATGGACTTAATGCTTCATTATTTTGGATCGCAAAATCTGCCGAGGTATTGCTTTGAAACAAATGGAATTTTTTCGCAGGTATAACAGTAAAAAAATTTGAAGGAAAATTAACTAATTAATAAACCAGGACAGCGGTTCCCAACACATGGGCAGCGAATAATTCAGTATTGGGCTGTTGACGCTGGTCGAGAACCTAAACTAAGATAAATATTATAAGAGCATCAGGGGTAAAGATGGGAACAATCGAGTCACTCGATTGTTAGCAACAATCAAATTATTCAATTGTATTCTTCGATGGTGTAACAAGTGAATTGACCCCTGTAATTTAATGCCAATGTATTAATAAAATGCACAGTTAGATGGATTTGTATTCAGCAATAAGAATTGTATAGAAAGTTACATGAAAGTTTGTAAAAGATATGTGCGCATTTTATGCCTGATGTTAAGTAAAGTCATAAAAATATATTTTATGTTCTCTTAAAAAAGCAACTAATATTGACATAAAAAATGTATTTTTAGGATAGAATATTACTTACCTTTTTTATATTTATTTTGTCAGAAACTTGACTTTCATGACCTTGATTTGTTAATGGTGTAGATAAAGGCAAAATTCCAAAGCTATACAAAGGACAGATATTTTAAAATAAAAAATTATTTCATAACCTATTAACGTAACTATAAATAGACTAAAAACTATTAAATTATATGTCTGACAACAGCTAAAATACAAAAGATCAGGGGTCAAAGTGACAAAATAAGAATATATAGGATTTTTTCAAAAAAAATATAGGACAATATAAAACATCAAATAACTGCACACAGTTGCTACTGAACTTCAAAATTAATTCGTTATACATTTATATACTCGTTATATTGAATTTAAGAGAATAGAAAACACACCTTTAAAAAAAAGAAATCGCATGATCCTGAATACGTGATCCCCCCCCCCCCCGTTATTGCCTCAATATTCTATCCCTAAATCAAGTTTTATTAATTACATCATTTGCAATCATGAGTCTTTTGCTTCCAGCATTTTTAACTGTTCCAATTTCTTTAAGTATTTTCTTTTTATCCCTGTTTGCAGTCTTTTGTTGATTCAGATTTACTGTTCAGTGTCGGCTGGATTGGTGGCGAAAAGTGGGAAATTTATCGCCGAATGTGGCGAACCTGGCACTTGGTTTTAAAGCAACCCTAGTGATCGTTTGGATTTGACAACACAAAGTATTGACGTAATTTTCAATTTTGGCGACTTTTATGAAAAATCGTGGCGAATATTCCGAATCCGGTACGAATTCTGCGCCAAGGCGATTTTCGCCAAAAAATGGCAGCCCTGCCATTTTTTAAGAGCAAGATAACTAACTGCCTATGGTTGCCATAATTTGGAGCGGTTTGATGTAAACAATTCGTGGCGCAGAATCCGTACAGGATTCGGAATAAAAAAAAATCGCCATCCGACATCATACAGTAAATCTTAACCCTTTTGTTTCCTTCATCATCAATTATTGACTGAGCACTCAAAATGTTCTTTAGTAGTCCTGCAAGTTAATCCCAAGCTGTTTTTATCCGTTTTTCCCGAGGCAGAGTTCTGTTGTTGCCTCTCTCTCTGCATTATGGCCAATTAATTTATTACGTTGGAGGAGAAATCATATCAGAAGTTCAAGACCGATTGTTATGGAAATGTTCACATATTTACAACTCCCGCCGGTCCAGTAGAGTTGAGTTGTACGTTATGCAGCACGTGACGTCACAAGAGATAAAACGCCGTGCCGCCGTTACAAACATCGTTTTTGTCAGGTCTTTTTCACCCACGATCGCGGCAAAGAATCCGAAATATTAAAAAATGGCAACAAACGGCGCCGGTATTACGAATTCGAAGAAAATATAGATCGAATCAATGTAGAAATATAGGATATATAGGACAATTGTAAAATATAGGACAATATAGGACGTTTTTACCGATTTTTAAAAAAATATAGGATTTATAGGACATATAGGACGTCTGCGACCCCTGAAAGATGGATACACAGCTATTTATATATATGAGTTTAAGATTTGAGACTTTTGCACATCAGACTCAAACAAGACCAAGTTCAGATTTGATGATTTTTTATTTTATTGCAGATCTTAACTTAATAGTTCCTCTTTTTTTGCTTCAAACAATAACAATATAACTCACTCAAAAAACTTTCTAAAGTATTTAATGAGTGTTACACAATAAGGATTCATTCTTTTTACTCTTCTATACAGCTGTCCAATGGCTCATTTGTTTTTGAGATACATTTTTAAGTTATATGTATATTTGAAATGAGTCTATAATTGTGATTTGAAGTACTTTATATATTGTTTGTGCTAAATTTCATTTGAAAATTAAGGTTTGAGAGACAAAAACATAATATACATATAGGATGTATAATAATAATAATAAAAAAACAAAAACAATTTGAATTTCATTGATAATTCCAGGTGGTTTATTTGCTTATAGTAATGCAAATGTAAAATATTAAATAAAAAATAAATAATAATAATTACATAAAAACTGAATTTATTAATAATGATCTTAAAATACAAAATTTATTGGTGAAATATGAGATTTAATGTTCTTTTTGTAGTTTCTTTTAATTAGAAAATGAATTCCCCCATTTAATTTCCTAGTTATTTCCAGAATTACCCTATTCCCTGTAGTTGGACACCCTGGTAGTAGATGGTTATCTTATTCAGAGATCAGGATTAGGGGGTAAAATAGAAACAAGAGCAAAGGATTAATTTAAATGAAGCACTAAGTATAAACAATAGCTTTTTTACCTTGGTGAAATGGGAGAGAAGGAGTTTTGGCTACCAAATAAGTTTCTACCATTCCTCGAGTACTTTTTGGCATTTTTCGAGAAGGTTTGAAAAGGAACCCAAGAATTGTTATCTGAACTAAACACTTCTATGCTCACATCAGGAGTTGATCTGATGAAAGCAAGAGGAGAGGTATTGCAAGTACTGTATATTGAAGGTATGGGTGAGACAGGAACTATCGCAATTTTATTTGAAATTTGACTAGAATCCTGAAAAACAAATCATTTTTAATTCAGCTTCCAAAATAAAAAATTACAATTAAAAAATATGAAAAATTAATTACTATTATGTAAAAAGATTGATATAAAAGTTAAAATACGTACTTGTATAATATCATTGCATATATTAGGAGTTTCTTTTATGTAATTTACATTGTTTCTCACAGGAGTTTTATTTACTAAATTTACGAGAGGATTTGTACCATGACACATTGATAAATGTTCCGCATTGCTAATATTGAAGACTTTGTTGGGATCTATATCCTCTCCTGAAAGAAAATCAGGATGGTATTATAAACAGAGATAATTTACAAGTTATAAATGAAAAAATGCAGACTACAATATGGGCATCAAACAGATTTTTTAATCCAAGCATTTATCAATGGAGGAGTGCTACAAATAAACCAAAGAAGTTAATTTGAATTACTCTTCAAGACATTTATAATATGAAGACAAATCATCATATTAACAATTTATTACAACAAAGGTAGATTTCTTGACCTTAATGGCAACAGAGAGCACAACGAGTTTTCTAAAAAATTAGGTAGGAATTTTAGGGATAATTCTTAAAATTTATTGATAATTCATAAACATTTAGGGATATTTCTTTTGAAGCTGACATAGGATCTCAATAAAGACATTCTTTCCAAAGCTTGTTTCAATACCCACAAAAAAACAAAACAAAAAAAACACACACACCCTGCCTATTTAAAAAAAATTTAACGTCTAACATATTTTTAGCAAATTAACAGTTATATGACTAAACAATTATTTATACTACTAGCAGACCCGGCCACACGTTGCTGTGGCTAAGGTTTTTGTTATATTACATGGTAGTAAACTATTCAAGGGAAACAGTAGGAGAACACCAGTCATGGGGACCACCATGCTTTTTTACACAGATGCCATTTGTAAAAAAACATGGCGACCTCCATGATTGATTTTCTACTACCGTTGATATTGTGCAAAAATTAATACGAAAGAAATAAATTAAATTTTTTTTTATTTTTTGTATTCAAGTTTGTAACAAATGAATACATTACAAAGTTGTTAGTAAATAACACGTGACACTTCAACTTATAAATGAGGTAGGTAGGGCAGATAGTTTTAAATCTTTAACAATAATGTTTATTATTTTGAATTATAAATACTTTTAATTTCAATTTAATTTAGCACTAATCGGTGCACAATAAAACCTGTCTTTAGCTAACACAAATAGATTCGACGGTCTTCCTACACGTGAACATGCAACATATAGTTTGCCCATGAGAAAAACATGGATTTTCCAAATTTAAACCACAAATGGACATTGTTTGGCATCGAGACTTATTTATAGACATGGCAAAAGCTAAACGAATTGGAAACTGTAACCTCTTGAAGGGTATCGTAGATTCTGATGGTATCATCGGAATACGTGGCAACAGGACCACTTCTCCTTTAAACTTTCCAGTTAAAATGGTAGCTTCAAGTATATTTCCGGTGATCTTTTTGATGACCAAACGCGTACCGTTGCATAATCGAGATGGATTCAAATTACGCAGAAGAATAATAGGTGAACCAATCTTTAATCAAAGATTATGTGGTGGCATTCCAGGTATTAACTATGTGAAAATACTTACATGTATATATTTTATTTGAATATTTTTGAACAATGAAGCACTAATAATTAAAAAGCAAGAAGAATTCCACTGTATTACTTTTACTATAATATGAATTCAATTTATACTTCAGTCTAAATAACACGTGGCTGGCTATGCTATTGCTTGATGAAAGGTTCATTGCTGCGTAAGCGTAAGGTCGCTTCACACACTAAAAACTAATTGTAAGGAAAGCCTTAGTATTAGAAGCTTCTCCCATGTCGAGAAACAATAAAAAAAAAAAAAAGCTCCATTAATAATTATAACACAACACTCCTTTAAGAATATTTTAACACATGATGTTTGTAAAAAGCAAAATTAGAAGGTCAAAACTACTTATGTTGAAACTTTCAGAGCTCTAGGCCTATTAGAAGTCACTTTTTGTGAAAATATTAATTAAAATTCATTAAATTTTTTTTTTAATTATAACGTTCTTTTTGTGAAAAGTCCAATCAGAAGGCCAAAACTATTTGTGTTGAAAATTTCAGAAATGTAGCCCAATTAGAAATCGTGTTGTAAAATATTTGTTAATTAATTAATTAAAAAACAAATAAAATTTAAAAATTCTGTTTTTCAAAAATCTAATTAGAAGTCCAAAACTACTTATGTTCAAAATGTCAGAGCTGTAGCCCTATTAGAAATTGTTTTGTAAAATATTTATTAATTAAAAAATTAATCAAAAGAGAACTAAACAAAAATTTGAACGTTCTTTTTGTCAAAAGTCTAATTAGAAGGCCAAAACTATTTGTGTTGAAAATTTTAGAGCTGTAGCCTTATTAGAAATCATTTTGTAAAATATTTATTAATTAATTAAAAAAGAACTAAATAAAAATTTAAAATTCTCTTTTTCAAAAGACCAATTAGAAGGCCCAAACTACTTATGTTAAAAATTTCAGAACTGTAGTCCTATTAGAAGTCGTTTTGTAAAAAAAAATTTGTTAATTAAGAAAATTAATTAAAAAATAACTAATTAAAATTTTAACATTCTGTTTTTCAAAAGTGTAAATAGATGGCTAAAACTACGTATGTTTAAAATTTCAGAGCTCTATTCCAATTTTAAGTAGGTTTCTATTGATCCACAGGGGGGGAACCACAGACAGACAGAATTGAAATAAAGAACTAAACCCTTTCACAAAAATAAAATAAATTTTTCAGTACTGGGGTAATAAATCAGTTGCGGTAATAAATCACATGCCATTAAATTGCTCACTACCTCGGTGCAGCATGTATTAATATTGAAATAAAGAACTAAACCCTTTCACAAAAATAAATTTTTCAGTACTGCGGTAATAAATCACATGCCATTAAATTGTAGCTTATGTGAAACGTTGGTACTTTCAACACAGCGCCATCTGTTAAAATCATTTGGAGCTAACAGATAATTGTGACTGTCGAATAATAAGCAAATAATTTGCAATAAAATAATATTGCGGCTATAAAAATTGAGATGTAAGCTATCCTATCTCTTAAGTTAGATCAAACTGCACACGGTGTGCAAATTTGATTAAAATCGGTTAAGTATTTTAGGAGTCCATAGGGAACAAACAACGTGACACGTAATTTATATATATTAAGATTGTAGTGGACATGTTCTGGTGCATTCACATAAAGGCTAGAGCAAAGGAAATCTCAATCAACAGCATATGGTGTTTTCAAGAGTTTCTTTTTTGAGAAGACATTTAACTCCAAGTCCACAAAAGTTGATATTTTTCTCATCCTATCACAAAAGATATGTACCCCACATGGAATCAAATAAAACCATAGAAAACAGCCATTTCCTCATTTCAATTTGATTCTGGTTGAAGAAACCTCTCTGTTTCACACTCTGTTATTAAAATCAGGGATGAGATTGGCTAAAGACCCAAAAGACTGAAATAACACGCGAGCAAAAAAATTGGATTGCAAAACATGTTTTAAGTAGTAAATTATCAAAAATTTTACATGATGAAAAAATTACACAATAATATTTAATAACTCAATTATTTTTTATTCAGTAAGAAAGAAAAAAGAAAATTAAATCATTTACATTAAAAGTTTAACACATCATCAACACAATCATTAGAAATATAAAATTCGGCATTAAAACATATTTATGACTGGTACATTACCGAGATGCAACATTCACCCAAAAGAAGCATATATGAGAAGAATTATATTTAATAACCTTTTGAGAAAAATCAGTAGCTAAAAAAGCATACTTCGTAAATTTCAAGGCTCATAAAAAAATAATAATTAAAGGACCCCTCCCGCACACTAATCACGGACATAGCAGTTATCACATCAGCGGAAGCCTAGGTGAATGACATTAAAACGGCAATAGCAGCTTTAAAACGGCTTAAATCTAGGTGAAAATTACCACTATTCTAACTTAAATATATGGGCGATAGTGGCCACCATAACAGCGCAAATCTCGGCAATCACATTAGGTAAACTGACCATCATACCAACACAAACATCAGTGGAAATCTCTGCAATAGAGACAATTATATCGATGTAACATTCGATGTGTAACATTCGACGAAATTTACTATAGCAACCACGTAAATTTCGGCGATAGCTACAATTATGGAGGCGCAAAACTTCTAAATAGTGGCTATTATATCGGCATGATGCTTGCCTAAAATGAAAACCATAACAATGTAAATCTCGGCGATAGCAGTCCTTACATCATTGTAACGCTCAGAGAAACGCACCAATATAAATAATGCCCGATAGAGGTTGGCAATTTGCAGCAAAAGTGATCATCACATCGGAAGTCTGAAACGCAAGTAGGACTTCAAGCAGGGCCTATAAAATTGTAATGCAGATTTGTATCAATTTTAGAAATGATCGAAATTTTAATAAGAAAAAAGCAGAAATCCACGTTTCAGATAACTGTACTACGTCCGACACATGCAAATCTTTACACTAACATCAGCGACTATTATATCTTCGTAACATCCGAAGAAAATGATCATCACACAACAACGTAATTCTCAGCGATAGGGTCCGCCATAATCACGAGAATAGCGACCAATTCTAATAGTAGAAATAAAGCAAAAGTAAATCTTTATCAAAATGGTCGATCTTTAAAAGAAATCGTTGTATAACAATCTTACAAATTTGATGCGCAAACGATGTACAAATAGAATGAAAAAGAAAAGAATGTAGAGCACGTGTAAAACACCTAGATCAGGACACAGGTTTCCTAGAAATAGATTTTTTTGCTACATCATAGAAAAATATTCTCCACTTTCAAAGGGGCTGCTGCCAACATTACAAGCGATTTGAGAATTCCATGCGTTTTCCGGCGATAAAGATGATCAACTGGTTTCCTTGCCATTAAGGGCTATGCCGCAAGGTCAAGCATATTTAAAAAAAGTTTCTTTTGCAAACAGAAGATTTTGGCGTAAAAGCTGAAATCCGGCAAAAATCAGAAGCAGAAGATCCCTGTAATATTCATGTGCACCAGACATTCTGTAACATAGTTCCCTCTACGAAGTTCTCAGCACTTGTTTGACTTTTTGCATTAATGTTATTTAGTTTAGTGGCTTAAAAAAGTAATGCAATGAAGTTAAGAGTTTAATTAAATAATTGTTTTTGTTATCAAGAGCCATCTTATGAATTAACCATAACAACAAACCAACCTTCTGATAAGTCGTTCTACAGGGTGTCTAACTGAAAGGCACATGCAATCTCTACAACACGACCTCGGCATTAATGGCCCAGACCACGAACTTTACTGTTATCAATCTTTGACTAGGACTTAATGATTTATCGCCTGATTTCCGTAAATGAATTCTTGAATAAGAAAACTGCATTATGTGATTCGTTTATCCATCGTTTTAAAGACTACCTATGTTTTTTAATGATCAGGTGTTAGAATTAAGGACGTGGAAAATAAATAAAGATAATGGATTTGTTTGCTTATTTTTCTAATAGATTCTCTAACATCAAACTTTTACGACGTGATGTTCGATTTCCAGAATGGAAAAGAATGGTGAAATTTGTGTTTTCATTGTCTTGTTTACACAGAAACTTGTAACAATACCATACATATCTTTCGAACACTTTTTTTATACATTTTTGAATATTTGATTTTAATAATTATTAGTTAAAAAAATCTACTAGACAATTGCAATATTTTAGTAAATAATACACTGCAAAAGATATAATACAGTTAATAGTTCACAAAGCAAATGTTACATTTATTATTTAAAAAAATAAGCATACATACCTAAATTTACAAGAGATTCATAAGAAGACCACAAAAAGGGATTTAGCTTCAGGCTTTTCCTAAATATTTTAAAGAATTGCAATAAATACATTTTGAAGTTAAGTATATACAGAGAAAAATCAAACTATATACATTATGTAGTAATACCTGAAAATATGAAATATTTAGATACCATCAAGATACAACCTTCAAGAAAATTATAATTTCAATCACAATATAAATATGCTTGCTCAGGAAGACTATTAAGAAGACAATTTGAAATTTCTTGAAGTCTGTTCTTTTGAACATAATAATAAAAGTAAAGGTTTAAACATTAAAGTCAAAAGCATTTCTCAGAAAATATTAAGTTATTAATTAAGTCAAAAAGTAATCAAATTGGAAGAAAAACATATTTGAGGTAAATTACAAAACAAAACTCAGGGTATCTGTTGAAACTATTAAAAGTAATTATATTTTTTTGTTATTTGTTTAATCGTTTTGTAACTATTGAGATTAAGTGCATTTTTTTTTTTTTTAATTCCCCGATTGCTTCCGATGGAATATTTAAGGAGAACAAGTTATAAACATTTTACATTTTGTGAAAAGTCTAAAAATTTTTTCTAAAAGTAATATGAGGAATATTAAAAGATACCTTTGCATGAAAACAAGCAATTCAATAAACTAAATATATATCTAGTAGTTTTCATTTGGATTTTAATAATTTTTTTTTATGAAGGGTTCTTTATCAGTTACTGAAATTAATAAAAAGTCAGTAAAAGGATCCAAGACTCTTCTAAACAAACATCTGAAGAGTAAATACTCAACAATCTCCAGAACTATTTTGGATTTAGCCATACTTTAATCTCTCTGTTCATGTATCAATCCCCCCCTCCTCACTCTTTGAGCTCAGTATAATATTACAGATATGCAACAAGAACGTTATTCTCAAATCTTGTATTTTATTTACAGACTAAATGTAGTTAGGGTTGTGTTATTGACAAACAAAAAAAATAAATTGCAAACCTGTAAGCTTCAGTAGCTTTGGAAAACCTTGATGTTTTGTAACAGATGTGACCCAGCAGTTGCACAGCAAATGACGAGAAATCTCCAAATTCACTCACAATCTCATCTAAACTCTTTGTCTTAGCAATGATATTACCAGTAATTGCAAACTCAGCTTCCGAAAACCTGTAAATTATTTTTTTTATTATAAAATAGTAATAGAAAATTCACCTTAGATAACAATTGAGCTTATTTTCAACAAAGAACATTTCCATTTTGTCCAAAATTTACTTTCTAAATTCTTAGAAAAAGAGCTGTTTGTTTATGCATCTGGATTTATAAAACAAGTAAAATTTTGTGTAGAAATAATAAGATAAATTAGTAGTTTCTACCAATAGGGAACAATTTTATTCACTTCAGTATTCTTTATTCAAAAGGAAAAAAATTATAAAACGGTTGTCCTATTTGCGTTACAGTTTTTTTTTTTTACACCAAGTTACATTTTAAGAAGCATTTTTAAAGTTAAATTCGAGTATTGTGTTTCTTATGTTATCCAGGATAGGGCAGAGAGGCTACATTTAAAGACTTCTTTTATCAGGAAAAACTACATGAAACAACACATGGGGCTTGAGAAACTCTTCACACATAGTTATCAGATAGTCAGGGTTACAGATTAGATTGTCATAATCGACTGTATAATTGTGTTTCCCCCTCATTTATGTTGAAACTTTTTATAGTATTTGGTGTAATTTGATATTTTATTTATTCATTTCATATTGTTTTAAACATTAAGAAGACCTTTTCGAGTTTTTTTTATTCAACTAGCTCTAATTTTATTAAAAAAAAAAAAAAAAAGAATATTTAATTTCTTTTTCATTTCAAAATGAAACATTATTGAAATTTAAATGGAGATAAATATAAACTCTCTTGAAGAAACAAAATATTTAAATAATCTTCTACTCCCATATGCTAATCTGTTGGGCTATTCAATACATTTTCTTACTTCTGTAAATTTAGTAATTGTAGAAATGTTTGCTTTTTAAAATAAGTTAGTCAAATACACACTAATTGAAATTTTACAATAAAAAGCAAAATATTAAATGAATGTGCTAAATGAGATAAAACTTCAAATAAAACACCAGAAATTTTCAGAAAAGTTTATGTTAAATGATACAAACAGTTCAGATATAACTGTCCAATAGGACACTGAGGATATAGAATTTAAAGTTTCTAATAAGTTTGAAACACTATAAAAATGCAACGACTATTGAATAATGTTTACAAGAACTTGTTTGCAATTAAAAAAGAAAAAAGCTTATGAAAAGTATTTTTTTTTTTACTATAAATCCAAAATTTATCATAAATAAAGCACCTAATAATATCCAAGTAATTTTCCTTTTAAACTGACACCTGTTAGTTCCTTCAAAACATAAGTTTCTCTTAAATGGTGTAGATCTATTTACCCTCGCAATATTTTATGACACAAGTAAAATTACAAGCTGCAAAAGCATTAGACATGTGATAACATTTTAGACTTAGAAAAGTTGTAATGAACCTTTTCAAGATTAAAAATGGAGTTAAAATGCAAAATTAAAGTTACTAATTTAATTAAACCTTCCATAACATTAAATAGATAATAAGTTTGAGGCAGGGATTCGAGGAGGTAAAAGATCTTCATTTAATGAACTCGCAGTATTACAGGCTAAGAAAAGTCCTGCCCCACTCTACCTTTCACAGTATATAGGGGAATGGTATTCAGAAATTTAGTTGAAACTTTTGTTTTTTAAATTTTGATTAGGTTTAGTATTTAATTGAGATAATAACATTAATATCTTTTAACAGTATCACACAAGTAACTTTTGTAACATATGCAATATTTTTTGTGTGCAATTAAAACTTCTTTTTGGGAGAAAACTAAATTGGTACTTGAAGGAAGAAATAAGAGATGTATTACACCTTGTAACAACTTTTCTGTTAATAAGATAATTTGAGAATTATAAATCTATAAGACAGATTGAGAGATTACTTTTTCAAGTCAACACAGCATCTGGCAAAAAGGAACCGACACTGAGAACTATGGCATCCCTTGCGTTTTAACACAGAGTAGGCTGCACCTATTCTTCCAGCTCGATAGTAACAGGTAGCCAAAAGGTACAAAGCATCATCCGAGTCCACTATAAAATATTTTATATTAAAATATGCATGCAAAATATAGACTGCAAGAAAGATGAATAAAAAAAAATCTTTTGACATACCTTCTGCAAAAAGTCTTTCAGCTACAAAAATAGCATCCTCATAAGCATAATGATTCAATGCGTGCCAAATGGCAGCCTAAAAAAGAAAGGCAAAATTTTTAGTTTTGCTAATAGTACTTGTACAATGAAAACAGTGGAATAGACTTTTTTAAATGAAATAAGTGTTCAAATATGTAATTTCAATTAGAATAACAGTTATACATTCTAATAATATTTACATTTCTCTTGTTAATGGTAAAAACATGTTAGGTTCAATTGTATAGTTAAGCTAGGTCTTCACTATATGCTGAGCAGAGCGGAGTGGATTATAGCCAGCTTCAAGGCTATCAACGTTCACTACAGCACGAGCCCGCTCTGCTCTGCTCAAAGTGGTCTTCAACTACACGTACAAAGCTAGGAGCATTCTTGGCAGATTATTTTACTAACTCTGCTCTGCTCGTAGTGGACACTCAGCTTTATTTTGCAAATGCCAATCATAAGATAATGAATTGTGTATATATGTCTTTTTCCACATCATTAATTTTGTTTTGGCAAAATCAAATCCCCATTGATAATATTCTTATTCCATTTGCATTATTTTTAAATAGATATTGTTTACATTATGTTTGAATCAGTGGGTTCCCAAATAATGGATCACCAGTAGTCTGTGGAGTCGGCAAGATTTTTTTTTTAAAACGTTTATACAATTGTCTGAAAACATCAGAGCATTTTATTCATTTTTAAATCCTTTATATTGATTTTTGTCACTTTGGACGACTAATTAATATACTTGCTGTCATCCAATTGAGCAGAAACTTGGCAGATAGATTTACGAATGATGAGAATGCCTTCTATCACATTTCGGGGATTGTCACTAAAATTCAACTTTTACTGATCAGAAGACTAAACTATCTCACTTGCCGTTATCCAAACGAACTGAAATCTGACAGATAAGATTTGTTGTTGATGAAAATGCATTCTATCAAGAGTTGGGAGTTATCACTAATATACCATCCACTTTCACACTTTTCTATTGTCGTTTCAAAGGACTATTAACCTTATTGCCATGACCTAATTAAGCTGAAACTTGCCAGATAGAATGCATTGCCGTTGACAACGAGACTATCAGTTTTTTTTTTTTTTTGGAGAGGAGGGGGAGAGGTTAGACTTTAGCATAGAATCAATGGTTTTCTTCATAGTGGTACAACATTATGAAAACTCGATCCGAGCTGAAACTTGCCTAAGTAAGTTGCAATTGTACATACAAGTTGGCAATACCTCAAAAGGACTTACATTAAAATCTTTGATTTTACAGGTTAACTTTTCCTTTCTTTCTTGTCTTAGCATTTCAGTACCGTAACAATTAATAAAACAAATCATTTATTTTGAAATGAGGTGAACAGTATTTATTTGCTTGTTTCACTATTTAATTAGCATGTTTAAAATTTAAAAAAAAAAAAAAAAAAAAAAAGGAATAAATTACTTCAAAACAATGACAATCAATTAGCAACACAGAATTATTAGTACATTTGGAGTATTAATAGATCGAGAAAGAGAATTGAGGCAGTCTGCAGCATTTTTAAGGCAGGGGTGTAATTACTAAGGTAGTTCAAAAACGTATGGCAAAATTTTATTTTTTATTAAAAAAAAAATGGTGTTTTTCCCATGTACATTTATAACACTGCACCGTCTCTGTCTGTCCGTGAGCAAAAATAGTTCAAAATAGTGGCACCTAGATGTAGGAATACACTTTGTGCTGTCATCAGGCATGATAAGTTTAGCTCCAAAGCAAAAGAAGAAAAAAACACCGAAATTCCTGTGAAAGCGATGAAAATCAGCAAAAATTTCAACAAGTCAAACAATTTAAGCAATTATACTATATTGACAAACAGGTCAAATGTAATTAGTTTTCTAAATTTTTAAGCTACATTTTAAGTAATAAAAATCTTTAAATTTAAATTTTTATTCATATCGTTAAGCTTGTTCAATAAAATAAAAAGCAACAAACAATTTTACTCACAATTGCTGTTAAAATAACAATTTTAAATATAGATTGTTTAGAAAAATTACAATTGGGAATGATTTTCAGAATATTTTTGGTACAAAATGATTTATAAATTTGAGTAATTCTGCATAGATTTAAGTCAAACGGCGAAATCGATCCTTAAACAGGCACTAATCACGGCTTCGCATAAACGGAAGTCTAGACGAATGGTTACAAAACGGCGTTGATAGTTGGTATTATAATAGCGTAAACCTCAGCAAAACTAACCATTACTCTAACTAAAATAACAAGCAATACTGCTTACATTACCGGTGGAAAACTAGATATTGGCAAACATGAACATCACAACAAAGTGCATATCGGTCATAGCTTTCACAATATCGGCATAAATCTCAGTAATATCGATACTTTCTTTGTAATACTAGTGCAAATTTGGGATGTTACTACAGTATGGCTTTCGGCAAAAATTACTCTCACGGCACCAAAAATATCAAAGTTAGAGCCTATTATACTGGAGCAACTCTTAATAATAGCGCTATTGCATTGGCGTAACACTTTAAAAAAATTACCATCACAACAATGTAAATCTCAGCGATTTCCTTCTGCATTCTCTTTACACCTCAAAACTTGAAGTTTTTGCATTCAGTAAGAATCATAATTTTATCTTTCAATTTCAAACTTTCATTGATTTGGGTTTTCGCACAACCAAAAATATCAGCCAACTTCCTCTCCTAATTTCCCTTTTTGTGTAACTAGATTATTTCAACAAACTGATCAAATATTAAGTCGATTAAACGGCGTGATGAGGCGACTAAATAAACTAATCAACCGGCCACCTTTCGTTTCTCCCTTCACCTACGATTTTTATTTAATTGTTAACGAATGTATCGAAATTTCCATATCAATGAAAATCTCCCTTTCTTTTCTTGTAATCACGTCCGTATACGCCGCTAAAATCTATTCATCCACGATAGGAATTCATGAGTTGACAGGGTGGTGACAGAACCGGGAATTCAGGAAAATCAGAAAAGTGTTATGGAATTTTGAAATTTTTGAGTTTCCCTTCGTGCATTCCCAGTGCGGGTTCCGCCGCCGCCTTATTGTTAAAAAAAAATCTTCAAACTTCTATCTGACTGCATCCTTTACAGGCATGATTATTTTTCTTCTTGCCTGGCATTTTTATCAACAAAATATATTAGAACCTTAATTATTTGCATATTATTTCTGTTATATTTTTAGTTATTCTATACCTTAATAGCGCAGCCACCGGTACCCTTAATGTTAAAAAAATTCACTAACTTTAATCTGAGGGCATCCTTTACGAGCATGAATATTTTTCTTTTTGTGTTGCGTTTTTTGTCAACAGAATATATTAGAAACCTAAATTCCTTAATATTTCAAATTGATTCCGAAAGATTTTTTCGTTTTTATTAACCCTTTACAGCGCTATGTTACAGATGTGCAACAAATCTATAGGCATCCATAAGTGAAAAAGCTTAGATCCTGTACTTGATTTTTTTTTTTTGTACTTTCATTTACATTTTATTAAACACAACTAACTAAGATATGTGTTTTTGATTAATATATTTAACACAAATCAAAGAATTGAAACATCCTCTTTAAAAAAAAAAAAAATAATAATAAAAATAAATAAATCTGAATGCACTACTGCATACATTCAGGTAAAACTACAACCTCCCCTTCCCATTGGTAAAAAAAAAAAAAAAAAAAAAAAAAAAGCCGCAATGTAGTGGCTACTAAACTAAAAGTGTCTACCGACCACTGGCTACTACTTGAAAATATCAATTTTCAGGTCTACCTACAAGGATTGCATCTGAATCTGTACTGTCGTTCGTCCGCTCCACTCCACCAAACAATAGGTCAAGGTCGAGAAACAGTCAACTAATCGGTTTGTAACGTGGTTTTTGTTTACTTTACAGGCTGAAAAAAAAAGAGGAAATTTTCGGAAAAAGGCTGTCAACCGGTCGCTCATAGAGGGTTGTCTGGTCTCCCTTAGAGGACATTTTAACATTAAGTAGATAGGGTAAAAATTCAGTGCAAATATTGGTGGTTGGAAGAGGTGGTCTCTCATAGAAGTTTCACTACAATTATATTCTTGTGTTAACTATACACCTCTTGCATCAGAATCGTTTATTAAGCTCTTCTACTTCTTTTTTCTTTATTGAATAATGAGTATTATGTTCTCTTTCTTCAGGTGAAGTAGATACAAAAGAGTCACTAATACAAGAAAAGTCTTCAAATTTTTTTTTCACAATCATCTTTCAACATTTTTAACTGTCTCACTTTCTTACATTTTGCGATTTTTTTTAGTTATTTACAGATGCAGTAATTTTTGCTTTTCTTTACAGGAATTCTGTCTGAAAATAGGGCCAAACTAAACAACTCATCTGAAAGATATCATAATTGATTTTTTAAACCTTTTCTAGCTGAAATTTCATTTTAGAATTGCCTTATATTTTTAAGAAATGCAGGAGTTTAACCATCCATCATATCCCGAAAGCAGAAAGTGCCTAAAACTGCGACGTACGTCGCAGAACAATCAGAGTCCTTGCAGAACAATTTTAAGTTTGGAACAAATGCCCGCAAGTGAGAAAAAGAATTTCACCTACGGGATGACATGTTCTGCCGAACAAAACGACTTTATTGTCCACCCTTCCCATCAATTTTCTCGGAACAACATTTCCCCGAGCTTCAGTTTCTTATAGAAAAACTCCCTGCGTTCATAGGGGATCAATCACGTGTCCGTTTCCCATTCTGGAGCGCTTTTCTTGCAGAAAGTCATTGATAAAGTTACAAATTTTGAATGTATGCCTTGGTTTGAAAAATAATTTTTTTTCGTCATTGTCATTTTGCAATAAATGTGTAGTATTAATTTTATGGGGTTTTTCTTTTAGGTCATAATGGAAATTTTGAAAAAATGTCTGCAGAACATTTGTAACTGTCAAAAGTCCCGTTGCAGAACATTATATATTATTCTGCTTCTGGGCATCATATAGCCCTCGTGTTGCTGACGGCGCCAGATAATCTGAATAGAACCAACTTAACCATCCATCATGAGTGATGAATAGCATTCTAGTGCTATCCAATGGATTTTCTAAGGTGGATTATCCAAAACGACTAGTGCCAACTCAATAACTTGCCTCTTTATAATGAACTATGATGATTATAGATTCATTCAGAGGTAAAAGAAAAACTATAAATGAAACTTTAAACATAGCGTCTTTTTTTCTTTCAGTTCTAAACCACAAAAGTTTTTAATTCCTTTCCGAATGTTTTTAAATCTGTTGAAGAGTAGTTTCTTGAAAACATGAAGCTCCAAATCACAACTTAAATACCTTTGCCAATTTTAATTTAATGATATGGTGAAGGTAGGCTAGTGACAGTAGTTAAAATATTTTTTCCTTTATTTAATGCCTGCTTCTTGTACACAACTAGTGTTTACACATTTAGCATCAAAACTTAAAACTCTGGATGTTCTTTACTACCATTGCTTTGCTAGCATAAAAACAGACTGATATATTTCTCAATGTCCCTCTCAACTTTGGACACCACAAAGGTTTTGAATACTGTTTCCTGAAACATATACCAGGTAACCTTTCCTAATCCAAAAGATTCTGGCAGAAGTCTGCTGTCCCAATGAAGGGCTAGAAGTCAGGTTGGAATTTATCCATTACCGATTCAGCATATTCTTTTGTAGCTGGTACTTCTTGAGAGAAGAATTGTTCGAGGATAATTTCTTAAGCTATAACAACTGAAACAATCAAGTACTATTACAGGAAGTGTTTCTCCAAAAGATTTTGTTGTGATATAAAGCACAAATAACATTAAATGGGAACAGTTGTGCTGAACACGTCGACACAGGGCTATATAAAAATATTTCCTTCCCGTGTACGCAAATGTCGTTATCAAAAATGTCCTGCGAGTTAGCGTGTTAAATTACATTGTGGATGAAAAACAAAAGATACTATTTGAGAATTTGTTTCTTCCATTTGAAACCTTCTTTGCACCTATTTACCTATTTTTTAAAATAATGTACTGCATCAAGTTATTGATTAAGAAGAAACGTTTGTCAGTCTCTGCCTCCTAAGAGTAATGTTTTATGTTTTCAGACAGATTATTTCTTTACGAATTGAAATCTTATAACAGGTATAAGATCAGTAGGAAGTTCATTAAACAACGTGATGGCAGAAAAATCACTATAGCTCTTTTTTATTTTTTTTTAAAAGCAAGATTATAATTTCTTAACCCTTTAAATCCCATGGAGTCAGCGTTGTGGGTTTCACAAAACCCGGATGACTTTCCATTCATAAAAACTGGAAATGAACTCGCCCGACTCGTTCTCCTGTCTGCCACTCCTGGGATTGCTGTGGGGGGTCACTGTCGACCATTAAAAGATCATTACTATATGTATACAGCCTGCAATAGGGGTGTGCGTTGGGTCATCTGCTTGATATGTCAGAGAATTTAGTTGGCGTCTTATCAATGAAACAAACGCCACCGCTAAGTACATGACAAGATTCGCATAAAAGAAAAGTCCCTGACTATCTTACTCCATGTCCAAAGGGTGGGGCAGTTTGACATTGAGTACTTTAAATCCATGTCTCCCCTCTACATGCCCCACAATAGCCTATTGTTGAGGACCGTCACGCTTTAAACAACTAAGGCAGGGCAGTTCCCCTCACTTGAAAATATACGTTTACCCCTGCAACCGCCCGAAAGGCGGTTAGCTGGGAAATTCTCTACAAGGCGGTATAGGGCGGGTTGGGATTTAAAGTGTTAAGGAACTTTTATTACTGATATCATGCCTGTATTAAAACTGCATACGTTTCAAAGTAATACTAAAGCAGAAATTGTGGTTGGGAAAAAAAAAAAGTAAATCTATTGGGCAGGGTTAGACTGACATTCCCACTTAAACATAATTTTAGGTCAAAAGTCATCATTACTAACTGACTGAGAAACAGTTTTTTGGATGATTCATTGCAATTGAAACGACTACTTTTGTGCTGTGTGTTGTCAGAAACAGTAGGTAAAAAAACAATTGTCAAAGTACATTTTATACATTAAAAAAATTATCATACCTAAAACATATTTAGACAGTAGACACACTCATACCAGCATAAAACTCGGCAAAAGATGGAAAATTAAAAAAATAGTAAAAATGAAAGGCCTCTGAATAGAAAACTGAAACTTTAGGAGTAATACTATGGATAAATGTGTAAAAAAAAAAAGACAAAAAAAGGGGAGCATTTTGGTCTTTAGTAGACATCTTTTTAAGCATCTTAGAGGTCACTGTAAGGTTGTGAATCACTGATTTGACACACAACAATAAGAACTGTGGTTTGATTATTTCAAAAAGGCAAAATTAGAGGAGACAGTGTATGCAATTCTTTTGTCAAAATATAATTCACTCATACTTTAATAAATTATATTAATCTTTTGGACTAGAATAACAATTTATTTAAAAGTACAACATTTATAGTTTTCGCTCTACTATGATTTGAAACAAAATAGTCCCACAATATTCAATCAATTTCTATACAAATTATTATCTTTGCACAGGTCACAATTTTCATGCAAATGCCAACATACCCATTAAAGTAGTATCCACAATTTTATTGAAATAAAGATAATTTCAAACTGTAAGAAAATAAACATACAAGAAGCAGCACCAATATACTTCTGCTATGTTTGTTCAAAACATGGGGCAACAAATGTAAAAATGATCTGATCCTATGGTTAAACGTTAAACTAGAAAAATACTTTTAAATCAAAAAACTAACTCTCTTCCAATTTTAAAGTATACAATATAAATGCTATTTTCATTGTGATTGAATGCAAACTTCAATTAAAAATCTTAGCTTGTTAAGACTGAATGATCACCTCCATCAGTTGACATATTAAACTTCAAACAAGGCTTTTAAATGCACAAAGTAATATTACATATGTATAAAATAATAAATATAACCTAAGTTAGGAGGAATTAAGAAACATTTTTAAAAGAATAGATATACACAAATGATTTTATTCATGTACTTGGTTACAATTTTTTAAAGGTTAATATAGTTCACTTTCAGAGTCTATTAGTCCCTAAAGCTTTCAAGTGCAAACTAATTTTTAAGACTTACTTTTGACAAAAACTCGTTTACAGATGCAAACGTTAAACAATGCAAATGCCAATTTAAAAGTTTTTGCTTACATTTCATTAAATTGAAATTTAGACAGATGTTCACTGTAGAATCAAACAGATCGCAAAAGTGATTAAAATTACCAGGCATTTCTGTACTGCGCCCAATGTGTTTTACACTCGTACATATATTTATAATAAAAATTTGGAAGAAACTGGAAATTGTTTCAAAATGCTTATTTAGGTTATAATATAAACGAATGATAATTGCACAGAATTCGACCAAGGAATTGTAAAAATGTAAAAAAAAACATTGGTTTGGATTGTTTAAGACACACACTAATAAAATAAATAAACGGTAAAATTTTCAAAATCTGTCTGTTTACATTTAACAACACTTTGAAAATCTTACCTGAACGGGCTCCTGAATTATCATCTTCCTGTACTTACGGGAGATTAAAACTCAAAAGGAGTACTATGAAATAAATAAAAACAATATGCAGAAAACAAATATATGTACATAATGCAATAATTTAAGCGTTTTTACTGGACGTATGATTTAAGGAAATTTCAATCATTTTCAAGCAATAAAATATAAACGTTTAGATAGAGGGCGCTTTTGAATGATGGCTTGCTTTAGTGACTTCACTCCTTTTCTGACATTTAAGATCAGAGTAAGAAATACTTAAAGAAAATTTTAAATTTTCTTTCCTCATTTTATTCTTTTTTGTATTTGAAGATTGCATACCTGTGTGTGTGAAATGTTTTAATTGAAATAATTTTTTTTAAATTTAAATTTAAAATGTAACATATAACATTGGGATCCACCATACCTTGCTAATTAATATTTATTCTATGAAAATGGCGTCACAATGATGAAATATTAATAATATAATTTATAATTTTGTTGTGTTTACAAAAAATTGATCAACCGTAAAAGTTACGCTGAAAGTTTGTTATTGAGGATATGGTTTTGAAATATTTCAGATTTTTTTTTTTGTGGATGCGGATCTATTAGAAACTAAGCAATTTTTTCGTTAAAAAAAAGGTTAAGTAAACGCGGAGATTTTATATTTACCCATTTATATATTTGTCTTGGGATAAATGTTTTATTAATTTTTTTGGTGCTTCGCTGTTTTCATGCTTCACTATTTTAATAGCTTTTTTTGTGCTTTGAAAGAGTTAATATATATATTTGGGTGATATATTTTAATGGTGTAATCTTCTGATTATATTTAATGTTCAGTATTTTACTAATATATATTTTGATATACAAATCTTGCTATACATGATTAATGTTTAAAAAATTTATTTTTGAGAGAAAGAAGCAATTTTTTTAAGCCAAAACTTGATATAACTCTTAAGAATTTTTTTTTCTTTTTCTTTCTTTTATTAGATGATCGTCTCCATTTACTGAAACGTCTCAGAATATGATGAAAGAATGGTAAGTGTTAATTTTCTTTTAATTGTACATATTCCAGTTTTTCTAAATTTTTTATTTTGGCTGTTCATTAGAGGATGTCAATGGAACATGTTAAACAAGTCTTGTAGTGGTTCAAATGTGCTACATGGTAGCAATCATTTCTTGACATTAATCACTGTGGCATAGAATCCATGCTGGAGTTAAAAGTCCCGCTGAGGTCTGAGATCAGACCACGCTTGGCATTTTGCCATCTCCAATTTCAAAAATGAGAGTATTATTTGTCAAGGATTGGCATACTTTTTGCTAGTGATAAAAAGTTCAAAATGCTTGACCTCCTGGTTATAAGTTACTGTTTCGGTCCCCCTTGGCAACTTTTTGAAAGTTGGCAATTCGTTGCCAAATGTGGTAACCCGTCTCCAAGGTTTTCCGATAACCCTAGTGACCGTTTAGAATTGGCAACACAGCGTGTTTTGACGCCATTTGGATTTGGACACAGCCTTTTAACGTCATTTTCAATTTGGCGATTTTTTAAAAAAAGTCGGCAAGAGTCGTCTGAGCCAGCCTGCTTAGCAGTTTGTTTCAGTGCATATCTGTGTCGCTGCTTTCCCATGGAATGTTTTATAGCTGTGCGGGGGATCAGGCATCTATCCAGATTGACCATTTTGATAAAGTTTTTATTTATTTGAAACATAAAGCATAGTACTACTTTTAAAAGTGATAGAGACTTTCTGGCAGAAGTAAAAGATTTCCATAAGTTGCTTTAAATTTTGTTCTAAGTTGTAACTAATAATAATGTTTCTGTACAGTATGGATCTTGTAGAGGATCTTGCTCTAAAAAGAATCCAATGCAACAAACTTTTGTCAGTGTCATCATTGTTATTGTTGATTGCGCATGGGTGCCGTTAGGAGGATGTAAGGAGGTGCACTTGCAGATAAAGTAAAGCACATATGCCGTTTATGTTTTTATGTTACACTGAGCATTTGTTTTTCTATTATTTTAGTCTTTTGTTTCTTTTCTATGTCATTTTTTATAGCTGCTTGCGTGACAATTTTCTGGCGCCTGTTGTCAAGGATTATTGGAGGCTGATTAGAAGTATTTATTCCTTTTATTTGTATTGTTATTTCCTGTGTAGTTCTCAAAATTCTAGGAAAATGTTTTGCTTTTTAAGTCATCTGATATACTATCTTGAAATCGATTATTAGAATTCAATTGAACATATCCAATACTGCCTTTGTGTTTCATTTTGAATTTTTTTTTATCATTATTATTATTATTTCAGAAACTTCGAAGAAATAGAATGTTACTCTTCTGTATTTTTGCATCTTCGTGTTCCTCTGTTATAAACACTGTCTCTTGGATGCCGTGAGATGATAAAAAAATTGTTAAAAATATTGTTTTTAATATTTTTACTATTTTTAAAATTTTTCTTTAACAGAGTTGCACTTTCAAAAATATATACCTTGAATTTTGTGTAACTATTCTCAAAGAGTGTAATTTATAATGCATAATTATTACTTAACATTTAAAAAAAGTTAATGATTTTGATAAAAATCTAGGCTTACACCCCCTGAAAATATTCCTGGCGGTATCCATGTTGATGTGCACAAATTATTGTATGTATGTTTGTACCAAATGAGAGTTAAAAATTTTAATGGTAAACTGTGGGAATGTCCATTGTTAAGTAAACATTACATCAAATGATTTGGGTAAGAATGAATTAAATATCATTAAATATTACGTATTGTGAAATTAGAATTTGAAATGATGTTTCTTGCAAAATAACTAGTACATACAACTCGTTTGCTTGTAGAAATAAATTGTGAGTGTACAAGAATCCATTAAGATAATGAGCCCACTTTACAATACTGGGAGTCTCGTCAATACAAGACAATCTGTAACTGATGTAATATCATTTATCAAATTCAGTGTGAACGAGTTGAAGTTTTTATTTTAAAACAAAGTCATTAGAACTTTGCTTTGGTTATTTAGGCATTATTCGGAATGAATTTCCTTGTTGGAGTGATTATTCTATGGTTGTTTAAAAAATATTGAGTGTTTGAAATCAGTTAATCGTTTATAAAATGTAACGAGTTGAAAATCGGTTATTGCTAAAATTATTTCTGTTTAATCATGAAAGGCGAAGTTTATGTTTCGTTATAACTTGTAACTTAAAATAAAATGTTTTAATAAACTTTACTTATAGTACAATAAAATTAGAATATGTAATAAAAGAGGATTTGATTTATTTTTGTATTGAACTTTTGCAATTAACAATTATTCAAGTTTTCTCATATACTTTAGGTTACAGTAAACCTGAAAATATCTAGTCGCCACTCGCCACAGGTCGATTAAACGGCGTGATGAGGCGACTAAATAAACTAATCAGCCGGTCACCTTTCTTTTTCCCCATCCCTACGATTTTTTTTACCAAATGTAAAAAATTTCCAAATCAATGAAAATTTCCCTTTCCTTTCTTGAAATCACGTGTGTATACGCCGTTAAAATCCATTCCTCCACAATATGGATTCATGAGTTGACAGGGTGGTGACAGAACTGGAAATTCAGGAAAATCAGAAAAATGTCAGGGAATTTCACTCTTGCTCTTCTAGAAAAATCCGGAAAATTTCCGGGAATTTTGAAGTTTTTGAGTTTCCCTTCTTGCAATCCCCGTGCGGATCCTGCTGCCTCGTTATTGTTAAAAAAATCTTCAAACTTTAATCTGACTGCATCATTTACAGACATGATTATTTTTCTTCTTGTCTGGCGTTTTTGTCAACAAAATATATTGGGACCCCTATTTTATTTGCATATTATTTCTATTATATTTTTTATTATCCTATAACTTAAAAGCCCGGCCACCGATATCCTTACTGTTAAAAAAATTTCTCAAACTTCAATCTGACTGCATCCTTCACAGGCATGATTATTTTTCTTCTTGCCTGGTGTTTTTGTCAACAAAATATATTACAACCTTAATTATTTACGTATTATTTCTGTTATATTTTTAGTTATCTTATAACTTAAAAGCGTGGTCACCAGTAGCCTTACTGTTAAAAAAATTTCTCAAACTTCAACCTGACTACATCCTTTACAGGCATGGTTATTTTTCTTCTTGTCTTGCTTTTTTTGTCAACTGAATACATTCGAACCCTAAATTCCTTAATATTTTAAATTGATTCTGTCAGATTTTTTCGTTTTTATTAACCCTTTACAGCGCTATGTTACAGATGTGCAACAAATCTATAGGCATTCATCCATAGGTGAAAAAGCTTAGATCCTGGACTTGATTTTTTTTTTCTTATTGTACTTTCATTGACATTTTATTAAACACAATGAACTAAGTTATGTGTTTTTGATTTATATATTTGATATAAATCAAATAAAGAATTGAAACATCCTCCTCCTCCTCCAAAGAAAGAAAAAAAAAAAAATCGATTCGCTACTGAGGCAAAAGACTGATGAAGTGGTTACTAAACTAAAAAGGTCTACTGGCCACTGGCTACTACTTGAAAATTTAAATTTTCAGGTCTAGATTTCAGACCTAACACAATTATTAATTTGTTTTAAAATTACTTTAATTTAGTTTATCATTAATAGTAATAGTTAAAAATTCTACAGGAATTGTTTTTAAGGTTATAGAATTGTTTGAAATTAGTTTTTTTTTTTGTCATAGTCTTAATAACTATTGTTTCATGACTCTATCATAAAATCTTTTTTATTTATTTAAAGTAATAGTTCAGTTTCATCTGATCTGAATCTGGTTGTTTCTCTCTTACCCTATGCCAGTCCTTTTGAAAAACGGCCAAAAACAAAACTTCACCATTACTTATGTCGCACTTGTCATTATTTTCCTTCTTGCTTTCCTTTGCGACTTCAACACATTCACTATGAATTTGAGATATGATTTTAACATCAATTAAAATTTAAAATTCTGGATTGTTTCAACTGCTGTTTAGCCAGTGTTAATATTTGTGGTGTAGCATTTTTTTGCATCCTGAAATTTTTGCAAACTCTACAGCAAAAGTTGGGCCAATCAAATTTGTGTTGCCGCTTTCTGTATGTAAAGCTACTTTTCACTTCCTTCTTTTATTAAGTAAGGTGCAAGTTTTTTCCAACTATGCTGAATAGTATGCTGAGGTAGAGAATTTTTTGATGTTGACTTAAGGATGGTCGGTTAACAGAGTATTCCAGATCAAAGAGGGATGGTTAATCAAGGTTCTACTGTATGCATACATTAAAATTTAAAGATGTTTTTTTTAAAAATATTTTATCATTCATTGATTTTCTATCCAGCCTAACCACTTTCTACATGCTTCTGAGGTTTTTAAATATATTACTAATTTCTAAACTTACATTTAATTTACCCGTTTTAATTTTGAAAGATATTTCAGTGATATATTTTTATATTTACAACTGTTTTGAAAAAGAAAAATTTATATTTCAAGAAATATGGTCTGCGGGAGTGAGAGAGGCAAGTTCATTGAAAGATTTTATCAAATAATAAAATAATTTGCCCGGGGTTACTTGAATTTACTCTGTTTTGAATTATGGTTCTATTAAGCCCAAAGTCCCTGAAGCTTGTGTTTTGAATATAATTTTCTCTGATGTTTTATAATAAATGGTAATTTAGTATTTGGGAATATTGTTTTCAGCTCTTGCTGTTCTGCCATGCTCATCCTTGAAAACACATGTCAAGAGATTGATTGCCAAGGCATCTGTTGAATCGAGGTTCTATTGTATGTATAAATTAAAACTGAAAGATGTATTTTTTGGAAATATTTTTTTATTGATTGATTTTCTATCCATTCTAACATACAATTCTACATGCTTCCAAAGTCTTTGAATTTATTAGTGATTTATAAATCTATATTTAATTTACTTGTTTTAATTTTGAAAGGTATTTTAGTGATATATTTCTATAATTACAAATGTCCTGAATTTGAAGAAATTATATTTCAAGAAATATAGTCTGAGGCAAGTTCATTCAAAGATTTCTATCAAATAATAAAATAATTTGCCTGGATTTACTCTGTTTTAATTATGGTTCTGCTGATTCTTGCATTTTGAATGTAATTTTTTTCTAATGTTTATAACATAAAATGGTAATAAAGTATTGGCAATTTTGTTTTCAGTTCTTGTTCTGCCGTGCTCATCTTTGAAAACACTCATGTCAAGAGTGTTGATTGCTAAAAACATCTGTTGAATTGTTCACATTATCCAGGAAAATTGATTAATCTGTCAGAAATTGAAGATGTGATGTTTGAAAAGTTACGATTTTGGTCATTTGGTATCTTTGAAACGTTTATGTGCCTACCAAAATATTCCGAAACGCTCCAAAATCTTCTATTTTTGCTGTACTGTAAATTATTGTATTGCGCGAATCATAAATCAAAGTTACTCAAGTAAGGTGTTTCCTGATTTTCTCCTATTCAAGCTGCCAATGTTGATAGTTTTTCCTTGAAAATCTTGCTACTCTTAGAGAGTAGTCTAGATATTATTAAAAAAATTTTGTGCCACATTGTATGTTGACCTTGTGTGACTCCTACAACATGAAAAATCTTGCCAACCAATTACAGATATTTAACGTTCTGAAAAGTAATTGAAAAAATACTCAAAATGTTAATTAAAATTATAAGTTATACTCAATTTTTAAGTTTACTTTTAATTAAAACTCAGAGCACTAGTTTTGCTTAGTGCAGTCTAGTCATTTAAAATGAATCTTATTATAATGATGCAATAACAATATCTGTTTTTTGGTTACTCTTTGGTTGTTCAATTTATATCTATCATTGTCTTATCATAATATACAGTTTCAAAATAATTTGTATTTTATTGTATAATTGATAGTAGAAATCCATATTTTCGTAATCTATATTACATTCCATATTAAAAAATGAAAGAGTACGACTCTTAGATATGTAAGTTTGTGATATCTTTAAAGTATTCTTTCGCTGAGGTGTATTTTACATGATGATGTGTGGTATTTGAAGTAAAATATATTGACTATATGTAATAAATATCTGTAAAACTAATTTCCTCTAACATTTGCATTATATCCTTTTTATACCAAGCCAATTTGTTTTTGATTATTTTGATTTTGTCTTATGATGCAAGATGCTCCGAATATGTCCCTCCTTGTTTTTTATGGTCATAAAGAAAAGTTAAAGCAAATATTTCTTCTTATTCTTAAAGAATAAATTAAATAATGAATAAACATGTTTTTAGAAATTTACATTTTAACTTAAAATTTGTATACATTTCCTTAAATGTAATGTGTTAAAAATAAAAATATTAACCTCTTGAGCTTCACCATTTTTTTCATAAACATAAAATTTTTTTATCACTAATTTTCTTGTAAACAAATTATATTATTATGAATAAATTTCAGTACTTTATTTTTTCAGGAAGTTACAGCCAAATTGCTTTATAACAAAGGTATTGCCATTGACACTGTGGAATGGTGTAATTGTTTGGACTTAAGGTCCCAAAATTACACGAAGTATTTATTTTTTATAACTTGAACTTGTCTTCATTGAATTTTATAATTTGCAATGCATTATCTTATTTGAAACATTTATGAATTTTGTTGACATTTTCAGATTGCTGGTGTATAATATAATAGAGAGCTAAAGAACATAACATGTTTCTAATGTGCAAAAATTTTAATGTAATATGTTAAATAAAAATGTTACTTATTATTATAAACATTGGATACTACTATAATTATTTTATATAAGAACTATCAATATAAATTTGTTAAAGTTTTAAGAAATACTTTGTAACATTCCTAAATTTCCTATTATTTTATTTCTTTTGATTGCAATTTATTATGTCCTAATTTATCTTTTGATTTACATGAAACTTTGTCACTGCATTATATGTCGTAACAAATGCTGTTAAAATATAAATGTTTTCTTTATGATATCTTTTATTATATTACAAGGGTTGTTTGTTAATTTTTATTCTTTGAAAATGAAAACTTTATATTTTTATCTTGCCCAATTATATAAGTTACAATAGTTTAATAACAGGGTTCCCACGGTCATTGAAAGTCATTAAAAGTGCTTAATATTTTGGAACTTGTTTTCAAGGCCTTGAAAGTGCTTGAAAATGCTTTGAGGTGCTTAAAAATCCTTGAAAATGCTTAGAGGACCTTAAAAGTCCTTAATTTTTGCAAATGTTGTGTGGTCAACTACAAAATTTATAAATATACAACTCGGACTTACTATCTCTGCGAGACCGCCACTTTTCTGTACCCTTATCAGAATTTTCCGACATTTTTGTATTACACATCCACCAACTTGTAACTATTTTGGCCGAACATACTTTATTAAAAATTTATATTTAGACATGATGCCTGAAAATAAATTTTTAAAGGTCCTTAAAAACATTAATTAAGTCCTTAAAAGTCATTGATTTTCATTCTGTGATTTGAGTGGGAACCTTGAATAACTTTTAAGTTAATATAATTTTTTTTTCTAGTTAAATCTTAATGATATCTTTATTTTCAGAAAATCTTGTTCTTACACCACAATCTTCAAAAAAGAAAATTGATCAATATGCTTGTTTCGATTGCTCATACACAACAAATAAAGCAGAGAATATTCGTAAACATGTGCAGACTCATTCAGGTGAACATTCCATAGTATCTGATTACTCGTGAATCAAAAATTATTAAACCTAACTGTAATTTGTATTGTTCAAAATTGTACAATTCCAAGTTCAAGTATAACCACATCAGTATTTTAATGAAAATTTCATCTTTTGCTAAGTATCAACAGTTTATATTGAAAGTATTCTTATGCATAAAAAAAGTTGCAATTAACTTTTTGAAAAGTTTAGGTTCAAAACTTAAGTGTGCTAGGTTTGTCACTACTTTTTTACACATTGAATTCTATTTTTGTAAAATATGGAAGTAATTCTTATATTTTCATAGGTATTGAACTAAATAGTTTCTTTAGTTATCTATTTAGATTTAGCACTTTACATTATAGAGAATATCATTGATTCAAGTTTTATTAGCGGTAACCTATATTTTACCCAATAGCATCTTTTGAATTATTCACTTTCATTCCTATGGCTTTCATTTCATAGCTTTCTTTTGTGTACGTTAAAATATTTATATTAGACATCTCATTTGTTTATAGTTTTTATTTTATTCTTTGATTTGTTAGATCTACTATTAAATAATGTATTCTTATAAAATGTTCCTATATGTGATTAACATATTAGTTTTTGCTTATTTGTTTAACATGTTAATGTTTGCTTATTTGTCTAACAAACTTTTTTTCTTACAGATTTAATCTCAACTGTTTAGTCGTTTCTTTTTTAATGTAAACGTTAAATTATTTAAAATTTTCCACATTTAACCTACAATTTGAACTCTTTTTCTTCTAAATTGTACTAACATTATGCATTGATGTACTTTATTAACTTACATAATGCAGCAAAAGTGTCTTTCTTTTAATCTTTGTTAAGACCTTAAGATTAATATTTTATTATTTTGGTCAAAAAACTTTATTAGTTTTCTTATCTCTCTCTCTTTTGCAACTACATTACCAATGTTATCTCAATACACAATTGGGTTGTAGTAAGTTTAAATTTCTTGGATTTCTACACACATGAAACTAATTTAATTGCCTAAATTATTTGGAACAATCTCTTAAAGTATTCACATTGTAGATTACTATATTTAATTATTCAATTGCGCCCTTTAGTTTATAGGAGCAACTGCATTGCATAGAATGATCATTTGTTACATAAGCTTGCTCTCAATAAGTGTTCTGTATAAATCATTTCACTTATAAATCAGTAACAAATCAATCATTATTCTAATGTTCAGATATTTTCTACTTTGCTTAAAATCACAAGTGTTAAAGTTAGTTTTAAATGGATGTATAAATTATGTTTCCCAGGATTAACTTTTATGTTATTGAAGGTTGATTACTGAATTAAGTATCATGTAGTGATAACTATGATATTTTTATTCTTTTAAAACATAAAAGTTGTTTTGGTTACAAATATTTGGGACAGTACTTTAAAGTATAAATAATAACTGGTGTTCTTTAATATGCTGAAGTGCAGGAAAAACTAGTACAGTAATCTAATACCCCATGTTCATCAGGCGTTATTGATTTGGCCATTGTAATGTAGGGCCAGTATCAAGGAGTGAGCATTTCATAGTCTTCACATTGATGTTTGTCGAGGGGATAAAATCAAATTTGTGTATGTAAAAAAATTAATTCATGTGAAATTGTTCATGCCAGCCCACCACAATTATTTTCTGATCACACCGATTCAGTAAGTTCAAATTTTGCTAGGACTCTTGGAGTTAAGAGTTAAAAGTTATTGTGGAATAATTCCAGCTTCTGGTCAACTGAAATGTCAGGTTTCATCTATTCAGCTCAATTCTAATTGCGGAAATAGCTGTAGAAGCTTTCATAAATACGGTTGATGTAAACAATGATTATACGTATGGTATGTTAATTGGCGTAAGCTCATCAGTACCAGTTTTTCTGTCATTAGAATTGCCACACCTTGACAATATAAAAAACCTGGAATTATCAGGCTACATAAAAATGTTTTTTTAGTTTATAGGATAATGGCAATATATCTAGTTTTGTGAGAAGTTTACAAATTTTTTTGCTCTTATCTTTCTTTTATAAACCGCCACTACACTTTTAGTGAATAGCATAATTAGATTTCCCTGTAGAATTGGTGCAAATGATAACTATTCTTGATATCTAATACTTGTACAGATTATGTTGCATGTATACATTATTTTGTCTTTAATCTTGATATTTAAGAACAGATATTGACCATTTTCTGTAGTACATGGGTGAAAGTTTTCAGTATTTTTACGATTTCCTTGAATTTTTTTATTTTTAATTTCTGACAATTATGGAAATATCTTAGTGGCAAAAAGTTGCACTTGTCTGCATGTTTTTCAACAACTAAAAAAAATGTAAAACGGAATTGCATTCGTTCAAACTTCCCAAACCATCAGTGAAATGGGTACTTTTCTCTCACATTTTTTTTAAAGTCGTAGCCTCTATCAGTATTATTTACTTTGGTGTGTGATGGCTATTTCGCTGAGCATTACTGAGATGAAATATCCGCTATTCCCGTGATTATGGTGGATGGTATCACCAAGAATCATGTTGTTGCATGATCATTTTCATTGGATATTACACTGATATAATTGTCACTGACAGTATTGCAGAGATTTGCGCCTGTCGGACATGGTACAGTTTAGCTGAAACACAGATTTCAACTTTTTTTTTTCTAGAAATTTTGATCATTACTGATCTTGTAAGTCTAACAGCCACAGGATCTGTGCGCATTCAGACGTCCATAGACCTCCAATGTTATGACCACTTTTTCTATACATTGCTAGCCTCTATAACCATTATTTACATTTGTGTATGGTGATTAGTTTTGCTGAGCGTTACACATACGTAAGGGCAGAGATTTGCACTGCTATGGCTGGTAATATCGCCGAGATAGTGTCATTCGCCTAGGCTTCTGATAGTCACTAGTCTGTTATTACAGGGTTCCCACGGTTATTGAAAGTCATTAAAAGTGCTTAATATTTTTGAAATTGTTTTCAAGACCTTGAAAATGCTTAGAGGTGCTTAAAAGTCCTTGAAAATGCTTAGAGGTCCTTTAAAGTACTTAATTTTTGCAGTTGTTTGGCCAACTGCAAAATTTATAAAAATACAACTCGGACTTGCTATCCCCGCGTGACCGCCACTTATCTGCACCATATTAGAATTCTCCGACATTTTGTATTACGCATCCATTAACTTATAAGTTTTTTTATAGTATTTTATTAAAAATTTATTTATAGACATGAGGCCTAAAAACAAATTTTCAACAGTCCTTAAAAACATTATTTAGATCCTTAAAAGTCATCGATTTTCATTCGGTGATTTGAGTGGGAACCCTGTATTAATATCTGTGTTAAGATTTGTTTTGCCTTTTGGTTTGAATCAATACAAAATGACTAGAATTTTAGTTTAATTTTATACAAGAAATTATTCTCAATTGACTAATTTAACTGTATATCCTTATTTAAAATTCTAATTTAAACTGCTATTGTATTTAAAATTGTTTATTTCAGCTTGTAAAATCACTTAGTAAACAATTTTATATCCTTTTTTTTTCTTATCCTCAAGAAAGAGCTTTAAAAAAATCCTCTCTTTCCCTCTTCCTATTTTCAAAATAATCTAGTTCTTGTATGTTGATTAGCTATTTCTAATTTCTTTTAATTTCTAAAATTAGCTCAACAAACAACTGGTTAAGGGAATACTTTGGAAAATATGGTAATAATTAATTGGTCGTTAGAGGGGTCCTTGAAAAGTGTTGGGAGGAGCCTTGAAATATGCTAGAGTTTTTATCTGAAATTTGCTGGACACTCTATTATTACAATTTTTTTCAGCAATAGTTTAATTGGTTTGATTAGTGTGACTTTAATTAATGTATTGAATTGGTTGGTCTCTGAAATGGATGATGCGCAATTTGTGTGCATAATTAACACATCAAATCAAGCCTTTGTTTTCTTCACTACTGCTTACCTTTTATTACTAACTTTCTAAAAAGAAATTTTTTCATAATTTTTTTTCCCCTAACTTTCACTTGTACTGTTGTAATAATTTGTTCGGAATCTTTAAAAGTCATTTTCAACCCTTGAAAAAGAAAGGAAATTTTCTTTATTTAAAGTGGTCAATTTGGTTGTGCCTACATCGTATCGTCAGTATATAAAAATAAAAAATTTTCTTTGACTCTTTTTGACACCTAGTCTTTGAATTAAAATCTTCTAAAAAATCTCAACGATGCCCCGATAATTATTTAATTTTTAAAATATTTTTTACAGATCGCCGTCTAACTCTTAACCGAAGAATTTCACAGCCTTATAAAGGATATTCCTGTTATCATTGTTCATTTACGACTGACACTGAAAATTCAATTTCACAGCACCTCAAGACACACTTCCCAGATAGTAGTTATAACTGCAGTGAGTGTGATCAAGAATTTAACTGCAAGTCAGATCTAGAAGCCCATATGGTTCATCACGAGCCCAATGAGGCTTATAAGTGCGATATGTGTAACATGCGCTTCACACGTATCACTGTACTCTCGTATCACAGGAAAACACACATAAAATCTAGATCTTTCAAGTGCAATGTCTGTCAAAAGATTTTCTTTGATGCTATTGCTTTTAACCAACACGAGAGTCTTCATAAAGTTAGGGAGAATAGATCATAAACATTCTGTGTTATGTGAAATCATTAAAGTTGATTTGAAATTGGAATATCTAAAAATATTAGTTTTATTCTGTCATAGATTTCAATGCAAATGAACTATAAACAGAAATCTAAGTATATATTTTAAATTGTTAATTTTCTTTTTGTAATGTATTTCTAAAACCTGTATTTGAAACACTTTTAATATCTTTTTATATTTGTTTAGATATTTTTTTTTTAAGTTTTAATTATTGAATGTGATTGTGTTGCAAATAAATTATAATTGTCTCTGATGATAAAACAGTGAAACTATATTTCCCACCAGAAATTTTAAACATAATGTTTTCACCTTTTTAGAGTATATAAACAAGCTCTTGTATCATATCTTGATTTTAAATATTTATTATTAAGAGTTTTTAATACATGAGTTGTCCAATTTCAAGCCTGTTGTTTAAAAAAATTTACAATCAAAATTGCTTAAAATCACTATTTCGATCAGATTTTTCCTAAAAAGTTTTTTTTATTTTTGCAAAATTACTTACAGTGACAGTATCAGTTTTGGAAGTTGGGCTACTTATACAAAAACTGTACCTGCAAGAATTTGCAAATATTTTCCATGACTTGTTTTTATGCAAGAACTTGTTTTTATGAAGATTTACCTGGTGTACTGTTTACAAATGTTACTATATTTGTTTTATCTATTATCTTGCTTGTTATATTCTTAAATTTAAAATTCCCTGACTTTGTATATAGCTTTTAAATAGGTTTTTTCAATGACTTTAATTTTGTGCTTTTTCTTGAGACCAATAAAATATTGTTAAACAGAGAATTCTTTTCTAAGTAGATTAAAATCAGCATTTTCTTATATTTTAACAGGTTGAATTTATGAATCTCATTAAAAATTATTACAAGAAATGGAAGTATAATTGTGCTAATTGTGCTAATTATTTTGGCCTTTACTTTTCCTGTTATTCAAATAAAAGAGTAATTCCTTAGAGGTGCACAGAATAGGTGTTGTGATACTTGTATAAAATGAAACTCAAGTACATATTGTTATACTATGTAATTTGTGTAAAAAAGAAAATATGGCATTTATACTAGTAGATTTTTACGTGTATACTGCGACATCTTTTTTTTAAAATTAGTGTTTTCCAAACCTTGAAAATGCATTTTACAATTAATTGGAACTTATTTAAAACTAACTAAAAGCTTTACCTGCACATATTACTTGTATTTGGTTTATCTCAGAGCTCTGAACCATCTTAAATTATACATATTTAATATTTAATTATTAAATTATACATTAAATAAAAAAAAATATTATACATATTTAATATTTAATTAAATTATACATTAAATAATAAAAAATTATTATACATATTAATTAAATTATACATATTTAATATTAAATTATATTATACATATTAAATTATACATATTTAATATCGCCAAATTGGCGACGGTTTTGGTCGCCAAATCTGGCGAGAAATCGCCAAATGTCGCCAAATTTGGCTACCATTTGGCGACATTTTCTGTCCCCATGTACATGTATAGGACTTTTTGACTACGATCTGGAAAGTTTTCCAAATATCTACCTCTAGAAGTTTCAAGAAGGTTTGACTCCTATATAAGACCGGCCAAGTGAGCGGGGAATGAGTTAAGTCAGTTGATTGGAATTACTGAGTTGAGATACCGAGTCTCGTTGAGCATTCAGAGTAGTTCTAAAGCGAACTGTATTGCATTGTCTTTTGCAGCGATTTTAGCAGTTGTGTTGTCAAATTTTTAACTGCTGTTTTGTGCTCTATTGTTGTGAAAAGAGCTGTATTGTGTCAACTAGAACGAGAAGTTCTGGAGTTGTAAGAGAATCTGTGAAGAGTTATATTGGAATAAATGTCTGCAAGTTTTTATCTGCTTTGGCTTCAAGTCTTTCGAACCCATCCACGCAACAACTGGTGTCAGAAGTGGGATTTGAATGCCGATTACCAGAGCAATGGCGGAACAAGATGAAAAATTTCAACAGCTTTTTGCTTTCATGCAAGAAAGGAAGAAAGGCCAAAACGAGATGAAGAAAGAGATTTTCTCTGGCCAAGAGCAAATGCAGAATATCTCTGCCGGACAGGAGGAATTAAAGAGTCATCTTTTTGCAACTATAGAAGAAAGTGTGAAATAAATAGAAGACAAATTCGTTGGAAAATTCGAGAATGTCGAAAAGAAGTGTAATAGTTTAGAAGAGAAATTCGAGAATGCCGAAAAGAAGTGTAATAGTTTAGAAGGGAAATTCGAATTCAAGTTTGATGATTTGGGGAAGAAGATAGAAATTCTGGAAAAGAAGAATCTAGAAGAAAATTTGGATGAGATAGAAGGAAAGATAGACCAAATGTTAGAGAAGAGACTGCCGAACAGAACTGTTTCGGAAGATTTGAAATGTGTACCAGTTACCTCCCGACCTTCAATCAAGCTTTCGACTTACGATGGAAAATCTTCCTGGCAAGTGAATAAGACTCAATTGTCGCCAACGCCAACGGATGGGACTCTGTGACAAAAGCCTGCCAGTTAGCTTCATCTCTGCGAGCTGAAGCTGCAGATATACTACAAACGCTTTCCGAAGAGCAACGCTTGGACTTCAACGCACTCTCAAGTGCATTAGAACTGCGGTTTGGCGAGAAATGTGTGAAAGACTACAGCAGGCTTCAGTTGAAATCTCGCCAACAAAAGGCTACCGAAACACCCCAGGAGCTCGCCACGGATGTTGAGGCACTCCCATCTCGCCTTTTCAGGCTGCCCTGCTGAAACGAGAGAAATCCTGTCTCTACAATATTTCGTCGATGGCATCAGGGATGTAGAGATACAGAAGGCCCTACGAATGGCGGACGTCAAGGATTTAAAAAGTGTTTTAGTGTATGCCAGGAAGTACGAGGCAGCCCAACAAGCAACCCGTAGAGAACGCCATCCTATCAGGGCTGCTACTATCCAGGAGCCAGAACACCCAATTCCTGCTCGTATGGATGAATTAGAAAGTCAAATTACTTGAGACGAAATATTCCGGAAAAGAAACAGAGTCTGAAGTGCTGGAACTGTGGAGACGAGGGCCACATACGGAGAAACTTCCGAACCCCCCAAGACACTGTAGCTAAGACCGCTCCCAGAAGGGAGGAGGGAAGTCATCTCGCTAGGCGGAGGTTGCCAGTTATTAAGAAGCCCTACCTTAGAGATCTACAAATTTCTGCAATGAGTGGCGGCAGTAATGGAATCTTCAAAATGGGACACGTAAATGGAGTACCCTGCAATATGATCATCGATACTGGAGCCAATGTGACCATCATCCGGAAAGATTTGGCTCAACAACTGGATGGAAGACTAATCTGGACACCGCCCTGCGTTACCCTCCAAACTGTATCCTGCGATAAAATCAACATCCATGGAAAACTGAACATCAACATCACGTTCGGGAGTGCTTCTTATCATCACACGGCATATGCGGCGGACATTATGGACACTTGTATACTCGGACTGAACTTTTTAAGGAAATATTATTTTTTCTTGGACTTTAAAAACAATGAGCTGCATTTATTTTCTGAAGACATAGCGTTATTTGGAATCAAAGATAGTGAAGTTAAATCCGTCCATCAAATAATAGCTCAAAAGGACATCACATTACTCGCAAGAACAGAAATATTACTTCCTGGAAATGTAGCTGAAGATAAAAGTTTCCGATATGGCATAATGGAGTACCCTGAAAATCACAACAGCCTCAAAGGAGTAATGGTGGCTTCAACTCTCGTCGACCTTTCAAGGACTGCCATACCTGTGAGGGTTGCCAATGTGAGTGATAAAGCGAAAGTCATAAAGAAAGGTGAAGTGTTAGCCACATGTAGTCCAGTAGCTTGCATAAATCGAAATAGCAATCCGCGAGTCATTGTGTCTTCAGAGAACTTAACATCAGAGCTACTACATAATGCACTGTTAAACAACGAAGAAAGAAGTGCTGCACAACTGGTCAGCCAAGAATTTCAAGATGTCTTTTCCCGCACATCTTCGGATATCGGACGAACAAATTTGACGCAGCATAGAATTGATACAGGAGACCACCCACCTACACTATCTGGCCAAAAGTATCCGGACACCCCTTAAAAAAGTGGTTCTGGCGAGTAACGCAATTTGATACGTAATTGAAAGCTATAAAAGTGTTGGTAGTGGTTTGTCAGATTGTATTTGTGCGTTTGTGAGGCAATGAGTAAGTCAAAGGAGCTTAGTGAGTTTGATCGTGGCAGAATAGTGGGATGCCACCTTTGTGGGAAATCAGTTCGTGATATTGCGGACATTCTACAGAAGCCTAAATCCACTGAGTGATGCAATTGTGAAGTGTAAACGTCGAGGCAGTGAAACGGCAGAAAAACGAACCGGTAGGCCGAAAACACTTGGTGAACGCAGCCGCAGAACTCTGAAAAGGGTAGTGAAAATCGCAAGTCCTCGTTGGTGGAAATTTCTCAGGAGTTCCAAAGTTCATCAGGCGTTAGTGTTAGTAGCAGGACTGTCCGTCGAGAGTTAAAAGACTTGGGATTCCATGGTCGTGCAGACGCTCACAAGCCGAACATCACTCCACAGAATGCGAAGCATCGATTGCAATGGTGTAGAGCTCACCGTCATTGGACTGTGGATATGTAGAAAACTGTTCTTTGGAGTGATGAATCTCGCTTTACAGTCTGGTAGTCGGATGGACGCGTCTGGGTTTGGAGGATGCCCGGCGAACGTTTCTATAGTGACTGCATTGTGCCGACTGTTAAGTTTGGTGGTGGAAGCATAATGGTGTGGGGATGTTTCTCGTGGTTTGGCCTGGGTCCGTTAATTCCTGTGGTTGGAAACATGAACTCTGAGATGTATGTGGACATTCTGGACAATGCTGCACTCTCAACTCTATGGCAATATTTCGGGGAAGGCCCATTTCTCTTCCAGCAGGATAACTGCTCCATTCACACATCGAGGCTTGCACAGACGTGGTTTGACGAAATGGGTGTTCAAAAACTGGACTGGCCTTCTCAGAGCCCCGATCTAAATCCCATAGAACACCTTTGGGACGAATTAGAGAGCAGATTACGTAGCCAGCCAAATCGAACATCTTCACTGCAAGCACTCACTTCAGCTGTGATGGACGCCTGGAAGGCAATTCCTATGGTCACCTATCAAAAATTGTCGGAAAGTCTTCTCAAACGTGTGCAGGCTGTCATCGATGCAAAAGGGGGACCAACATCATATTAATATGTGCTTCAGGACGCTCTAAGTCCATACCACTGGGTGTCCGGATACTTTTGGCCAGATAGTGTATCAAGCAACACCCAAGACGACTACCGTTCGCTAAACAGGAAGAGGTTAGGAAGACTCTTAAAGGAAATGCAAGATAGCGACGTGATTGAACCGTCAGCCAGCCACTCTCCCACCGTCCTGATTTGGAAGAAGGATGGTTCAACTAGATTTTGCGTCGATTATAGGAGGTTGAACGATGTCACGAAGAAGGACAGCTACCCTCTTCCTAGAATTGATGACACTCTAGACATTCTTTCTGGAAACAAGTGGTTTTCGACACTAGACTTAAAGAGTGGATATTGGCAGGTTTGAGATACACCCTGATGACAAAGAGAAGACAGCATTCACAACTGGACAAGGACTTTGGCAGTTCAAGGTGATGCCATTTGGATTATGCAATGCTCCAGCAACATTCGAACGCCTCATCGAAACAGTGCTAAGAGGTCTTTCCTACGAAGCCTGTCTCGTTTACCTCGATGACATCATTATCGTGGGGCGAAATTTCGAGGAACATCTTGAAAATTTTAGGAAGGTGCTGCGGAAATTAAAAGACGCCAACCTGAAGTTAAGTCCGGCCAAATGTAAGTTATTCCGACATGAAGTGACCTACCTCGGACATGTCATCTCTGCCGAGGGTGTACGCACTAGAGTGGGCCGAAAAAAATAAAGTTTTTTAGATCAAAATCTAATAGTGCGGAAAAGTTGCTATAGGTCAATAGAAACCAAAAGAAGCAAACATTTTTAAAATAAAATTTTTTTTGACCCTTGCGCATCAAGGTCAAAGTTTCGAAAATGTTATCATTGTTACGTATTTTTCCATTTTTCTAAAACATTGCTTCTGAGATTTATATTTTATTGTAGTCTATTAATATATGATACATAAGCACTAAACAAATAATTTGCTATAATTATTATATTCTAAGTTGAAGGAGGGGGGGGGGGGGAACTAACTCCAACGAATGAAAAAGTACAAAACGAAATTATTACAACGTTGAGGCGTCAAAGAAATTCTTTCTCTAGGGTAAATCACAATCCCTATAAATAATCACTTTAGCTTTTTTTTTCACCCTCTCCCACTCACTCATGTCTTCCGTTTTTGTCTTTGCTTTCTTTGAGGCGAATTCTCCTTTCATTGTCTGCAATGAAGAATGAGTCTCGTCCAGTTCACATTTTATTAGTGATTTGGTTTGCAGCGAGCTGGTGCGCTTCTGTCAATCAATTTTGTGTGTGTGTATTTCTTCAAGAAGATTTACGATGGAGGAAACGAAAGGAACAAGAAAGCATATCACAAGGAAGGCTTTTAATTGTCCCATACTTGGCAATCCAGAAGATTTACCTTCATCGAAGCTCCCCACATACGAGGAAATTTTACATTGTTGTTTTGAGAAAGATTTGAGTTGGCATTGGAAGCTACTTATACGACTGTCAACTTTTCTGTTGTTGCTGATTCAGTGGCAAGAAAAGTCGTAAGCTTGTTTGATATGGCCTCTATTCCCACAGTAAGTCAAACAAGAATCGTACAAATGGTTAGTAGATACCATGACGTATTCCAAAATCTGAGAAAGTCCTACAATAGAGATAAGGATAAACAAAATTACAAGAATAAGCTGAGGAAATTCAAACAGGAAGCTACTAAACTTTTTGACATTGCAGCTTGCAAATGCCCAATGACTTTCATTTGTGACTGTGGAAAAAGAACCTATAGTTGCAAGTGCAAAATTTCTATCACTTGTAGCTGTGATAAATCGAGAAAAGTACCTGTAATGGAGCTAAGATTTCTTCATGACCAAAGAAATGACAGAATTGGTAGCATAGATATCCAAGAAACAGAAAAACTTATTAATAGGTTACTCAGGAAGGAACGACAACGTGAACTCAATGCTTCTGGCATTTTGGAGTCTGAGAGTAAATCTCAGATACCCACTGATTTAACTGATATCGCTTTCGAGGAGGATACTACAGATGAAATGTTTCTTCCATCAACACCAGGCCCGTGCTGGACCCCTTTTTAGGGCTGTGGACGGCCTTGACCAGAAGGCGCCAGGACTATGCAGGGGGGAGGACTACCGGGGGGTATGGAATATAATAACTAAAGCGTTAATCGCACATGACGCTGGGTTCAATATGCTTTTCTGCAACAGGTCCAGGTACGAACGGACCATCACACTTACACATATTGTACCGGTATTTGTCAAACAAAATAAACATGTATTGTTTGCTAAATTCTAATGTTCATTTGAAAATATTTGCAATGTCTTAGGGTGAAATAAAAGACAAAGTAGTAGTTGAAACATATTTAGTGTAATTTTGGTAAACTAACACACATAGAAAATTAAGACGAGATAATTTAACATTACATACATTTAAAAAAAAATTACCAGCATTTACTACTTAATTTCTTAAGGAAAGTAACAAAAACAAATATGTTCACAAATGTAACGTTCTTTGATTGAATTTACAAACTAAACCTGAAGAAGAGCTAGAGTGGCAAATATAATCAATAACTGTGTCTGGATCTATGGAGTTTAAAATATCAGCTTCTGAGTGCATTAACAGTAAAGATTCTAAATTTTCGTTTGTCAAAGACGATCTCAATCTGGTTTCAATAAGTTTCAATTTAGAAAATACTCGTTCGCAAGAAACTTGAGTCAATGGAATGGTTAGAAGAAATTTATATACTTTTAGTGCGTCTGTGGACGAGGTCAACAAAACGGAAGTGATTTGTGAATAATTATTACAAAAAGGTCAATAATGGCCAAAATATTGACGCTCTAATTCTGGCAGTTGGGGATTCTGAAAGCACTAATTGAGTACTAAAATGTGGCACCAGTCATACAATTAGTGCGAGATAATTAACATCGGTTTAAGGCTCGAGTACATTCGGCAATAAGCTAAAATTGGGGATTTTGGCCAAAATATTGACACACTAATTTTGGCAGTTGGGTATTCTGAAAGCACTAATTGAGCACTACATGTTTGCATATGTGAGACAATTAGTGCGTCTGTGGGCGGGGCCAACGAAACGGAAATGATTAGTGAATAATTATAACAAAATGGCCAATTTTAGCCAAAATATTGAAGCAATAATTCCAGGAGTAGGGGATTCTGAAAGCACTCATTGAGCACTAAAATTTGGCACCGGTCATACAATTCTTGTGTGATAATTTACATCGGTTTAAGGCTCGCGTACATTAGACAATAAGCTAAAATTGGCGATTTTGGCCAAAATATTGACGCACTAATTTAGCAGTTGGGTATTCTGAATGCACTAATTCTGCCCAACATTTTAACATATAATTAATGATGATTGCTTTTGTGGGCGGGACCAACGAAACGGAAGTGGCGAGTGAATAATTATTACAAAATGGTCAATTTTGGCCAAAACATTGACGCACTAATTCTGACAGTTGGGGATTCTGAAAGCACTCATTAAGCACTAAAATTTGGCACCGGTCATACAGTTAGTGCGGGATAATTAACATCGGTTTAAGGCTCGAGTACATTCGGCAATAAGCTAAAATTGTCGATTTTGGCCAAAATATTGACGCACTAATTTGGCAGTTGGGTAATCTGAAAGCACTAATTCTGCCCAACATTTTAACATATAATTAATGATGATTGCTTTTGTGGGCGGGACCAACGAAACGGAAGGGACGAGTGAATAATTATTACAAAATGGTCAATTTTGGCCAAAACATTGACGCACTAATTTTGGTAGTTGGGGATTCTGAAAGCACTAACTATGCCCAACATTTTAACATATAATGAATAATGATTACTTTTGTGGGCGAGGTCAGCAGTTTGCCTGCCTACCCTCAATTAACCTTGAATTTTATGAAAAGTAAGGACGCACTAATTTTTTTGATGATGGATTCTGAAAGCACTAATTGAGCACTAAAATTTGGTACATATTAAAAAATTAGTGCGTTTCTGGACGGGGCTAGCGTTTCGTTAGCCCCGTCCACGCATTTCTTTATATTTCTCGGTAAATATTGATGCACTAATTTTTTTAATGCTGGATTCTTAAAGCACTAATTGTGCACTAAATTTTGGTAGATATTAAAAGATTAGTGCGTTTGTGGACGGGGCCAACGAAACGCACCTGTCCATTCAGTAGTAGCCTACAGTCGCTACATTCAACCCGGTCGCTCGGCAATATCGACGATAAGCCTCGTCTTAAAACTTGTCAGTTTCGGAACCGGAGGGCGCCAAAATTTCCAGGCTGGAGGGCGCACCGGGATACGTCCCGGCGGCACAGCACGGGCCTGATCAACACCTAATTTACCTTCCACTTCCAGATGAGAAAAAAACTGGAATCTACTGCATTGGTTTGTGACAGGTATAATGTGTCTGACAGAGCAGCTGCTGCAGTTGCGACTAGTGTTTTTCGGGATATAGGCATAATAACCGAGTCAGATATGTCAATGGTGATAGACAAAAATAAAATAAGGAGGCAGAAGTCTCAGACAAGAAGGTCATTGCAGTGTGACCTTAATACAATGGTTCAAGGTTTATACTTTGACGACCGTAAAGATGATACACTGGTCATGGAACCGATCCATAAAAAGTATTTTCGTAGAGTCGTGAAAGAGGAGCACATTTCTCTGATTCAAGAACCAGGATCTAATTATATCGGCCATGTATCTCCCCAGTCAGGCACGGCTTCAGAAATCAGTTCTAGTATTATTTCATACTTATCTCAGCACAACATATTCTTAGGTGAATTGGATGTTGTCGGATTTGACGGAACAGCAACAAACACTGGTTGCAGGATCGGAATAATACGGAAGTTGGAACTGCATCTTCGCAGACCCCTACAAAGGTCTTTTTGTCATTTGCATTTTAATGAATTGCCATTCTGACATTTGTTTGAGTATTTGGGTGGGAAAACTACAGGACCGAACACATTTTCCGGACCCATTGGCAAGGCACTTCGTGACTGTAAATATTTACCAATTGTTAAGTTTGAAAGCATTGAGTGTGAAGTTCCTCTTCTAGATGAAGCAGTTCTAAGAAAAGATCAAAAATATCTTATCAATATATCTCGAGCTATACAAAAGGGATTTTGTCCACCAGATCTTGCTGTTTCTGATCCTGGGCCTCTATCTAATTCTAGATGGTTGTCGGCTGCTAATAATGTTCTAAGGTTGTACATATCATCAAAAGAACCCTCACATGAACTGAAACAGATAGTTATATTCCTTTTAAAGTGCTATATTCCAGTTTGGTTTGCTATTAAGAAGGAGAGTTCTTTCATAGATTGACCAAAACATGTTTTCGAGGCAATACAATTATCGGGGTACTTACCTGAAAATCTTCTACAATTAATAGATCCAGTGATACAGCGCAATGGATTTTTTGCCCATCCTGAAAACTTGCTCATAGCAATGGTGTTTGACGAAAGGAAGAATATAAGGGAACTTGGTTTGAGGCGCATTCTAAAAGCACGACAAAGTCTTTCCATGGAGAAAATGGTACGCACTTTTTTGCCTCCTACTATCAATTTTTTTGCCACAGATTATTCTGAGTTGATCGACTGAAACTCTTGTAAGCTGACTCCACTACTTATCTTGCGCAATATCAGCTCGGATTTCATCGACTCACTTATCAAATCAGATACTGCATCAGATTGGAACGTGCACCATTTCCCTTGTCACACACAATTGGTAGAGCGATGCGTTAAACTTGTCACAGAGGCAACAAAGAAGGTTTATGGCTCAGAAACCCTGGATGGTTTGATTCGATCCACACTTCTATCCAGGAATATTATGCCTAAATTTAACCATAAAATAGAATTCAACCTTTTAGAAGTAAAGGAGCACAAATAAATATTAGTAGTTAGAAAAGGACAGTACTGGGCCATAAGGCGGGATGGGACGAGGGACGATGACGTCATCGGAAGTGGGCGTGACCGGATATGACGTCAAAGGAAGTGACATCACAGGATATGCCGTCACCGGAAGTCACGTGCCCGGAAGTGGAGTTGAGTTGTTCCCCTCCTGCTGCTGTTTTAGTTTCGGTTTCGTTATAAGCTGTTTGTGTATGACGTCACAGTGGGTATGACGTCATAATTTGTTTTATATCAAAGTTTTGAGTGGTGGCAACACTTTTTAGTTTCGGTTTATCTTTCAGACGGAGTTGAGTTGTTCTAGGACTGCTTTTAAGTGAATAACTTAGAGATATAGGCTTTTTTATGTATGACGTCACAGCGGGTATGACGTCATAATGTGTTTTATGTTACAGTTTAGTTAGGTGGCAACACCTTACATATTGAGACATAAATTTAAGGCGGAGTTGAGTTGTATTTATGCTGCCTCTAAACGAAAACGTAATAGTGATAGGCTCTAATTGTATGACATCACTGTGGGAATGCAGTGGGAATGACGTCATAGAGAGAATATGTTAAAGTTTAACTTTTTAAGTGTGGCAACACCCTGATATAGTTTTAAGGAGGGATGCGGGAGGGGTCGAGGGGACGATGACGTCACTGGAAGTTGAGTTGTTCTAGGGCTGCTTCTAAACGAATAATTTAGAGTTATAGGTATTTTTAGTAGTGACGTCACAGTGAATATAACGTCATTATATGTTAAGATTTAGCATTTAAGGTATGGCAACATCTTGTGAGAGATCTAGATACGAGCAGGTGTTAATCGGATGACTCATTCTGTCTGAACAGGTTTGAACAGTTTGGGACAGGATATTGCATGGCGATAAAGATGGATAGGTGTTAGGGGAAGCCTAACCAATCAGGTTTCACGCTAGAGGGCTTTGTTTTGACTGCCAGCCAATCAGAAGGGGTGAGCTGCGTCACTCATGAACTTGTATTCAGCGAGGACCCCATTTCTCTCCTGATTTTGTCAAGTGAAGGTGCGTTTGCTGTTTCTTCGAAGTTGTGCTTATTAGTTTGAAGTGAAAATGTCGTCTGATTTACATATTGAGCTCGTTGAAAGTTTTTACGATGCAGCTAAATCACAGCAGTTGTTGCATGAATTGTCGAACTACGAGTTTGAGAATCTGCAATTAAACTTTAATAGAAAAAGTTACACGCCTCAAAGGAAAGTGCTCGGTTTTGGTGATACTGGCGTGAACTATGCCTTTTCCGGAACGTGCGTCTTTTCCAAGCCGTGGACTTCTACACTGCTTGATATTAAGAAGGATGTTGAAAACAAGACTGGACAAGAATACAACTATGCCCTTCTCAACTACTATGCAGATGGAAATGCCAAGATTGGAGCTCATAAAGACAGCGAAAAAGACTTGGATCCAGACTTCACTATTCCAACCCTAAGTCTCGGAGCTATCAGAACCATGCAGTTTGCCCGTCCTGATTTCCAGCCCAACAAAGTTCCGTTGCCAAGTGGATCTCTCCTTCTCATGAAGCCACCCACCAATAAGTTCTGGACCCATGAAATTTCAGCCGAGCCTGCTGTGACGGAGCCGAGAATCAGTATCACCTTCCGGAACATCGTAGAGAGACCGCAAGATATTGTAGAGTATCCCCACAAGTCCTTTTCTCGGAAGAGACCATCGGATGAAATGATCGTCGAAGAAGAAACAATTCCCGATGACGACTGGATGACTCGCCTTTATGCCTCTGTAAAGAAAACCAGTGGATGCCTCAAGGAATGGAACCTTGGATTTGGTTTCATAGTGTCCCTTCATCAATATGACTCTCGTCTTTTCATCCACATGTCTCAACATAATAGTCAAGGAAGTACTCAGAAAATTATGATGAACATGGATACCTTTCAGGACTTTTATAACAAACTCTTACACGTGAACACAAAATACGCAGTTAGTAGCGTTGTGTGTAACAATCAACTCCTGGTTCTATCACATAAGGGTGAGTTAGTTTTAAAACAACTCTTTTATCTTAAACTTAAGGAAAGTTCCTTAAAAGTAAATGAAAATAATCTTGCCAAAATTAGAGATCTCATGCATGAAATATGTGAAACCATCAAGGAGTCTCTTATAAATTTACTACGAGTTGAAATTCTTAATCATTGTGTTCAAAATGTAAATATACCACCCAATATAGACTTATTTCATGAATATGTTTCTGCTTTTCGATGTGAAATAGAAAGTAATGTTTTAAAATTGTTTCGCTGTGATGCTTGTGCTATTGGTGACCCCTCACAAGGAAATCATGTCTGTATAACTACTTCATTGCAAGATCAGTCTTGGTGTGTTGGAGACGATGCTATTCTTGTACTTAATGTTAAAAATGTGATTGAAACCTTACAATGTAAAAATGTCATACAATTCTTTAATGAAGATTTCTTTAAATGTATATCATATGGTGCTTGAAAGATTATTTGAAATTGTAAATAAAAATTATTCAATGGACATTTGTGTGTGATTTTCTTATGTGAAATAATAGAACAAAAAATGTTAAAGCAATATCACTTTATTGAATCATATATTTTCCCACTTTTTAGGTGGTTTTACATTTCGTCTCAACTTTGTTTGAACAATTTTTCTGATTTTTGGATACTCTAATGCATAAATAAGAGAGAAAAAGTAACATACTTGAACATCTTACAACTAAGAATTCAAAAGTGAACGTGAAAATTTACTTTACGAATAAACATCATGTCTTTAAAATGTGTAAGAATATCACTAAATAAGAGAAAAAAGTAACATACTTAAACTTTGTACGACAAATAACTTTGACATTAACGTAAAATTTTTTCTTCACATATAAAAATCACGACTTTAAAATGTGACGTGTAAGAAGAATTTGCATACTTAAAATTTCTACGAGAAATAATTTTAACCTTTACGCGAAAATTTACTATATACATAAAAATCATGTCTTTAAAATATGTAAAATATTGCTAAATAAAGAAAAAAGTAACATACTTAAACTTTGTACGACAAATAACTTGAACATTAAAGTAAAAATTTACTTCACATATAAAAATCACGACATTAAAATGTGACATGTAAGAAGAATTAGCATACTTAAAATTTCTACGATAAATAATTTTAACATTTGCGTGAAAATTTACTACATATATAAAAATCATGTCTTTAAAATATTGCTAAATAAAAGAAAAAAGTAACATATTAAACTTTCTACGACAAATAACTTTAACATTAACGCAAAAATTTACTTTACACATAAAAATCACGACTTTAAATTTGACGTGTAGGAGGAAAGTATAACATACCTATAATTTTTACGACAAAGAATTCAAACATTGCCATTCATGTCTTTAAAATGTATAATGACAACTCTAACTTTTAGAAAAAAGAAACACTAAAAATTTACAAAGCAAAGAATTTAAAATTGAACGTGAAAATTAACTTTACATGTACAATCATACTCTTATATCAACGATAAATAAGATAAAAAAGAAGCTCTAAAAATTTATAAGGCAAATAATTTAAATAATACGCGAAAATTTACCACACATATAAAAATTATGTCTTTCAAATGTGTAACAATAACGCTAAATTAGAGAAAAAGAAATACTAAAAATTTATAAGGTAAGGAATTGAAACAATATGCGAAAATTTATTTCACGCATAAAATTTTTATCTTTAAAATGTGTAAGAATAATGCTAAATTAGAGAAGAAAAAAAATAACATACTTAAACTTTCTTCGACAACAATTTAAACAATACGCGACATTTTCATACACAATTATTTTCTTAGGTTAATGTTAAATAATGGGAAATTTAACAGAATAAAAATTTCAAAGATAAAGAATTTTAACCTTTACACGAAAATTTACCTCACAAAAATATCATATCCTTAAACTTTAACGTGACAATTTACTCTTCATATACAATTAAACTCTTAGGTTAATGTTAAATAAGAAAAAAAATTAATATACTTAAAATTTTTAAGATAAACATAACGTAAAAATTTCGTATCATGTGTTTAAAATGTAACATATAAGAGAAAAAAAACTAACATACTTGAACTTTCTATAGCAAAGAATTTAAGCATTAGCGTAAAAATTCACTTTACATATAAAATTCACATCTTTAAATGGGAAGATAAGCAGGTGACGGTAATTAGCCAATCAGGGTAGCGGTAGGTGATACGCCATTCGCCGGCATTTTTAGATCGGAGGATGAGTCACGCTAAAACTTGTTGGAACAGGTCGGGAGATTTGTACAGCAAGAACAACTGCATCGACGCGCAAGCAGCGGGTGATGCTGTGATGTGTCAGCAGGTCTTTGAGATTATCGTTTTCCTACTTTGCCGTTTTCATAATGAAATGTTTGTGAAAACTTGGAATGAATGAAGTGGATTTCAAAGACACATTAGTAAGTGAAGGTAGAATTCGCATGGACTTTCTTCCAAAAAGTATGATTCACTTGGAGAATTTAAGATCATTTCTACTTGAAAACTTTTCTATTATTTAAAACATTGAATATTGTTCAGACTCAGTGGGATTATATGCTACAATACGGGTAAAACTTAACAAAATTGTTACATAGAAGAAAAATAGTAAGAGATTTAAAATAAATATTAGTTATAGATACTCCAAAGAAAAAATTTCACCTCTACTTTTCAATCGGAAAATCAATACAAGTTGGAAATTTATGTTACTTCAAGAAAGACTTAGACAATTTACTTTGTAATAATATACGTTAAGGTGTCATATTAACTCGTGCAATAAATGCTGACTAAGGATTATTTTACTTATCAATCTAAGAAAGGTGAATTGGGGGAAAATATTAAATAAATTGAAAATCGCCTGCAAGACTTTTAAAACATCTTAAGATAATTTGAAAGAAACTTGCGAATTATATGTAAACTACATAACTTTTTATACTCTGAAAGGAAATCACAAGTAACTTAGTTAACTTTTTTCATGGTAACACTCATATTCAATGACATGTTTTTAAAATGTAACCTTCTTTACATGATATTAGTTATAAATTTGTTCAATCTCAGATGCGATATACTATTATTTCTAACATATATGTTACGAATTGTGTAAAGTTTTTAAAAGAGTATATGCAAATCACCAATCAGAAACATAAAAATCTAACATCATTCAAACAAACTAAAATAATAAGATATTTTCCTTAGTGGAAATAGTTAACTACTCATGTGATGGAATATACTAGAAAATTTAAATACTGAAAAAAGTTTGCTAGGCAAACTTAAAGAATATTTTTTTTCTTGTGAAAAACTAGCATAAATTTGAAAAATGTAGAGTTTGTTACTACGTAAAATTGAACATCATCTGGACCAACTAAATTATACGTGAATATTTTTTTTTTATTATTATTTGAGAGGTGCTGACAATATATCATTAATATAGAGATTTTTAACTTCCATCCATAATTTCTAAATAACTTATACATAAATTTCAGAAAAACTGAAACGGAATGTGTTTTACAAGAGGCTTATTTTGTAAGATGAATATTCAATATTAATATAACTGAGCAAAGTTCATTCCGGAAAAAACTTGTAAAAGATACTTATATTTTGAAAATAGTTTGAAATATCCTTTTAAATTTATGAATGCTCGCTTTCGAAAGACACAAATAAAACTGATATTACTCATGATAATTAACACATACATAACATTAGTCAAACAAAGTGAAATTTTTATTGCTTGTGACCGATAACTTTTCAGTGAAGCAGAACTTACATAGGAAATTTGTGCAAACTTTTTCAACTTTTAAACCAAGTATCATGTAAAATTATAAATTACGATAGGAAATAGCATACTTCAGAATCGGAACAAGTCTTGTAGTTAAGCTAAATTTATTTCTCAAGGAATTGAAAGCATACCAGAGAAGTCCTTATCATTTCGCATCTTTTCTCATGTTGCAAGAAGACATACTTTGTAAAAGATCGTCGTAGCACTTAACAAAAATCGGTAAAAATAAATATATTTTCTATGGCAAAGATAAAACTTCACAACTTAATTACTGAAATTTAGCTAAGTTGAATATGGTTTATTCACATAACTCGCAAATGCTTCGAATGCTTCGACGTCATACCCACTGTGACGTCATACACAAACAGCTTATAACGAAACCGAAACTAAAACAGCAGCAGGAGGGGAACAACTCAACTCCACTTCCGGGCACGTGACTTCAGGTCACGCCCACTTCCGGTGACGTCATAGTCCCACCCCGCATCCCGCCTTATGGCCCAGTACTGTCCTTTTCTAACTACTAATATTTACATTTTCGAAACTTTGACCTTGATGTACAAGGGTCAAATATTTTTTTATTTCAAAATTTTTTGCTTCTTTTGGTTTCTGTTGACCTATAGCAACTTTTCCGCACTGTTAGATTTTGATCTAAAAAACTTTATTTTTGTACAATATAATAATACATAATTTTGTACAACATATATATATATATACAGCGTGTCTCCGTATTCATGACTTGAAGTGAGAAGCGGTGCATAGATGGCGCTGTAAACCGGACGAGACCACAGAGACTTTTCGCCACTTCCGGTTGGTGTTTGATCTCCGTGTTTGTGGATACAAACTGTGTCTTTCTGAGTCTTAGTATTTATCCATAGTTATAAATTTTAATCATAATGAATAAAGTGAAGTCAAGAAGGAAGTACAGGCGATGTTGCTTCGTTCCGCAATGTGGTATAAAATAGGTATGAAATGTGGTATGAAATATAATATGTTCATATAGACTGAGATGCGACTGAAAATTTTTGGACCCCATCGAACATCATTCTGAATTTTTTATAGAAATTAGAGAAAAGTGAGATTACGAATCCACTGGTCTGCCGTGGCATAAATGGCCGAAACTGATCAAAAATCGACTTTAATAAGTTGAACTAAATCCATTTGCCAAATGAGCCATAACTTGCCAAATAATGAGCAATTATTTTTTGTATTTGGTAACCCTAACTCTTTAATTTTAAATTAAGAAGGCTGCAGACGATTCGGATGCGTGGCTATGGCTTACTTGCATCTTTCCAAATGAGCCAAATTGGCAATAAACATTACGTCACTGATGACGTAATTGATGTCTCCAATTTGGCTTACGTTTAAAGGATACAAGTTTTCCAAGCCAGAGATCAGAAATCGTTTGCGCTTTTTTTCATTGAAAATCAAAATGCAGTGGGTTGCCAGACGAAAAAGTTTGTTCTCTTTTTGGCACGTTATGACATATTTGGTAATCGGATTTTAGTTCAACTCATTCCAAGTCGATTTTTATCAGTTTCGGCCATTTCTGCCACGGCAGACCAGTGGATTCGCAATCTACTCACTTTTCTCCAAATTCTATAAAAATTTCAGAATGATGTTCGATGGGGTTCAAAAATTGCACTCTCTGACTAATAGAATAAATTTTGTTTGTACACATTGAATGAATTAAAAATTTACCTTTTCACATTTTACCAGGTATCAGCTTTTAAGATGGGTTTGCAAGAACCACCACTATTGATATCAAAATATTGAAATCAATATTGGTACATAATATAAAATTAAAAATTTCTAAATTGATATCCTTAGGCTTGATTAGAAAAATTGTAAGTCTTTAATAACATTGCAACTAAAACTGACAACAAAGTACGTATCTAAAACTAAGAAAAATTTATGCTAACAAGTATGCGTTAATTTTTTTTTTTTTTTTAATATCATATGAAAGTAAACACATTTCTGGTAACTTATATTACCCAAAATTATCCATTTTAAAATCAATGAAATACTTGTTTCAATCATTTTTAATAATGAAGTAATATAGTAATTAAAAAATCCTTAATATAACTGTAGACAAAAAAAAAAATTATTTTATACTTTTTTTTAATCGCACCACCCACTTCCATCAAAATTGAACAAACTCAATTGGAATTCGAGTGTTGTCCACTTTTAGAAATTAATTTATTAAAAAAAAGAACTACCAGGAATGAACCTTGAATCTTTTTGTACAAAAAATTCTATAAATTATATTCTTTATTGCAATGTGTTCCTTTTTGCAAGGAATGACCCTTAAATATTTTAGTAGACACCATTTGAAGTTATAATACACCTATTACCAATACACCAATGACCTACACAAATATTTCACTCTAACATTCTTAAAAAAAAAAAAAAAAAAAAAAAAAAAAACTATTAAAAACATGACATTTAATTTAAAGTACTGTATAAATTTGTGTAGCGTTACAAGAAATACAGCCTAATCTGTAAAAATACAAACCTGTCAAGCAAATGAAGTTAATATTAAATATAATATTTATGTCTTAAAATGTAAAATCATATCATATGAGCTGAAACTTTTGAGGGAAAAAAAATCTTTATTTCATCAAATTGGGTATCTAAAACAAAATTTAGTACGTATAAATGTATCCAAACGAGACTTCTGGCCTATATCTGGTATCGTCAACAAACAGTTCGCTTTAAAAAAAAAACATCCAATGGATCGGATAAATCGATCCCTCCATCTATAATTCATTTCTCTTTGTATCTCATCTGAGCGAAAAACTTCAATTTTTGAAAATAGTTGCTGCTCATTTGAGTTTTTAAAAGCAAAACAAACCTTGAATCGAAATGACAAATGCATTGAAAGCAAACGGAGAGACTCTGCCGGAAGTGAGTAACCGGAAGACGCGGGAAGTCTGCCAATCAGAGACGACTTGGGATTTGTTTCCAAACATCAACCCATGAACAACCTCGCCGACCTTTATTTTCGACACCGTTGGTCCTAGATGCATAGTCCCAATTGAAGAAATGTTTTAAATCGTTAAAATATTTTTACTGAATAGTTTTTAAGTTAGAAAAGGAGTTAGTATAAAAATTACGGATTGTAAATTTTTATATGGTCCCCAGTTCCCACAAATCATATTTAGAAAAATGTTGCCCATGAAAAAACATTTTAAACAAAAAAAGAATTTAAATTTGAACTACCAATATTCATGGAGATATGAAAAATGGAATTTAGTGACTTATACCACTTTACACCCGTGCATTGGCGGATCCAGGGTGGGGCACAGGGGGCACGTGCCCCCCCCCCCCCCCCAGAAAATGTAAAGTTACACTGGATATTATTGAATTTCATCCCCAAATAATTGATAAAGTCTATTTCTTTCACAATTTTTGGTGGGAAAACGTGCATTTCTCATTCTGAATGACGTCATTGATTGTTGATGAAACCACTGATATGGCTTTAAAAGAGAAATTGTCGATCTGTATCCGTTATTATAATAAAAGCACTTTTACTGTAAATGAAGATTTTATTAAATTTTTAGAAGTTGAAGACTGGTGGTGAAGGTTTGGGTAAAGTAGTATTGGAAGAACTGCAGAACCTAGGTTTAGATATATCCAACTGCCGTGGTCAAGCTTTCGACGGAGGTTCCTATATGAGTGGAAAATATCAAGGACTTCAAGCTAGAATAGCCAAAATACAACCCCTTGCCATTTATAGCTACTGCGCTAATCACAGATTAAATTTAGTTATTTGTAAGGCCTGCTTAACTCCATCACTACGAAATGCTGTTGGGGTAATATCGTCAGTCGCAATTTTTTTTCGAGAATCTGGTAAGAGGCTGCACAAACTAGATGAAGGAATGAACGATACTCTGAAGAAAGGAAAGCATGCAGTGAAAAAGTTGTGTGAAACGAGATGGATCGATCGCCATGATTCGGTACTAACTTTTTTAGATACCCTACCCTTCTTACCCCAGGTGTTGGAATCTATTGCCAACTCAGAGGACGGAAAAGGAAGTAATGCCTTTTCATTTATGTGCAGTATTATGTCACCTGAATTTATCATTAGCGTGGTAGTTTTAGCAGATGTGTTTGCACTGACTCTTCCCTTAGCCATAAGACTCCAAGCAGAGTACATGGATGTGCTCAAAGCAATGAAGTTAGTTGATGCCACACTGAAAAACCTACAAAGTCGCAGAGAAAGTAGCAGCGAACATTTTAATAAATTATATTTAAAAGCTGAAAATTTGGCAGATCAGATGGGGACTGAAATAAAGAAGCCAAGACTAACAGGCAATAAAAAAAACAGAGCCAATGTGCAATGCAAATCTAAGGAAGATTACTTCAGAATCAGAGTGTATATTCTATTCATGGACTTCCTCATCCATGAGCTTTCAACAAGATTCCCAAAATCACAAATGATTAATGTCGGGAACTTGCAAAAGTTATTACCAGTTAATTCACATTTCTATGAAGATTTCGAAACTTCTGTCATAGAAGGTAGTAAAATGTACAAGTCCGATTTACCCTGTTTCCAAGCACTGGAAGGTGAATTAGAAATATGAAAGCATATGTTGGATGGACAGAAGAAGTTACCCAAATCTTCAGCGGAAGCAATCAAATACGTTGAAGATTTGCCCAACATATCAACACTTCTTCAATTAATATGCACTCTTCCAGTTACAAGCAGAGAGGTCCTTTTCTACTACTCTCCGTCGGATAAAGACATTTTTAAGGACTACGATGACGGAAGAAATTATTAAGTGGATTGGCCAGCCTTTACATTCATAAAGAATCAACAGCTAATCTATCTCCTTTACAAGTATTGGATGTTTTTGCTTTGAAACAAAAAAGAAGACTGCGTTTGAAACTAGATCATTAATTTTAAAAATAAACATACTGGCTTTTAAAATTGATTGTTTGTTTTTTAATATAACTACAGCATTTTATTCTAAAGCAGTATTAATCACTCTGCCAAGTGCAATTAATTATATTTTAAATTTGGCAAGTTTATTAAAAAAAAAACAAAAAAAAAACTAAATTTAATTTTGAAAAACATCAGTAAGTTAGGTGCCAATTTTTAGGTTTATTTTAAGTGACCAATAGTGTAAATGTGATTTTCAGCTTTTGATGATGACCTTTCTCTCCCCTTGTGAGTATTTAACACGATTATTGTGTGCCCCCCCAGGGCGAATTTCTGGATCCGCCACTGCACCCGTGGTCATTAACATATTTTAAGGACATGTACACAAAATGAAATACAGAGAAAAAGGAATTGCGTTCGGAAAATTATTCTGTAATCAAATGTATGAATACGATCTATCAATGTCTATAGTGAATTGTGGATGCTGAACTCGTTTGCAAGAGATAATAGGTGCCATACTCCCTAAAACTAACAAAAATCTTTCGACCACGTAGGATAAAAAAAAAAAAAAAAAAAAAAAAAAATTAAATCTGTCGAGGCCGAACAAATTCACACTCTTGTGTTGTGCAGGGGTCGCATTTGCCCTAAAATTCCTATAATTACTTAAATTTTCGTTTCTCCCTAAAATTGTACTTAAATTTTTCGTTTATCCCTAAAATTTTAGAAGTAACGAAAACATTTTCCCGTTTGTGGTAAAAAAATAAAAAAAAAAATTCCAAATAGGAATAAAAAATTCCCGACCCTTATGTATAAATTAGCATGTAGTACTATGGGATTTGCAGGTTCCTATGAAAATTTTAGTGGCAGATTATTGATTGGTAGGTAGAAAACCAATAATGTATGTTCATCACTTCAGAATATAAGTAGGTCATACTAATACCAGACAAAATGATGACCAGATGTATTTAGCTATTTTGTCAATCCTCGTTGTTAAAATGTACACTGCGGAACAGTACGCAGAAATGCTATTTCTGTACGGCCAATGTAATCGAAATGGGTGAGAATCTGCAAGACAATATGCAATTAAATTATTTCCAAATGGCATACATCCATCTAAAGCTACGATTTTAAATATTGTAAAGCGTTTGCGAGAAACAGGTAGCATAGGAAGACGTCCTCGATCAGGAAATACAAGAGTGGTTGTCTCTGACGAAGAAATTTTGGGCCATGCTCTTGCTTTCCCTCAGTCTAGTGTCAGGGACATTAGTGAAGCATGTGGCTACTCAAAAGCCCATGTGTGGAGAGTCTTAAACCGACACGGTGCACATCCTTATCTCCCGTGATTGGTGCAAGAGTTTTTGCCCGGGGATGAAAATAGACGGTTTGATTTCTGAAATTTCATCATGAACAAACTAGAATCGGATTCATCATTTGTGAATAACATTCCATTTTCTGATGAGTGTACGTTTTCAAGAACTGGGGTAGTAAATAGGCAAAACACACACTTTTGGTCCCTGTAAAATCCTCATGTGATCCGACCAAACAAGCATCAAGTGCGATGGTCCGTTTGTGTGGCATATGGAAGGGAGCTTTAGTAGGACCTTTCTTTTTTGCTGATACATTAACAGGTTAAAAAGTATGCGAACCTGTTACAGGGACCTTTATCTGATTTTCTGGATGACTATGTCGTGTTAGCAGACCTTAAAATGATGTGGTTTCAACAGGATGGTGCACCACCCCTTGTGGGGTGAGTTTCAAGACAACATTATCGGCTATGGAGGTACGGTAGAATGGCCTCCTAGATTTCCAGATCTAAATCCTTTAGAATTCTTTCTTTGGGGATTTTTGAAAAGCAAGATATATGAAAAAGAATCGACGAGTCTATTAGATATGCAGAATCGAATTTTATCCGCTGCCAGGTGTATTACGCCTTTAATGCTGAAAAATATTGAAGATGAATTTGAATGACGTGTGCGCTTAGGTATTTTAGTCGAAGGAAAACACTTCGAGCATATGTAATTAAGAAAGATGTTATTTATCCTTTTCACTTTGTTTATTTCTCTCACATTTTTATTTTTGTTTGTGTAACAAAAAGCGCTGCTTTCTGATTACGCTATTATTTAAAATTACTTAATTAAAATTGTTTATAAGTTTGTTTGCTGTTGCGTTGTATAATTTGTAACTTCTTTTTTTTCAAAGCAGTTTCTAGTAAAAAATTATAATGTTTTAGGTGATGAACAACAACTTGTTTGCCACAGTCAAACCTTGTCTAGAAGCTCGTTGTTATTCCAATAAGACGATATTTAATCATTTCAATTTATGTACGGGCCCCCTAAATAGTGTTAAAATTTTAAACTCCAATAACAACGTTGCTATTGATCTAACAAATTTCATTTTTTTTTATTTGAAATGTTTTTTCATGGGCAATATTTTTCTAAATATGAGTTGGGGGAACTGGGGACCGTATAAAAATTTACAATCCGTAATTTTTATACCAACCCCTTTGCTAACTTAAAAACCATTCAGTTAAAATATTTTAACGATTTAAAACATTTCTTCAATTGGGACTAGGCATCTATGACCAACGGTGTCAAAATTAAAGGTCGGCTTATATATATATATATATATATATATATATATATATATATATATATATATATATATATATATATATATATATATATATATATATATATATATATATATATATATATATATATATATATATATATATATATATATATATACATATATATACATTTATTCCAAAATAACTCTTCACAGATTCTCTTACAACTCCAGAACTTCTCGTTCTAGTTGACACAATACAGCTCTTTTCACAACAATAGAGTACAAATCAGCAGTTAAAAACCTGACTACACAACTGCTCAAATCGCTGCAAAAGACAATGCAATACAGTTCGCTTTAGAACTACTCTGAATGCTCAACGAGACTCAGTATCTCAACTCAGTAATTCCAGTCAACTACTCAGTCAACTAATTCAGTGACTCAAAATCATGGACTCAACTCACGGCCGGCCTTATATAGGAGTCAAACCTTCTTGAAATTTCTAGAGGTAGATATTTGGAGAACTTTCCAGATCGTAGTCGAAAAGTCCTATACATGTACATGGGGACGGACCGAAAATGTAGTCAAATGGTCGCCAAGTTTGGCGACATTTGGCGATTTCTCGCCAAATTTGGCGACAAAAATTAGTCGCCAAAACCGTCGCCAATTTGGCTCTATCTCGTCAATTTGGCGAGATTGCCATTACCATAATGTTAAATGCCCTGCTCCTTGTAAAACTCGCTTCCCAGCGTTACCTCTGTAAAACTCGTTATCAAGCATTAAGACACACATTGCGGGGAAGCAAACTAACGACGAACTATTGCACTGCTTTATGCGAAATGTACATAAATTTTACTATTTACAAAATTAACACTACGAAATATTTACAAATATACAAAAATTCGTAACAATATATTCTCAGGGGGGTGACGAAAATACCCAAAGGGGGTGGGTGCAAAGTGGTTAATTTTTTGTTTCAATTTTGATTTTTTAACTGGCTATCTTAATGAATAGTTATGTATTAAATTGCTAGTCCATTAAATATTTTAAGGTGAGCGGGAAGGGAGATTAAAAAAAAAAAAAAAAAAATTACATATCAAAATGCATGAAATTTTTTATGTAACTTAATGACTTGATAATAAATGTAAAATTTAAATTAAAAAAAATTATTTCAACTATTTCTCATTTTAGAACATTTCAACTTTAAAATTTTAAGTAAAAAAAGAAAAAAAAATGCTCCTTGCTTTTAAATTTTTCTCTAAATTGTTCAATTTTTTTTGTACATGCTATTTGAATATATGTTAAAATAATTTGGCATGGATTTTTAATTTGACACATTCTTTCATCAATTATAAGTAAAAATTGTTGTTTCCTGGGAATTTCTGATTTTTTCATGACAAGCTAATACTAAAACTGAAGTAAAGTAATAAAAAACTATCAGATTTAAACAATTCACGCTCAATTAAATTTAAAATAGAAACAGGAACTATTTCCAAAATTTTTAAGGAATATACACATTTTTTGGTTGGTTGGTTGTTTTCAGATTATTTGGCGCCGTCAGCAACACGAGGGGTATAATGCGCCGAAACATTCGTCATTAGACAAGCCAACATACATTTACAAACACCCATGCCTATCACGGGACTCGAACCCGCAACTTCCCGGTCCAGAAGCTAGCACGCTAACCACTCTACCGTTTGGTCGGCATATACACATTTTTAAACCGCAAGGAACAATTTAAATCTATTGAAAATCATGGAAAATACTTTAAGAGAAAAACGAAAATAAAGAAAATAACAAACAGAAAAATTGTTGATATTAGCTTCACGGAAAAAGTCCAGGTCCATAAAAAACACCTTCTGAATTTTGCATGTATTTAAAGACAAAAGTTCAGGCTATAATTTCGAGAAAAAAAATCAAAAAAAAAAAAAAAAAAAAAAAAAATCTATATTTTCCCTCCCCGCTCCCCTTAAAATCTGTATCATACTTCCATTTCCCTTGAATCATGCTACTTTTCTCCACATTATTTTAAATTTTCATAATCCAGGGGGGTACAAGTGAACCCTCTTGCAACTTCCTGGCGGCGTCCATGACCACATGCTACTATTACAAAATAAAAGTGAACAATTATTTTTCTTTATTTGATTTGATTTTGTGTTTTTTACTTTTTACTACTGGGAAATTTTGTATTTACGACTAAGCCACGACTTCCCTTTAGAATAGGCCCAGATTTCTATTCTTAAAATATCGAGGATATAATCTTTGAAAACTATAGCATTCAAATCAAATCGAAACGAATGTAACTCAACACTCAATACCAAGGTTGCAGATTTTCAGCCATAGAATAAAATACCAATTCCATGTTTCTAAAAGTGTGTTGTGATTGGCCACAAATATGTAACAAGTGTTGCAACTAAGTCTATGGTTGCAACTCTACTTCTATACTAGAAGACAATAAACCTTGAGCTTACTGAATACATTGTAGTATCCGGTTCTCTTTTATAGTTGTAGGGTATTCAGTAGAGGTCGGCGATATATCAATACGACGATATTTTTATCGATATTTAAAAAAAAAATTATCGATATTAAAAATATCGATAAAAGTCACCTATATATCGATATTTTCAAACATTATTAGTTTTTCTGATGATCGTTTTGTAGTTCTGTGTGTTTTTTCGATTTTCTTTATTCCCATTTCAAAACTAAAGTTTGGACTTGGCTGAGAAACAGTTAAGTTGACACCAATATTCAGTATTTTGCCATACACTTAAAAGCTATTGAAAATTATCTAAATTTTTCATTGATTAATGATTAAATGATTTTATTATTGCACCAATGAAGCGAGAATATAATTTGTTTCTTCTTCTTTTTATTTTATAATAGATCTATTTCAGTTGGAAAAGTAGTCACCTTTCAAAAAGCAATCATGAAAAGAAAAAATTTGCTCCGAAAAACTTTCGTTTCTGGCAAAAATTGAAAATCAAATAAAAAAAGATAATCACGTATCGATATATCGATATTTTTTTCTTATGCAACGATATAGTATCGATATTTTCTACCTCTAGTATTCAGTGACCTTAGGGTATATTGTCTTCTAGTACAACTCCGTTTTGCATAAGGTCCGTTTAATATCTTGTGAAATTTTTCAATAATAAAAATACCTATAAAAAATTAAAAAGTGTCTTCCGGTCGCCATTTACGGTACTTCTGATCGTGACTTCTGTTGAGTTTTGGTTCGGGAATTCGTCTCGGCGAATTCTTTCATTTGATATCTATCACTCTTGTCTGTATCTTTTGCAGTTTTGACTGGGAATGTTTATATCGGACTCATTAAGGCCACACTGGATAAAAATGGTTCTATCCAATGTGCAATGTAGCCTTGGACAGACGGACAATGCCTATGTATAAGCCGCTCCCTACATTAGTGACCTTTAGTGTAAAATCTGAAATTGATTGAAATAACTTTTTTTCTTAATCTTTTGTGTATAATGTTTTTACATTTCCTTTGCTTGCTATTCTTTTGATAAAGAGTTAGTTCTTCACTTCTTTATATAAATATATAAACATAAAAAAACGACTATTGGGCATTATAATGAAATAAATGTTTATTTTTTAACGATAATAATTGTTATTCTAATTAGATAATGGTTTTTGTTATGCGTATATTTCTTTATAAAATTGCAATATTCATACATAGTGTATTTATCTGACGCTCGTAAAATTTCTTAGAAAATGATTTATCAATAATGGTTTTTCAGATTAGATAATGGATTTTATGGGCGTGTAATTTTTCTTATATCTGCATAATTCGTTATTTGTGTATTTTTATTACTTTAGTAAAAAGTGCCTGAATTGACGTCCCAATTAATACATATGCAGTATTCATATGAAAATAATAAAAAATTCATAAATATTGTATTATAGTGGAATAAATAATGATACCTGCCAGGTAACATGTTACTGTGCAACTAAATGAAAACCATTTTTTGTTGTTGTTGAATTCACTATAAATCAATGCAAAATTTCAAAACAATGTTTTCATGAATTGGCTAACAAAGAGATCAAACTGTTTCTAGTAGAATAAGCAATAACGGAAATGGTTTGTCCTGGATGCTAGTTGAACTTCAAATGCGAATTCTTATGAATTTGTACAACGTGTTTTTATATAATCAATGTGACGGTTGTATTTAATGAACATATTATATATCAAACTTTTCGACCAAGTAGATGCTATACTTATAGAATATATCAAAACTTATTCTTCAAATTTATAATTTAAATTTAAGAATTTCGTCAAGAGATTTTTTCAGAAATGAATGTGTGTGTTTTTAACAGATCCAAGTGATAATCCAGCATACGATTTTTTTTTATCTGAATGCAGTCACAATTAAAATGAATAAGTGGATGAATAATAATGAATAAGTGGATTAATCGATGTCCAATTGAAAACTTTATACTGATGGAAGAAAAATGGTGTCTTGAGAATGAAGATGCTGCATCTTTGTTATCTGTAACGTCCGCACAGGAAATCGACAAAATATAAAATAATTTATTTGTAACCTTAAATGAAAATTAAATTCATTACTTAAAACAGAATGACTGAAATAATGACTTTAAGAAAACTGAGTTCCTTCAAAGTCAGTTCTAAAAATGCTTAAAAAGTACCTTAAAACTTATCTAGTTAAAAACATTCCGTTACAGATTTTTTTAACCCTCAATGATGTTAAACTTAGCAGAACTTATCGCGTTTATTTCAATAAACTATCATTTTTTCATACACTTATATTCAATATTTTTGGTGTTTACATAGTATTTTACGACTTTGTTACAACTTTAGTTTATATGATGATTTTTGTGTCATCATTCCTTTTATGGTATTCATTACTTATTCGTAGGAAAAAGATATATGCTCTCTTAGACTTTTTGAGGTATCATCAGAATCGCTTAAAAATTTTGCCACAAAAGAATTATACTCTGAATATTTTCTTGGTGTTATTTTATTGTTATCCATTTCTAACAGCTGTTTTAAGTTTGCATTTGTCTGACGAAGTAAATTTATTCTTTTCATTTGGATATACATTACAGGACAAAATTACTAGATATGTAGTTATTTTTATCGGTAGCTTTTCTTATTATGTAATTTTTACGCAATATCCGGCTGTTATAGTATTGTCCATGTGTTTACTAATGAACCACTGTGAAAATATTATTATTACATACAACAAACATATGAAAAGATTACAACTGGATGTCATGTCACGTCATTGCATTGATATATTAAGAGAGCATTTTAAAATAATGAAAACTGTACGTCATCTAAAATGCGTTTTATCCTATCCTCTGTTCGTGATTACGTTGGGCAGTTTCTTCAATCTCTATTCCACTCTGTCTTATTTCTTGAAAACAATTGGAATCTCAGATAGTGGTAATACTTTGGAGACCATTAGTAACTCATTTACAGGGTGTTTAATTTTAATTTTATTAACAATGTTCAGTTCAAGGATTCCCGAATCTCTCACGGATATTAAAGTAACAGCCGGAATATTACTCCAACAAAAATACAGCAAAACACTCCACATGGAAGAAATTCTTTTTCTTCTCGAAAGGATTGAGAAGAGTGAGACGATTTATTTGACAGCTTGCGGAATGGTGCGTTTTAAACGAAGCTTTTTGCTCTCTGCGTTTGGTTCTTTGTTTACTTACGGGTTACTTGTTATAAACATACAATAATAATAAAATAACTAAAAAGTGTAATCTTTGTGGCTTAAGTATTTGTATTTTATATTTTTAAAAGTTTCACTATCTGTACAATTACTGTACCAATGTATGAAATCTTAGTTTATTAAAATTTAGTTTCCTTTTTGAAACTAAGTGAATGATTTTTATGAGTAATACATAAAATGTATTTTTTTTGTATTATAATTTGTATAGAGTTAAATTGATAAAACCAGTTGACATATTGGAATAATCAGTGTCACCAAAAGGTCTTTTTTGGTACTTCTTATACTTGTCGACTGTTGATGCACTTTTTGTTGGTGGTCAACTACGAGAACTTTAGGATTAGCTGACTACTTTATTCTTTTAATTTAAATTATTATTTGGTTTTAAGAAAGTTTTAACAAAGTCCAATCAGTGGGATTTTTCTAAGAAAGTTCAATTTACCGGACCACAGTCCATTACATCTTTGAAAAAGTATTATTTTCCCCACTAGTTATATAAATAACTATTTTATAACGCACAAAATTTAACTTTTCTTACTCGTTAATAGTGGGGGAAATGAAACTTTTTCGCGAGGAGTGCGGGAAAGTAACTTTCTCGCACTTCTACTGTGGCAAAATACTTTCTCGCAAGCCTCGCCTCTCGTGCTCACATATTGTCTTGGTATTGAAATGACATATTTTCAGAAGAAATTCATTGACTAGAGTTACCAACATTAAAAAATATATGCATTAAAAATATATTTTGCTCATGATTATAGCAACACGTGGGAAAATACTTTTTCAATCACTGTAAATTATTTGACCTGTGCTATCGCACTCGTCAAATAAGCATTTTGCTTCGTTTGAAAAAATATTTACCCATCTAGGTGCATAAATAACTATTTTTTTTTACTTCTACACGTTTTGAAACATACTGAGTTAAAAAAAGTGATTTAGAAAGCATTTCTGTCAGTGGTCAGCATAATTCCCAAACAGATTGACCTATGATGTTCATCTTTTACATACGAGTTAGTGGTGGCATGGAATCTGTCATTAAGGTTTCCATCAAAACTGCGCATGCGCAGAAGATAGTCGGGCTTTAACGATTTTGATCGAAATAGGCTTTTTAAGATGTTTTAAATACTCCCACCTCCGAAATTCCCGTGGCAATTCGATAAAGGCATAAAAACTTGAAAAACAAATGTTTTTTTTTAACAATGTTTGGTTTCCTTGAACATTGTTTCTCAACGACTGTTCCTTTTCTTTTTAATTTACCTGTAAGGAAAATGCTATAATTATTGTAAAACTCACCGAAAATTTCGTTATTTTGACGCGTTTTTTTTGTGCCAATCTAACAATTATTGTCAAAAGCTAATTTAAAAGAACTTATTTTTTGTGTGAAAATTAATGAAAATTTGAAAACGAAAACTGTAAATTAAGCCACTTTATGTCAAAAGAAGCAATGTACTTAAAAGTTGTGCGATGTCCCACAACCATACCTTAGGTTATTATGTAGTTGCTACATTAAGTAGTTTTATACTCATTAAAGTGATTGTAATTCATTCGTTTGGTTATTAAATCATGCGATGTCCCACAACCCTAGGTTAGTATGCGGTTGCTACATTAAGTAGTTTTATACTCATTAAAGTGATTGTAATTCATTCGTTTAGTTATCAAATCAGTCAAATATAGGTGACTAATTACAGAAATATATTGTTTTAAAATTAGTGTTTCGGAAGATGAATAAAACTCAACATTTTAGAAAATTATTAAATTAGCCAAAGTATAAAAATATGAATATTCTATATCTACACAGAAAAGAGTAAAATTACTTAATTATTTTAATGTGTGTTAATATTAAGTTATAAAGTTGTTTCAAAATTATTAACGTGAGTGTCGTTTGTTTCGGATAAAACCTGATTATTAATTATGGTTCGAAATCATTATGTCAAGGGGACAGGGGGATTTAGGTAACTATATTTGAAGAGAGAAGTTATTTTATTGGCATAATTTTAGAATGGGTATATTTTTTTCTTACTGAACAGATAAACATTTTTAATCTTATATTTTTACTCCTTAAAAACTTTAGTCTTTCAGTTGAGATCCCATTTTGGCATTTGTGAATTGTTCCAGAAAAAATTAATTTATTGTTACGCTCGTTCTAGTCCAGGCAATTTGTGATTGAACATGAAAAAAATTGCTACAGAAGATTTTTTAATTGATTTTTAATCAGTTATCATTGTTGAACAACATATCCAAAATCGGACAAAATTGATCCATGGGAACACCCCGAAAAACGGATTTCAAAATGGCGGATACCATGCTATATGATGGGTGTGCCTAAGCTCAGTTTTTACTGTTTTCAGTTACAGTTTTTACTCAGCACCCCCTCATCCATGATATTTTAATCACGGATGTTAGCTTTAACACAACAAAATGATAGGTTATTGTGCTTAGAATTGCATGGAGTTTTTTAAAAAAGGAGGACATTACATTTCACAAGTAAGAAGGTATACAGATACAGGTATACATGATGTATTTTAAACAATATACATATCTTAAACTGTACATATCTTAACTTGTTGCTTCAAAGTTTGTTCAATGTCGGGAAAAGTTTCCGAAAAAAATCACCTTTAATCGTTTTCATCGCTTTCATTATATTCATAGCTGTTGTTGTTTTGGCGTCCATTGATTTGACACGTTCCTCAAGCTGTTGAACAGGGCAGGCCATTACGTTAAGTTTGCATCCATGTAGTACCGTAGAGCAGTTTTTTGTGCAGGAACTTCGTATCATATTGAGTAAATAATTTGAAGCTGATGGTAAGTCACCGAGTATTGGGTAGTACGAGTTATTTTTTACATACCAACCCCATTCTTCTTGTCTTTAGTATCTTTCCATATATTTATTTGTAAGTATGTTCGATAGCTGTGATATTTTGTTGAAGAATGGGTCGGGAGCACACGTTTCAGAGCAACAAATGATTTTGCTGTAGTTACCTTCGCTACTAACATTTGAAGGCACAGTTGGTCTGTGCAATCTAAAAACCACCAGACGTACAAAAGAAGCATTGCTTTTCTTCTAGCGACAGTGATATCTGAATGTTGGCTTGAATCAGAACAAAATATTTTTGCAACAGAGCGGAACTTTGTCTCCTTCATCATTTTGGAAAATGCTGAGGATCTCCCAATTGAAAAATTCTGGATGTGGTATCGCAGCACGTGAACGAATGCAGAAACAAAAACAAATTGCAGCTTTCACTACCTAATATTGATAGTATGGTGTGGATATCATATAATGGCTTTGGAGTTGATTCATGTCTTATATCACTTCGATAATATAGCTTGAATCCCTTATCCTTGGCGTAGTACAGAAGCAGAATCAGCAGATCTATATCTTCTACTATCACAGTGATATGACTGTGTTCTGAAGATGAAACTGCAGTACGAACAATGTCCACATCAGCATCCCTACCTGCGTTATCAACAGTACAACCTAGTTTCTTCAGCAAGTCACCAGTGAGAGCAATTATGGCTTGCTTGTTCTTTCCATTGGATATAAACTGTTCCTTTTTGCCAACTAACTTCATGCATGGGTTAAAATTAACATCGCTACCGGTCTTTGCGTACCGTCGTCTGTGAACCCCTATCCTTGATTGTGGGGTACCCAATGTCGCCATTAAAAGCAACTACAGCTTTTCCATATGTTTTAAGTGAAAATTCAACATACGTCATCGCAATGTTTTCGTAAGTGTCATTGTTGCACTTCGCGAAATTCGATGTAAGAGAGATCCTCCATCCACTATCATTTTTTAGACGATTTTCGCACCAAATAAGTGCAACTCGTCAACATTAACTTCTTCGGCTGTTACGCCTGTAACAATACTACGTAGAGAACTGTAAGAATTAAATGGGGATATGGATTCTAGTACATTGACCATTTTTTTTATGTCCTTGCTGTCCCTCTTTTGCCTGCTGATTTTCATTTCTTTGTATTTATCACTAGTTTGCATGGAAACCCCTGCATACTCTTGCATAGCTAAGTTGTAATTTGAACAAACGGGCATAGAAAAAAGCCATGTAGCCCTCTGATTTTCGGTAAGTCCACTTTCTCTCGTTAGTCCTCTTCTTCTTTTCAGGCAACGCATAAGCACTTGCTCTATTACAAGATCTGATCCAAGTCCACCTCATAATTTGTCCCTTCTTATCACAAATTTACCTTCTACAAACATGTTATATACCTTTAGATTTTTAGATGGTAGTTGAAACATTTTCGGCAAGTATATAGGTAGAGTGACTTGAGATAATTTACATAACCCACAGCTGCTATTGTGGAGATAATCTCAAGCATAGCATATAAGTGCAATTCCCAAGAATCTCTCCTGCCAGCTGTTATTAATCTTCGTACAACAATGATCATTCGCTGGATTCCAACCAGAGGTTACTTGTTCTCGAAAAAGATTGCAAGGCCAAAGCAATCTCAATCTGAGCCGAGGCGTCACACAGTTCTACAGGTTTTTTTCCCTTTTTCGGTTGATCGTAAATTCGTAGAGTAGGTTATAAGCTTCCTTAACATGTCCATTAAGAGACCTATGTTCATCATGAGAAAAAAACCTCTTAAACCATCAGGGTAGCATATAAGCATACCTCACATTGATTCAAACCACTGAAGGGAATGAGAGTGCGCCATTGGCTGATCCGTTGCTTTCATGGAAGCCGCTAAACACCTGACAATGTTTACTGTGCTGACACAGATAATTAAACGCATGTTTTAAATATTGAGTTTAGGAACTGATTTTAAAATTGCGAATGTTTTATAAATGATAATTTTATTCCTGATTAATGTTTTACTCCAATTGGATCTAATTAACTGCTTTTAACAACAAAGTATACATTTTGGATATTTATCAAGGAAAATTATGTAGCTGAAATGTATTTTTGAAACCAAGTTTATTATTATTATTATTATTTTAAACATTTAGACGTAAAAAAAAAATTCGGATGATTTTTGGTGATGACCCAGGATTTTTTTTCATACAATGATTTGACGTTGCTTGTAATGAAAACAATATCTTCCTTTTTTATATAATCATATTTTCAAAAACAAACGAAGAAAATGCGAATTCTGTATTAGAACTACACTGGTGTGCAAAACTTAAGCAACAATGTAAAAATTTAGCAGATAGCCATGAAATTGCAGAAAGGAGGTCTGGAGATCAGTACAAGGGACACGTAAGTCAGTAGAAACGTCATGCGTATGCAAATATCAGGAACGAAACGTCAGAGGCGACGTGAACGTGCGCAAAACGCGTGATGTCGGCGCGCGCAGCTCAACAGTAGAATAAAAGGAAGGACGGAGACGCAATTCAACATATTCGCTGCAAGTGCCAGTGAGTCAGTTCAAGAAATATGGCTAGAAGAAATCACCCTGACGTCATCACACGTGGAAGAATGATCGGAAAGTTGGAGGAGGGGCGTACTGTCACCAGTGTAGCTGCAGAGTTCGGAATCAACAGAAATGTCGTTTAGCGCGCTTGGAAAGCATTCCAAGCCACAGGTACAGCTGTTAGAAAGGTTGGTGGTGGTCGCCCGAGGACGACAACCTGCAAGGGATGACCGATATATCGTCCTGCAGGCGAAAAGAGGCCGACAGCAGTCAGCAAGCGCCATTGCTCAGCAACTCTGTACAGCAACGGGGCGACAAGTGTCGCGGTTTATTGTGGCCAGAGGCCTTCACAAAGGGGGCCTATTCGCCCGCCGTCCTGAACGCTTCCTCCCGTTGAAAGTTGGCCACCAATGCCACCGTTTACAGTGGTGCAGAGAGCTCAAAAACTGGACAACTGATCAATGGAGTCGTGTCCTCTTTACGGATGAGAGTCGGTTCAGTACCAGAAGCGATTCTCAACGCGTTTTGGTTTTGGAGAGAGGTCGGGACCCTGTTTTATCCCAATAACATCAAGGAAAGACACCGTAAAGGTGGTCCTGGAGTTCTTGTCTGGGGAGGCATTATGCTGAACGGGCGAACTGAGCTCCACGTTTTCGACAGACGGTCTGTAACCGGGGATCGCTATTGTGACGAGGTACTCCTTCCCCGTGTGCGTCTGTTTCGAGGTGCCATTGACCCAGACTTTATTTTTATGGATGACAATGCACGGCTACATCGGACTCTTGCTGTTGAGGAGCTACTGGAAAGTGAAGATATCACTCGAATGGATTGGCCAGCATACTCCCCAGATTTAAATCCCATCGAACATGTCTGGGATGCTTTGGGGAGACGCATTGCAGCACGCTTACATCCTCCAGAGAACACCCAACAACTCAAACAGACGCTGATTGAGGAATGGGCACTCCTACCGCAAGAAATGTTGCACCAGCTGGTTCTGAGTATGCGGAGACGGTGCGAAGCAACAATTGCAGTGAGGGGAGGGCATATCCCATATTAAGGAACATCTGCTTGTTGTTCTTCCTCTTGGATAGACAATCATGAGTCACGATACTATGCGTTCAATAAAGCTTGTTTTTGTTTGATTCCATACCGTATGCATTGTATTCCTTTTTCAGCGCCGATACTTTCGTCATCCTTTACGTACATAATACTCTCCCTCATTTCTGAATTTCATGTCTCTCAGATGATTTCTCGTGGAGTTATGGCAAAAAAACCACCTGTTGCTTAAGTTTTGCACACCAGTGTATCAACTTCCCATTCAGCATGCAGCCGCCATTTTTTGTGGGCGTTACTTCTTTGCAGACTGATAGGAAAATTGACCAATGGCGCACTCTCTGTTCTGTGGTTTGAATCAATGTGAGGATTGCTTAAATGCGGGTATCTTGAGCAATTCAGGGGAGTTCTAAATGTAATGCAAATATAGGAAAATGAAACTTCAAGAAAATAACTAAAAACTATAATTTAATATTACATTGTGGTCCTTTATTGAATTAGCATGTATGTTTAGCTCATTTTCAAATGTATTCGATGCCTCATTAATGTGACTTTGTTTTTAAACACCGATACTCTAAAAACGGAAGCAAACGGGATCAATGAATATGAAAACCACAACAACTATGAATGTAATGAAAACGATTCTGTTTCTTTTTCGTGAACATTTCTGACATTAAACGAACTTTTAAGCAACAATGTAAGATATGCACTGTTAAAGATATGTATATTGTTTAAAATAATCCTATATACCTGTGCCTCTATACCTTCTTACTTGTGAAATGTTATGTCCTCCTTTCTTAAAAAGCTCCATGCAATTCTAAGCACAATAACCCACAATTTTGTTGTGTTAAAGCTAACATCTGGGATTAAAATATCAAGGCTGAGGAGGTGCTGAGCGGGAAAAACTACGCTTAAGCATCCCCATCATGTGGCATGGAATCCGTTATTTTGAAATCCGTTTTTCAGGGTGTTCCCATGCATCAATTTTGTCCGATTTTGAATATGTTGTTCAGCAATGAAAACTGATTAAAAATCAATTAAAAAAGCTTCTGTTGCAATTTTTTTCATGTTCACTGTATTTTTAATTTAGTTTGCTTGGACTATTCAGTTATAAATTAAAATTTTAGAGATTCTTCGTTACTTGGAAAATTGATTTAAAAACTAGGGGTGTAGAACATCGAATAACCTTCAACTACACTATAATATTGGTGATTGCATTAAAATTTATGGTGTTATTTACAGTTTTCATATTTTCCCTCGTTTAAATAAAAATGGCCAGTTTGGCAATATTTTTTTTTTTTAAATAGGCCAAAAAAAAAATTAAAAAAAAAAAAAAAAAAAAAAAAAATCAGCGATGCCCAAGGCAGAGAGCTCTATGTTAAAGGTACTAGTTTTCAACTTTTTATGTTTTTACCGTATTTGTTCTGCAATTTCGAAGGTGGGGATGATTAGAGCACCTTAACAGGCATTAGCACAGGGATTTTAATCAAAATCGTTAGAGCTGTTTTTTAGCAATGGACAATTCCCGCATTTTTTAAAAACGAGTGAAATTAGTACATATTTATGAAGAATTTCTTTCTGATTCCAAATATATAAACAAAAGTTCTTAAAAAAAATTAGTTATTTAAATATTAAGAAAAGAAAATGCCCCAAAACCGAGCCAAAACCAGTCCGATCAAAACAGTCAACAAAATTCGAGACGTAAACAGATCCCTGCGTTTCTATGGTTATCGTGAGGTTTGTGCCAAATACTTATCGTTAAAAAAGTTGGCCTTGGTAGACCATTGCCACATTCCGTACAGGTTGGCGTGATTTGCGAGAAACTTGCAAATCTGGTTTTCGCTGCTGCATTTCAAGCAAAGATGTTTGAGATCTCTTTAGGTCCCGTTCAATGCCAATAAAATGAGTCGTTTTCTCGCCAACCTCTAACAAAGTAATTTTGATCGCAAATTACAAAAAAGAAAAAGCGCATTGAGCAGAAATTTTTATGTTTATAGCCTTTTCGAAACATTTAGAATTGAATTAAAAAAAAAAAAAAAATAAAAAAAAAAAAATAAAACAAAAAAAATAAAAATAAAATGCGGGAATTGTCCATTGAAAGGCGATGTTCCACACCCCTAGTTGAAATCAGGATATTCCAAAACGTGGAGAAATGGAAAAGAATTTTTTTTTACCGAATACTATACTTTCTTTACCTTTGTATACATATGGGTAATTGAAAATAAACTAGGGGTATGGAGCATCGCACAACTTTCAATTACACTATATAACATTGGTCATTGCAGTAAAATTTGACGTGTTACATAGCATTTTACCATTTTCTTATTTTCTCTCATTTGAAAAAAATATTACCAGTTTGACGATATTTTTAGCAATAATTTTTACACAAGGGGGGGGGGGAAAAAAAAAATCCGCCAAAATGGCAAAATTTTTGACTTTATTCGATAGACATTACATCGTCTTTGCTTGTGCGTGAAACGTGAAAAAATACATCGTTGATGGCAGATGCTCCAGGGCAGAGAGCATGTGTTAAAGCGGGACCGCCGCGAGATATAGAAACATATTTCTATCGGGCCAGGTACAACCAGATGGCGCTCTTATCTTATGCGTCGCTAAGCGATAGATGAAAATGTAAACAAACTATTCTACGAACTAGATTGTACATACGGTATTGAAATTTATCGATAGCTAAAATGTTTCTTTTTATCCTTTTTTAATTTAATTAACAAGCTGAAATGTGGAAAGGATAATTCTATAAAGGAGTGACTTTCATGTTTGAAAACTTTACAGGTAAGTTGTATCATGTTATTAATGTATTGATTTCAAACTTTTAGTATTCTAAGTTAGGCTTAATCCTATCGTAATTCAAACAATCTCTCATAGAAATTAAAAAAAGTTTTATTTTATAATTCTATTTTAAATATTCTTTTGAAAATATAATTTTGTAAAACTGATGATGATGAAGATGTTTGTTTCCTACTGAAACAACTATCATGCAAACATTTGCTGATTTTTTAATATCATGAAAAATAGTTAGAAAGTATATCACTTGATTTAAGTTGAAATTATATTTTAATGGCTATACTCGTAAACAAAACCTGATGGTGTTTCTTTTCTTAGTACCAAGGAATGTAACAAGAATATATGATACCGATGGAAGAATAGATCAGTTAGAAGAATAAACGATAAAATCTAAAAGAAAATGCAAAAAAAAAAAGATTGGTTGTTGTGTGTTCAAGAATACCGCATTATTTTTTATTGCCTGATCATTCAAAAAGTGCCAACAAGTATTCGACAGAATATTTTCCATAGACTGTCTGTATGTTTTTTTTTTTTTTTTTGTGGAGAAGAAAAAAATAATCACGAATTAAAATGGCTCTTGAAATGTAATGCTAATAATGATGGTTCATAGTTAAAAAAGTATATAATAATGTTCTCAAGTCGCTCTCTTCTGATAAAAAAAAGATGTACTTCACTACTTTTTATTTCAGTAGTTAGTTGCATTGATTAATGCTGTTTTTTTTTTAATTATCAATTTTATAAATGCTAAAAAGATATTTTTATAATTTTTTACTGACATTTATTTGTAAGTATATAAAAAACATATTCCTAGGGAATAATTTTTATGATTTCATTTTGACACTTATTTTCAAATCAACGAAGTCTTATTTGTTTTCCCATCTGATGACTGTGGTTAGCTCTCTGGCCATGCATGCCAAAGGTGCCAGGTTCGAATCACGGATAAGGCATGTATGTTCATTGTGGTTCGGAATCATCTTTAACCTGTATGTCCCATCATCCTTAGCCGTCATTGTGTATAAGAATATGCCGTTGAGCTCATAAACCAACCAACTTATTTGTTTAAAAATGAAAATACCTATTTAAAATAATTTATCATGTTCTTCTTGAGGAAATACATTGCTTAAAAAGGAAATTTTAATCAGAATATTAGGTACTAGCACTTTACAACTTTTAAATTCCTATTATATTCAAAGTTGAAATACAATTTTTGTATAAAAATTTAGTGTTTGTATTTTTGTAATGTTTATTCTTTTAAATACATACTGTTTTAATGTATTGCTTGTTATGGTATTGAAATTATTTAAATATATTAGTATATGAATATATTTCAGAGAATTTTCAACCCGAATAATCTACTATAAAAGGAATATTAGTAGTATTGAAAAAATCTAGTTGTAATTTCAAGAATTTGCCGTAGTGTTTTAAATTAAATCCCACTCTCAGTGCTTTTACTTCGTGAAATTAAATGTTGTATCTGAATATTCTACAATTAAACAACTTAATGTATTAAAAAAGTTTATAACTCACTACATAATATTTTATAGAAATTACCAGAGATGTTTCATTACATCTGTGGATTACGGACTACGGTAGACGGCCTTCGTGTTTTCATCCATCGCTTAGCGTGACGTCATCAAACTTAGTACCGGGCCCTATACAGAGTAGAGAGTCTCTTAGTTTTGCGGCGGTCACGGTTAAAGGCACTCTTTTTTCAACGTTTCACGCTTTCATCGCATTTTTATGGTAATTTCGGAGGTGGGAATGTTTAGAACACCTTCAGAGACACTACCACAGCGATTTTGATCAAAATAGTTAGAGCCGTTTTTTCATCAATTACTGAAAAACATGATTTTTTCAAACGCAGCTACCTTATGCGCCATGCGCGACTTTAACGAAAACCTTAATGGAAGGTCTCATGGCCACCTTTAACCATCACACCAAATTTGAAGATTGTAGGTCAATTTTTTCGGGAGTTATGCTGCCCACGTACACACAGACAGACATTTTTTCTAGATCACGTTTTTGAAATCAGGATATTCTAAAATGTGGGGAACATATAGGTAATATACCTATGTATACATACAGGTAATTGAAAGTAAAAATACCTCTACATTATAACTTATATTTTTCTACATAATGCTTTTTTATTTCATCTGTTTGAAGTCTTTTGTTATAAAGTTCTTTCAGATAATAGTTCAGAGTAATTATTTAACAAAAAAAAAAATATATATAAATAAATAATAAAAAGAAAATCAATTTTTGCAGATTTATGAAAAATACTTTTTTCTTTAAAGCAATTATGCTAATAAGATAATGATTTTACTGATATTTCCTCATACACTGCATTATTGAAGATTAGTGTATCGAATGTTTAAAGTAAATTGACAATTGATTGTTGTCTTTTTAATCAGAAATAGTAGTTTAATATTGTATATTAGAGGAACAAATAATGACATCTGCAAGATAGAAGGTTGTGTTTATTAAAGAAAATCGTATACTTTTTTTGGTGAAATAATTTATTCAAAATTTAGTATCTACTTTTTCATACACAGGCGAAACAATGACTTTGAAAGTGTAGTATTTTGAATATTTAAAGACATTTCTATTCCGAGGGGAATAAGCAGTAACCAAGATGGTTTGTTTTGAACTCTACTTGAACTTGTAATGTGAATTCTTACGAACTTCTAGAGCTGGTTTTTATGTGATTGACTTGGAGATTGATCTTAGACATATTTTATATATTTAATATATTGAACTGGTAGGAGTTGTTTTTTAAGGAACATATAAAAGTTTATTGAGGAAATCTATGACTTTAACTCAAATACAAGAACTTTATTTAAATATTTTGTTTTTCTCGTAAATAAATACTGGATGTGTCTAGGGAACTGATGTTTAGTTCTAAAAGAAGTAGTTCAGACTTTGATTAATGTTTAATACAGCATTGTTGTTTTACAGAGATAAGCTGTTAAGCTTTAATTACGTTCTCGCATACGTTATGACGTTAGTCCAAGCTCCGCTTCGGAGGAATCCAGAAAGGGAAGATCATGCTCCTGCTTGTCTGTGTTCCTCTTTATGTACCTTGACGGCAATGTAATCGCATCGGGTGTTGCTGTTGATAGCTGATTTGCGGGAACAGTGATTCTATGACACACAATGTGAACATAAAGAAATATCTCCAATTTTGAATATAGTTGCAATTTATACAATGAAAGAATGGACATATATCTAATTGGGAACATCATACCTTTGAAAGAGAATTTCGGCCTTTAAGGTGAAGATGCTGCTACTTTGTTTTATCTTAAAAAAAATAATAGTCCTCGCCGGAAATCATTGGTATAAAAGTATATATATGTAATCATAAATGCGCAGCGTAAAACTAAATTGTCTGAATAAAAACCCCAACCCTTATTTAATTTAGGTGGAACATATAGTATGGAACTTCGATTTTAGCATTCCCAGCTTATTGAAATAAAAGAGAAAAAAATTGTCGATTTAAGTCAGAAGAGGGAAAAAAATGTTTGAACAATGTGACATTCTTGAAATAGGGATAATGTTGATTAAAGAAGTTTGAAGAGTTTTTTAGAAATATAGTTTTTTAAGAAATATATATTTTTTATGTTTTAATGAATGAAAATGTTTGCAGATTATGGTAACTTGTATTTTATCTCTGTTGTTTACAAATTTCGAAGGTTAAGCTTTTAGTAAAAAAATCTTTAACCACTACGAATTTAATTTCTCAAATGGAATGGTGAAAAAATTTTACTGAAATCTACCATCTCTTAAAATGTTTGCGGAAGTTTAAAAGTAAAGAAAAAGTCTTTTTTAAAGAAAATTATCTTATTTTTTTCAAAGACAGTTATAAAAATGCTTAGAAATTGCTTCAAAACTTATCTAGTTAAAAATATTCCGCTACAGATTATATTATCACTTAATGATGTTAAACTTAGCAAAACCGTTCGCATTTGTTTCAATAAACTATCCTTTTTTCACGTGCTCATATTCCATGTTTTTGGAGTTTATCTAGTATCAGCATGTGTAGTGGTCGCCATTAATGAGAGTTACATTTTAATAACTTTTGTTTATATATTGATTATTGCATCATCGTTAATTGTATGGCATTTACTGCTTATACGTAGGAAAAAAATTGTTACTCTTATAAACTTTATGAAGATTCATCAGAAGCACTTAAAAATAATGCCACAAAAGAATTATACTCTGAATATTTTCTTGGTGTCATTTTATTGCTATCCATTCATAGTAGCTGCTGTAAACGCGTATATGTCTTATGATTTCGACTTATTTTATAGTTTTGGCTACACAATACCTGACAAAATTCTTAAAACTGTAATTATTTTTTTCGGTAGCTTTTCTTATTATGTAATTTTTACGCAATATCCGGCTGTTATAGTATTGTCCATGTGTTTATTAATGTACCAGTGTGAAAATATTATTATTGCATACAATAGACATATAAAAAGATTACAACTGGATGTCATGTCAAGTCATTGCATTGATATATTAAGAGAACATTTTAAAATAATGAAAACTTTACGCCATCTACAACGTGTTTTATCGTTTCCTCTATTCGTGATTACCCTGGGTAGTTATTGTAATCTCTATACCACGTTGTCTTATTTCTTGAGCACAATTGCAAACTTGGAAGCTTCTGCTCTTTTACAAATCATCAGCAACTCATTCACAGGGTGTTTGATATTAATATTACTGACAGTATTCGGTTCCAGAATTCCAGAATCTCTCACGGATATTAAAGTAACAGTCGGAATATTGCTTCAACAAAAAAAACATAAAACTCTTTACATGGAAGAAATCTTTTTTGTGCTGGAAAGGATTGAGAAGAGTGAGACCATTTATTTGACTGCCTGCGGAATGGTGCGTTTTCAACGAAGTTTTCTGCTCTCAGCGTTTGGGTCTCTAATTACTTACGGATTACTTGTTATAAACGCCGATAATTACTAAATAGTAGTTTAATTATCAATATTTTTTAAAATTATTACTATATTGTTATAGTAATAAATTATTTTTATCTTTAAAATTTTCACCGCATGCTATTATTATACCTACTTGGAAAACGGCAAGTTTATTAAAATCTTGAATTAGTTTAATTTTTCAGAAACTACATTTCTTTCTGGAATATTTTTATGAAATAGCTATGCATATGAGAAGTAAATAAAATGTTTCTTTTGTTGTAATGTAATTTTTATAGACGATACTAATAAAACAAGTTGGTTCATAAGTGTCAGTGTCATCAAAATGGAAGCTTCTACGGACAAGCATTTGTACAATTGGTAATTAAATGTTTAAAAATGGTTATAGTTACATTTTTGTTTTGAGTTGGGAGGTATTTTCGAAAAGGGTATAAATATGAAAAGGGTATAGTACTTAAGCATGTTTTGCTTTGAAAGTAATATAATGAGTTTAAATCTCAAGTTAAAAATGCTAAACAGTGTCTGGATTTCTTTAGATAGACATTAGGGTGGCTCAAATTTTATTTTATTATTTTTTATTTTTGAAACGCATGAGGTGAAAAAAGTTGTAACATACCTTGATAAGAAAAACTGTAATTTTTTTTATTTATTTGAAATTTTTTTTTTTTCAAACAACATATATTAATAATTTAAAATATTCAAAAATACATTTTTTTGCAAAAAAATTAATTTTTCTATAAAATGGATACTAATGTTATTTCTTACATATTTTTGTTAAAATTGTTTTATTTACTTCAAGCATTCACTTCAAAGTTTTGAATAAATACAAAAAATGACTTTTTTCCATCAATTTGTAGAATGCACCAATCACTGAATTATCGAGGCACATAAGTTTGTATTGTGTGGAATGAAGTACATAGAACTTGGAAAAAATCAAATAAGTAAATATTCAATAATAATCGTTCGCGCATAACCATTAAAACATTGATAAAAACTGTGTTTTGGCAGGACCGCCACGAAACTAAGATACTCTCTACTCTGTATAGGGCCCTGTACTAAGTTTGATGACGTCATGCTAAGCGATAGATGAAAACACGAAGGCCGTCTACCGTAGTCCGTAATCCACAGATGTAATGAAACATCTCTGGTAATTTCTATAAAATATTATGTAGTGAGTTATTAAATGTTTTAATACGTTAAGTTGTTTATTTGTAGAATATTCAGATACAACATTTAATTTCATGAAGTAAAAGCACCGAGAGTGGGATTTAAATTAAAACACTGCGGCAAATTCTTGAAATTATAACTAGATTTTTTCAATATTACTAATATTCCTTTTATAGTAGATTATTCGGGTTGAAAATTCTCTGAAATATATTCATATACTAATATATCTTAAATAATTTCAATACCATAACAAGCAATACATTAAAACAGTATGTATTTAAAAGAATAAACATTACAAAAATACAAACACTAAATTATTATACAAAAATTGTATTTCAACTTTGAATATAATAGGAATTTAAAAGTTGTAAAGTGCTAATACGTAATATTCTGATTAAAATTTCATTTTTAAGCAATGTATTTCCTCAAGAAGAACATGATAAATTATTGCAAATAGGTATTTTCATTTTTAAACAAATAAGTTGGTTGGTTTATGAGCTCAACGACCTATTCTTATACACAATGACGACTAAAGAAGATGGGACATACAGGTTAAAATTGATTCCGAACTACAATTAACATACATGCCTTAACCGTGATTCGAACCAGGCATCTTTGACATGTATGGCCAGAGAGCTAACCACAGTCATCAGATGGGAAAACAAATAAGACTTCGTTGATTTGAAAATAAGTGTCAAAATGAAATCATAAAAATTATTCCCTAGGAATATGTTTTTTATATACTTACAAATAAATGTCAGTAAAAAATTATAAAAATATCTTTTTAGCATTTATAAAATTGATAATTAAAAAAAACACAGCATTAATCAATGCAACTAACTACTGAAATAAAAAGTAGTGAAGTACATCTTTTTTTTATCAGAAGAGAGCGACTTGAGAACATTATTATATACTTTTTTAACTATGAACCATCATTATTAGCATTACATTTCAAGAGCCATTTTAATTCGTGATTATTTTTTTCTTCTCCAAAAAAAAAAAAAAAAAAAAAAAAAAAAAAAAATACAGACAGTATATGGAAAATATTCTGTGGAATACATATTGGCACTTTTTGAATGATCAGGCAATAAAAAATAATGCGATATTCTTGAACACACAACAACCAGTCTTTTTTTGCAACGTTTACATTTTCTTTTAGATTTTATCGTTTATTCTTCTAACTGGTCTATTCTTCCATCGGTATCATATATTCTTGTTACATTCCTTAGTACTAAGAAAAGAAACATCATCAGGTTTTGTTTACGAGTATAGCCATTAAAATATAATTTCAACTTAAATCAAGTAATTAATAGAAAGATTATTTTCTAACTATTTTTAATGATATTAAAAAATCAGCAAATGTTTGCATGATAGTTGTTTCAGTAGGAAACAAACATCTTCATCATCATCAGTTTTACAAAATTATATTTTCAAAAGAATATTTAAAATAGAATTATGAAATTAAACTTTTTTTAATTTCTATGAGAGATTGTTTGAGTTACAATAGGATTAAGCCTAACTTAGAATACTAAAAGTTTGAAATCAATAAATTAATAACTTGATACAACTTATCTGTAAAGTTTTCAAACATGAAAGTCACTCCTTTATAGAATTATCCTTTCCACATTTCAGCTTGTTAATTAAATAAAAAAAAGGGTAAAAAGAAACATTTTAGCTATCGATAAATTTCAATACCGTATGTACAATCTAGTTCGTAGAATAGTTTGTTTACATTTTTATCCATCGCTTAGCGTCGCATAAGATAAGAGCGCCATCTGGTTGTACCAGGCCCGATATAAATATGTTTCTACATTTCGCTGCGGTCCCGGTTTTGGAGGGTTTCTATCTGGGTGGCCTTTCTCGTGGTGTCTTCTCTTCCTTTAAAGCTCATAAACTTAATTGCGTATTCATTGGATCATAGCGCACATGACTGTGATTGGGACTGCCATGAATACTGGCTGGAAATAATCTGACAGATAAAACTGCACGTTGGGAGACAATTACAGTGGGAAATATGTCTCCTATACTTAAATGAATTATCACTCACATGCCTATTTAAAAGCGAAAACTTTTTTTTAAAGGAAAATGAACATAAAAAAATGTCCCAAATTTTACTTGAAGACAAAACAATAACTTAAAATGGACGTGCATATTATCCATCCAAATAATCAGTGAAGAAAAATTTTCAGTTTTAGTTCACTTGTTACAGAAATTCAATGTAATGAACACTTGATTTTTAAAGATACCGTCTTTTTTGTTATGCATGAGTACTACAACGTTTCAAAATTACAAGAATTGTTAATATTTCAATGTTTAAGAGAGAATTCAGTTCAATCTCTTGCTCTCAATTAAATCTTTTTTGTTATTCAGGAACTATGGTAGCCTCACAATGAGAAATTTCAATAGTATATATTTCCCAATTTGTCTATCTATCTATCTATAAAATAATTGCAAGACTGATGTTGGCATAATAGTCCAGGGAATAGAGACATTTTGCCTTGTAAAAGTTTATGTAGTTCTGATATTTTAATATGTTATACAGGTCGGTCCCGTGGTTTATAAACCAAATTTTCGACCTCCTAACCCTTGTGCGTTCTCTGTGGTGCACCAAAACTGAGCCGTTTTTCAGTTTATACGTCATAACTCTTTGTCAATGAATCTTAGAAACAAACATTAAATTTAAAAGTTGTAGAATATTAAATTTTCTACAACTTTTGTATACAAAGTTTTTTTGTAGACCTATTATGGAAATAGTTATGTAGCATCAAAGTCATATCTTTTTCGTAAAAATGCTACTTTTTTAAGATTTGTGTCAAGGTTTTTGATTATATCTCCATAATGGTACGTCTTAGAGAAAAAGTTTGTGAATAAAAGTTGTAGAGCAATAAATTTCCTACAAGTTTTATACATTAACTTATTTCCTAGGACTAATAGCAAAGGAGTTACTTTGCTTTGTGTATTTTCCGGGGTGTACCAAAAAAAAACGTTTTTCAGTTTATATATCATAACTCTTTTGCAATGCATTTTAAAAACAAACATTAAATTTAAAAGTTGTAGAATATTAAATTTTCTACAACTTTTGTGCCCAATTTAATTTTGTAAAGCTATTATGTAAAGAGTTACATAGCATCAAAACAAAAACTCTTTCGTAAAAGTGCTGCTTTTTTTAAGTTTTTTGCCGAGTTTTTCAATTATATCTTCATAACAATAAGTCGTAGGGAAAAATATATTGTACAAAAGTTGAAGATCTATAAATTTGCTATAAGTTTTATACTAAAAGTTACTATCTAGGACTAATAACTATGGACCTACTCTTCTTTGAAGGTTTACGAGATGATAACCTATAATATTTTATGTATAGGTAGGGGTTTAAAAATAGTTTCTTACTGCAGAGTCTGGCAATTTTAATAAAAAAATAAAACAATATATATATATATATATATATATATATATATATATATATATATGTGGGGGTTAGTGGTTCGGTTTTTTAAATGTCTAGGGGATTTATTTAGGGAAGCAAAAATGAAATAAAAGAGAAATAAACTTCCAAATCAGAAACGGGAAGTACAGTTAAATTTATTAGACGAAACATCACAATCACTTTTAAACAAAACAAAGGGGAGAAAAGTATTAAATACTACTAGGCAAATGGCAGCACAAGTTGACGAAATTAAGTGTTTAATTAGTACATTACCTAATTAGCGAAGTGGGTTGAGTGCACCCAAAATTGGCGGACAGAGTTCAGCGTGTTTGTTCCCGAATGGGATCCGGTGTGCTTCTGCTTAAAAAAAAATAAAATCGCGGAGTACGAATACTTATTCGTAATGACAAAAAAAAAAAAAGAAACATCGTCTTGCAGTGCCATCTGTCTTTACAAGAGGAAATTGAAATGTACGGTAAACAATTGATATGGGATAATAAAAATCCTACAGATTCGGCCATCCTGTAGATCGATGACCTCATCGATGAAACACATGAAAATGGGCAAGACATATGATAATACTTAAGTAAAAGCAAATATAAAACCAAGACCAAATGAAAACATTTCGTTGAAGATCACAATGTTCATTTGTAATTGTTCGAAAAGTTCAGGATCAAGTCTGTTTGAAGATGGTAGGAACTGCATCAGTGGCTGGGTCCTATGCTATGGCTGGAGTTGCATGGTAAATTGAATATCAAACAATGACATATAAAATGAAGAATAATGACGTTGGGCGAAAGACAATTACGGCAATGTTTACATATTATTTTTGAAGAGTATTTATGTTAAGTTAATTTATTTAGTAGAATAAAATTTCATTAGATCAGCGGATGTAGAAGTTATGTTAGGCCCTTCCTGGTTACCTATTTTTTGTACATCATACCTATCTTTGGGTTTAACTTTTGTAATTTTATAGGGTCCTAGGAATTTGGGTCTTAATTTTAACCCAGAACCGAACTGCGTTCGCTGGATTGCCACCAAATCCCCTTCCCTATAGTTCGGAGCTTTCTTGCGTTTCTTGTTATAGGTCCGTTTGTTTTCGGCTTGAATCTTTTGGATGTTCCTCTTTGCTTCTTGTCGCAATGAGTTCCTTTGCTCCTGAAGCTCATCTTCTATCTCTTCCATGAGTAGGTCTCGTATTTTCAAGTCGTCCTTATTCCTCATGGTAACACCTGTTAAGAGTTCAAAAGGTGTCCACTTGGTACTTCTATTAATCGTGCTGTTGAGTATTTGTTGTAGTCGGTCGACATATTTGTACCATTTTGTCGAGTCGTCTAACGATAACTTGGTTAGGACAGGTATTAGAGTGCGATGGATCCTTTCTACTTGACCGTTTCCTCGAGGTACTCCGGTAGCAATTTGCAAGTGTTGAATTCCTTCTTCAGTGCAAAAATCAGTGAATGCTTTCGAAGTAAATGCTGATCCTCGATCTGTGAGTATTCTTTTGGGATTTCCGAAAGTTTTTTGTTGTAACCTTAGTTTGTCTATTAAATCTTCCGCAGAAGTACACTTCACTGGATACAGCCATGTGAATTTGGTAAATGCGTCAACAACAGTCAATATGTGTTGATATTTTTTGTTGGTAGAGGGCATTGGACCAATAAAATATACGTGATACGTACTTAAGGAACGTCTTCTTTCGGAATTGGATTTAGAAATCCTTCTTTCTTTCCGCTCTTCTTGTTAGCTAAGATGCATGGGACGCAGTTGTTGATGACATTGCGGACTAAGGCGTTTAAATTTGGAATGAAGAATTCCTGTTTTATAACGTCTTCCGTCTTAGAGGTCGAAAAGTGTCCTTTCTCATGCGCGAGCTTGATTAATTCCGTCTGCATGTCCTTCGGTGCTACAATTAATTCGCGACCATTTACGAATTTGTAGAGGATTCCGTTTCTTTCACAAAATTCTGACGACCCGTTGTTGTTAAGGACTGCCTTCAAAGTACTGATGTTTTCATCTTCTGCTTGAGCTTTGCGCAATCTAGCTGTGATTGTATCGCTCTCAATTATAAAGACTGGATTTCTGCTCAGAGCATCTACATGTTTCATCCTTTCTCCAGGTCGATGCTCGATCTGATAGTCAAATTCTTCTAAGGATAATGCCCATCTAGCTATGCGAGTAACTAGATCTTTTTTATCCATAGTCTTCTGGAATGCCGAACAATCGGTGACTATTTTAAAATGGTTTCCCAGAAGATAGACGCGGAATTTCTTTAATGCGCTTACAATAGCTAGCACTTCAAGCTCGTAGCTGCTGTATTTCATTTCAGCTGGTGTTGTCTTCTTAGACATGTATTGGACTGGATGCATCTTTCCGTCGGTGGACTCTTGCAGTAGTACAGCTCCATAGCCGTGTAAACTGGCATCAGTGTGTAATTCTGTCCTTTGACCTTGCCTGAAGATACTTAAGACTGGACTTTCTGTAAGGAGTTTCTTGAGTTTTTCGAACGCTTCGACTTGAGGTAGATTGAACGTAAATGGAGTTTCTTTCTTAGTCAGGTCGCTTAGTGGCTTTGCTATTTTGGAGTATTCTGGTATGAACTTGCGGAAATAGCCGGTGAGTCCGAGAAAGCTTTGTACTTGCTTCACGGTTGTGGGTACGGGAAATTTCTTTACTGCTTGCGTTTTAGCCAACGATGGTCGTATTGTACCGTTTTCCACTATGTGTCCTAGAAATTCTATTTTCCGTTGCAGGAATTGACATTTCTTCCATTTTATCTCCAAGCCGTATTTTGATGCAACTTCTAGTACTGACTGTAAGTTTCTTAGACCTTCTTCTTCATCCTTTGAGGGAATTACCAAATCATCCATATAGATTATTACGATGCCTTTTCTCATTAGATCTCGGAAGATGTTGTACACGTACCTTTGAAATACACTGGGACTGGTACTTAAGCCAAAGGGTACTTTGTTGAACTCAAATTGTCCATCGGGGATAATGAAAGAGGTTAGCTTGCGGCTCTCTTCATCTACTTCAACATGAAAAAATCCATTCTTGAGGTCGAGTGTAGTGTATACTTGAGCATCTTGTAGCTTGTCTAGAACATCTTCTATCAGAGGTAATGGAAATCGATCCTTGACTAATTTTCTATTCAATTTCCTATAATCCACACAGAGGCGGGTGGAACCGTCTTTTTTCTTCACTAGCACGATAGGACTGGCGTAGTCTGACGAGCTTGGTCTGATGATTCCTTGTTCTAGCCATTCGTCGATTTGTTGATTGACCTCTAACTTTTCTGAACTCGATAATCGTCTCGCAGGTTGGTAGACTGGAACGTCGTCTTTCAGGATGATTCGCATAGATACGTCTGTTGACAAAGTTTTGTCAGGCTTGTAAGTTGAGATAACTTGCTTCAATTCGTTCTGTATCCTGATGTCTCTTATGTGGGCCAACTCTATCTCTTCATTAGGACTTGTTTCGGAGATGTGCATGAACCAATCAGCGGGCTCATCTTTATGAAATTTCATACCATTCCTGGACGTTGTAAACGTAGCTTGATTCGTAACATCCATTCCGATAATTGCTTGGAAAGATAACTGTGATTGTGGCACTACATGCCATGTTAGAGAAAATTCTTCTCCGTCGGTGGTGAAACTCATTTCGAATGATCCTTTCGTTGTGACTTGGGAATTTCCTAAGCCTGAGAGAGTTCTTCTTTGTTTCGAAAGCTTGGATTCATCGATGATTTCTTTGGCTATGTCGTCTCGAACGAGACTGAGTGAACTGCTTGTGTCAACGAGTGCGGTGATGAGTTTGTTTCCCATAACGATTTCTTTAAATTTCAACTCTTCTGATGGGATGATTGTACATGTCTGTACAGAATTGCTCGGAGGATTGCTGGATTCTGCATCTTTTCGGCGCTTGTCGCAGTTAACGTAGAAGTGTCTTGGTTCTTTACAATAACTGCAGAGTGACTGTCTAGGCCTGACAGAGTCGGTATTTCGATTATTGTTGAAATGGTTCTTTTCTGACCGGTTTGGTCCATATCGGCGATTATCAGCTCTTCGGGGAGGGCTTCCACGATTATTCGATGATCCGGCCTCGTATCGGTGACTGTCGGTTCTTCGGGAAGGGTTCCCATAATTTGACGATTTGGCCCCATATTTTCCTTTGGGCAAGGAGTCGAACTGCTTTGACTTTAACGTTCTGCGGACATCTTCGTATTTTTCGAACTTTTGGGCCAGCTCTCTGGGCGAGTTGATGAGTGTCCATTCATCTAGAAAATGTTCTTTGAATTCGTACGGAGCTCTTCTCTTGATCTGATCTGCTATGATAAGGTCACGAAGCTGGTCGTAAGTTTTCACTTCAAGACCTTCCACCCATCCATCGAAGTAGGTTTGCAATTCATGGAGAAAATCCAACCAAGTTCCTTCAGGAGATTTTTGGTGTGACACGAACATCTGGCGAAGTCTTTCTGGAGACAGTTTGAACCATCGTAGCAGCAACTGCTTTACGTGATCGTAGTCGTGAGACTTGTCGGGGGACTCCCGCGCAATTAAGTGTGCAACGTCGACTGGAAGTAGGCCTATGAGGTGCTGAACCCATTCTTCTTTAGGGATCGATGACAGCTCTGCATGCCTCTCGAACAGGATGAGGTTAAGATTCACATCTTCTTTCATATCGAACTTGTGGAAGGTATCACGTGAAGGTCTGCTTGGTACTTGGTTTGTTGTGACGTTTTTCGAAGATGAATCTTTCTGGTTTTGGATTCGTAATTTCTCGAGCTCGAACTCTGCTTCTCGTCTCCGTTCCTCGATGGCTTCTTGGCGTTTCCGTTCTTCGATGGCTTCTTGACGTTTTCGTTCCTCGATGGCGATGGCCTCTTGACGCTCTTGCTCTTGCAACCTTTCCTCGGTGATGCTCTCGAGAAGTGCTTTTACTTCATCTTCGTCATACTTCTCATTTTCCAAGATTAAATCCTTGATGATCGGCTTGGTCATAGTAGCGGTTATCTTTATGCCTAATTCCGTGGCTAAGTTCAACAGATCCTCTTTTTTACTTCTTAGAAGAAAAGTCATGGTGATCTTTAAATTTGGTGGAAATCCAGTGAACTTTGTGATATTCGTAAAAATGAAATTAAAAAAAAATAACGACTAAAAGGAAAAAAGCTTGTAGATTTATGTTGTGTGTCTTTTCCTCTCTCTTTTTTTTTTTTTTTTTTTTTTTAAATGGAGTATGCTGCTAAGAACACTACGAAATTAACGAAGATACATTTTAAAAATGAAGAAATATATTTTTGCAGAAGTTAATCAACTCTCGGTCAATCAGATAATTCACAAAAAGTAAAAGAGTACTACAGTAAGAAAAAGGTTTTAGAATTTCATGAACTTTTGTACGAGAACAAGTCGTCAGAAATTTTTTACTGAAAAGATTTTTTTTTTTTTTTCACTTGGACAAGAACACGATAAACATACCAACTTATAATAATGTACTTACTTTGTATTGCATAATATTTTAAAACATAATACTGCATAAGTTATGCTTTGTATTGCATAGAAAATTAATTGCATAAGAAATTATAACAGCAGCATTTGGAAAAGTAAACTATGAATAAGGATGCGAATAATATATTAAGTATTCAAAACAAAATATTACCCAAGGATGTTTTATAAAAAGAACACTTTAACACGATAAGTTTACCTCACTTAAATCACCTAACTTCCCAAAATAACAGCTGCATTTGGAAAAGTAAACAATGAATTATTACCCAAAGTTATCCGTCAAAATAATGTATATTGAATAATATTCTTTGTATTAATTCAGACAAAAAGAATAAAAAGGAATATAAAAACAATTTAAATGTAAGCTATTCTTAGAACAATAATGAAAATATAAATAAAAGACTACAACATCAAATCCTTCAAGGTATCACTTCCGGTTATAGATAAGACCTTTTTTTTATTTTTATTTTTTCTCTTTATTTGCGTTGCGAAGAGTTTACCCAAGCAAGAGGTTTTCAAAAAAAAGTAAATAAAAAAAACTAGTATGCAATTCTTAGAAAAAGAAAGTATCAATGATTCAGAACTTATCTGAAGGAATAAACTGCTGGCTTTGAAGACGTCGGTTGTCACTGCTTAGAACACAAAATTTTATGTAGTAGATGGTTTCGGAACACAGAGCACTAATCTTGGCAAATTATCCGGTAAGGGCCTCGGATAAAATTTCAGCACTTCGGTATTGAAGATTCGAAAATTTTAGACGAACACTGATGAAGACGAACACTCATGAGACGTTGAGACACCAGTTGGAAATGGCGCGCTGCTTGTTGAAGACTCGTTGGCGAAGAATTTCGTTTGAAGCTGGATGCTTTCTGGCTAAGAACGACGACTGGAACTTTGAGAATTTCTTTACGACGGGTTCAAATTAATTTACTTGTAAATTTCATCTTCGAGGGGTTCGAAGGAATAAAGGTGATTTTCGATTAAAACGGGTGCACTCATGAAAAATATTATTGAACTCATGTTACCAAAACGAAACAGGTTACTAGGCATACACTTGTTATTATACCAAATAATTTTGAAAACGAACAAAAAAAATGAATCGCTACAGGGACGTGGTTTATTCAAAAACCAAAAATTACTCGAAATTAAAAAAAATTTAGAAGCAATTCCCATTTAAAAATTCCTTTTCGCTAATCCAGGCCGAGGACCCCAAAAATATGTGGGGGTTAGTGGTTCGGTTTTTTAAATGTCTAGGGGATTTATTTAGGGAAGCAAAAATGAAATAAAAGAGAAATAAACTTCCAAATCAGAAACGGGAAGTACAGTTAAATTTATTAGACGAAACATCACAATCACTTTTAAACAAAACAAAGGGGAGAAAAGTATTAAATACTACTAGGCAAATGGCAGCACAAGTTGACGAAATTAAGTGTTTAATTAGTACATTACCTAATTAGCGAAGTGGGTTGAGTGCACCCAAAATTGGCGGACAGAGTTCAGCGTGTTTGTTCCCGAATGGGATCCGGTGTGCTTCTGCTTAAAAAAAAATAAAATCGCGGAGTACGAATACTTATTCGTAATGACAAAAAAAAAAAAGAAACATCGTCTTGCAGTGCCATCTGTCTTTACAAGAGGAAATTGAAATGTACGGTAAACAATTGATATGGGATAATAAAAATCCTACATATATATATATATATATATATATATATATATATATATATATATATATATATATATATATATATATATATATATATATATATATATATATATATATATATATATATATATATATATATATATATATATATATATATATATATATATATATATATATATATATATATATATATATATATATATATTGTTACGAATTTTTGTGCATTTGTAAATATTTCGTAGTGTTAATTTTGTAAATAGATAAATTTCTGTACATTTCGCATAAGACAATGCAATGGTTTGTTTCCCAGCAATGAGCCTCCCAATGCTTGATAGCGGGTTTTACAGAGGTAACTCTGGGAAGCGAGTTTCAAGGGGCAGGGCATTTAACATTATGGTAATGGGAATCTCGCCAAATTGGCGAGATAAAGCCAAGTTGGCGATAGTTTTGGCGACTAATTTTTGTCGCCAAAATTGCCGAGTAATCGCCAAATGTCGCCAAACTTGGCGACCATTTGGCGACATTTTCGGTATATGTATACGTACATGTATCCCATAACCTATATAGGTCTTTTCGACTACTCTCTGGAAAGTTCTCCAGACATCTACCTCTGGGAGTTTCAAGAAGGTTCACGTATGTTCTCAGGTCACCCTATAAAAGCTCAGGGAGAGCGGGTGATGCAGTTAGTTAGTTAGTGAGTTGTCTCTCAACGTTCATTGTGAGAGCTGTATTCCTGACTGAGTTGTTGACTGTTTTTGAGTCACGGAGCTAGTTGTTAGCTGAGTCCGTTATTTGACTGAAGTTAGTTGACTTGAGTTAGTTGACTTGAGTTAGTTGACTTGAGTTAGTTGACTTGAGTTAGTTGACTTGAGTTAGTTGACTTGAGTTAGTTAGTTGATTTTGAATCACTGAGTTAGTTGTCTCTCAACGTTCATTGTGAGAGCTGTATTCCTGACTTGAGTTAGTTTGCGGATTATGAGTCACTGAATTAGTTGACTGGAGATACTGAGCGAACTGTATTGCATTGTCTTTTGCGACGATTTAGCAGTTGTTTGTCAAGTTTTTAACTGCTGTTTTGTGCTCTATTGAGGTGAAAAGAGCTGTATTGTGTCTACTAGAACGATAAGTTCTGGAGCTGTAAGAGAACTGTGAAGAGTTATTTTGGAATAAATTTCTGCAAGTTTTGATCTGCAGAAATCTTTGGCGTCAAATCTTTCGAACCCGTACAACGCAACAATATATATATATAATACTAATGATAATGTAAAATAAAAAGTGGAACTATATTAAATAATATATAAATATATATCTATATACAATAACGGTAATATCAATTTACCGGGCTGAACAGAATTTAGAAATTTACATCGAAAATTCAGAATTTTACAGGCAATTTAAGGGACAGGGGGAAAATTCAGGGGTCCTAGGCACGGGCTTTATAGGCCTTTTGGGAAGTCAGGCCTTGGATATTGGGCAATACTGTAGTACAGTTTGGGGCAATATAGAATGGTTAACTTTTTTTACGATACTGGGAATACTGCAATGCAGTTTTGGGGGAGTATTACGCCCCTTCCTCTTCAGGTATAGGTTATGAGTAAGTTTTCTTAATTTTTTCATATATTATTTTTTACGGTTTTGCTTTGTAGTATTCTTTTTAAAAAAAGAAAAGTGTAACATACTATTGAGTCTATTGAGTGCTCTCAACTTTGTGCAAATGATATTTTATAAGTGTTTGAATAATTTTCAAAAACAAGATTTTTTTACTGTGCTATTACTTGTTAAAACATCTTGAGAAATAGCAAGAACACAAAGGAAATAAGGGGACAAGTTCACAAATGACATTACAGAAAAAGCATGAACTCCAAAAATCACACAAGTAACATAATAAAATATGTATATGACGTCCCAAAACATTTTGTAATTGTATGCAATTTAAAATATAAATATTTTAAATCGAAATGGATCGAAAAATAGTTGTTCCTATTGTTCCAAACTAGGAACACTTCAGAATTACACAAACGTTTAATGAACAATTGAAATTGTTGTCGGATAATCGAGAATAATCATTTGTTATTCTAGAAATTTGCTTGGTCTGAAAAATACCTATGTAAAGCGACTTAATTTTACTTTTTTAGCCATAATGATATAGAACAAGATGTTTGAATTTCCCGAAAATGAATAAGCTTAAAAATAGAAAGTATTATTTTCACTTTTGAATGCGAAGAAAATGGAGGTACTGATTTTGATTGTAGGATTTTTGTACCAAAGATTATTGTGAAGGAGTACATAATTTTTATTTTTGCGCGTGCAAACCAGTAAAAATGTACTCTAAGTATACTTCCTGTAAGCAGGTAAAGAAAGTATTCGGTAAAAAAGTTTAAATTTATTAAGAAGTAAAATACTGTTGAGTATTTGTAGAAATATTCTTCTCATTGATTTTCTTATTGGAAAATACCAGAAGAATAAAATAGAGTTTATTAATAGAAAAATAGTAGTTACAGAAACTTCTTTTTCTCAGTTCATTGTGTGAAGTTCTACAAGGCGAACTTTATTTTCTTCAAATCATTTGATATGAATAAACCTCATGTAAAATTCATCGGACTTTTCAAGTTTTTAGCTATATTTCAGATTTGATTTTTTTTTATCATCAAAAAACGTAGAATCAAATTTGCGATGACAGTATTCTTGATTGAAAGTATATCGTTAGTCGTAAAAAAAGAAAGACATTTTTTTAGAGAGTGAATTCGTAGTAGAATACCAACATTCATATTTAATACTATAAGGGAATTTTTCAAGAGCATTTTTAGGATTGTTATGGTATTTATTTGAGATAATGATTTTATAATTTGTATGCCTATGAAATGTATGTATATAAAAAATAGACAATTCCAGTTTTTCAAAATTTTTTACTCAAGTGTGTGTGTTTTTTTTTTTTTTTTTTTTTTTATTATTATTTATTTCATATAGCTCTTTACAGCATTATGTAGTGCCTTCTGCTATTATATTCTGGTCTAACAATCATTTCATCAATATATTTTCAAAAGCTGTTCACTGTTATTTATTATGAACAGAAGTTATTTTACCAAGTCAAAAATATGTTAAATAAATGATATAAGAAAAATATATTTTTCACCAACGATTATGGGGTAATTTGAGTAGTAGAAAGTTTTTTTTTAATTTTTTTTTTTTTTTTTTTTAATTCTTTAGAATGTAATAGATATAAGCCTTATTAACTTTTCAAGGTTACTTTTTTCGATTAGTAAGTATGGAATGAAGTAGAAGAAATATATTTCAATGATATACTTGCTAACACTGCGGATCGGGACCACGAATGAAGATCGAGGCAAATCATAGTTGGATTTAGAATATTCCATGGTTAGTCAGTTGGTGTCGAAACTGAATTTTAAACTTAAACATGCCATATTACTAAGGAATCATGAACAAATGATCAGAGCGTGGATGTACATGAAGGATATTCTAATGAAGGCATAAATATATGTGCTTGATTGATACCGAAATAAACGACGTTGACAAGTTCTTCGCATCGAAAGCTGACGAACACGTATGGTTAGTAGTTGATTTCAAAGAATATAAAATGCATTGTTCGTTAAGGATTATTGTGGAATAATCAGAAACATTGCGTACATACACTTAGAGTTAGTATTGAATTTTGAAAATTGTTTTGGATATCTAAAATGAACTTTCGTTTCATTTTCTTATTAACAATGCTTGTCTTCACAGTACATGGGAAGAAAAAAGTGTTGAGCGTGACTGTCTTCTTATTGAAGTTAATAAAATTTAGTTTTCTTTACTATAAAGTAAGAAGCTTTTTATATTCAAGACATATTTAAGTATTTAAGTGTTTGAAAATGCATTTAAATTCAGGTAAACAAATGGAATCTCATATTTTTGCAGATATTTCTCTTTTGATAATACTGACACTCAATTATAAAAATATTAACAAAGATTTTCGAATTCGTCTGAAATATGCATCATACTCTTACATATTTATGTTTTGCATGTTTACAATATACACGATATCTACAAGTATAGCATTTGCCATTGAGGTAAAGGACTATAAAACAACTTTTGCATATATGTCTCTTATTGGACTTTCATTCCTTCTTCAATATTTATTAGCAGTTCGAAAAGGAAAATGCATTAACCTCGTAGAAACTATTCTGTTCCACCAGAGTGGTTTAACAATGCCAAAAAACAAGAAGTTTACAATATATGTTTTGTTAAGTGCAATTTACTGTTATCCATGTGTACTTTCTGCTTTAGCTATGTATCTGTCTAACGAGGAATCAGAACTAAGTACATTCTATTCCTTTAACATTAAAATCTCGGAGGTAAAGGTTAGAAATGTGGTAAGTTTTATAGGCGGCATTGCTTACCATACATTTTATATACAGTACCCATCCGTTGTCGCCTTATGTATGTGTTCTTTAATCAGTCATACTGGAAATGTTCTTATTGCTTATAAAAGACAACTGAAGAGAATGAAACTAGATGCTATGTATGGATATTCCATTGCCGTATTAAGAGAATACTTTAATATCGTCAAAATTATTCGAGACCTACAGGATGTTTTATCTCTCCCGTTGTTTTTGATTACAATAAACAGTTTCTTCTACCAGTACATAGCTTTGTCATATTTCTTGAGCTTGAGCAAAGTGGGTGGAGATGTAGATGCTGCATTCACTTTGGAAGTCGCCAGCAATGCTTTGGTCGAGTGCATTATTCTAATTTCACTGACAGTGCTTAGTTCGAGGATACCTGAATGTATGTCAGAAATAAAAGTTACCGCAGGAATTTTGATACAGCGAAATAAGATGAAGACTTTCCATATGGAGGAAATATTTTTCCTCTTGGACAGGATTGAGAAGAGTGAGACGATTTATTTGACTGCCTGTGGAATGGTGCGTTTTCAGCGAAGTTTTCTGCTTTCTGCTCTTGGTACTCTTTTCACGTACGGATTACTTTTTTTCAACATGAATTGACACTTGTCATGGAAGAGGTTTTGCAATGACGTTAAACGTGAGTCTGGATTCAACATGCAACATTATTTTGTGCTTCTTACATTGTTCTCAGATAATGTATAGATATTTTAATTTCTAGCGCAATCATCATTTTGGATATGCTACTTCTTTCTAATAAGGTATAACATCTGATTTTGTTTTTCAAACTTAAGACAGAAAAAAGCATCTTATAATCATGATTTCTAAAGGAAACGTAAACTAGTTTCCTTTAGGAATCATGATTATAAGATGCTTTTTTTTGTCTTAAGTAAACGTAAACTAGTTCCCTTTAGGAATCTTGATTTATAAGATGCTTTATTTTATTCAAAGAGACTTTCACTTAGGTTTGTTTCAAGTAGTTATAAAATTTAACCATTGTTATACAAGTATTTAAATTTGACGTATATGAAATCTACACTTCCTGAAAATATAGAGTTTTTTCAATCTGGTCATCAATCATGGCGAAAGTACCACTTTACTGCGAGAAGTGCGGCAAAGTAACTTTCTCGCACTACTGTGAAAAAGAACTTTTCCGCATACCTCGTACTCAAATTTTCTATAGTTTCGGTATAAAAATGACATTTAGAGGAGATTTTTATTGACCTGAGTTGCCAACTTTAGTTCATATATGTATTAAAGATATTTTTTTTTGCACGTGATTATAAAAAATATTGCATGTAACACTTGGGAAAATACTTTTTCAAACTTGGTAAATTATTTGACCCGAGTGCCAACGCACTAGTCAAATTATCATTTGACTTTGTTTGAAAAAGTATTACTTTCCCAACTAGTTGCATAAATAACTATTTTTCCAGCTGATAATTAATACGCTTACTTAATTACAAATAAGAATAATTTTTGTATGCACTGAAAAGAATCTTTTGTTGAAAATGTAAAATAATAAAAACTTTGTTTTTTACATTTCTTGTCATAAAAAAAAAATCACACTTTAAAAATTAATTATTTTTTATTTGAATTTCGATTTCCATTAAGTAGTGAAATAATTTCCACTTGATTATTCATATCAATGCTCTGCATAAGTTTATTTATGAGATTTACTTCAACACTGACTTCTCAAAGTTCACGTCCAGAATAAGCCATTATTTACTTGTAATTCTTATAAATGTCTTATTTATTTTCATAACATTTTCATCAAAGTAGAAAGCTGAAACCAATACTTTAAACATAATTGTATGAAAATATCTGATGAGTGATGACTAATTTCACAGAGTGCAGTTGTAAACTATGTTTTATGTTGAAAAATAACTTTAACAAGAGTACAATGATTTTTCTTCTAATCAAATAGTTGCTCAGTTAAGCTCAAATTCGTTGTTAAGTATACCCTTGATGAAACTGAAAAAATGCTTGATGAAGCAAAAGTTACTTAGCCTGTAGCAAGCTCTTCAATTCCAATATATTTATTCTACAATAAGTTCTTTTGAAGAAATATGGCTTTTATTTTCTCTAATTCCTGCTATAGTATTGCAATTCATCCGTAATTACGAAGTTAAACTTTTCCATCGCATAATAAAAAGCCTTTCTCTGAGAAGATGTATTGGATATAGAAGTGTTTATATGTCATGTTACAGAATATAATCAATAATCCAAATTATATATTATGCTACATTTTTCAAATTTTTTGAAAATAATCATTTAATTAATTTTTCGATTAATTTTATTTCTATATGTTTCTGAATTTTCATGCATAAACTGTGCAGCAAGCTTCATTCAAATTGTCCAACCGATTTTCGGGTTATTTCATTGTTAATATTTCGGATGGAGGGGGAAAAAAAAACAAAAAAAAACATGAAAAAGACATTGTAAGTGTTCAAGGTTTTTTACTTAAAGACGGTTACACTAAAAATACAAAAAGAAATGTAGTAGAAATTTAAATTGCATTTATATATTGGTTACTGTCTTAGTTATCTGGTATTACGTCTGAAATAGTGGCTAAATTTCTTGAGTTCGAAACAAAAATAAATTTCCATATCAATAAATAACAATTTTCTGCGTTTAAAATCATTAGTACAAATTTTTTTTATGAGTTTAAAATCATTAGTATAAAATTTTTAATGAATTTAAGTAATTATTCCTCACTAATAACGTTCGTGTCACTTTCATCCTATAGGTAGCAATAAATAGTTCTAGTTTGAGTATCATTTTTAATTTTATTCCCAAGCGCGACTACTTTACTAATATTGAAATTACTTTTGCTCTTATAATCTTACAGATATATTTGTTTAATTCAACCAGTCCTTACAATTAAACACTCTCCTTGTGCAGTGGTTATTTTTAGTGACCTTTAGGCGTTTTTAAACTCCTGTGAACATTGCTTTATCACACATTTGATTTCGGTTCATTGTTAGGGGACTGCCATGTGTCTCAAAAAATATTTGTTCCAATTTGAAAATATACATTTTGTTATGTATCAATAAAAATCAAGTTGAAGTATGTATCTGTGTGTACTTGCGTGAGTATAAACGTGAATGTATGCATGTATGTATGTATGTATGTATGTATGTATGTATGTATGTATGTATGTATGTATGTATGTATGTATGTATGTATGTATGTATGTATGTATGTATGTATGTATGTATGTATGTATGTATGTATGTATGTATGTATGTATGTATGTATGTATGTATGTATGTATGTATGTATGTATGTATGTATGTATGTATGTATGTGAATTCACTCCACAGGTATCTACCAATCAACGCATCCTTTCTAAAGTTGCCATGAGAATTCTTTGGAACATTCGACTGTAAGATTTTGAGCGGGATGGGGGTTGGGAGGTTGGGAGTCAATATCGAATTACTTGTTCGTATTTTTTGTCCTTGCTTCAACAGTAGAGTGGCGCCTTTATCAGACAATCTACGCCACAGTTCCATCACTAAAACGTTTTGAATAATCTGTTGCCAAAGACTGTTTTCAGTTATTTTTTGCCGTCGCTTCTTAAAAAAACTATACAGTGCAATTAATTTCATTCGTAAAAGCTTTAAAAAGTATTTAGTTATGAAATAACTTTACATCATAAATCTTAAAGTACATCTTGAAAAGAATTTGTATAATAATTAAAAAAAATAAAATAATAATAATAATAATAATTAATTTTACATTAGGCTTTGAATTAGAATGACGTCAGTATCAGACAACACTGCCCACAGAAAGTATCCAGAAAGCTATTGACAGAGACCACAGAAATGTATTAAATGAAAAAGACAAATGTCGGTTGTTTGCTTGTATTTGAGTTACGAACATTCAAATTTATTATTAAAGATCTTCTTGTGATTGATTACGTTCTGGTATTGACGCCACATGTCGTCATCATGCCGAAGATCGAAAATAATATTTTAGTAATTTAACAGCTATTGTTTGATAAATTTATAAATAAAAACAAGAAAGTTATAAAAATCTATTGCAGTAAAATAAAAATTCAGTCGGGATTTCACATTTAAGACTTCATATTTTCATATCTTTTTTTGACTTATTAATACCTGACTTTGACTATTGATTTTTCTAAATCTATAGGATTGATAATTTTAGGAAATTTAAAACGTTTTTTAAGTACATGGTAAAATATTAAAAACATTTTAAACCAGTTGTTTTACTTTGAATTCTATGAAAAATCAGAATTTTCGGAAATAGCTTTACTGGTTCAACTTCAACAATTTCTGATAAATTTTAGAATATAGCTACAGAATTTTTATAAATTCTAATTATGTTTTTTAATAAAATTGCTCGTGTATGGAGTTTCAAATTTCAAAACCTTATTGACTAATTTTGTTATTATTTCTTATAAATTGGGTAACGTAATATCGATATTGACAATTTCAAAATATCTGTTACAGAAGGATTTTTCATAATTGACTACGGTTAATATTAGATAGCATCACAAATCTCGATATTAGAGAATTTCGAACTTCAAAAAGTTTTTTTTTGTTCCACTATTCATAGCTCAAAAATTTTAACGCTGTGAAGCCACGTTTTAATGCTTAACGACAAGTTACTATACACATGTCGCAATTTTGCTTTTAAAAAAACCCTGAGCAAAATACAACCTTCCTTACTCTAAATAAAAGTATACCTTTCCAAAACGACAAGTTATGTTGGACCATATGGAACAAAAATGAGTTCATTTTTATCCAGTTTAAAGCTTGTTCATTATGTTGCACATAAATTAGTAAAAAAATAAAAAATAAAAAAAATAACTAGGGGTTTGGAGTATCGGGAGTATCGAGCAACTGTCAATTAAATTATACTATTGGTCACTGGCATTTAACTTTGACGTCGATTGGTGTCACTTACCTTTTTTGTTTTAATATTTTTCATTAAGTTTTAAAAAATGGCTCGTCAGATTAAATTGCACTCCCCCCCCCCCCCCCCCAAATAAAAAGACAGTTCCAAAATGCTGAAATTGTTTATGGGATATGTTTTTCGAATAGTTATTACGTTTTCATTTCGTGTAAGTGAGACAGAGAAGGAACAGTTGTTGATGGGCTATGCTCAATGCCTCAAGGGATGAAAACTTTGCCCTAAAGACATTCGCTTTTCAACTTCTTTCTTTATCGCATTTCTACTGAAATTTTGATGGTGAGGATGCTTAAAGTACACATAAAAGGCATTACCATAGCAATTTTAATAAAATCATTGGAGGCTTTTTTGGAAATTGATGAAAAACATAGATTTTTCAATTAGAGTTACTTTAGAGACTTACACAATTCTGACGAAAATCTTAATGACAGATCCCATGGCCACCACTAACCTACAAAACTTGAACATCGCTGGCTTAATCGTTCGCGAGTCATGCAGATCACCCACAAACACACATATTTTCTAGACGACTATTTTGAACTCAGAATGTTCCAAAATGTGTAAAAATGTTAAAAAAAAAAAAAAAAAAGATGTTTTTTTACGAATGCAATACTTTATTAATCTATATTACCTGTGGGATAATTGAAAATGACATGGGGGTGTAGAACATAGCACAACTTTCAATTACATTTAATACTGGTCACTGCACTTAAATTTGTCTTCGATTGGTGTAATTTACCGTTTTCGGTATCATATTTACCTTAATTAAAAAAAAAAAAAAAATGATCAGTTTGCTGATAATTTTTTCTATTGGGGGAAAAAAAACAAAAAAAAAAACCACCACCACCAAAATGGTGAAACTGACGATATTCTTTCCGATCGATGTTACATTATCCTTTCTTGTAAGTAAAGCAAAGGATAAAGAGTCGTTTTGGCGCGGTGCTCAAGAAAAGAGAACTTGTAGTAGAGACATTCTTTTTCCGACTTTTTATACCTTTACAGCATCTCTACGGGAATTTTTGTGGTGGGGATGTTTGGATCACCTTAAAAGCCCTATTACCTGCTTACTTATACGTAAGAGCTGTTTTTTTGGCCAACAGGTGAAAAACAATTTTTTTTCAATGGAATCATCTTTTTGCACATGCGAAACTTTTACGAAAACTTTATGACTGGCCCCCTCGTCACCAATAACTCTTATGCAAATGTTGAACATTATAAGTAACTCCGTTCAGGAATTATGATGACCACACACGCACACGCTTTTTCTTTCAATTACCTAATGTTTACATAAGGTAATACAAGTATTGGATTAGGTTAAAAAAAAATTCGATTTTTTTCATTTCTACACGTTTCTGGAACGCGTTGAGTTCAAAAAAGTGTCAGCCTTCTTGACATATTTACCAAATATCAGAGTTATGATTATATTGGATGTGATACATTCGAATATTCCTCGTTAGTAACGTTTGATCCCTTTTCGATCCTCTTAAGTTGGTTTGCTGAGATCGGAATAGTTTACTTTTTCTATGTTTGTTCTTCTTGACATTTGTACCAAATATAAGAGTTGTGACTACATTGAAATTTGGATATTCGAATATCCCTCGTTTTGGAACATTCGATCCCTTCAAGTTGGTAATTTGAGATTAGAATAGCTTACTTTTTCTATGTTTGTCCTTGTTGACATTTGTACCAAGTTTCATAGTTGTGACTATATAGGAAGTGGACGAATTTCAGTCAGTCAGTAAGTGAGAAATTTACCTTTTATATATAGCGATAGGATATTGAGAATATTGCATTCGGTTAAAAAAAATTATACTGATATATTTTTTTTCTGCATTACTACACGCTTGGGAAAGTACTGAGTTCGAAAAAGAATGTCATGAAAAAATATCTGTCTGTGTATCTCTGGTCAGCATATTGACTTACGATGTTGTATGCCTTTTAGTGATGCCCAAGGGACCTGTGTCTGTGCCTATACATAAGGTAGCTGCCATTGAAATATATATGTTTTTCAGCTATTGCTAAAAAATCGGTTCTAACAATTTTTTTCGTTGTGGTAATACCTTTTAAGATTCTCTAAGCATTCCCACCGACAAAATTCTCGTAGAAATGTGAAAATGGCATGGAAGGTTGAAAAACGAATGTCTGAAACACAGAGTTCTCTTCCCTTGAGCATCACCCATCAACTACTGTTTCTTCTCTTTTTCACTTACAAGAAAGGATAATGTAATATTTATCGAAAAACATACCGCCAATTTCGTCATTTTGGGTGCATTTTTTTTTACCACCAATGTAGTACCAATCGCCAAACTTGTCTTTTTTTAAATTAATGAAAATATGAAAACGAAAACTAATAATTACACCAATCCATGGCAAATTTCACTGCAGTGACCAGTATTAAGTGCAATTGAAAGTTGTGCGATGATCCACATCTCTAGTTTAATAAAGTATGATATCAATTCGAATGCTTAAAATGTACACTTGCATCATTACTGCGAAATAATAGATGACATTTTTTCCAACAGTTATAACTGTATCTGTCCACCTAAATTTTTTTTTTATTGTGGCCTTCTAATTAAATTACTCACGAGCCATCTCTTTATTAAATACTAGTAAATGAAAATTTAAGAAAGACTAATAATTTCTCTAAAGCATTCACGGGCTCTCTTAATTAATAAGATAACTTAATTTTGCATTTATTTCCAAACATTCATAAATCAAAGCATTTCCATTTTTTAAAATTCTTTGATGCATTTTATTTGCACTCATTTCTATCGATATTAATCCAATTTCAAATAAATGCAAAGGATAAGATAAATAAATGTAAGTTTTTCATACATATACATCCCCGTCAAAAAACATTTTAAGTTAATTTTGAGGGTTTTTCAGTACTTTAGTATTTTTTTTCTTGTTTAGATAAAAAATAGATTTTACAAAATCTCTATTTGTAAAATTGAGAAGGTTTTAGTATTTCATAAAAATGGATAAACTTTACGTATTCGATGCAGTTTTATTGTTACAGAATCTTGTTGGAGCAAATTGCTCCAAGATTTCCGTAATTGTGTTTTCTGTATTCGTGTACACTTAATTATTTGCTTAGTTTTAAACAATTTCATGAAAACAAAACATTAAAGTAAATATATCTTCGTAATGTAAAGATTAAATAAAGCATATTTTTACTTTCAATTAACCATATGTATACATAGGATAATGAATAATGAAAGTATAGCAATCAGTCCAAAAAAAAAACAAAAAAAAACACGATTTTTTTTTTTTTTTTTCACTTTTCTCCGCGTTTGGACATTTCTCCGCGTTGGAACACACTGATTTCAAAAAAGTGAACTAGAAAAAATGTATGTCTGTATGTGTGTCTGTGATCAGCTTAACTCCTGAACAAATTGACCTACGATGTTCAAATTTGGTGAGCAAGGTGGTAATGGCCCAAGGACCTACCTTAAGGTTTTCGTCAAAATAGAGCATGCGCACTGCCATTGAAAAAATCATGTTCTTTAATGATTGCTAAAAAACAGCTCCATCGCTGTGCTAATGCCTCTTAAGGTGTTCTAAACATCCCCACCTCCGAAATTCCAGTAAAAATGCTTTAATGGCGTAAAAAGTTGAAAAACGAATGCTTTGAACACAGAGTTATCTTTCCTTGAGCATACCTCATCAACCATCGTTTTTCTTTCCCCCTCAGTTTCACTTATAATAAAGGATAATATAACGATTATCGTAAAGTATATCGCCAAAATCACAATTCAATTTTGGCTATTTTTAATTTTTTTTTTTAATATATTTTTGAAAAGACAAGAATTATCAGAAATATCGGAATATTATAAAAAGTATCGCCGTACTGGTAATTTTTTCTAAATAAATTATGAAAATATAATAACGGTAAAAGACGCAAATTCATGTCAGTATTATAGTGTAATTGAAAGTTGTGAGATGCTCCACACCCCTAGTTTAGATTTAGTGACGAATTTTTCTCTAAAATTTGTCATTACGCTCAATAAATGTAGTTTGCAAATGTATGTTTAAATCTCCACTTCTAAATATTGTTGCAAAAATTATGAGAAAGTAATTGCAATATCCCCAAAACGTACGTAACCCGGTATTGAACGATGATTGAAGGCTCAACAGTAGAGGCATTTTTAGAAAATCAGTTTTCAGGTATTCGTATACCATCTTCAGAGATGTTTTCAAATGCAAAGACTGTTTAAGACATATTGTCCTGCCTCGTTTATAGAATTGTCTAGTAGTAATCTTTTGAAATCCCCCCCCCCCCATTTGATTCCCTATAAAGAGCAGCTCCTTAAAATAAATATAGGAAGGTCGTAAACCCTTGAATATCCTACGCTTTCGATCACTATGAACACCTTGATGTGCCTGTGAAAAAAATATTCTGTAATACTAATTAATGTATCAAATGTAGTTTATTTAGAAGATACGACCAGAAGACACCCTAATTCCTGCCCTAAGACACCCTAATTTGGAAGTTTTTTTCTAGTGACAGTCACAATTCAACCTCTTTCAAAATGGCAAGGAAACCAGAAAAATATTACTCACGCGCCACCAACGTCAGCTCAAAGAGACTGCAACAAGAGTTGATGTCCATGTCGACTAGTCCTCCTCCCCTCTGCAGCGCGGGTCTCAAAGGAAGCGAATTGTACAATTGGACGGCTATTATTATGGGTCCACCGCATTTGCCTTACGAAGGAGGGACATTCAAACTTAGTCTGAAGTTTTCTTCAAGTTATCCCTTTCAACCACCGATTGTAAGTTCAACTTAACAATGGAATTTGTGGTACTCGTTTTTGAAAGGGCACTTTTTTTTGCCATTGCACCACGGCTTTTATAGAAGTCCCAGAAGAGTATTCTAATGTTCTAATACGACAAGTTTGCTGCTTTTTGTTGGCATTAATAATTGTACCCGAAAATACTCACTGGATTTGAAACTCCAACCTAAAATTGAAATTTCCATACACATTTAGTTACAGTACTTAATTACAGAGTTCTAATACTTTGTACGGGGAGTTTATAGAGAATTAACACTAAGTAACTTTCGAAAGGTATGTATTATTATGTTGTAGTGTATAAGAGGTTAATATCCTGATACTATGCTATGAAATACTGTACCACACCATACAAAAAAAAAAAAAAAAAAAAAAAAAGTAAGAAAAAAAAAAAAAAAAAAAAAAAGAGCCTTGTTGGCAACATAATAATTGCGTGAATGCCTATATTATGTGATATTGGTATTGTGTACTTAATAGCAAATTTTTATTGGAATCGGTGATTTGATTGATCTTTTAAACTTTTTTTAATAACAAATTAAAAATGTCCATACAAGACTTAAACACTGTAAAACTTTTATATACAAGATTGCTATTTTAATATTATTTTGTAAATTTTGAATTTTTTAACAGTTATGAAATCATCTTTCTTTAATATTATTATTATTATTATTATAAATTCAAAATAATTTGAAGGTGCGCTTCATAACAATGATCTACCATTGCAACGTGGATAAGTACGGTGGTATCTGCCTGGATATCTTAATACGAAGTGGACTCCGGCCATGACCGTGGCCAGTCTTCTCCTCTCTATCCTTTCTTTGTTGGCAGACCCCAATCCCCTTAGTCCCCTCCGCGGGGACATTGCTACTCTCTACGAGGATAATAGAAATGAACACGACCGTATGGCCAGGAAGTGGACATCAAGATATGCTAGGCCCGAATGACGCAACTAACGATCGAAACTCATTGGATCAACATAGAAAAATTTGTAAAAGTGTCAAAAGTTAGAAGATAACTTTTTCTTGTGTTTCAATACGTGATGTATGAGTAATCTTCTTTATTATGACTCTTTTGAACAGGATTGTCTCAATTATTAAACTTTGACGCCAATGAGGAACTTGCACAAGTGAAAATGAATATTTTTTGTATTTTCTAGTGTTATCCAACGAATATATTTGAGCAGTGCAATTATTTTTTAGCTTTATGCTTTCAATTAATCAAAAATAGAGTTTGAAATTAGCCAAAATCAAAGCAAAAGTCACGTGACCAAAAAACGCATAAAAAACCGTGACGTGGTTACGCAGAGATGAAGTCGCAAAACGAAGGAGAAACCTCAATCATTCCTAGTCTAAAACAGGTTCTAGACTAGTTCATTATCTGCGCGTTGACGTTTCACACAAAAGTGGCTTTTTCCCGCCAAATCGCAAAGTGAAAAACTAAATAATTTTTTAACTATCTATCCAAGCTCAAATTTTTGAAAGAATGGTATTGTTTTTCATGATTTTTTCTCTACTTTTATTTAAAAATAAAACCAAAAACACTTGAAAGTTCCTCAAAACAAACAAACAAACAAACAAACAAACAAACAAACAAACAAACAAACAAACAAACAAACAAACAAACAAACAAACAAACAAACAAACAAACAAACAAACAAACAAACAAACAAACAAACAAACAAATAAATAAATAAATAAATAAATAAATAAATAAATAAATAAATAAAAAATTCTGATTTTATAAGTATTTAAATAGAGTTGTTTTCTTCGAGGATTTTTCAAAAATGATTTTCCATCGGCAAGACACTGATTTGATAGGTCAGCATTCAGCGTCATATAATTACGCAATCAACGAAACATAACTGCTACAAAATTGGCGCTTTAGTAAACCATCAAATTGTTTTTTGTAATTTCGTTTGATGCACTATCATTAAAACTCAATGGGATGGGTTACTGGGTATTTAGATATGGCGATCTTTAAGACGTAATGAACTTTTGGTTTGCACTTTAACTGTTCAGTGTTTGGGATCTGAGCAGTTAAATAACCTCTTTCAATGACTCGGGTTTGTTCCTTAGTTGACATTACAATACCACTATTTACGAAATTGGAAAGTGCCTCCATTAAAAGGCAGACCAATCGGTATAGTGGTTAGCGTGCTAGCTTCTAGACCGCGAGGTTGCGGGTTCGAGTCCCGTGTTAAGCATGGGTGTTTGTAAATGTATGTTGACTTGTCTAATGACGAATGTTTCGGCGCATTATAGCCCTAGTGTTGCTGACAGCGCCAGATAATCTGAAAACAACCAACCAGCCTCAATTAAAAGGTCATGGGCTTTTATTGGAAAATTTCGAAGGGAATCAACGATGGACTAAATCTGTGTTACATTTCTTTTTTTCTCTATTAAGAATCAGAAGAGTTTATCTTGTTATAGTATGAGATAGACTATCATATCAATGGCACTTTTTTCCTGTTTCAAAACATTAAAGAATAACTAGGAGTTCCGCCCCTTGCCTTTTACAAACAGAGCAAGATTCGTATTATGGATATGATAAGCAATAAAACAGACTCGCTGATTCAAATAAAGAACATTCTATTAACTACGCAATCACTTCACGAATGACAAATTTTACATACAAGAACCAAAACTTTAAGAATCAAACAAGAACCGAAACTTTCTTACAAAGTTGAGTTGAGTTGCGTTTCGCAACATCCTCCTCCATTTTTGAGTCTAATCTGACTCAAAAAATAAAGTCATGTTTAACAAGTTTAACTTCCGGGGGGGGGGGGGATACTGATCTTTCGTCCAAATCTTGACAACTTCGGAACGTCCGCATCGTGGACACCAGGAGATAACCCAGACATCTCTGGGTCAGCAGTAGGAAAAAAAGTTGTCACTGGATCATCCGGTGGGGCCCACGACTCTGGAATATCCCTTAGACCAGTAGCTACAGCTGGAGTCTCTTTAGGTAGGATCTCTACAGGAAAAACTCTCTGCACAGGACGGATTATAACAGAGTTACCACACTTAATGTACGAACTTTACCCTCCCTACCAGGTAACAAATCCAAAATTTTGGCTATAGGCCAAAATAATCTCTTTTTGCTAGTGTTCTCTACAAGGACAATTTCCCCAACAGTAAGGTCTGGAGAAGATGACCTTTGGTGTCGTTGCACTAACAATCCCAAATATTCCCTTCGGAATTTTTCCTCTTAAATCTGTAAGCAATTTGGCTCGATACCTAACAAGTTTTCGAAATTTGGCACACTCATCTAAATCAGTTACATCAGAGGTAGAATTGGTCATTAGAAACATGGCTGGTGTAATAGCAACCAAGTCCTTAGAATCCTCTGACACATAAGTCAATGGACAGGAATTAATAATCGATTCACAATCACAACAGACTGTCAGTAACTCTTCGTACGATAAAATTGACTTTCCTAAAGTGCGTTTCAGAAGCTCTTTTATTACTCTTACAAGTCTCTCCCACTACCCTCCCCACCAGGCAGCAATGGACGGGATGAACTTCCATTTCACACACTGAAGTTCTGTCTCACGTTCAATTTTATCCCAGTCCAGTTTTTGGAATTCAGTAACAGCACCCTTAAAATCACTACAGTTGTCTGTGTACACTGTCTTTGGTCTTCCCCTTCGAGCGATAAATCGACGAAAAGCTAGTAGAAAATTCTCCGTTGAGAGTGAAGTCACAAGTTCTAAATGCAGTGCTTGGAAGACCGCACATGTAAATAACACAATCCACACTTTCTCACCATTTAAAAGGAAGAGAGGACCGGCCAGATCTATGCCTATAACCTCAAAAACATTAGTCTCACTTACACGGTCTGCAGGTAAAGCAACAGGCGCGCTAACAGCTGGTTTTGCACTATATCTGCGGCAGGTTACACACTTTCCTATCACATTTCTAACAGTTTTCCTAGATTTTAAAATCCAAAATTTTTCTCGAATAATTGAAAGTAATATTTGGGTACTCGCATGACAATTTACTTTATGTAGGTATTCAATTAACTTCATAGTTAAGAGGCAATTTTCCGGAAGGAGGATAAGTGTTAAAAAACAAGGGTTATCTTTCCGCTCAGTTATTTTTGTCTTAACGCGTATTAACTCATCTTCATCTTCGAAGACATTAATTATAGGAATACAACTTGGATCAGGGAAAAATTCTCTTTGTATTGAGCCAATAAGAATTATTTCTGCCTTGTCAATTTCAGAACTAGAAAATTCACCTACAACTCTATCGTCAGATGTCGTACGACAGTTACTAATGAATCTTCTAACCTATGAGGTCAATCTGACCATAGAGTGATAATTTGTAAACCTTTGTGAATACCAAAGAACGCCATCTTTGACATTAAGGTTACAAAGTTTAACCTTCCTCCTTTTAGCATTGACCTCTTTAATCTCATACTTTATGTCAGTTACTGGCCATTGGCTTGAGTCTTCTTGCAGCCACCCAGGACCATTACCATTTATTTTAAGAGCTATGGTTTGTAAATAAATATTTTCTGACACAGATTGATTGTCCAGAACACTACTAATTTCTGGTTCCGCAGTTGTGTTGGTACTACGGTCCAAAGGTGTATCGTCACGCTGAGGGCACATTAAAATATAATGACCATTTTCACACTGCAGACATTTAACTGTGTGTCTGCAATTACGACTCATGTGACTAAAACCTACACATTTAAAACAAGCTCTTCTTTTCATAATAATACTCTTTCTATAATTATAAGACATTTTGCGAGCTAAAAAACATTCAGAACTTAAGTGATGTTTACACAAAATATACATTGAATATTGCCGGGCCCCTCTTCCTTACCTGAATTTATTAACACTGCACTTGTGGGATTCATTTGCACAATACTACTATTTTTTTCTTTCTGAAATACTCTTCTGCGGGTCACCAACTCCAGAGCGAGCGAATAATATCATTTCTTCGCTCTGAACTTCTCCCAGAAGAAAGAACATGAGCTTCTCCAAGGAACTCACACTGGAAAGCTGGGGGGGGGGGGGGGGAATCATTATCAGTAGAACTGCGCGATGACTCATCCAAGGAGCGGCTCCTCTCCCACGCACGTAGTACTGTTTCGGGCAAACACGACTCCACAAGTGTTCTAGAAAGTCCACAAATTTTTCTTTTGTTCTCCCTAGGCTTTCCAAAGCCATTAACTTGCCTTCTAGATGGTCGTAGAGTTCGCATAAGTCAATTTTGCATTTTCCCGATGCATTTTTCATCACTATGCTCAACAAGTCTCTAACGTATATTTGGACGAGAAGGTCTTCACGGCCAAATCGTTCAGTAAGCTGTTTAATCACTTTAGAATAGTTGTTCCTGGTTGGTGGTAAACGCTCAACCAGTCTTGCAGCGTTTGAGGCAGGAACAACACATTGCAACAAATATTGGAATTTATCCTTCTCAACAATGTCCTCATCTTCATGGATTTTAACAAATTGTGCCCAAAAGGCCAAAAACTCTTTGGGATCTCCGCTGAAGCGTTTCAATTCTAATCGCGGTAACTTGAAGCGACGTTTTCCTCCGGTAGATTCAGCGTACTCCGATGCGGGTACAATTGTGGACAAATTGGCTATCGCAGTTTCCAACATAGCAGACACAGTCAAATACCTATCCCAATATTCCTCCACTGTCACAAAATCCCCTTCATATGTGATCGCCAACACTTCATCACTCAGAAGGGCACTGGATACTTCCTCCTGGGCGACACACAGACGATCAAATTTATCCCGAAGCTTGTTTTGCAAAGCTTGCAGATCCGAGAGTGATTGTTCATTGTTCAATTCATCTTGAATCGTATTCGCATACACGGTAAAAGCCGTGCGTAGTGCCTTTCTGATTGCCTTCACCTTTTCCATACTTATCCCGTCGCAGACGCCACTATTTTACAAACAGAGCAAGATTCATATTAAAGCGTATGCAGCTTTCATGTGGGCGACGGGCCTCGATCCCGAGACCATTGGATCTCGAGGCAGATGTTTTACCGCTGTTCAAAAGAGTACTCCAGTGCACAGAAGCTTTATCTGTTATTTGATGTCGTCACAATATTATGGATATGATAAGCAATAAAACAGACACGCTGATTCAAAGAAAGAACATTCTATTTACCACGCAATTACTTCACGAATGACAAATCTTATATACAAGAAGCAAAACTGTAAGAATCAATCAAGAACCGAAACTTTCTTATAAAGTTGAGTTGAGTTGTGTTTCGCAACATTGCCTACCAACGCTGGGTCTTCGCTCTCTTATTAGGTTTTCCTTAAGCATCTATAATAATGAAACAAGCTGTGTGTCTGTCTGTGGCTCTGTGGATCTATAGAGACCTACTTAAAATTGGAGTAGAGCTCTGAAATTTTCAGCATAAGTAGTTTTGGCCTTCTAATTGTATACATCACAAACAGAATGTTAAAATTTTAATTAGTTATTTTTTGATTAATTAATAAATATGTTACAAAACGATATCTAATAGGGCTACAGCTCTGAAATTTTCAACATAATTAGTTTTGACCTTTTAATCGAACTTTTAAAAAACAGAATTTTAAATTTTTATTTAGTTCTTTTTAATTAATTTTTTTAATTAATTAAAAAACTAAACTAATAATTAATGAAAAGCATTCTGTTTTTCAAACGTCCAATTAAAAGGCTAAAACTACTTATGCTGAACATTTCAGAGCTGTACCTCTATTTGAAGTTACTTTGTAAAAAAATTAATTAACAAAGAACAAATTAAAATGTTAACATTCTGTTTGTCATAGGTACAATTAGAAGGCCAAAATTACTGATGTTGAAAACTTCTGTTTGGGGTCAATTTTCTCAGCCAAAACTGGAAATCGATGACTACTTTTGTCTCCAAAATGTTATACAAATCTTGAAATTGGCGCGAGTTTAAATAATAATTTTAGTCAAAAAATTAACCAAAATACTAAATTGGTAATTTTTGAAAAATTAAATTTATTTCAAATTTCAAAGCAGTAACCAGTATTCTGTTGCATTATTGAAAGTTGTTCGAGGTTCCATATCCGTAGTTTACAATGGAATTATTACAAAAGGAACATTGGTCTTTGGTATATATTATTTTGAAGAAGCTAAAGATACACGTTTTTTAAGTTAGAAATTTATTTTAAAATCTGAAGTTCTCTTAAGAATTCGCACTAATTTCTGTTTTGACCTGGATTATTTGGATGTCAGTTTAAATTATAAAGTAAATTGTTGTCTATAAGTAAGCACATGGAAACTTTGGATTCTTTTAAAATCTTTTATGCATTGAATCGATCATTGTTGAAACTATTTCCTGTGGCCAATTTTTTTTAAATAAATAAGTTAACTTCGATTTTGTGTGTATGCATGTTTATTGATGGGAGTGGAAACTGCTGAGGCCTAATTAACCCCCTTGCCGTTATCCAATCGGTTTGAAACTTTCTCAGATTGATTCGATGTCGATGACAATGCATTCTATCAAAGTTAGGGGCTGTTACTGTCACTAAAAGGTCGCCTTTACGGAATACTAATAAACCATATTGCCGTCATCCAACCGCGTTAACATAGCATTGAACCGATCATTGTTGAAACTCTTTCCTGTTGCCAATTTTTTTTTCTTCAAAATAATAAAATTACTTGAATTAGAATAAATAAATTATATTTTGATGTGAGTGCATAAATTCAGGTTCATTTTTAATAAATAAATTTTGAAACGTAGTTTGATAAATGTTTTTGATATCGACGCTGTGTTAACGAATATAAAAATTGATAATGCATATAAAAGATTTTTTAAAAACTCTGTTTTTATGGTTTATATAAATAACATAAATGACGTTTTTCATTGTTTACAAATTTAGAACTGACTTGTCAAAAACTAAATATTAAAAACAACTAATTTTCTAATTATAAAATAAGTGAATCGCTAAATTATTTGACATATTTTGCATTTTCCAATAATAATGTTGGTCTCCTTGGATTAATTTAAATTTACTCCTTTCTTCCATGTACATTAAATATTAAAAAAGTAGAAGAATACAGACTTAAAAGCAAGTTGTTGACATCCTTCCAACTTAAAGCATATACATATTTATCCAACTCTGCATGAAAAATGAGTAGTTCGACGAACAAGAACCCTTTAGAAGGGACTCTCAACAATATATAAAAAGGAAGCTCTCCCCAAAGGCATAAAAGTAAATCACCGGTGTTGAGATTTTGATTTCTTTTCAGCAAAATAAACCATGCATTAAACGCAAATATTCAACAGTGAACCGTTTAGGGTGTTGTCGCCGAAGGCTTTTACGAAATATCGCAGTTGCTTAGCAACAGAATTTTTTACTTTGTTTCCATGACAACAGGTGAGGCTTAGGAGCAGAATATGTCAACAGATGAGTAAATAAATAGCTGGCATTATTTTTTAAACAATATTTATGTGCACTAATGATGTACTCTGTAATGACTCGGCTAATCGGTTGTTAATTTCTATAGCTTTTATGGAAAGCTTTGGAAATGAAAAGCTGATTTTCCCGAATGGAAGTTTTAATTAGGAGTTCGTTTAAATTGTTACGCAGTACATTTCATTTTACTTTATTTTAATTTTTAAAATGATTCTAACTCCTACCATTCCCTTATTTTACTTAAAAAGAAGGAGAGTTCCAGGAAAGAGAAGGGGAAGGGGGGAGGTCAATTTTATTAGTTTTTGATGCAGAAAGGAGTTCGTAATGATTTATTAGTTTTTAATAAAATTGATTTTTGCCTCCATATTAAAGAGTGTACATTTGTATAACTCTATGGGAATCTTTGTATATATAAAATCTATGCATAAGAGAGTATGTATAAGTATGTAAAAGGTTTTCAATAAATGACTAATAAATTAAGTTTTAAATGTGAATAATTAAAATACGATACAGAGGTTTAATAATTAGTTTTTATCTCAAGATAGTTTTTTTATTATTTAAGTTCAACATGGTTCAGTAATTTATTTCACCCGATGTGTCGTCTGTACGTACAGTACGTAAAAAAAAATAATCAGAACGATGGCTATATCTTGTGGTCTAATTGTTGAAATAACAAACAAAAGGTACCGTTGTAAATCGTGGAAGGTTTTAAATAATTGCATATAGTTTTTTTTTTTTTTTTTTTTTTTTTTTTTTTGTCAAGAGGGGTTATCTATATATTAAAACAGAACCAAACTTTAAAAAGTTCAATGGCAACCTCATAATATTATCCCATATTTGGATTCAACATCCAAAAAAAATTTCGAAATACAAAAATTCATAATTTTCCAATGAATGGTTTGTAATTTAAATGATAAAAAGATAATTATAAATTAATGTCAAATAAAAAAGTTGTTTTTTTGGCCATAAATACTTAAATTATTAATATATTTCAGTAATTTTAAAATTTCGAAATACAAAAATTCATAATTTTCCAATGAATGGTTTGTAATTTAAATGATAAAAAGAAAATGATAAATTAATGTCAAATAAAAAAGTTGTTTTTTTGGCCATAAATACTTAAATTATTAATATATTTCAGTAATTTTTGTTTCAAAAGATAGCTTTTAAATGGCCAAACCTAAATAGCAATCAACTATTACATCTTTTTTTTTTAATAATTAATTATTAATTAATAAAAAAATTAATTTTTTTTTTTATAGAAACATATTTTTTTTTTGCTTTCTTTAGATTTTTTAGCGAAAATGTAAAAAAAAAACGCTCACTTTAAGGGACCGTATAGTAGGTGACATTTGAAAACAATTCAAGGTAAACTAGAGGTGCGGAAAATCGCACAACATTAAATTACAATATAATAATGGTCATTACATTAAAATTTGATATGGTGTGTTAGTTACCGTTTTCGGCAACAATTTTTACATAGACAAGGAAGGAAAAAAAAAAAAAAAAAAAACGAGAAAAAAATTGGCGACGGTATTTACACATTACAATTTCCTTCCTTGGATATGAAATAAGAAAAAAATTCAATAGTTGTTTGGTGATGCTCAAGGACAAGAGCTCTGTGTTAAACTTAAACGCACTCGTTTTTCAACTTCATACCCTTGTATTGCATTTCTAAGGGAATTTCAGAGGTGGGAACGACCTTAAGAGGCAATAAACACGGACATTTTAATCAAAATCATTCGAGCCGTTTTTTAGCAATTGTTGAAAAACATGATTTTTTCATGATTTCAACCTTAGGCGCATGCCCGAATTTGACGAAAATCAGTTCTCATGTCCACCACCAGTTCTCATGGTTCATCAAATTTGAACATCGCAAATTATTCATTCGGGAATTACGCTCAAAGAAATTTTTTGGGCATTGTGGAAAACCAGAATTGATTTTACTGGTGTGCAATCAACTGCAGAACTATGGAGAGCTGCTGAAAACTCTTGGAATTCTTTACGGGCTGATCCGGACATCAAATCCAGTCTGATCGATTCGCAACAATTTACTACCACGATGGGCGTATACATCCTACTGATTAAAAAAAAAAAAAAAAAAAAAAAAAAAAAAAAAAAATTACCTTCATTATATAACATTTATTTAAAACAAAATTTTTTAAGTAATATCAATAAGTTATCTTTTAAAAATTTTACTGAATTATGTGATTTTATCATTTTATAAATAATTTCAACAATCGTGTTACATTTGTGTTTACAGTGAAATGTTTCTGTAAAATAATCACACTTTGCTGAATACTGTTTACTCATGCCTACATTTTATATTTATTAATTTTCTAATCACCAGTAGTATACGTTATACTTCTGCAATTACAGTTTTTGACATTTTATTTATTTCATGTGAAGAATGCACATCTTTAATGTTGTAAATAAATTATGCTACTTTTGCGTTTACGTGCTATTTTTGTATTAACCCTAAACATGGCACTATAAATCCAAGTAGTTTCTATGCAATTTTAGTCTAATATTTGTATTGTTACGAATTTTTGTATATTTGTAAATATTTCGTAGTGTTAATTTTGTAAATAGGAAAATTTATGTACATTTTGCATAAGTCAGTACAATAGTTCGCCTTTAGTTTGTTTCCCTGCAATGAATCTCTTGATGCTTGATAACGAGTTTTACAGAGATAACTTTGGGAAGCGATTTTTAAGGAGCAGGGCATTTAACATTATGGTAATGGCAATCTCGCCAAATTGGCGACGGTTTTGTCGACTAATTTTTGTCGCCAAATTTGGTGAGAAATCGCCAAATGTCGCCAAACTTGGCGACCATTTGGCGACAGTTTCGGTCCCCATGTACATGTATAGGACTTTTCGACTACTATCTGGAAAGTTCTCCAAATATCTACCTCTAGAAATTTCAAGAAGGTTTGTCTGTTATATAAGGCCGTCCATGAGTTAGTTGATTTTGAGTCACTGAGTAGTTGACTGATTTCGAGTCACTGAGTTAGTTGTTAGCCGAGTCCGTTAGTTGACTGGAATCACTGAGTCTCAGTGAGCATTCCGAGTAGAAAGCGAACTGTATTGCATTGTCTTTTGCGGCGATTTAGCAGTTGTGTTGTCAAGTTTTTAACTGCTGTTTTGTGCTCTATTGTTGTGAAAAGAGCTGTATTGTGTCTACTAGAACGAGAAGTTCTGGAGCTGTAAGAGAGTGTAAAGAATTATATTGGAATAAATTTCTGCAAGTTTTGATCTGCTTTGGCTTCAAATCTTTCGAACCCTTCCACGCAACAGTATTTTTTAACGTCGTGAAACGCCGCACTGACCGTTCGATTTCTCCCGCTATGAAATAGAACCTTAAAAATACCTTTCGTTTTATTGAAATTCTCCCTGAAGATCTGCCAAAATATGGTCTAAACATTTTCGCTCATAAGTGATGTGTTTTTCAACGTAATGAATTGAAATTTGGTATGCAGAATAAATGACGTATGACATTAAATCGAATGAAATGATAAAAAACAGAGGTTCGTATTGAAATTTTCAAAGATAGCGTTACATTTAATTAGTAAACACGGCCCCTTAAGAACATAAAAAAAAAAAAATTGCATCAAATATAGAAAATCGTAAGCAAAACATTTTGGTGTAAACTGCAAGATTGTACGATAATTAGAACCTAAGATATAGTTATCGTTCTGATTTTTTTTTTTTTGTGTACTGTACTTATATATTTTGCAGGAAGCTACAGTTTTATTCTGATCTTGATGGCATTTTGAACTGTAGATTATGTATCTTGATCTTTGAAACAAGTGAAAGAATTCTGCCTGCTTGAAATTTAAAAAATCCCTCTCTTTTTTCTCCGTTTAAGAGGTATGATCGCAACTTAAAATTCATACTTTTATTCCGAGCTTAACCAAAAAGGTTTTGGAAACAAATGGAGAGTAACTGGCGATTGACATTTCGAACCCCCCCCCCCCTGTCTCCTTCTTCCTCGCTTTTTTTCATCCCTCAAAGGGAATGGGCATGAAGTCTAGAATTTTATTCCGATCTTGATGAAATTCTGCAATATGATATTAACTTGAAATCTACAGTTCTATACCGAGTCTGATGAAATTGCGTACACATGATCTTAGAAGCAAGTGGAGAGTAACTTGTCGATTGACCTGCACTCCTCCTTTTTAAACCCTTTAGAGGTATGATAATTATTTGAGATTAACACAACATGTTTTAACCGTTTATTTTCTATAGGTATCTTGAGTAATCCAGATTATCAGGAACACAATTTCATTCATTTTTTTTTTTGCCCATGTAAAAATTATTGCCAAAAATATCGCCAAACTGGCCATTTTTATTTAAATGAGGGAAAATATGAAAATCCAGATTATCAGGAACACAGTTTCATTCCGATGTTTTGTATGGAAGTTGGCGAAATCGAGGATAGGGTGTGACGTGTGAAGGAGAGTTTGATCATAATTTGAGATCAGCTGAATTAATTTGAACCGGATTTTTTTCTATAGACATCTTGACAAAACCAGATTACGGGGAACACAATTTCATTCTAACGTTTTGCTGTTAAGGTGGTGAAATCGGTTAAGGGCACTTGCTCATAACTTGAAATAGACTGAACCAATGTGAACAAGGGTTTAACTGGACCGCAGCCGTTTGAGCCAAGGTAACACTATGCCCTTCAGCTAGTAGTAAATAGAACTATCTATGATTTAGAAAACAGTCGATTGATTTTTAATTCAAACCAAGACATGCGGCCTGAATGATATTTGATTGTGATTGCTCTCATTTTTTTAATTTTTATTATCACATAGAACGCAGCAATCAGGGTTGCTTTTCCAGAGTCAATTGCATTGTCCTTATCACAAGAACACAAGGAGCTAAAAACTCATGGCAAATTGTACATTTCTTTTTATATTCGTGGTCAATTTTTTCCCAATTTTGTAAAATTCTATTCGTATTGGAGGGAACCAACAGTTTTCTTTCTACGCAATTTACAATTCAAATAAATTTTGAGACATCAATGCAGGGAGAAAACCGTGAAAATTCAATTGTCATTTTGGCGAAGCCACTTTAGTAAGGGAACTTCAATCGAAAAACCATTTTTCCTCTTTTTTAAATATACTGCAAGTTTTTTGTAGTTGATGTTTTTAATATAACTTGCACCAGCTGATTCCAAATTCGTTGCTTGACAAACGCTAAAACTTATGCATTAAAAAAAAAATAAGATGGCTGCCTAATATCATTATGGTTGTAAATTCATTCAGCGCAACAGTTAAGGATTGTCTAATTGATTGGTATTGATATTTATTGTTACAAACATTGATTCGGTACTCAGTTGCAGAAAAATGATGATGGCCACTGTCGCGGATTTCTTACAATTCTGCCAAAATTTATTCTGCAGTTGCCTTTTTTAATGAAACTTGGTTCTGGGATGGGAGAATTTTATATCATTCTAATAGTAATTTAGACATTATTAGCAAATGGATCGACCTTTACAAAATTAAAAATACCGTCGTAGTTATGTAAATTAGTTTCAATTATTGTGGTCTATTGTCATTCGATGACGTTAATGGATTCATGAATTTCAATCACTTAAACAAGCAGAATCCATGACATGACATTGGACAAATCCTTTCCCTTGCATTTTTGAAGCCCGAAGTGTACTTGAAGCTTTTTCATTCATAATAAAGGGAGTTTAGAGATGGAGTGAAAATTATAAATTAATATATTATATTGTTTGATAATGAGTACGTTGACAGTGGTGAAGATGATAGATCTACGCTAAGTTTTTGTTTGTTTAAAGAAACAATTTTGGGTTAGGTTTAAAAATATTAAGTCGAAAGAGAAATCTGAAGTGAACTGAAAGAGTATTTATTGCTAGTTTTCGTTTCGCAATCAAGTCGCCATGCTCTGTAATGCTTGCTGATTGCTACTAAAAAAACATAATAACTGAAAACTGTTCGTCAGTGAAAGCTTTGTGACTTAATCCTAGTAATAATTAAACTATGAATTACTGTCCTTAAAATATAGAGCAAGTAAGCTTTGCAAACTATAGCATTCAAATCTTTTCGGTTCTTTTTTACCAAGAGGCAAGTAAAAATGCTTTTTGTGAATAATGGATAATTTTGATAAGGATTTCGATGTATCAACTATACGGTAAAATATATATACAAATTATACTTTCTGCCTTTTTATATTTGAATATTATTTGAATATTTTTGTCAATTGATTTTGTAAATTCAAGATACATAAACAATTACAATGTTCAGTCAGTTGGATAAATTGATCCATTCCTTTTTTGCGTCAAAGGTGTAGTACTCATATGGTAATTGTTCAAATATAATTTGTTTAAAAGCTTATAATGAGAAATTTCTCTTAATAATTTATGACGTAACTACATAATTTAATCATATCTCATTTAGTGAAAGGCTTTAACGATAAACCCTTTTAATTTAATTGAATAATTTTTGGATGTCACGAAATAACTCTATTATACCCGTATGCATATATCCATAAAATATATTATTTCTGGTTGTTTTCATATGAATCCACATTCGGAGCTAATTCTTTGCAATAAAAAATATGACAAAACATTTGATGAATTACAACTAGATAGGGGAATGGGGTTACTTAAAATAAATAGAAAGTTTATTGATTTTTCCGTACCCTTTTAGCTTAGTAATATTTTCTATTTAGCTAATTATATTGTTGGGTATTATAAATTTTGGAACACGTTTAGAAGTAATGTTTAAAGTGCGTTTTTAACATTGCAAAGTACGTACATGTGGCGTTTTAGAATTCATTTCAACAAATGAAAAACCTTTTGTTTAACATCTTACTGTTAATGATAAAGAATATGAAAAATGTTACTAATTATGGAGCTTTCATTAAAGAGGAGTGAACTGAAATTTTTTATTATATTATTAAAATTAAATTTTGTTAACTTTTGTCTAATTTTAATATCTAACTTTACTTAAGGGAGATTTTTGTTAATCACTTATGGATATTTATGAAGAAATTTAGTCAACAAAACAAGAAACCATGTTAACACTAAATAATTTTGTCAGTTTATTTTGAGAGCGAAGTGTTATTTCCTTACAAATGGAAAACGTATTACTTTGGCTAAGCTTTAATTGGAAGCGGAATCGACACGTCAAACCTTTTCGAAAACCCATTGACAAAATAATTCGTCATTTGTGCTGTGTTATATTCTACGCAACTGGTATTTACGTGGCTTCAGTGCATTTGGTGCACCTTGGAGAAAGTCTAGCGCTAAAAATACGGCTTTCATACGTACTGACCACACTGTTATCCTTATTTTTATGCTACTCCCTAAATAACAACGTTAAAGGGGTTTACAGAGTTCTCCGCAAACTCGAACAACTCTCGGACAAGCAAATATGTTCTTCAGTCCAGACAAATAAATTTTCGATATTTTTACTTTATTATTGTCTGTCATTACCTGTCTGTATAGGCATACTTCTGACCTACTCATATTATCTAGAAGGCACTTCACCGGTGCACTATACTTACGGATACGCAATTGAAGATGCATTTTTGAGGTATGCCATGATATTTACCTATTCCTTTTTCTACATAGCGTTTACTCTTTCCTACCCTTGCTCAGTCGCATTCGGCCTTTCCAGTGTGCTGTTTAGGTGCAGTCGTTTTATAGCCGCATATCGACAATCCCTGGAAAAGCTCCAACCCGGTAACTTGGTGATTCATGTAGGCTATATTAAGGAATACTTCGTCATTATGAAATTTATTCAGAAGATAGAAGGCATTTTATCAATGCCTTTGTTAGTTCTACTCACGTCCATCATACTTAATTTGTTCACCAATCTTTCATTCTGGTTAGTTCTGGAGATGGAATCTCCTTGGAGATTAGTCGCCAATATCTTGACTTTTGCAACCACGTTAGGAGCATTTGTGGCTATATCGTTAGGGAGCGAGGAAGTTGTGGATAACTTGGTAGACATAAAGTGGAATGTCAGCAAGTGGATAGACAGACTAAGAATTTCTTATTTTAGGAACAGAGAAGTCTTGTTTCTCCTGCAGAGAATCGAGAAATCTGAAGTCGCGTACCTCTCCGCTGGTGGATTTGTTAAAATCGACCGAAAATTAATTCTTTCAACAATCGGACTGTTGTTTTCGTATGGTTTGCTTATAATAAGCATCGGAATTTAAATACGGCGGGAAAAATAAAATTTGACGTTAAATTACATAATGCATTTTTAAAATCAATATACTTATAAAATGTTGCAAAAGATTGCTTCGAAAGTACATCGCTTTCCCCCGGTTTTCATACAAATTTAACTATGATTTATATTCTTTGTAGACTGTAATTAAGTATTACAACAGTTTTTTTGAAATTTTATTTATAGAAGAATATGTTGAATATATATCATGGAAGATACTTTTTAAATGTTGAAAAATACCTATTACTTTTTAGAATGAATTCTTGTTTTCTTTTTAGACTTCTTATATTTTCAAAGAATTGATTTCCATTCAAACTGTGTTTTCATAAAAGTGACCAGAAAAGTTAATTATGAAAAATAATTAAAAGGTGAATATTAATATTCAGTAAAACTAAAACAAATTGTGGAGGGTTTCAGTAGTTTTGGAATTTTTTCAATTGTAAGTTTAGTAAGAACTCTTTTAATTTAGAGCATAATTTTTTTATGAGAATTAAGAAGGATGAAGTTTTCGCCTTATTTTAAATACACTTGTACTAATTAAATTTGAAAAAAATTACAGCTATGTGTAGCACTTCCACAACTTTGTATTAAGTAGTATATACTATCAAAAGTGTGCTTTTTAATTTCAGGTATTAATATTATTATTAATAATAATAATAATTGAATGCTCCTTTAATTTCAATGGAATCCGTTAAAATTTAATTTAATTTCAAATTAGTCAAGCTCTAAGTTTTTTAGATCGTAAATAGTGGTATCTTAAATAGGTATTGCTAATTTCAAACTTAATAAAGAGGTAACTCTCTGTTTATTTTTAAAATCTATTTTTAAATGTATGTGCAAAGTATCTATATCTGAGAATCGGTTCCGAAGTTTGATAGATACTGACACTGATTTTTGTTTTCGGTTTAATTATTTTGAACAATTTATTCTGAATATTTGAATTATGTATTCTGAACAAGGTAGTTCACGAAATACGCATAGTCTCTAATTTTTAGAGATTTAAAAGACGAATCGTAAGGGATTGTGAGTTTAAAGAGAGTGGAATGGTCTTTCCTATGTTAAAACTTATTTCAAAATATTGTTATAAATGTTTGAAATTATGATTTGTAAGAAAGTATTTCACGGCGACAAATGAATAACAAACCTGACATTGAGCAAGTTTTTATTATCACATAAAACACAAAAGTATCACATTATGAGTATTTATACGTCCGTTACATTAAATTATTTCTGATAAAATAAATAAACAAGTTATTGTATGATACAAATAAAGCAACTTTCTTTTTGTAATAAATTTACCATTTTACCGGATAAATGTTAACATTTAGAATGTTCACACTTGTCAAAAATGTAAGCACATTTCAATTAAAAATATTTGTTCATTGTTTCAACATGTTTAAGATTGTCCTGATTTGAAGCATTTCAATAATTCTATAATCTATTTTGATCATACTATTAGACAATCAACAATCAAAACGTGTGCATTTCAAAACAAGTGATTTGAACAATAATCATACATATACGATTTCGCGTTAACATTTTACTATTAACACATCTGCTTATATACAAGCATATGTACACAGTTACGTAAAGTTTGTGTAAGTACATTTTGAGAAAAAAATTAGTTCTAATTTTCATTAAAAAATTTTGAGAAGAAGGACCCACAAGGGTGGCAGTGTAGTTTTCATTAGAAATATATTTTTTTCTAAACAGTTCATATTACTTTGCTTAATTTTAAGTTGTCTATTTTGTAATCATGCGGATTTTCTATAACCGAAATAAAGTATAAAAATGTATTATTAACTTAAGTAATGATTTGTAACTTTTAGTAGCGGAGATAAACTTTAAACCACGTGAGAAAGATGAAAAAACAAGAAGTCTGGTTACTTATTTAGACTGTTAACTTTAAGAGAGGAATACTTTATTTTATGAAAAATCTTATCAGTATTATTAAAGAATTACATTATCTTTTTTACATAATAACTTTAAATTAGGGAATATTTTATTATAACGATTATTCTCTTGTGCTTTTTAATTTAGAAATAGTTATCGTAAAATTGAGGCAAATATTTTAATCAAAAATATTAACTCCGAAATATACATATAACATTTGATTCTTCCACAATATATGGAATTTAGAAAGATGATTAAGAAAGTGTAAATGCATCATGATATGGTGTTAGAGTATGACATGCATCAATTGTAATTGTATTTGTCTCATTAAGGTAAAAGGAGAAAGTATTACACCTGTGAACAATATGGGTTTATATACTTTTAAAGAGGTTTCTATAAAATAAATTAGTGTTATATTCATTATATAAATATTTATTTAATTTGGTAACTTTTAAGATATGATTAAAGCTAAGACATTTTGTCCTTTGTTTTTTATACGGTATCAAATTTATGTAAACATAACCACCATGTGTAGAATTTGGTTACAGATATTAAATTGTTATTCAATAGTAATTATTAAGGTAAGAAAATTTTAAGAATTGCTTGCAATAGTATTTAAAGAATGATAATTGGTGTCAACTACAGTTTTCTTTTCATTAATTTGCTTTGAAATATTAATGATTCTTTAAATAACGTATACTATAAGTAGTTTTTTAAAGTGAGTTTTCAATTTTTCTTTAAAACAAACAAACAAACAAACAAACAAACAAACAAACAAACAAACAAACAAACAAACAAACAAACAAACAAACAAACAAACAAACAAACAAACAAACAAACAAACAAACAAACAAACAAACAAACAAACAAAAAAGTATTTAATGTTTAACATTGCTATACCAACTGGCTTTAGTTAATAAAAAGGGTTAATGAGACTAAGCAAATTGCAATAAATGTCTACGTATTGTGGACAGTCATAATATCAATAAATTTTCTGAAGATAATATTTTTATGAAAGTCTAACAGTTTCTATAGTTCGATAAAAGTAAGAATTCAATAAAATATTAAATTTAACAGTCGTATAAATTAATTTCAACAATTATTAACATAACAATATAATTAACATTTTTAAAAACACATATCTTAACACGTATTTAATATGTAAAGTTTATAGTGTTTTTCGGCCTGAAATTATGCTACAATATAGTCCGTTCATTAATGGACAATTCCCTCATTTTTTAAAAGCGAGTGAAATTAGTTTATATTTATGAGGAACTTCTTTCTGATACCAAATATTGAAACAAAAGTTCTTTAAAAAAATTAGTTATTTAAATATTAAGAAAAGAAATTGCATCAAAATCGAGCCAAAACCAGTCAGATCAAAACACTCAGCAAAATACGTGATGTCAATTGTTTCTACAGTTTCTATGGTTATCGTGAGGTTTCTGTCAAATAGTTGGCGTTGAAATAGTTGGCATTGGTAGACCATTGCCACATTCCGTCAGGTTGGCGTGATTTGCGAGAAACTTGCAAATCTTTTTTCCGCTGCTGCATTTCAAGCCTAGATGTTTGCGAATCCGTGACCTCACATTCTATGCCAACGGAATGAATCGCTTTCTCGCCAACGTCTAGCAAGGTAACTTTGATCGTAAATTAAAAAAAGAAAAAGCGCATTGAGCAGAAATGTTTGTGTTTATGACCTTTTCGAAACATTTAGAATTGAATAAAAAAAAATAAAAAAAAAAATGCGGGAATTGTCCATTCTTTACAATGGCAATTTATTTTCTGTATTCTTCTCTATTGAATTTGGTATTTTTAAATTTCAGACAAATTTCATTGGTGAAACATTCACTTTGATGTAAACGCTAAACGCAGAATGCTGCAAATTAAAATTAATTAAAGCACATTACAACCTGCTAATTTTTGTTCATGAATATAAATATGTTTTTATTTTGGTTCATATTACATAGCTTGCACTAACTTAGTTTTTCTTTTGAATAAAGAAGCATTGCATGCGAAAGTTTATTTGGCAAGATGAAAATGGCTCTACTGTTTTTATTTATATTACATTCATCCTACTCAATGCATTAACTTCAAATTCTAGTTTTTTTTTAAATGAACACATTTAGGTCTCAACGTCATTGAAATAGAGCATTTCGCAGAAAACGCATAATTGATAAAAAAAAAAAAAAAAAAAAAAAAAATGGGCATAGAGCATATCACTTTATAGTTGCTTCATGAAATATTAAATTTGTTAAAAAATATGTTATAGTTAAATTAAATAAGAATGAAATATGAAACTTCTCTACTAAGGATGATCTTTTGAAATAAGTAAACATTTAGTTAGTAAAAATAATTAATAAAAATGTCCCGTATTCAAATATTCGTAGAGATTATTCTAAAGTTTAGAGGACGATTTTAAATAAAAGATATAGTTGTGACGATTACTCTCAACATGTACTAAATACATACTTATACAAACGTGGCATAAATATCAGACGAAGGTTATGGTCATACGTGTAGTTTTCACGCAGCATTTCAATCGAATCTTCATGTATATGAAAATTAAGTAGTGTTTCTCATTCCAAAAGAGCATGACACAGCTTAAAGTAAAGTAATTTGTAATGAGTTTTTTCAGTAATAATTTCTGGTCATAAATACTTATTACTGTTCGAAAACATTATAACATAAATTAAAATAACTTTTCTTTATCAAAGAAAGATTTGTTCGTGTGCAGTTGTCAACAACGTAATACCACGTTATTCCGGTCATTCCCATTCAAAGTGTAATATAGTGTAGCTTTGGCTATTTGGCGCCTGATTAGACGGGCTCTAAATAGGTTTAAAATGGTCAAATGATGGAGGCTAATTTGCGAATCAAACGGATCAGATCTTTGGTTTACAAAAAAAGCGGTTCAGATGCCGAATAGCCGATGCAACACAATTTTCTATACTTTTGCATTTTTAGGATGAACACAAACCCGTGCGGACACAGCTAAATACAAATCAGTGAAAATATGTCCATAAATAAAAACTGTTCGGCATCTCTTTACATTATCGAGCACTTAACAACCGAATCTCCTCTCCTGTCCCTATGCGCATGTCTTGCGCCATCAAATCTTGGCGAGCTGTACGACGACAACTTCTGAGTGTATTCCGCACAATCCAGATGCCTTATCACATCCCTGAACAGTGACACTACATGCCAGTTGTGCCTCGCAGAACACTCCATGTAATTGCACTTCCAGTGCTTCTTTACCAGACCTGCCACTTCCCTGTGTTCCCTACCCCGCAACAAGTCCTGCTTGTTCCCTACAATAACAAAAGGGACGTTGTGCATGTCCCTGGTGTCGAAGATCTGGTCTCGGATGCTCTTCACGTACTGGAAGGTCTCTAGGTCGTTGAGGTCGAAGACTAGAATGTAGGCAGTGGCACTGCGAAGGCCGTAGTTACGGAAGTCGGCCCACTCGTTGGCCGAGTTGGACGGGAAGTAGGGAATAACAGGGATGTCGGATATTCGCATTGGGTAGACGTGCTCGTTGTACACGACTGTCGGAGTGTGGACTGTCTTGGAGTCGGTCGGGGTGTAGTCTTCGACGAACTCGCTCTCGACGAACTGGCGGATGAGGGAGGTTTTGCCGACACCGGCTGCACCGAGGATGACCACTTTTACCATCGGCATGGTTGGGAATGGGTGAATCGTGAAGATGGATCTGTAAAGAAAATTGAAAGGGACTTCAAAAACAAGACAACCTTTGTCAGTGAATAGTCGGGTCACAATTTTGAATCAGACATATTACATAAATAGGAATTTTACAACTTAAAAAAAAAAAATTAAATTAGTAAGATAGCGCTTGCAGTTTGTGAAAACTTGAAATATGAATGCAGTTGTACAAGCTTATTATCAAAGGTGATATTTTGTAATAAAACGTTTACTGGTTTGAGACAGGCTTGATCCTAAATTAGTAAAAACCATTTAAAAAAGTACCATAAAGATAATTTCGACGACAAAATTACTTCTCAAAACTCTAAATCTCATATTGCGATTTGAGCCTGATGCGAATATCTCTAATTATTAAAAAAAAATTCAACCAGTAGAAATGTCATGAATTCACTGTAAATTGAAGTACATTTAACAAATCCGTTAAAATATAAGGAGCGACTTACAGAGCCTACAATTTGACATACATCACGTATCCGAAGCTTTGCCGATATGACTGTGAATATTGACTAAAGAACAGGCAGGCCAATTCTTTAAATTTGTGCAGTTTGCTTGGCGAATACAACAGTAAACTAGATTATTTAAAACATTTCTTACTTATAATATGATGGTGAACTAAGGCATCGAAGTTTTTCCTAGGTGATTTTTTGGGTGTTTGCGAACGTTGGGCACTTGATCTTGTCTCTACAATTAGCATTCCACAAGGGATGTTTGAATGTCTTGTTGTCATAGTAATGCTCGTATAAAGTCGGTATTCATCAGCCGCAGTTAGGTCTTTTGTTTACGAAGGGCCATCAGAAAATATCTACAAGAAAAGATTATTGGTTGAAGTTTACCTTTCATAAAATAAATATGATTTACTATATTTTGCAGTCAGTATATCATATTCTTCATTGAATTTATATCCATTTTCCCAACCACAGAGTGGAAAGAGGAGTAATATTACAATAGATGCAAAATACTCAGATAAAAATTAATATGGTTGAACTACATAATTATTATATAAGCTAAAATTTTACACATCAAATTATTTACTAAAAATAAAACTACAATGACCACAGTTATTCAATGGCGGTAATTCAAATTTTTTTTCTTCATTGAGAAACGTGAACACTACACATTTTTGAAATTTTGTTCGATCAATATTATCAGAATTTGCTATCTGTATAGTCCAATACAGTGTTGGAGAAGAAAATTAGAGCCAAAATAAAAACATTATAGTCTCCACAACTACATATCTGAGTGTTATGTAAATGTATGTGCAATGCAGACAATGACAATGACAATTTCATTTATTCCAATTAAAAGATTACGATGAATTTAATTAATTTTTAATTTAAAATCATTTTCGTTTTTTCAAAGATGCGACAACCTGGATAAAATAATAAGGCCAAGCTCAATTCTGAAGCGTTTCTCCTTTTATTTCATTTTAATATTTTTAGTGATGTCGCAGAGATGTTCTAATAAATCACCCACGCGTCAGAGAGACATTTCCTTTTTTTTCTGTAAATCCAGTGGGGTAAGAAAATGACACCAATCGATCAAGGAAAGGTCCTCAATTTTTAATAATAGGTTTTAAAGTCTCGGGAAATTTCTGAAAGACTAAACTGATTTACATTGCAGAATATAACTTTTTACAAATTAACGATGATTACGCTTGTGGAAATGTAAATACCGTCGCTCTCCACTGACTCTTTGACAAACAAAAGGTTTTGTTAAGCGATCAACTCATGAAAAGCTTTCTTCTTCACAAATTAGAATGGTTTAATCATTTCCTGTACCCGATGAACTGTGGGTAATATTCTATCAAAATACTCAATTGTACAATTTAGTACATATATCCCCGTTAAATAAGAGTCAAAATTGAACATGCTTTTGTTGGTAAATGGTAAAATTTGTGTTTTTCAGAAGAAAAAAATACATTTCAATGAACCGGATGGTTTTATGTGTACCAGTGACATGATCTTCGCAGTGAACCTTTTTATTTCTTGAGGTGTCAGTTTGATGGTGATTTGAGTGTTTTGCTGTTAACGGAATAGCAGCAATTGCTTCTCCGAAATCAAAAACTCTATCAGTATACTTGGCAGTACCATCCATCTACCAATACATCTTTGCAGAAAATTAATTGATGGAAGCGCCTTTTATGATAATTGGAGAACGAATATGTTCTAGAAGGACAATGGGACCGTACACAATTCGAGCTCTACAAAATCCTGGCTCCAAGCTAATGATGCCCAACTTCTTGAACTGCCATCAAGAAGCATTGATCGTAAACAAATAGAAGATTTATGGGGCAATCTATAGCATGAAATTTATGGAGATAGTAAGACTTACAATATATAGAAAAATCTTTAAAATGGCCATGGAAGATAGTTGAAAAACCATATCATAGGACAATTTGAATTTTTTACTTTCAAATTACCTATATGTAAATACATAGAGTAATGAAAGTATAGTATTCGGTTAAATAAAAAATTGATTTTTTTTTTTGCATTTCTCCACGTTTGGAAAAAATGTATGTCTGTGTGTACGTGATTAGCATAACTCCAGAACAAATTGACCTACGATGGTCAAATTTGATGTGAGGGTTAGTGATGGCACAAGGACCTACCATTAAGATTTTCGTCAAAATCGCGTATGAGCAAAGAGTAGCTGCCATTGAAAAAAATCATGTTTTTCAGTAATTGCTAAAAATGTCTCTAATGATTTTGATAAAAATCGCTGTGGTAATGCCTCTGAAGGTCTCAAAGTTGAGAAACGAATGCCTTTAACACAGAGTTCTCTTTTTTTGAGTACACCTCATCAACGATCGTTTTTTCTTCTTTGCTCAGTTTTATTTACAGGAAAGGATAGTATAAGAATTATTGATAAGTATATCGCCAAAATTATCATTTTGGTGTTTTTTTTTTTTTTTTTTTTTTTTTTTTTTGAAATCCCGTAAAAGAATATCGCAAAAAATGTCACCAAACTGTCTATTTCTACTAAATGAATGATAAAAATATAAATACGGTAGTTGACATAAATCCACGTCAGTATTATAGGGTAGTTGAAAGTTGTGCGATGTTCCACACCCCTAGTTTTCATATTCTATGACATCGAGAATGATTAAATTAATTGAAAACAAGGGAAAGTTTTTGGATTATTAGCAATTTTGTCAATAATATAGTATGGGGCCCTATTTCTTCCAGCTTTCTACTTGTATAAAAACAAAAAGAAAGTAGTAGAATATTCCAAACTATTCTATGTCTAATATATACCTATTTTATCTCAGAACCTAATAAAACGAGAATTAATGTATATTAAAATCAACTTCCTATTTGTTTTGAACTTAAGTACTAACTATTTTGAAGCAGAAACTTTTCAAATATTGCCTAGCGTACAAGATATTAATTTTTTAAAGCTTTATATATGCTCTAAAATTTTGAATCAAGTTAAACAACAATAATAACGTGTTGATTTTTTCTCATTCTCATAGTTAATTGAAAATGCTGACAAACTTTTAATAAAATATGTGAAAAGGTAATTAATCAGAAATTAATGTGTTTTTCTTTTATTTAGACAGTAAAAAAATATTTTTTCCTGAAAATTAAAATGCTTAATTCTTTTTCTTATCAATTAAAATATTTTGTATAATTGAATCCATCAGACGATGTACGATTTCGAAGTTATTTTATGATAAGATAATTAGATTGCAATAAGACACAATAAGTTATCGCTCGTGGCTATTTTCATTATGTAACTGGAGTATTATACAGATACCATTTTACAGATGCGGAAAAGAAATAGATCATCTCTTAGGGTAATTGATATCGCATTATTAGAAAAATGAATGGTTCGATGTAAATTTAAATAATTTGTTCCTCAATCGATGAAATTACGTAAAACGAGGCCTGCTTTAAACACGATATTATTTCAAAGTGTTCATAGCCTGAACAATAGATTTCTTCATGTTTCTCAGTAAATTAAAAAGCAAAACTTGTATTATTGTCTTTGTGATGAAGATAATTCTGGCATTTTGAATGAGCTTTTGTGCAAGAAAATGACCGCCTGTTCCTTGCCTACAGTGTATTAATGTATTATTAATTTATATTCTTTACAAGGTAGAATTTCAAAGTAAGAACCTCTAAATGCTCATTCTGCATACATCTCTATGGTATACACTAAGATTTACACTAAAGATTTAAGTGCAAAAGTAGCGTTCTTTTGAATGCAATTCTTTTGTGCTTAGGTTTCTCGTTTCCCTGAACTACATTCTAGACTGTCTCGTGATTATTCCCCTCGGAAATTCTTTCACCTTATCTATGTACACACTTCTCTTTTTTTATCCAGACTTCGCCTTTTCGCCAGAAAAGTGCTCTCATACATACTTACAGCTTTTCAGTAAGGTGGAAGAATCGATAGGTGTCAACACGGCGGACAATCGATAGAGAAATCGATGTTGAGAACTTCTCTGGCGCCACTTATCGCTCTATGGCTTATTTATTAGTCTCGTTTTGTTGGCGGCTTCTTTTTTGTTTTTTATTAATGTCCGGCAGAAATTCATTTCGTCCCCAGTGGGATCTTTTATGGCCGGGAGGTGGACGAATTGTCTCATTTTTGTTCCTGCTTTGGATGTATGGAGGGACGATTACTTTTAACAGCGGAATAAAGTGGAATTCCCAGGGAGGATTCTTTTATTAAGAGTTTCTGAAAGAGATGACGAGGAGAAAACGTTTATTAAACATGGAATTCCCTCTTGGGTGTAATGTCACTGTAAGAGGGTTAAGCAAAGACTCGTGGAACTGGCAACCGTTCTTAGTTAATTTATTGTGTTATAATATACTTAGAATTTAACGCTACATTCAACAAATGTCTGACGATGGACTTTCTTAATTGGATGGTTACTTCATGCGGTTTTATGGAAGTGGAAATAAACTACTGATAATATTGTACTTAATAATATTGAATTAAAAATTCTTATGTGTTAAAGAGTTTGTTCGAAGAACGTAGTATATGATCATTTTAAATAATTATTGTAACAAGTTAGAATAGTGGGTTTGGGTTCATGTGTTCAAATTAAATATCGACGTAAGTTAGTTCGTGGTGAATGCGTGGTAATACCGTGTTTATTTGTGTTGCATTGATCAAAGCAGTGTTGTATTGGTTGGCTCCTGCTATATATATATATATATATATATATATATATATATATATATATATATATATATATATATATATATATATATATATATATATATATATATATATATATATATATATATATATATATATATATATATATATATATATATATATATATATATATATATATATATATATATATATATATATATATATATATATATATATATATATATATATATATATATATATATATATATATATATATATATATATATAACTAGCTGGAGCTGGGCAATACCCAGAAATTTTCCCCGGGATATGAGGGAAAGAAAAGGGTATTTTGTTTTTAATTAAAAGAAAGCACCAACAGTATACAAAACGTCGACTTTAATCTTTAATACTTAATTTTTGAACAGTTAAAAACGCTTAATCGTTAACTCAAATTGCGCCATTAATTTTTAATTGTGAAATTCTATTATTAAATCTTCATAATTTAGAACTACACGAAAGATGGAAGACATAGAATAAGACATATTTTAATAGATTTTCTTATAGTTTGTTTTATCAGAATGAACAAATTTCGATTTCTTGTGATCTAAGAAGCTTAAAAATAATTTTCTAAATGTAATAATGGAGTGTTTTTCTCACTGGCTATCGTCAAAAGCAAAGCTTAAAAAGTATGATACATATGTATTTAAAATATTTCTGCATTGCAACAATTTAGCAGAAAATTCTAATCTGTAAACTATTTTAGGGGGAGGGAGGAGGGGGAGGTTGAACTGCCTTAATTTTCTCTCTGGATTCACCCTTAGTCAAAAGTGTAAGTATTTACTCTTGGTAGTTGAATTTATCAGAGAGTAAATAAAACTAATGATTTTTAATAGATACAGATGCATAAAAAAAAAAAAAAGATATCACGGTAGCCAATAATAACAAGAATTTCCCTAACTTTTGAATGGAAACGAAACGCATCATTTTTGGATTTCAGTCCTTTTCGAAAGTAAGAAAAATCATCAATAAGAATGGATTGATGAACATTAAAAATGCATTAGCAAACAACCGACCAAAGCAAATTACTTGCGACCTGGATTTGAAATGATTTGCATTGAGACATTTTATAATAACTATTACCAATCAGAAATTGTGATGTATCACAATAACACCTTAAAAACTAAATTCGAATATTTAAATTCTAATATTGAACCTCGAAAGTATTACTATGGAAAAAACCTGCATGGTCTTTGACGTCAGCCGTTGTCATGATGAAGATAATTTGAATTCATAAAGAAAACTAATTTAGCTTGAGGCCAATAATTGAGTGCTTTGGAAAAACTCAGAACGCAGATTCGGAAGTCTAAAAATAAGAAAAGAAACACGGAAATGAATGAAAAAACTGCTAACAAGAAACCTTCTCTAACAATGAAATTATACGAGGAAGACATTTTAAGGGACCCGTTGAATGAAGATCAATATTTGGGTAGATTGAGCAGAATATGGACGTAATTGAATAGTCAGAAAAATTGCAATAAAAAAAATTCTTCCATTCCTTCTCTACTTAAACTTGCATTTCTTGTATATAGACCACAGTGAAGCGGATAAAAACGGCACAAAATCTAGAACACAAATTTATTATTACCTAAATGGACTATTAACAGTTAATTTTAGTGAATATATTACTAGGCAATTATTCTAATATATTAGACAATTATGAGAACTTTAGACGATTGTCTTTTAATATTCCGTATTGAATTTGTACTTTGATAAATATGACCGCATTGCATTTTACCGAGCATATGTGAGATGGAACGAGCAACCTATAATATGAATATTGAATATATGTCCTCATCAAATGATTATTCATCGAGTTATTATTGGATATTCCTTCCGGAATATATAAGAAAGATGATAATTACACAAACAAAGTAAAGCCAATTATAAATTAATAGTTTTTGTGGATTGTTGAGGTAAATCTACTGGTGGGAATTTAACAATGGAAATGAGAGACAATTTTCGGAAGACATGACTAATTACTAATTTTTATCCCACCTGCGTCCTGAACTCTTACTATAACGTTGATAAATACAGAAAATGTTAACTGTCATACATTAATTAATCTGTTTTACAAAATTAGGAATTAAATTACAGGTTATTCTCATTTGAGAGTACTAAGTAACATATTTTAGTTATTATGTAATCCAAAATAACTTAATATCAACCTCATAAAAAAAGTTTTAAGGGAAAAAATAAAATTCAATCTTTTGGATTACTTAATATAAAATAAACGAAATTTCATTCAAAAAACATATTTAGTAATGGAATTAATTGAATGTGTAATGTGAAAGGATGTTAATATTTTAACTGTCAGGTTAATAATCGTACAGTTCTCTTCCGTAAAATATATAAATTTTGTAAACTTGCCATTTTAGTTTTTTTAATTAAATGTTTTATTATAAAAATTCAAATTGATAACCGCAAACTGAAAATTGACAAAAAATTAAGACCCAAAATTATTTTAATTGTAGTTTTGAGTATAAAATTTTTAACCTGATCGTTGGATTTGGGCAAAAATAATAACATTATTTTTTTGAAAAACGTTATTTTTTTCTTTGGGTCAAATTTTTAATCACTTGTCTTATATTTTCAATTACTCACATGTTAATACAGTTAGTTAAAGTATCGCATTCGGTCAAACAAAATTTCGATTTTTGTACTTTTTTTAGAATGGTCTGAGTTAAAAAATTTGGTCGAGAAAAAAATGTGTGTATGAGTCTGGAGTCCCCATAACTCCCGAACGTATTGACCCACATTTGGCATAAAGGTTAATGGTGGCCATGGAATCTGTCATTAAAGTTTTCTTCACAATTGCTCCTGCTCAAAAATTAAATTGCCTTTGAAAAATTTATGCTTTTCAGCAATTACTAAAAAAAACAGCTGAAAACAGTTTTGATCAAAACCCCGTAGGTGATGCTTTTTAAGGTGTTCTACATCATCATCTTCGAACTTTCCGTAGAAATGGATAAAGGCTTAAAAAGTTGAAGAATGAATGACTTTAAAACACAAAGTTCACCTCCTTCGAGCATCGCTTATTAACAACTTCTTCTCTTCTGTTTCACTTACATGAAAGGATAATGCAATATTAATCGAAAAAAATTTCTCAATTTTGACAGGTTTTTTTTGCTAATGTTATAATCGAGCTGTCTATTTTTTAAATTAAAGAATATATGAAAATGAAAGCGGTATATTACACCAACTCATGGCAAATTTAATTGCATCGACTAGTATTAAGTGTTATTGAAAGTAGTGGGATGTACTATATTTCTAGTTTTTAAAAAATCATTGTTAATTATCCCACTTTACTATCTGTATGCACTGTTGTAACTTTGTGGGTACTCAAAATACATAAGATATTTGAAAAAGAAACTCAATATTCACTTGCAATGATTTTGTTTAAATAATATTTGTCACAAATTAAAATATAAAAATTATTAAAAATATAAAATTAAATACATAAAACATTAATATAAACACGTGAACCGTTTACTAACTTTATCAAAACTCCGCAAGATTTTACTTTCTTTGGTCAAAGAATATGAGCTGAAGTCATATTCCCCTTAACAATAATTTTAGATTAATATAGATCTAATGTAACTCCAAAATAAGAACCTACCAATAAACAAATAGCTTGTGGCAGTTATTGTCACTATAATGCAGCTTCTAAACTCGTTTCAATTACTGTATTCAGATTGCAGATCCAGATCAAGTTTCGTGCACTTTGGCGGCATTTAATTGCTGAAATGTTCACTTCTTAAATTTGGTGGCATATATCAACGAATCTTTTGCCAATTAGAAGTTAACAAAAGAGTCATAAAATTGGTGCATTAGTGGACAAACCAAATGAAAAATATTGTCGTTGAATATTCAGGTTCCAATCCGATATCTCAATTTTCAGCTAAGATATGAACTCCCCATACAGTTACTATAGAAGCACTTTTGCGGATAAAATTCCAAAGCGCTTCTGGTTGAACAGTATATATTTCTACTAATCTTATCAAGACCTTCAAACTGGTATATGACACATTTTCGAAGCGTTATTTGTTTACACATAAAAAATTGAAAATTGATTTCCCATCGTCGTTTTCTTTGTTCGTAACTTCCGGTTAAAATTTTATATGAGAACACGTTTAGACGAGGTCTTTCATTTGACATATTGCACGAGCTTGTAGTATTTGTTGTTTGGTAAAGGAATGTTAACTAGGAATGTTATCAGCTAATGTAGCGGAAAAGCAAAAATGAAAGTTACTCTTTCACATCATTTAATATTATACAAACACATGTTAATTGGTTCATGCTATTATAATTCGTTATATAATATCCGTGGAGTAAGTGGGCAATAGTAAAAACTTATGGCTTAAGTTGTTTTCTTTTGCAAACTTAAATAGAAGTATGAATTTAAAAAAAAAATATGTATTAGCAAGATACAGAAAAGTCTAATGACATGGAAATATAATTATATAGAGTTAAAAAAGCAAACACACACAACACTTAATTTATTAGTTTTGGATTGTCTTCTTATTTAATATGAGGAATATTGGAAAAATTACGGAAATAGAATATTTTTGAGTAAAAAGTCTCTTTTGAAATACTAAAGAATGATCTAAAACAGTATGTTGAAGCACGGTTGTAGTTGTGGTTGAAGAAAAAAATAAATGAAATCAGATCAATTCTTATGCTGATTTCTTTTAGAATTTTTTTTTTATAGCAAAGAACATCTTTTTTTTTTTTTTTTTTTTTTTTAGCAGATAGTCAATATTCGGAACACGTTTGTACTTGGAGTGGGAAATATAGAAATATCCTCAAATTGACATTAAATTCCTCAATATTTCGTTGACGCATTTTCAACAGTTTATTTCCATTTATAGAAAATATTCTTTTTAACTCTGTACTGAAAAGTTGTCTTTGTTTTCTGAGTAATATGCCATCGATATCAAAGAATGAAATATAATATAAATTTAAACCCCTTATCATAATTGAATTATAGAGAGGGAAAGAAAATTTACCATACCTTGTTCTGTTTGCACAGATAGTCTGTAAACTAAGAATACATTTTATTTAAGAAGAAACAGAACGGTGCAAAAGTAATAATATCATTTTGGGGATATTAACATTGATTAAAATACGGTTAGTTAATTCTACAAAACTATCCAAATTTCTTTAATAATACTAATTTAGAATGAAGTCCTATTTCCCTAGCTTCTTCTAAAGCGTTTACCTAAGAACTTTCATTTTTAAAGTTTAGGTTAGTTTTTCTATTGAAGGTTTCAATCTGAATTTCTCCCTACATATGTGATGTAAACATAAAAATAGACATGGAGAAGTAAAGAAAACAAATTTAAAAAATAAAATAACTTTGCATGGGCATGACTTTTGCATTTAAAAAAAAAGTTGACAATAATTTTACAAGTGTTTGAAAAATCAAAACACCTATGAATCATTCGATTTTGTTACTTTATTATAGATCACAATTTCGTTACTGGTTCACATATTAATTCAAGAACGTGAGGAATAATTATAACTGGGGAATGAAATATGTTTGTTTGAATTTTATAAAAATCAAACTTATTTAATTTGTTTGAAGAATATTGATCAAAGCAGTACAATAATTACCTGAAGGTAGTCACCGTACCCATTATAGGAGGAGTAAGCTTTAAACTTCGATTATAAAAATAAAATTTTCGTAATAGTAAAAGATTTGTATGGTATTATTTAAGTTAGTATTTTTTTTTTTTTAATTTTTAGTATGATATTTTTATAAATCATAAAGACTAACACATTTTCGCCTCATTGGGAAAACAAGTTTGAACCTCTGGTATGAGACACCTCGCAAGAATGGCAAACTGTTTGGCAAAGAGTAAGTAAAAACGTTCTACAATTTTTATTAATGGATTGTAATTATGAGGGAACGATGATTGAAATTTCGACGTTTAAAATTCTATAGGGGTCCCTTAAAGGTCTTAAATACTATGAAAGAAAAGGTTCACCTCATATACTTTAAGAAAACAACTATACTTAAATCTAATATTAAAAGCATAATAATAAGAAAACCATAATTAAGTATAATAAGAAAACATAATTAAATATAATAAGAAAACCATAAATAAATATAACTGAAAACCATTATTAAATATAAGGAAACCATAATTAAATATCATAAGAAGACCATAATTACATGCAATAAAAAACAGTAGTTAAATTTAACAAGAAAAACATAGTTAAACATAACAAAAAATATTAAAATATTAAAATTTCATCTTTAAAAATATTCTAAACAAAAAACGAAACATAACTTAAAATCATAAAAATATATCCAAGACATCTAAAATCTTAAATTTAAGTATTCGGCTGGAACTAAAAAATCTATTTTTTAGCAATTAGATTATAGTCGACAAAAAATAATTCATTTTAATGATTATAAAGACAGCTGGAAAATATTATCTGGTTTTCCATGCACGAAATATGCATAGGGAGCTATGCGAAATGAACCTCTAGTATTTTTTAAATACATAATAACATGTAGTTTATAAAACTAACATGAAGATTTCATTCTTCACTAATTAAAATTTTCGTATTAGAATAGCATTCATGTTTAAATAGAAAATTATTAAAATTAAACTATAAATGTATAAAATTTAATCTTAACTTAATAATAGGATGAATAACGATGACTTTCTATCGTCAGTCTTTCTCTTTAGGTTTTATATTATGTTCTTTCACTGGTTGATTTAACTAACGAATGTTTTCAATTGCAGACGGCAATTTACGATGAAATTTGTTCACATTTGGGAAAAATCCTGGGTGCCCTTATTAAGAGCACCCTTTAAAAAGGTACATTTATCTTGACAGAAATTGTATTTTATAACAGATTTTGTATTTCTTATAAAATCACAGAGAAATTTGTCGAAACCTATTATTGTTTAGTATTCATAGTAAGATAGTTTAATAAAGGAACGCTTATGTATCAGAAAAAAAAGTATTAAAAAAAAAAAGTCTTAAAATAAGGTTTTGATTTATATTATTTATTTTATTTTTTTTTCTTTTAAATTATAATTTCAAATGAGACATTTACATTATGTACACACATTTTTGTTTTAAATCGTATTATCTTCTTACTTTATTTATTTCTCAAAAACTATTAATTCGCAAAAGTAAAACCGAAGCACAATGAAACAGGAACAATACAAAGATTCGTTCATTAGCGTGATATCTAAAGAATTGTTCTTTTTTTTCTTTTAAATTTTTAATTATCTTAATATCAAAATAAACTTCAATGTTGTTGCTATTCTTAATTTTTAAATATAAATATTGCTTATTCTAGCGACATACTTTAACTGTCGTAAAATATAGAGAACCTGGATAAATCTACTGAGTTGTAGTCTAAACACAAATCGAACTTAGACTAATAAATAATACTAAAAAGCAATCCAACTACAAAGAGGACTTTATTTAGACAACATTTTGCAATTTTATCCATTATAAAAATTTAGTTAACGTTTTATAGCGAAAAACAGTTTCTCATTCATTTAATGATTCGTATGATATTCTCTTTATTTTCATAATTGCAGATTCAATTGATTATTTACTTTTATTAATCTTGTGGGGTGTTTATAAAACAAACGAATATATGATCTTAAATGCAATATGTTCGAACTTAATTAAGAACACATATAATCTCAATTGATAACCTTAAGTTAAGAACACATATAATCTGAATTGATAATCTTAACATAATTATCTAAAAGAAGTTGATTTCAATGCAATTTTTTCTTCTTATTTATAAGCATATTAACTAACTTATCACACAAATTGCACTGGGACCTTCGGATATAATCGAATTTGAATTTACAAACGTAATTATAACTGTTCAATTGACATTCGATTTAACGAACGGCCTCATTAAATGCATCATACAATATGTAATATTATTTTAATTTAAAAGTAATGTTTTTGATCAATGAGGGCATTAGGACAAGAATAGAAATAAAGTTAAAAATGTGTTTATATTTTTGAAAATGGATGAAAAAAATCACTAATTGGAACGATTGGAAATTTGAATTAGCAAAATCGTATATATTGAAATGTTAAATGATTGTTTAAAAATCGCGTTACAGTTCAAACACTCACATGCTGAGTATTCCGTATTCAAACGCCGTGCATGTCAGCAATAGCTCATGAGTGTTTCATTACACATAACATCAGATTCACAAGTAGTAGTTCAATCCACTTCCAACTAAGCCAGTATTCTCCCATGAATAAAGGTAATATACAACATATTGTTTTTAGTCAGAATTAGCTTGAATATTAAAAGATTATAAGATTCTTCAATTTTAGATATTTTGATGAAAACTTATGTAACAAGCCATATATATTAAGTAAGTTTGAAATCTTGTCATCTGAAATTTTCATTTGGACCCAGGAAAATCGTTATAAAAGAAAAAATATTTTTTTTCTCTCAAACTTAAGAAAACAATTGCAAACTTGGTTTTTATATATATTATCTATGTACTTGGTTGATATATATTATCTTGCAGATGCATTTTTCAACACTTTTTAACTTTTAATGTTTCAACCAAATGAAAAATATCGAAGTTTTTATATGTGTTTCGTTTTAAGAATAAAGATACGAAAAACTGAAAATAAAGTTAATTATAGGGTATCTCCAGACTTAAGACAAGTATGGCCACAAGCTCAAAAACATAACCTTTGTAAGGTTTTATTTAATGCCAACTTTTTAAGGTATTGGGTAATTAGTTATATTATAGTTTATAGTTATTAAGATAAATTTAAATTAATTTTTTTTTTTAACTTTCTCTAGCAAATTATTCTAAGATACTTATTTTTAAAAATTATTCTGAACATTAATTCTCTTCATTGCATATTATTAATCAGCCAATTAATTTTTATGTTATTACATCATACTGGAGCATAGATTTCTTGTCATGTGCTTTTTTGTTTTTGCCTACCCTTGTAAACATTTACGGCAATAGTTATATTTTCCGAGTAATTTTCAGGTATGTCAATTGATGATTTTGGGAAAGTGTAACCATGCTTGCACCAGATACCTTCTTACTTTTTACCATGGGCCTTAAGCCCAAGAATATTGTTTTCAGTAGGTTAAAAGTGTGGTCTGGTGTCCGTCTCCACTTGATGCGCATGAAAGGCATTGTGTAGGCATGCGCCTGTTCCGCCGGCTTGTATAAAAAGAGATGTATGCTGATGTTGTTTAGTTGGATTGGTGTATCAATGTTTTATAAAACTCAAATAAAAAAAATATTTTTTTCTTTGTAATGTGCTTGTACAGTACCCAAAAAAAACAAAAACAGAACGATGGCTATATCTTTTGTTCTAACTGTTGAAATAACAAACAAAAGGTACCGTTGTAAATCGTGAAAGGTTTTTAATAATTGTATGTAGTTTTTTTTTATCATGAGGGGTCATCTACATATTAAATCAGAACCAAACTTTGAAAAGTTCAATAGCAACCTCATAATATTATTCCATATTTGGATTCAGCGTTAAAAAAGAATGCGAAATACAAAAATTCGTAATTTTCTAATGAATGGTTTGTAATTTAAATGATTAAAAGAAAATGATAAACTAATGTTAAATAAAAAAGTTGGTTTTTTGGCCATAAATACTTAAATAATTAATATATTTCAGTAATTTTTTTTTCAAAAGGTAGTTTGTAAATGGCCAAACATAAATAGCAATCAGCTTTTGAATCAATTTCTTTTTTAATAATTAATTATTAATTAATAAAGCAATTAAATTTTTTTTGAATAGAAACATATATTTTTTTTGCTTTTATTAGATTTACCATGTTCTAACCCCCCCCCCCTCCCTCCCATAATTTTTTTCTTTCCATTTTGACTATTAGTTCTCGATTTTTTAGAGAAAATGTAAAAAACGCTCACTTTAAGGGACCGTATAGTAGACGACTTTTGAAAACTATCAAAGATTAATTCAAGGTAAACTAGAGGTGTGGAAAATCGCATAACTTTCAATTATCGTATAACTAATAGTTTAAAAAACTAAGAAACACGCTTTAATAGGAAAGTGAACTAAAAAGTAGAAAATAATTTTAAATAAGTTTGAAATAAGAATAGAATGATTAACAAGAAATATTTATTTTATCGTAAAAAAGCCTGAGGTGCTTGATGTCAATTTTTGTAAATATTTAATGACAGATATTAGTAAAAGTAGAGCCATTATGAAAATATTTTAAAAAGCACCCCACGCTTTTTTACGATAAAATAAATATTTCTTGTTAATCACTCTATTCTTATTTCAAACTTATTTAAAATTATCTTCTACTTTTTAGTTCACTTTTCTATTAAAGCGTGTTTCTTAGTTTTTTAATCTATTGATTATTTTCTACTTTTTAGTTTGATTTTCTATTAAAGCGTGTTTTTTAGTTTTTTAAATTATTAATTATTTTTTCTGTAAACTATAATTTTTTTTTATTTAATTTGCTTTGTTAAATTCCATTTATTTAAAACAACATTTTTTAAGCAATTTCAATAAGTTATCCTTTAAAAATTTTACTGAATCATGTGACTTTTTCATTTTATAAATAATTTCAACGATCTAGTTACATTTGTGTTTATAGTGAAATATTTCTGTAAAATATTCATGCTTTGCTAAATACTGTTTACTAATACCTACATTTTATATTTATTAATTTTCTAATTATCAGTAGTATTCGTTATATTTCTGCAATTACAGTTTTCGATATTTAATTTATTTCGTGTGAAGAATGCCCATCTTTAACGTTGTAAATAAATTATGTTACTTTTGCGTTTACTTGCTATTTTTGTATTAATCTTAAACATGACACTATAAATCCAAGTAGTTTCTATGCAATTTTAGACTAATACTTGTATTTTTTAACGTCGTGAAACGTGCCACATTGACCGTTCGATTTCTCCCGCTGTGAAGAAGAACCTTAAAAATACCTTTCGTTTTAGGGAAATTTTCCCTGAAGATCGGTCAAAAAATGGTCGAAATATTTTCGCTCATAAGTGACGTGTTTTTCAACATAATGCATTGAAATTTGATATGTAGGGTAAATGATGTATTCTGAATCGAATGGAATGATAAAAAATTAGGGTTCGTATTGAAATTTTCGAAGATAGCGTTACTTTTACTTAGTAAAAGGTCCCTCAAGAAAAAAAAATTGCATCAGATATATAGAAAATCGTAAGCAAAACATTTTGGTGCAAACCGTAAGATTCTACGATAATTAGAACCGAAGATATAGCCATCGTTCTGTTTTTTTGGGGGGGGGGAGGGTACTGTACTTAAGGCCTAGAGTAAACTGCACATCGGCCCTAAGCCAATTATTTTATTTTTGTTTGTTTGTTCTCTGTTGAGTATGAATTATATAAATGCCTTTGTTTTTTAGTGAATGTATGAGTTCTATTTTTATTATTTTAAAGCTTAATGAATAACTTTGATTAAACTTTAAATAATTAGCTAAACCTTGAGAATTTTTAATGCTTTCATAACGAATCCAGGTTAAGTTACTTTTAAAATTATATAATAAGGAAAACTTCTTTTGCCATATAGTAATTATTTTGTGGTTTCAACAATTTTCAAGATTCAAAGTGATCTATTTCTAAAATAAAAGTAAAACAAAAAAGTTGTTTAAATTAGATATCTGTGAAATTCCTGGAAGTCCAGTACACTTAAGGAAAATATATGTGACTGAAATAAGTTGATTTATAAGTTTTTTTATAAATATTTCTGATTCTTAGTGTTCAGTATCCCAGTTCAAAAATCAGTATAGAATTATTTAGAAGTCTATAGCTCACAAATAATGAAAGTTGAATAATGCTGGAAATAGTTGAACGACTGAATATTTTATGGGTTTAATTGAACATCTAATATAACATAGATATACATTTAAGCTTCAAGTTCATTAGTTCAACATTTTTTTTATAAGTTTTCATAAGAATATTTTTACGATGTCAAAATTTCGACTGGAACCATCTAGATGGCATATTGAATTTATTTTTTGTATTAGTTGTTTTTGAATCGAGTTTAAAAACTAACTATGCCTAACCATGGCTAAACTTTCACCATTTTTTTCTATTGCAATATAAAACAAGAAGTTAAACTAGACCTTTTTTACAGTCTAAAGTTCGAAAAACAGTAAATGATTAGTCAATTGGTTAACACTTCAGTTCAATAACAAGTTTACTGAAAGTTTTCAAGTTAGGTATAGAAATACTGTAAATAAAGTAATTAGTTTTTAAATGCGTTGAAGGACAAGGTCATAATTAATATCAACTTAATTTGATGTAAGCTAAAACGATAGTAGTGTTTGAAATAAATGATAAGTAATATTTTAAATAATGATTAATGAATCAAATGCTATTAATCATTTTACAGTATAATTAACTTCGTTAAAGATAATGCAGTTCATATGACTTATATAATGTTTTAGGACACTCATTATTCGGTACCACATTTTAAATTTATAGAATTTTTAAAAACATTAATTGAAAATATAATTTAAAAATAAAAAATACGTACACTGGTTTGAAATAAAAGCCACGAAAGTGAAGGAGCATTTCAGTGTCAGTCGAAGAATATTATTAAAATAAAATAGTCTACTTATCATTTCAATTTTAAATTTCCTTACACATTGCTTAAACATATTTTAATGCTTTTCAAGAACTGCTGTAATTGATATTTTATGAGACCAGTGTAAACATTTTAAAGTAAGCTCCAAATATTTTTTTGATATAATTTTTCAATTCAAGATATTTTTTTCAATTAATATCAAATTTTCATTTGATTTTTTCTATTGAAGTTATCATTTGATATTTTGATATTTTTTGATGAACCATCACGTATTAGAAAGGTAGGCCCAAGTGCATTTCAATAGTCAGTAATAGACACAAAAATTCGAACTATTACTGACTATTTATATATATATATATATATATATATATATATATATATATATATATATATATATATATATATATATATATATATATATATATATATATATATATATATATATATATATATATATATATATATATATATATATATATATATATAAATAGTCAACTCACAAAATTTATTCACAGGCAACAGTTTAATTACTCTCAAGCTTCAACACAAGCTTCAACAAAAATAACTTCGAATTCAGAGATTATACAAGCTCACTCCAATAGGTAAACAAAGCGATCAGCTTTCAACGAAGTCCGAAGTCCATCTGAAAACTTTCTCGTTCTCCAGTCTTTTATATACAAGCGCGTGAGACATTCTCGAAATTTCCAGCCAATTCATCGGAAAAGAAATATCTCGAAACTTCTCGATTACTTTAGGTGTTGCCACCTTTTTCTAACTTGTATAATCGTTATTAATTACTTAATAAAATAGGGAAAAATAAATAAATGGAATTTTGAAATAATACGTCACTATTTACAATATATACAGACAATTTGTGCAACATTTCCCCCTTCTTAAAGACTGCACGTCCCGGGCAGTGAAGTCCTTAACAGGAAAGGTCATTCAATCACTTCTATCATAATATGGGGCTAGCCTATTGTGATGTACTACTCTAGGTTTAAAGGAAGGTGTCCGTTGAATTCTCATCACGACGTCGTTGATCTTCTTAAGGACCCCATACGGCCCTTCCCAGTTCGTCTGGAGCTTAGGGGAGAGTCCTTTCCGACGTTTAGGGTTCCCTAACCACACCTTGTCACCTTCCTGGAATGAACGGTCCATGGCCTTGGCATAGTACCGGATCTTCATGCGCTCCGTCATGATGTTGTTTCTCTCTCTGGCGAACCGATGTACGGCTTCCAAACGTACCTGCAGATCATCTAGATACTGGACAGGCGAGGAAGGAGTGTCCGGTGGTTGTCCAAAGAGGAGGTTGCTGGGGAACCTAAGGTCTCTTCCAAACATCGTTAGAGATTTAGAAAATCCGGTGGTCTCGTGAGTTGCACTCCCGTATGCCAACAGAAGCGGTGAAAGTTTCTGATCCCCATCTTGCTGGTTATATGATTTTGAGATTGCGTCCGAATCATCCGCGGGTGCAGCTGATAGATCCCGGGACCTCCGTTCGATGCTTGTAACAGGAGTACGGATGTCGATTCCCTCTTCACTAACTTTGTCCATTTCCACATGAACCACTTCCTGGGAGGGTTTCATCAACGTCACTTTCTTCTATTCTCTTTCCGAGGCTGGTGAGGTACTTTTCATAGATGTGGACTCGTCAGCATTCTCTATGACATTGTCTTCATGAGCCATAATCCGATATACGCACAGCTCTTTCTTGTCTAGATCGTGCAAAGGAACTTTGCCTCTCCATGTTTGCAGCTTGCTTTTCTCAAAATTCAGCGTAATTCCATTTTTCTTCAAAAAGTCTAGTCCGAGAATGCATGGATCTACAATTTCGGCAACATAAACGGTGTGCTTGTAGGTGTTAAATCCAAGGGCAATGTCCACTTTCAATTTCCCATGAACAGAGATATTACCACCAGACACAGTTTGTAGAGAAACAGAGGGCGCTGTGTAGAGGAGTCGGCTGTTCAGGCGACGAGCCACGTCCGTCCCTACGATCGTTACGTTCGCTCCCGAATCGACGATTAGACAACATGGAGTTCCGTTGATCTCCCCCTTCACGAATAAACCCTGGTTTCCTCCTTGTTGGGATGAAACGTGGAAACGACTGGTCGGGGCTTCACCTGTTCTACATTGCAGCTTCTGCCCTGCGAGATGACATCTTCTTAGATTCAGTTGTAGAGAATCCGTGGTAGTGTTATCCCTTCTCTTTTTCAAATCAAGGCAGTTTCGTCGTAGATGCCCTTCCCGTTTGCAGTGCCAGCAAACGACTCTGGTCCTTCGATCCCTGGCTCCGGGATAGCTTCTCATCATTCTATCAATTTTGCTTTCCAGTTCTCGAAGCTTACTGGTGACAAAGTCAGACGAATCCTCGGCTAATGCACCACGCACATATCGTCGGTCTTTTCCAGAAGCTAGCTGCGCGGCTTCCACTCTCATGGCGTACACGAGGGCCGACTTCAGGTTTTTGTTTTGGGATAACCTTACTGCCTGCTGCACATCGGGATCTTGAATAGCGTCAATGAAATACTGCAGAGAAAGATCGTCTCGTACATCCGGGGGACAGTCAGGGAAAGCGAGGAGCGACAGTCTTTCTATATCCGATGCCAATTCTTGAAGAGTTTCATTGGCCTTCTGCTGTCTCACTTTCAATTGCAGTCTGTTGTAATCCTTTAGAGGCTGCTCCCCAAACCTTAACTCCAACGCACTTGCCAGCGCCACGAATTCTCCCCGCTTCTCTTCAGGTAGTGTCTGTAAAATGTCAGCAGCTTCACCTCGAAGAGATGCTGCGAGATGGAATGCCTTCGAAGTATCGTCCCAACCATTCGCAGAAGCAATAATTTCAAACTGCGTTTGATAAACGCGCCAAGACGACCTCCCATCAAAAGTGGCTTGATGCTGGAACGTGGCGCAAATAAAGGGAGTGGAAACGTTATCCCAATTAGGCGTTGCAATGGTCACAGCTTCGCGAGTTTCTATTTTCCGTAGCCTTTCTTCTACAGCATCCATGAATTTTCCCTGCTCTTCTTTGATAGTGGAAACCTTTTCTTCCATTTCATCTCTTACAGCAGTGAGAACGTCTTCCTTCACGGATTGCAGGACCGATGATGTTGTCTCCATAATAGTAAATTCTACCATTGACGCTAGCTCGGTTTTCATTTCTTCCCTGATCTTGATTACGGCTGCGGATGTGGACTCGCACTTATTGGCCAAAGCTTTCATGTCAGATGACGTTGCATTTTGCAAAGCTTTAAAATCTGATGATGTCGCTTCTTGTAAAGCTTTAATGTCTGATGATGTCGCTTCTTGACTGGCGGCAATTGCGGCGGCGAGTTCGGCATTTGTCGTTTCTTGACGGGCTTGACCAGCGGCGATTGTAGCGGCGAGTTCGGCATTTGTCGTTTCTTGACGCGCTTGACCAGCGGCGATTGTAGCGGCGAGTTCGGCATTTGTCGTTTCTTGACGGGCTTGACCAGCGGCGATTGTAGCGGCGAGTTCGTAGCGGCGAGTTTCTTGTCCGGCTTTTATTTCGGCTTTCATTTCAGCGGCCGTGGATTCTTGTCCGGCTTTTATTCCAGCAATCATTTCCATTAATTGTTTCATTTGGTCTTCCATCATTCCTCTAGTTGTCGGCATTCAAAATTACGAAACCCCACTTCTGACACCACTGTTACGAATTTCTCCACTGAGGCAATGATGGCACAGTTTTCACGGTATACAAATATTTATTCTCTCTTCAGGAAACTCACAAAATTTATTCACAGGCAACAGTTTAATTACTCTCAAGCTTCAACACAAGCTTCAACAAAAATAACTTCGAATTCAGAGATTATACAAGCTCACTCCAATAGGTAAACAAAGCGATCAGCTTTCAACGAAGTCCGAAGTCCATCTGAAAACTTTCTCGTTCTCCAGTCTTTTATATACAAGCGCGTGAGACATTCTCGAAATTTCCAGCCAATTCATCGGAAAAGAAATATCTCGAAACTTCTCGATTACTTTAGGTGTTGCCACCTTTTTCTAACTTGTATAATCGTTATTAATTACTAAATAAAATAGGGAAAAATAAATAAATAGAATTTTGAAATAATACGTCACTATTTACAATATATACAGACAATTTGTGCAACAATATTTTTCGGTATATGCAGATTGAATCTTCATATTATCAACATCTTTAAGAAAATGTTAACGTTCACTTAGGTACAAAGATTCAGTTTTCGATTGCATTTAAATTATACTTATAGTAAACATCCTACTACACTATCACTTAAAGAAAAATATTAAGTTAAAAATTCTTCACCTAGGGAAATGAAGCTGTGTTTCTTATTTTATGATACTTATTTTTTACTTAATAGAAACTTTTAATAGAAAATATTATTTAATGGATGCATAGTGAATTTCTAGAAATATAAATAATGTGAATCCATGAAGATTAATGGATATTGTTTTAAAAAAAGTACATTTTAGAAGGAATTGTGAATATTGAAATTGTGATTTGAGAATATTTATTTATACTCATAAGAATATTTTATTTATGAATATTTAGCTTAATTTTAACAAACAAAATATCTAAATTTAGAGTTAAAATAATCAATGATGTTAAAATAAAAAAAATAAAATAAACTATTTCAGGATTTTTATTTCATGTTGTTTTAAGTTCTTTTACCTTTCCATTGATGACTTTGATTTCTACTCAAATAAAAGTATGCTATATTTTGTTTTAAAAAATCCAACTGTCAGTTATTAATTATATAAGGCTTAACTTTAATTTTGATTTTCTCTAAACGTGATATTTCCCACTTCATTGTACCTTTTCTAACTAATTAGAAGAGATATACTATTTTTTTTAATGAAAATGTAGTGCATAACCTATAGAATAAACGGAGGTTAAAAAAATTCCTGCTATTTTCATAATTATTTTTTTAAATACCAAATCTTTGTAAAAGAAAAAAAGAAAAAAAAGAAAAATATAAAAAAATAAATAAAAGAGGCTTTTCTTAAAAAATAATTCTACGTTTGATTACAATTTAACAAAAACAATCTGATAATTCACCAAACTTTAATATCAGTATCTTGTATCAGATCTATTTAAAGTACATAAAAAATTTCTTACTCGTTTGGTTAAACTTTCTAAGAAAAGATATAATATTATGGGTATAAGGGTAACTAAGTACCCTTTACGCATCATCATATTATGCTTAATTTCCAGTAACCAAACTGCTTGAATTTTATGGATTTTTTGTCTCTGAATTTGTAATATCAGGAAACAAACTTCTAAATAAAAGACAATCAAGATTCCCCTTTTCACTAATCAATCGTATGGAATACGAGCATACCCAATACGAAGATTTCCCAACGTTTTGGGAAAACCTCAGTCCGACTTCTAAATTCAATCCTCCAAAACATTCACCCCTGGTTACGTTATGGAACTAAATCACATTTCCTCTTATTCTCAAAACACAGTAGCTCATATTCAACAACCCAACAACTTCACCAAACACAGAAATCCCAGCCCAACAGAGTAAATTCCAAAATTCCTACCTCTCATTCCAGAAGTAGCGTTTTCCCGATTCCGGGCCGCACGTATCTCCGCGCGGGTCCCGTTCCAGCCGGGGATCCAGCTGGAAATGCGCGGCGGATCGGGAAAATAAAAGGGGTGACCTTCCGTGGATCAATGCCCGTTCTCCCCCGCGCAGGATCGTTTGCTGCGGGGGTGGTCGTCGCTCGAATGGGAGAGGGAGGTAAGGAAAGGTGGATTTCCGTTTTCAGGCCGAATGCCCCAGGCCCTCTCCGCCTAACCACAGTAGCGAACACTATTGTTTCTGTTTTTTCAAAGATAGGGTTTTTTTTTTTTTTTTTTTTTTTTTTTTTTTTTTAAAGGAGTTGGGTTGTGGTATAAATGGATATACTTGTGGATAACTATGACAAATAATTAATTTGAGCTTGCTCACTCGAATTTTAAGGTAAGTGTAATTTAGGTAAGTGTAGGCACTCGGCATTGTGTAAAACTAGGATATTTCAATCGCACGACTTTTAATTACACTTAATACTCGTCACAGCACTTAAATTTGCCATGGATCGGAATAATTTACTGTTTTCGTTTTCCTATTTTTAATAATTTAAAAAAATGTTCAGTTTGGCGATAAGCGTTACATTAGCAATAAGGAAACACCATCAAACTGGCGAAATTGGCGATGTTTATCGATGATATTACATAATCCTTTCTTGTAAATGGAACAGTTGCTGATGGGCTGACGTTGTTCAGTGAAAGAGAATATGTTACATTTGTTTTTCAACTTTTTACACCTTCATCGCATTTTTCAAAATCATTAGGTTTTTTTTTTGACAATTATTGAAAAATATATACTTTTCAATGGTGCACGTGTACAATTTTGCGCATATGCAATTTTGACGAAAATCTTAATGGCAGGTCTCATGGTCACCATTAACCCGAATACCAAATTTGAACATTATAGGTTAATTCGTTCGGGAGTTAAACTGTCCGTGGATAGACACTAAGATACACCGACATTTTTCTAGATAACTTTTTTAAACTCAGTACGTTCCAAAACGCGTAGAGATTAAACAAAAAAAATCAATATTTTTTTACTGAATGTAATACTTTCATTACCTTATGTGAAGAAGGTCCAGGGCCCAAAATTTAATTTCTTTAATAATTGTTGGATATACGCAATTTTTTTATGTAATTGTAGAACAGTGTACTGGTCTATAAAATCTATTAAAAAAATGTAACTTTTTTTTATTAAAATCTTATAATTACTATAAAACCACTTATTAAATATTTTGATATAACTTAATAAAAAATATCTTAATAAACTATGTATGTGTTCATAAATATTGTATGTATGTGTTCACAAATATATAACAAGAAAATTTACCAAACTCAATTTTGATATTTATAGCGGATATTAAAATAAATTTTTTTAAATTAAAACTAACTCGTGTATGGATTTAAAATGGTAAGATCCCACTGTAAGACACCAGTTGTTGCGAATTTTCTTTTTGAAGAAAGACGACACTGGAACCCCCCCCCCCCTTATTTCAATATATTCCTAGAATTCAACAGTTCTTAAAGCAGCAGTAGAGAATCATTAGCAAGCTTACCACAAACATTCAGTCACTCTGAATAAATCACAGCAAAAATACAAATCTCATATTGTTTGAAGAATCAGAGCTGCAGTCACAGCAGCTCAATTTCAAACCATCAATAGATGGCACTGAATGGGACTGGACTTCGATTACATCGCACTCTAGATTTTCAGCAACCTTCCACAAATTTTTCAAAGAATCAGAATACCATAATCATTTTAACTACATTAAAGCTTGTATTTTCGAACTATTTACAATTTTAGTATTAATAAAAAAGAATAATAATAAAATTAGAATCTACAAAATATTATGCACAATTATTTGCAAATATGAAAGTGCATATTATGGTATTGCCATTGGAACTACTTAGATGCGTTAAAAGACTATATGACACTAAAAATGTAGGTTAAAAAATTATTACCAGTTTCTGAAAAATAATAAGAGAGAGACAGATAGAGAGAGAGAGAGGGAGAATTACCAGTTTCTGAATAATAAAAAGAGAGAGAGAGAGATAGAGAGAGAGAGGGAGAGAGAGAGGGAGATGGAGAGAGAGAGGGAGAGGGAGAGAGAGAGGGAGAGGGAGAGGGAGAGAGAGAGGGAGAGAGTGTGGGGGGGATAGCGAATCTGTATAAGCTTTAAACCTTATAGTGTTACTTTGATTTTGTATCGAAGGATAAAAATACTAAAATAAAATAATTTGGGACTGCGAAATTTTTTCTTTTGATGTAAAGATGTTGTGCCAATGAAAATTACAAATATGTATTTTTTCGATAAATCTCTTCAATTTCTTAATTGTAGGATTCGCGACTCACCACTTTTACTGAAATAAGTAAATGACATGCATATCAAAAAGGAGATCACACGAAAACATATAAGAGTACTTTTATTTCATTCAATGCACGTAAGAAATACGCCGCTAGCAGTTGGGGATCTGATTTCACTGCATGTTAAATATTCAGAAAACGTCTGAGATACCTCATTGCATTCCGGAATCTGTAAAAGCTACCATTAATATTCCGTTTCTTGTGAGTTTCTTTGTACTTTCTTTTTAAGGGCTGAATTTTGATTGATTGAAATAAAGGAGAAAGAAAATGAGGGGGACAGATAAACTCACAGCTTATTACATTTTCCATTTACAATATACGCGAAAAAAGATAAGACGATATTAAAGCAGGCATTAGTTATATACACTCTATATTTGATTCGTTGAAGGTTATGTCTACGAGAACTGCAAATCTTGTTCAGCTAGAAATGATATATTTGACATAAAGACCCACGTACAAGTCTTGGTTCAGAAAGGAGGGCTGAGAGTCTTTCAGTCCTAATCTCTGGACCACGACTTGTACTATAAAAGTTGGTTTCAAAACATTTCTTTAAACATTTTATACAGAGTTTGGTACTTTTACATCACACATCTTGGTCTAAAACATAAAAATCACGATACAATTTTTGAAAAAGCTTCACACAATTCCATCAGCACCTTATCCACCTCCCCCCCCCCTCCCAATTTTGCCGTATTTCCAGTGAACTATTATCAACGCTCCTCAGAGGGCCGTAGATAAGTCGTTTTTTAATTTTTGCTTAGTTGAGCAAATACCATGCATCAGCTAGTCTTGAGATGTGGAGGGATTGCTGTCTAGTTGACCGGTTTGCGGGTTCTTTCAGCGTGTTTTTGGGTGGTACAACAGCACTCGAGAGAAAATGACTAGCAGGAAAAGTAAAAGGGTGTTCACCAATGTATTAGTATTAGTATTTAGAATTCCTTACTCGGATATTTATGAAAAGTTAACACAAAAACAACAAGACTGTTGCTGATTTTAACATTTTTTAAAATTTTATTTTCACAAAATGTTACTTACTACTCTGAACATGCGATGTGTACTCTAAAATATTTTTTTTTTTTTAATAATTCAAATTTTCGCAAATGAGACTTCAAGGGCAAATACTCAAAACATTATTGAATTATTTTTTGTTTTGGTTGCCAACTGTAAACCTGTAAAGTTAACTTTAATATAAAAGACAAATTTCAATATTCAAGACAAATTTCAATCTGGTGGTAAAAATTTGAACTGGTGACCAATTTCTTTCAATATATTTATAATGGTTCCATATGAGAACAGAGTTAGTTTAATAAATATGGCCCTTTTGTATATGCTGAGGTATTATTACTAGCTTCGGAGCGTTGCAAGTATTATGATTAAAATAGAATTTTATTGCTTCAACAAATTTTCGAATTGTTTTAGGAGGAATGGATTTTTATTTAAAATAAGAAATATTTTTTTAATTAATGGAACACAAATGAAACACAAATTCATTCAACAGAACATATGAGCATTCAAAATTTTATTCGTAATTTACATTAAGTTATGCATGAAAACATGGCATGAAACATAAGTTTGGAAATTCCACTGAACATGAAATGAGTAAAAGGTTTACGACTGAAAGAAAGTAGGACCATCCACATAAAATGTTGTTTCGCATACATTTAACAGTTCGATTAAGTAGTTCCTCAGTAATACAAGCAGTATATTCACAAACATTAACAATTCCAATGAAAACTTGGGAAGAATCATGTATAGGCAGAATAAATTAACAGCGACAAACAGAAAGATAGTTGCTTTCGATATGTCATCTGGAAAAGCACTTGCGATCTGAAAAATATTGTCTTTAGAATAGCATCAATTTTCTTATTAAAAAATCAAAGATGATTAAAAAAAACCCTACTTTTTAAATATTTTATATTAAGTCCTTAACAATTTTTATGTATAATAATAAAACGAAGAGTCTATCTGTGGATCTATTGAAAGCAACTTAAAGAGTAGAGTTAAAAAAATTTCCACATAAATAGTTTTTTGACTTTCTAATTGTACCTTTGACAAACAGAATGTTAAAATTTTAATTAGTTTTTTTCATTAATTTTAATTTTTTTACAAATCAACTTCAAATAGAGGTACAGCTCTGAAATGTTCAACATAAGTAGTTTTAGCCTTCTAATTGGATTTTTGAAAAACAGAATGTTAAAATTTAATTAGTTTTTTTATTGAATTTTTTTTACCAAACGATTTCGAATAAAAATCGAGTTCTGAAATTTTCAGCTTATATAGTTTTGCTCTTCTAATTTGACAAACATAATGTAAACGTTTTAATTTGTTTTTAATTAATATTTTTATAAAGCGACTTCTAATGGGTCTAGAGCTCTAAAATTTTTAACATAAATGATTTTGTCCTTCCAATTTTGTTTTTCACAAACACATGTTGCCGACCAAACGGTGTAGTGGTTAGCGTGCTGGCTTCTAGACCGTGAGGTTGCGGGTTCGAGTCCCGTATTAGGCATGGGTGTTTGTAAATGTATGTTGGCTTGTCTAATGACGAAAGTTTCGGCGCATTATAGCCCTCGTGTTGCTGACGGCGCCAGATAATCTGAATACAACCAACCACAAACACATGTTAAAATATTCTCAGAGGGTGAGGGGGGGGGGGGGTTGTATTCTTGTATTTACGTGGACTTCTTGTTAGTTTCGTTTCTCGGCAGGTGAGGGGGTTCTAAAATTAAGCTTTTGCGTAGCAATTAATTTTTAACAAACGAAGCGAGCCCATGCCAGGGCACCAATGAACCTTCCAATGAGCGAATCGAGCCTGTGATTGAGTAGTATTAAACCTTTCAACAAGTCAAGCGAGACTGTGCTTATGTGTTAATGAACTTTTCAGTGAGCGAAGTGAGCTGTGTTTGTGTTACAATGAAACTATTAGCGAGCGAAGCGAGCCCGTACGCAAAACGCCAAAAGCTGGGCCTATTCACAAGTGACGGGATTTTCAACTATAACAATATGAAATGCTTCGCATATTATAATAATATGAAATGTTAGCACAATTTTTTAGCGGGGACTTTCTTACGTGATTTGAGTTACAAAAATATATGGCTTGAAACCTATTACTTTTGAACACATTTTTGTGTACCACAAAGTTCGAATTTTATTATTTGAGTTACAAAAATATATGGATCTTGAAACTTATTACATTTGAACACATTTTTGTGTGCCACAAAGTCCGAATTTTACAATTAAATAAAAATAAAAATAATAATTTTCTTTCTATCGATAAATGGCTGTCCTCGAAGTCCATCGACTAAATAGGATGGGCGGTAACGCTTGGCATGTCAAACAATTTTAGTATGGAAAACACACGGCCTTAACAAATTTATGAGTCAGAATATAATACAGTAATATGCAAATCAATAGTTCAATTGAAAAAAAAAAAATAATAATAATAAAAAAACTAAATAATAATAATAATAATAATAAATTAAACTAAGAAATCGATGATTCCTTTCCAAATGTCTACTGTAGCTGCTTGAAGTGTCACCCCAGGTTTTTATTTTACATTTTAACCGGTGATGAGAGGTTGTCTCATTCTTTTGACGATCCCTGATGTGGAACTTGTCATGACTTATTAACAACGATTCTTAAAAGAAATCTTTTAAGGGATCAATATCGAAAGCTAGTGTTTTAATGTAGCCCCCAAGGAATAAATCTTGCCTACTAGGATTTAGGAAGATCCTAAATATCAAGCCACGAATTCTTATAAGCTTAATCTTCCATTGGGAAAACCTAGTTCTAAGAACTCGGCTACTTCTTGAGCAGCTGCGTTGTCCTTTTTTCCCTACTGAATAAATAGATTGTATCCCTGGCTCACTACACTTGCTTGTCGTGATGTATATTTTAAATCCTTTAATTTGTTTATCACAATAAAAACTACACATTGTTACATTTTGAATTTCCGCCTCATAATAAGTCTTTTATTAATAAAGTTTTACAGTGATTAAAAAAAAAAAAAAAAAAAAAACCCGCTTAATTAGCTAAAGAAAGTTAATATGAGAAACATAATATGAGAAACATAATATGAGAAACATAATATGTTTAGAACAGCCATATAGGTCTCGTAATTTTGAGCATCTAGAAGGATACGAGATGTGACCGATTTTATTCGTACAGACTGGGCTGTAAATAGATATGCTGAGTTTATATATTGTTAAGAATTTTTGTATATTTGTAAATATTTCGTAGTGTTAATTTTGTAAATAGGAACATTTATGTACATTTCGCATAAGGCAGTGCAATAGTTCGTCTTAAGGTGGGTGGCTTCCCTGCAATATGGGTCTTAATGCTTGATAACGAGTTTTACAGAGGTAACGCTGGGAAGCGAGTTTTACAAGGAGCAGGGCATTTAACATTATGGTAATGGCAATCTCGCCAGATTGGCGAGATAGAGCCAAGTTGGCGACGGTTTTGGCGACTAACTTTTGTCGCCAAATTTGGCGAGAAATCGTCAAATGTTGCCTAACTTGGCGACCATTTGGAGACATTTTCGGTCCCCATATACATGTATAGGACTTTTCGACTACGATCTGGAAAGTTCTCCAAATATCTACCTCTAGAAGATTCACGAAGTATTGACTCCTATATAAGACCTGCCGTGAGTGGAGATGGTTGGTTAGTCAGTGAGTTGACTGAGTTGAGTCCGTTAGTTGACTGAAATTACTGAGTTAGTTGAGATACTGACTGAGTGGAGTTATTGACTTGGTTGTCTGTCAGTGAGCATTCAGAGTAATTCTAAAGCGAACTGTATTGCATTGTCTTTTGCGGCGGTTTAGCAGTTGTGTGTCAAGTTTAACTGCTGTTTTGTGCTCTATTGTTGTGAAAAGAGCTATATTGAGTCTACTAGAACGAGAAGTTCTGGAGTTGTAAGAGAATCTGCGAAGAGTTATATTGGAATAAATTTCTGCAAGTTTTGATCTGCTTTCGCTTCAAATCTTTCGAACCCATCCACGCAACAATATATATATATATATATATATATATTATAAAGACGTTTGTAAGTTAATATATTTATAAGTAAAAATGTTTGATTATAAAAAGGCCTGAAAAAAAAAAAAAAAAAAAAAAAAAACTGTCTCAAAATCTAAAAGTACTAACTATAATTTTAAATGCACAGAAAAAAATAATCTAATACTAGTCTGAGTTTCAAAACTGCTTCGATTGATTCAGTTTTTCGGTTCTGATTTCGTAAATAAACAAAAAATTTCAACATTTTATTGTAGTTTTGCGAGGCCTCATCCGTCGAATATATACCGTTTTAGTAATTCAGAGTTACTGTTTACTAATATGCAAAGACCTAGATACCATAGTCCAAATATTCACTTATTACAAATCTGTTTTGGAATCGGGGACTTCTTTACGGCTGAAGTGGCACTACTTTTAAAGTTTAAAAGAGACTTTGGTGTTTTAAAGAGAAAAAAAAAATACACAGTCTTACTAATATATGGTTTGAAAATTAAGTCTACACAATTAAAAATTTAACAAAAAGGGATATCGTAGATGCCCGTCATATTTTAACTGATTCTTTTTCATTAAATTTTAAGCCTTGCAAGGATGACGATTGACAGGATGTATGATTTTGTATACATTTTTTCAATAAACCTTAAAAATTGAAGGAATTTTTAGAGCTCTAAAATAATTATTTACGTAATTCACATGAAAAGTTTTTTGTAATGACAAAGGAAACCTCTAAACATGAACGTTTACTTTGATATTACAAAAGAGAGTTTTAGAGAATTTTAAGAAGAGTAGAGTAGAAATTTTTAAGAATTCCTTTCGTTCTACCCTAATACAGTTGCACCATGTCCTTTATATAAGAAGGTCCTTTTTCAACCCTCTGAGGATCAGGGACGAATATATACGTCCTTTGATCCCAATCTTTAAAGCAATACATAACATTTTTAAATTTATACATTAAATTTAAAATAAAATATTTTTTTAAATATTTTTATTAGGATAATAAATTAAAACCCATTTATAACAAAATAAATAAAAAATAACTTAAAAAAAATTATACATTTGAATCAGAAATATAATCTAAACATTATTGCAGGGAAAACAACTGTACAATTTCAACCATTCCTTGGACACTATGAAGGTTTTAAAAGGACCATTCTCAAACCTCTTCGCCTATTACCATTCTCAAAAAAACTAAAAAAAGTTCAAGTAGACTCCCCCCCCCCCCCCTTCCCCAAATCCTCATAAATGTGATTACAACTGCTTTCTGAATTCCTTTTCCTTAAATATAGATAGATGATCATCAAATAAAAGAAAGTGCAAAAACTTACGAACCAGAATGCAGGAAAAATCTTCAAATTGAAATGACGCTTTCGCATCTTTACTTGAAAAAGCTATTAGTTACATTTTTGCCAACCGAAGCCGGGAATTGTCGCTGGTCATTTATTACTCTTCCTTGCTGTTGATTCGATGTCGTAACTTTTGACTTGTAACTTTTGAAAAGTGACAAAGCCATTAACAGTTGGCTGTGTGAAATACTGTAGTCTCCATATTGATGGCAACTTGATCAAATGATTGACTTTGAACCCTCTTTAAGTTTGGCGTCCACTATCTCTGAGCAGAACAGAGCGGAGTGGACTAGAGCCAATTACAAGGCTGCCAACTTCTACTGTAGCACGAGCATAGTGCTACAATGGACGTTGACAGCCTTGTAATTGGCTCTAATCTAATCCACTCCGCTCTGCTCTGATCAGCGATAGTGGACGCCAAGCTTCAATATAATAGTTTACGTAGGAAGTATCGAAAATTGGAGGCTGGAGGCGTTTTAATATGTACTAATGTTGTGTCGAATGGAGCGAGATCAATTCTGGGAATTAGAAATATTTCATTGTGATTGCATGTTGAAATGATTTTTGCTCTTATAAAATTTCATCCAGGATCTTCCCCAATCAATGTACAATTTATGGGATGTTAGCATCATCTTACAGCTTTAAGGAGTCAGTCAGTGATGAGCGTTAATTCTTATAGTAATGGAATTTAAATGACTAATAAATGTCACACGTAACATTTCAATTAAACCTTTATCACAGCAGTGCTTTAAAATTTATTGATAATTAAAAAGGAACGCGTCTGCTAAAAATGTATCTCAGTGGATTAATTGAATTTCACAAAGTAAACAAATAATAATAAAATAATAATAATAATAAAAATACACACACACATTACGCAGATTAAAAATAAAATTCTTCAAAATATAACTTCTCAGATATACTTTTATACATAGTATAAAACTAGTTTTGTAGATATCGTTACCTAGAAGTCGTGGGTTTACGGGGAAAAAAAAAGCATGACACACGAAAACTCTTGTCTTGTATACACTTGCAAACACTTAAATTAAGCTCAATCTGAGTATTTATATGGTTTGACTATCGATTTCTGCCTGACATTAAGTCTGTTAAACACAGCCAAATAATTTTTTATCCAGGTCACATAATGAGCTTGGTATCTGAGTTAGCCCCTCGCTCTCTGTATCTACGTCACACCAACATGAGAGCATGAGAACTCGAGAAATTTGAAGTTCAGTAGCCACCGTTATAATTTCCGTCAGTGTTGTGGTCGGTCTGCATTCTGGGTTGATCCCATAACTTATCGGCCATGACTCCCTCTGATCACAAAACACAGAGGGATATTTTGAGATTCACATTACTAGACGAATAAAAAAGCGCAGATGAGAGGCTTTATATTATAACGCACTTAAAACAAAATATCCTTTGTTGAAAACCACGGAAAACTTATTTAAAAAATAGTTTTTAATTCTACCTTCACTACCACATACCATTATCTTGATCTCGTAGAGTTACTGCTAGATTTTCTACTGAGCATCATTAAGTTGTCACTATGATACGTGTGTATTTTAAAGGTAGAAAAAATATTATTACAAATAAAATTTATTTAAAATTAACAAAAAATCAGATTTCTCCAAAACGGAACTTTGAAAACAAACAATAAAATGAGAAAATGCAATTCGGACAGTCATCAAATACCAGGTAAACGATGATTGATTGATTTTTGAAAAAATAAGTCGGATTTCTGAAGTGTGTACTTCTATCAAGAGTTGATTAACTGTTCTATAAATAACTTGTAAAACAATTGATATATTAGAGCAAAATGCCTACACACAATTAGATAATGATGAGTTGACTCCCATGATACTAAAAAACAAAATTTAATTTTAAACGTTTTGGCATATACCAGTTATTTTCCCATAACCATCTAGTTTTACTAGTTAAAAGTGAGTGCATGTATCTATTCGTCAAGTGAATTGTTAGTTAAAACAGTTGATATATTTTTCATTTTTAAGTAAATTTTTCCGGAAGCAAAATATTAAATTTTTGACGATTATTAAATACTGATATTTTACTGGAAGTAAAATAAAGTATGATATAATCATTTTCACTGTTTTATTGCACTTGCAAATGTACTTTTACTTATTAACCTTAATTATTTTTCTTTATCATGAAGTTTATTAAAAATAAACTCAAAAATATTGCTTCAAATATTTGTAATTTACAATTTACAAACAAATATATTCTATCATTTGATATTGACTTTGGAATCATTTAGTATCATATAATTCAATATTTTAGTAAAAAAAAAATATTTAAAAAATTGTAGTTAAAGACTAAGTCTAACGACTTTTTATACGAATTATATATTTTTTGCCAAATATATATTTTTTAAATATTTATTGCTGCCAAATTAACTGCTTAATAGAGCGATATTTTACCTGTTCGTCTACAAAGTGTAGTACTGGATTGATTGTACTAGATAAAGCCATAATAGAAATAATACCGACAATATCCAAACAACTAATTGTCGTTAACTTCGACATTTCAAAGCCACCCACAATGAAATATAACATGAAAAATTTATTTGCAATAAAAAATCAAAGATATATAGTCTAAAAAACTTACAATGCGGAGGAATTTCGGCGCCATGACTATTCTCCAATGAATGTAAGTTTCTTATAAAGGCAATTAGAAGATGTTAAGTGCTTCGAATAAGAAAAATAAGGATATTGTCCTTGACGTTCATTTTTAATGGTTTGCAGCAAGTGAAATAATTGGATGGAGCAAAATATGGAAATACCATATCCATTAGCATATGAAATTAGCATTACGAATAACTTAATATTACATTAAAAGTGTTTTTATAAAAATAATACTGTTAAAAAAGCCAATTTAAACGATATTTTTAGAGCTATTGAATAAATTGTTATGGTTGTATGGAAATCATAGCATTCAAATACCACGGCATCGTCAAATGTCATATTTCATCGCCAAATTTGTAATATTTCTTCTTATTATTATATCGATTAAGGATTGTTTGATATTGTTGGTAAATACTAGATAAATTTAATGAATTTTTATAAAGGAAGATTTAATTCCTAAATGCTTGATGCAGGAAAACGATTTTGCCTTATTTTTAGTGTATATTAGTTAATGGTTCTGAATTTTACTTTTTATTATATAGTTTCTTTTAGAGGAGAAGTTTACAGCCAGAACAAGTTGCCTCTTTCGATAATGAGCCTATAACACCTTTGAATTCTGCAAAAGAAGCAAAATGTCTTCACAGTTCATGGATTTTTCTCTAAACTCTAGGCTTCTTGCCAGTACAAAACATAGTGAAGCATAATCACTTAACCTTTGTTGTTGTTGGGTTACGTCTTGTAAGAAAGCATTTTAGTAGATTGTCGTGTGGCAAACTATACTGACCAAGCGAACTCTGATTTTTCTCACAGAAAGTACATGATTTATATCCATGGCATGAATAATATTCATACCATGGATATTATTTTCCCTTTAAAATTGTTTGGTACATCAAAGATTTCTACCCATTTGCATAAGCAAAATGAGTTTCTCTTTTGACGCAAAGCCACCTAAGACTTAACAAGTTTCGGTCTATTCTTTTTTGAACCAGTTGTTCTTTTATAAAAGAATTGTAGGTTTTGCTTCAAACTATTAAACACCTTCCAAATTCGAGAATCTTCTCTTGACTTCGAGATTTTCAAATTGTTGAATTTTGATTGCATACCGGGATTTTGATTGGATGACAGAATGTTGATCTGCACGAGATAGACGGATTGTAGGTTTTGTTTCAAACTATTCACACCTTCAAAATTCGAGAATCTTTTCTTGACTTCGAGATTTTCAAATTGTTGAATTTTGATTGCATGACAGAATGTTGATCTGCACGAGATAGACGGATTTTGCATAAACGTACCAGCAAGCGACATTTGCATTACTATTCACAGATTTCTTACCAACTGACTTGTTTATCTCTATCATTAGAGTGCATTAGGATAATAACTAATTGAGAGTTGATTGTGGCCGAAGCTAGGGTTGGAGTGCTGAAGTTTGGTGCTGGGGAAAGTAAGCGGGAGAGAGAGAGAGAGATAGAAAGACTGTCTTAGTTCTGTTTTATTAAATTTGAATATGAATATATTTTTTATTCATTATTGAGTACCGGGAAATGTTGAGCCACACAACAATATCAGTAATGTCTTTATTCTAAAAATTCAACTTTTTTTCGAGTAACCCAAAAGTTGGCTTTATGGAAAGTAGATAAGGTGGGGGAACGCTATCTAGTAAAGCAAATATTCAGTTGCATTTACCTACAGAATAGATTAAATATCCACATTTAAAATATAGAATAACACCGTTCCATCCAACATTTTCAATCCACCACATCCATAGATAATGATTCTCATAAGAAATGAAAAAGAATCAATTAACAATCATAGGTGGACATGGGAATACGACATGCCAAATCGGTCACCCAAAAAGAGTTTCCAAATATTTCAGAATTACACATTTTCTTTCAAATAGAAACGTTTCATTGATGAGATTTGAAATGAAAAGACTGTCGTCCAGACAAGAAATATTTCATCGTTAAGAAAGCAGGAGACTCTATTTCATTTGATTTCACGTCAGCTGAAGATAGAGAACACGAAGATTGCTCGCCCTCTTTTGAGGGTGGAGTGAAAGAGGGGTGGGATGTCGAAGTGGGGGCGGAGGCAGAAAAATTCGAACAGAAGAGGAGTTGTACTTGGAGCACTCTATTTAATGATGGGAAAATATGATTTCGAATTGTGTGGTTTCGATCGTTAAATGTTCTTTTTATTTGATTGTGTTTCTGAATCTCCATTCCTATCTTTTTTTTATATTTGGAGTAAAGAAATAGTTGAGTTATCCATTTTACGTAAACATTGTTTTATTCGGTACTTCCTATTCTAGCTTTAAATATTGTACCTTGAGAAAATGTCATGAATTTATTTTGCTGATATTCTATTTTTGGAATTTCTCTTGTGTTGAGTCATATCTCGAATCATCACGAAAGCAACAAATGTAAATTTTTTCAATTTTGTGAAACTGATCAGAGTAATGTGAGTACCACTAGCATTAATTAGAAAGTTAAACGTAGAATATAAATTACTAAGAATATCATAACATATGCATGGCATTTATTGTTTTGGCATTAAGATTTGATAATTCAACTTCATGTTCATGTCTATAAATTTTGGAAACATTTAACTTTGATTATTTAATTTTCAAGGTAAAAATAAATGCATTTCTTGCAGCTTCTTAATTGAAAATGTATTCATTCTTTCAAATCGCATATTTAATAAGTTACTTCTGTAATATTTTGAAATTAGCCACTTTAATTTCTAAACTACGCTAATTGAGAGGGAAACTGAAAGAAAGACTCTGACCATCTGGTCTAGAGGTCGGCTATATATCGATAAAACGATATTTTTTAAATATATCGATAATAAAAATATCGATAAAAGTTGCCGATATATCGATATTTTCAAATATTTTTAGGTTTTTTTATGATTGTTTTGTAGTTCCATGTGTTTTAGTGTTTTATCTTTATTCCCTTTTCAAAAACTTCAAAACTAAGGTTTGGACTTGGCTGAGAGACAGTTAAAATGGCACCCGAACAAAAAAGAAAACATGCGATTTAATAGAAAGATAAGATCATTTATTAGTAGTCATTAATTTAGCTCCGTTTCTATTGCTAGCGTGTGCCTGGAATTTGCATCTAATTTTAAATATTTAAAACATCTCTATCAGCAAAATATGCGATAAACTACTTTTAAAAATTTCTTCTTTAAAAATAAATGTGAATTTATGTATTGACATCCAAACTCGTTAAATGGTTCATTGCTATGCAAACATGAGCTCGCTTTGCTCGATGAAAGGTTCATTGGTGCGTAGGTATAAGATCGCATCACACACTAAAAATTAATTGCTACGTAAAGCCTTAATATTAGAAGCCCCTCCTTTGTCGAGAAATAATAAAAAAATTCCCCGTTAATAACTATAATACAGCACCCCTTTAAGAATATTTTAACACATTATGTCAGTAAAAAGCAAAATTAGAAGGTCCAAACTACTTATGTTGAAACTTTCAGCACTCTAGGCCTATTAGTAGCCAATTTTTGTGGAAATATTAATTAAAAATTCATTAAAAAACAAAATAAAATTTTAACGTTCTTTTTCTCAAAAGTCCAATTAGAAGGTCAAATTTATTTGTGTTGAAAATTTCAGAAATATAGCCCTATTAGAAATCGTTTTGTAAAATATTTGTTAATTAATTAAAAAACAAATAAAATTTCAAATTATGTTTTTCAAAAGTCCTATTAGAAGGCCAAAACTTCTTATGTTGAAAATTTCAGAGCTGTAGCCCTATTAGAAGCCGTTTTGGAAAATATTTATTAATTAAAAATTAATCAAAAATGAACTAAATAAAAATTTAAAATTCTGTTTTTCAAAAATCCAATTCGTAGGCCAAAAACTACTTATGTTGAAAATTTCAGAGTTGTAGCCTTATTAGAAATCATTTTGTAAACTATTAATTAATTAATTAATTAATAAATAAATAAAAAAACTTAATTGAAAAAGAACTAAATAAAAATTTAAAATTCGGTTTTCCAAAAGTCCAATTAGAAGGCTAAAACTACTTATGTTGAAAATTTCAGAGTTGTAGCCCTATTAGAAATCGTTTTGTAAAATATTAATTAACTAATTAAAATAATTAACTAAAATAATTAATTAAAATAATTAATTAAAAAAGAACTAAATAAAATTTTTAAATTCTGTTTTTAAAAAGTAAAATTAGAAGGTTAAAACTACTTATGTTGAAAATTTCAGAGCTATAGCCCTATTAGATATCGTTTTGTAAAATATTTATTAATTAATTAAAAAAAATTAATTAAAAAAGAACTTAATAAAAATTTAAAATTTTGTTTTTCAAAAGACCAATTAGAAGGCCAAAACTACTTAAGTTGAAAATTTCAGAACTGTAGCCCTATTAAAAGTCGTTTTGTAATTTTTTTTAATTAATTAAGAAAATTAATTAAAAAATAACTAATTGAAATTTCAACATTCTGTTTTTCAAAAGTCCATTTAGAAGGCTAAAACTACTTATGTTGAAAATTTCAGAGCTGTATCTCTATTTAAAGTCACTTTGTAAAAAATAAATTAATTAAAAAAATAACTAATTACAATTTTAACGTTCTGTTTGACATACATAAAATTAGAAAGCTAAAACTTCCTATGTTGAAAATTTCTTTAGCTCTACTTCAATTTTAAGTAGGTTTCTATAGATCCACAGAGATACAGACAGACAGACACACAGCTTGTTTTATTATTATAGATTTTTTTTTTTTTAATATTGACCAATAGGGATACGTACGTGTTGATACTTACAATTTTCTGTCATGGAAGTATAAGATAGATCACATTCGGAGAGACGTAGTAGATCAGATATATCTGGAACAAGCAAATCTAGAGCAGAAAGCAGGAGGAAATTAAATTTGAAAGGAGTTCCGTATCCAGAGATGGATTTTTCTTATCTGCTGCAGCTGCTTGAGGCAGTTTTTGAAAGGAAAATAGATTTTTTTAGGCGCATATAACATGATATTTCTCTATGAATACAAGAAATAAATTCTTCGCTTATATTGGATGGAGGTTTGAACGGGCATAAAGGAATTTTAGATGGTAAAGAATTTTACATTTGCTGACAATGGTTAGTATAACACCATCTCCACTTTTATAATATACCACTACGCTTCTTAAGTATAAGCCAAATCCAATATTATAGACACAAAAATAATTAGGGCCATATAGCATATTTGTAAGTAAAATTCGAATTTTTAACTTACAATTCCTATTTTAAAACTCATGCTGAACTAATAAAACGTTATATTCACATTATTAAGCTAAATTGTCACCAACCCACATTAACATTTTGTTATTACAAAGATTCCCCCAAAAAATAAATTGAACACCGTACTCGGCTGATTACTGTGAACGTAAGTAGTTTTACTTTCAATTTCCCATATGTATACATAGGGTAAGGAAAGTACATAGTATTCGGTCAAAAAATAAAATTTAGATTTTTTTTTTTGCATTTCTCCACGTTTTGGAACATCCTGATTTCAAAAAAGTGATATAGAAAAAATGTCTGTGTGTATGTGGTCAGTATAACTCCCAAACAAATTGACCTACGATGCTCAAATTTTGTGTGCGGGTTTGTGATGGTACAGGGACCTACCATTTAATGTTTTCGTTAAAATCGCGCATACGCATAAAGTAGCTGCCATTGAAAAAATCATGTTTTTCAGTAATTGCTAAAAAACGGCTCTAACGATTTTGTTCAAAATCGCTGTGGTAATGCGCCTTAAAGTAATCAAAACGTCACCACCTACGAAATTCCGGTAAAAATGCTTTAATGGAGTAAAAAGTTGAAAAACGAATGCTTTTGACGAAGAGTTCTCTTTCCTTGAGCATACCTCATCAACGATCATTTTTTCTTTTCTCCCCAGTTTCAGTTATAAGAAAGGATTATATAAGAATTATCGATAAGTAAAAGTATTAAAAAAAGAAAAAAAAAAAAAAAAAAAAAAAAAAAAAAGACCCACACAAGAATTATTGCAAAAAATATTCCCAAACTGGCCACTTTTGTAAAATGAGTGATGAAAATATAAAAACAGTAAATGACACAAATTCATGTCTGTATTATAGTGTAATTGAAAGTCGTGCTATGTTCCACACCCCTAGTTTCCAATATATGCGGTTCTTTGGTTTGGCTAAATGCTAGGGAAGTCCCTTCAGTCCGAAAAATTTGTTAGCACTTCTCTTTTTGATTTAGAATTATTTAATACTTAAATTTAAGATTCAGGTAATACTATTTGGGTGTTCATATTTTATAATTTTCAAGTAATTTATGTGAGTGTTGTCTGTTTTAGAGAATGATATGCTTTCTAAACCAAGTACTAAACCACAGGAATGTGATATATTTTTGTCTGTTAAAAGTACTAGCAATTGCCCAGTTTTTTCTTGGCGCAGCCCCACTATTAAAATGAAAGAAACGGATTATAATACTTAAGAATGCCTATAACATATGAAGGGCTACTGCAAACTATCAAAGTCCTCTTTTTTCGAATCTCCAAAAAAGCTGATTTAAAGTTTCAAGTCTCAGGGCTTGTATCAGGGCTAAGGTAAATAAAAAATGTTGGCATGAAAACATTGAACAAATAGTTTATTTAACAGATTACAAATTTTGAAACATTTTGAAGCTTTATTTTGGCGTAAAATGAACATGGTAAAATTTTGGTCTAGAGTATGATCAATTGGGTTGAGGGTCATCGATGAATTTGACGTCCCCTTTGCGCCATGACCTCCGTCCGTAGTCAAGTTTTGGTAAAAGGTTTTCGCCTCTGGGTTGACCAAATTTAGGTTAAATGTAGATAATCTTTCAATTTGTCTGGTTTAATTAGAGTTTTCTCACTTTATGAAATCTGTAGAGCTTTTTTTGGGGTAATCGATCCATGCGCGATTTGTTTCCGTCATTACAGTTTACATATGAGGTGTAGTGCTTAAATAAGATACTTTTATGGAATATCAACTTCGATTTTTTGTTATTTATCATTAAGGTCCTGATGGGTCTTGTGGGCATTGGACATTTTCAGACATTGAGGTCATTTAAAAACGTCGCCCATAAATGGAATTTAATATTTTCCTTGCAATCTATGCCTCGGAAGGGAACAGGTATCACTCCTTTTCCTCTGAGAACTTCTCGCCAGTCTACGGAAGATCATCTTAATGCAGTTAAAATGACGTTTTTTGGTCACCAAATAGTGTAAGATTCGGATGTTGGAGTAATTCTTGTTGTAACCAGAGCAAGAGCCACAGTCAAGCACTTCGATTCCGAAATCACTCAATGAACTATCTCTAAAATAATTGCCAATCATTACTTGGAATGGCAAACACAAAACAATGATAAACACGTATGTAACTAGGGGTGGGGAACATCGCACAGCTTTCAATTACACTATAATACTGATGTCAATTTGTGACATTTTCCGTTTTTATATTTTTATCATTCATGTAGAAAAAAAATGGCAAGTTTGGCAATATTTTTTGCCATTATTCTTGTATGAGTTAAAAAAAAAAAAAAAAAAAAAAAAAAACACACACATCTGCCAAAATGATGATTTTGGCGATATACTTTTCAATAATTTTTATATTATCTTTTCTTATAAGTGAAACAGAGGAGAGAAGAAAAAACGATCGTTGATGAGGTATGCTCAAGGAAAGAGAACTTTGTGTTGAAGGTATTCGTTTTTCAACTTTTTACTCCACTACAGTATTTTTACGGGAATTTCGAAGGTGGGGATGTTTAGAATAATTTAAGAGGCATTACCACAGCGATTTTGATTAAAATAGCCAGAGCCGTTTTTTAGCAATTACTGAAAAACGTGATTTTTTTAATGACAGCTACCTTATGCGCATGCGCGATTTTGACATAAACCTTAAAGGTAGGTCCCATTTCTATCACCAACCCGTACACCAAATTTGAACATCGTAGGTCAATTTGTTCGGGAGTTAAGCTGACCATATACACACAGACAGACATTTTTCGTAGATCACTTTTTTGAAATCAGGTTGTTCTAAAACGAGGAGAAATGATTTTTTTTTTTTTTTTTTTGATCGAATGCCTATACTTTCACTGCCCTATGTATAAATATGGGTAATTGAAAGTAAAAACTAGAGGATGCAGGACGGACGGCTGGAAGAAGGGGTTCGTGAAATCAAGCGGTGGGAAGAAAATGGACCATGATCGTTTTCGCTGGGTAGCGCGTGGACCATGATCGCTTTTGCTCGGAGCTTCCTATTGTTATGAATTTTTCCACTGAGGCAATGATGGCACAGTTTTCACGGTATAAAAATATTTATTCTCTCTTCAGAAAACTCACAAAATTTATTCACAGGCAACAGTTTAATTACTCTCAAGCTTCAACACAAGCTTCAACAAAAATAACTTCGAATTCAGCGATTATACAAGCTCACTCCAATAGGTAAACAAAGCGATCAGCTTTCAACGAAGTCCGAAGTCCATCTGAAAACTTTCCCGTTCTCCAGTCTTTTATATACAAGCGCGTGAGACATTCTCGAAATTTCCAGCCAATTCATCGGAAAGAAATATTTCTCGAAACTTCTCGATTGCCTTAGGTGTTGCCACCTTTTTCTAACTTGTATAATCGCTATTAATTAATAAATAAAATAAGATAAAAATAAATTACAATAGAATTTTGAAATAATACGTCACTATTTACAATATATACAGACAATTTGTGCAACATTTCCCCCTTCTTAAAGACTGCACGTCCCGGGCAGTGAAGTCCTTAAGAGGAAAGGCAATTCAATCACTTCTACTATAATATGGGGATAGCCTATTGTGATGTACTACTCTAGGTTTACAGGAAGGTGTCCGTTGAATTTTCATCACGACGTCGTTGATCTTCTTAAGGACCCCATACGGCCCTTCCCAGTTCGTCTGGAGCTTAGGGGAGAGTCCTTTCCGACGTTTAGGGTTCCCTAACCACACCTTGTCACCTTCCTGGAATGAACGTTCCATGGCCTTGGCATAATACCGGATCTTCATGCGCTCCGTCATGATGTTGTTTCTCTCTCTGGCGAACCGATGTACGGCTTCCAAACGTCCCTGCAGATCATCTAGATACTGGACAGGCGAGGAAGGAGTGTCCGGTGGTTGTCCAAAGAGGAGGTTGCTAGGGAGCGTAAGGTCTCTTCCAAACATCGTTAGAGATGGAGAAAATCCGGTGGTCTCGTGAGTTGTACTCCCGTATGCCAACAGAAGCGGTGACAGTTTCTGATCCCCATCTTGCTCGTTATATGATTTTGAGATTGCGTCCGAATCATCCGCAGGTGCAGCTGATAGATCCCGGGACCTCCGTTCGATGCTTGTAACAGAAGCATGGATGTCGATTCCCTCTTCACTGACTTTGTCCATTTTCACAAGAACCACTTCCTGGGAGGGTTTCATCAACGTCGCTTTCTTCGGTTCTCTTTCCGAGGCTGGAGAGGTACTTTTCATAGATGTGGACTCTTCAGCATTCTCTATGACATTGTCTTCATGAGCTACAATCCGATATACGCACAGCTCTTTCGTGTCTAGATCGTGCAAAGGAACTTCGCCTCTCCATGTTTGCAGCCTGCTTTTCTCAAAATTCAGCGTAATTCCATTTTTCTTCAAAAAGTCTAGTCCGAGAATGCACGGATCTACAATTTCGGCAACATAAACGGTGTGCTTGTAGGTGATAAATCCAAGGGCAATGTCCACTTGCAATTTCCCATGAACAGAGATATTACCACCAGACACAGTTTGTAGAGAAACAGAGGGCGCTGTGTAGAGGAGTCGGCTGTTCAGGCGACGAGCCACGTCCGTCCTTACGATCGTTACGTTCGCTCCCGAATCGACGATTAGACGACATGGAGTTCCGTTGATCTCCCCCTTCACGAATAAACCCTGGTTTCCTCCTTGTCGGGATGAAACGTGGAAACGACTGGTCGGGGCTTCACCTGTTCTACATTGCAGCTTCTGCCCTGCGAGATGACATCTTCTTAGATTCAGTTGTGGAGAATTCGTGGTAGTGTTATCCCTTCTCTTTTTCAAATCAAGGCAGTTTCGTCGTAGATGCCCTTCCCGTTTGCAGTGCCAGCAAACGACTCTGGTCCTTCGATCCCTGGCTCCGGGATAGCTTCTCATCATTCTATCAATTTTGCTTTCCAGTTCTCGAAGCTTACTGGTGACAAAGTCAGAAGAATCCTCGGCTAATGCACCACGCACATATCGTCGGTCTTTTCCAGAAGCTAGCTGCGCGGCTTCCACTCTCATGGCGTACACGAGGGCCGACTTCAGGTTTTTGTTTTGGGATAACCTTACCGCCTGCTGCACATCGGGATCTTGAATAGCGTCGATGAAATACTGCAGAGCAAGATCGTCTCGTACATCCGGGGGACAGTCAGGGAAAGCGAGGAGCGACAGTCTTTCTATATCCGATGCCAATTCTTGAAGAGTTTCATTGGCCTTCTGCTGTCTCACTTTCAGTTGCAGTCTGTTGTAATCCTTTAGATGCTGCTCCCCAAACCTTAATTCCAACGCACTTGCCAGCGCCACGAATTCTCCCCGCTTCTCTTCAGGTAGTGTCTGTAAAATGTCAGCAGCTTCACCTCGAAGAGATGCTGCGAGATGGAATGCCTTCGAAGTATCGTCCCAACCATTCGCAGAAGCAATAATTTCAAACTGCGTTTGATAAACGCGCCAGGAAGACTTTCCATCAAAAGTGGCCACTTTGATGTTGGAACGTGGTGCTAAAACTGCAGTGGAAACCTCCTCCCAGTTCGGTGATGCAGCTGCCACAGTACCGGGAATTTCCAGTTTTCGAAGTTTCTCTTCCATAGCGTCAATAAACCTTTCCTGCTCTTTTTTCAGGGTGGAAACTTCTTCTTTCATTTCATTTCTAGCAGTCGTGATTTCTCTTTCTATGGTAGATACCTTTTCTTCCATTTCATCCCTTACAGCAATGAGAACGTCTTCTTTCACGGAATGCAGAACCGATGATGTTGTCTCCATAATTGTAGATTATACCATTGAGGCTAGCTCGGTTTTCATCTCTTCTCTGATCTTGATTACGGCTGCTGATGTGGACTCGCACTTATCAGCCAACGCTTTCATGTCAGATGACGTTGCGTTTTGCAAAGCTTTAATATCTAATGATGTCGCTTCTTGACGGGCGACAATTGCGGCGGCGAGTTCGACGTTAGTCGTTTCTTGGCGGGCTTGACCGGCGGCAATCGTAGCGAAAAGTTCGGCTTTCATTTCTGCTGCGGTGGTTTCTTGGCAGGCTTTCATTTCGGCTGCGGCGGTTTCTTGGCAGGCTTTCATTTCGGATTTTATTTCGGCGGCAGTGGATTCTTGTTGGGCCTTCATTCCAGCAATCATTTCCATCAACTGCTTCATTTGGTCTTCCATCATTCCTCTAGTTGTCGGCATTCAAAATTACGAGACCCCACTTCTGACACCACTGTTATGAATTTTTCCACTGAGGCAATGATGGCACAGTTTTCACGGTATAAAAATATTTATTCTCTCTTCAGAAAACTCACAAAATTTATTCACAGGCAACAGTTTAATTACTCTCAAGCTACAACACAAGCTTCAACAAAAATAACTTCGAATTCAGCGATTATACAAGCTCACTCCAATAGGTAAACAAAGCGATCAGCTTTCAACGAAGTCCGAAGTCCATCTGAAAACTTTCCCGTTCTCCAGTCTTTTATATACAAGCGCGTGAGACATTCTCGAAATTTCCAGCCAATTCATCGGAAAGAAATATTTCTCGAAACTTCTCGATTGCCTTAGGTGTTGCCACCTTTTTCTAACTTGTATAATCGCTATTAATTAATAAATAAAATAAGATAAAAATAAATTACAATAGAATTTTGAAATAATACGTCACTATTTACAATATATACAGACAATTTGTGCAACACTATCTAAAACCCTTAAAATCTCACTTACGATGTTATTTATTTGGTAGAGGACTCAGCGTGGTTGAACTATTTGCTATAACTTTGCAGATGGCGAGAAAACCCCGATTTCGAAAAATTTGGTCTCTGACCGTTCTTTGCTGTGGACCTTCATAAATAATAACTAGAGGTGTGGAACATTGCACTACTTCCAATCACACTATAATATCGATCATTACATTAAAATTTATGGTGTTATATATTTTGACTTAAATAAAAATGATCAGATTGGTTATATTTTTGGTAATAATTTTTAAATATACAACCCCCCCCCCCAAAAAAAAAAACTCCACCCCTCTCCAAGATGGTGAAATTGGGGACATTATTCGATAGACATTACATTGTCGTTCTTGTGCGTGAAAGAGAGAAATATTAATCATTGATGGGCAATACTGAAGGGTAGAGAGCTCTGTGTTACAGGCACTCGTTTTTCAACTTTTTACGCTTTTACCGCATTTCTACTGGAATTCCGAAGGTGGGGACAAATAGAACACCCTAAGAGGCATTAGCACATAAGTTTTATTCAAAATTGTTAGAGCCGTATTTTAACAATTGCTGAAAAACATGATTTTTTCATGATTTCAACCTTATGCGCAAGTGCGATTTTGACGAAAATATGAATGGTAGATTTCTTGGTCATCACTAACCCGCTCACCAAATTTGAACATCGTAGGTCAATTTGTTCGGCAGTTATACTGACCACAGACACACAGACAAACATTTTTTTTAGACAATTTAAAAAAAAAAATCAGGATGTTACAGAAATTAAAGAAATAATAATAATAATAAAAAAAAATTATTTTATACTTTCCGAACTACTTTCATTACCCAATGTACACATATGGGTAATTAAAAGTAAAAACGGTGTCAGTGATTTAAAAGCAAAGGACACTCTTATTAATATATATTAAAGTTAAAACATATTTACTGTAAGAATAAAGTGGTGTGGATCACTAAAAAAAAAAAAAAGCAAGTTGCTGGAGTGTGCCCTGCATGCCATCAGGATAAAGTAACTTCATGGGGACAGTTACTCGGAGGACAAATTGATGAAACCTTCATTCAATGAAGATCAGTAGCGATTGACTACTGTCGGTATTTTATGTAAAAACTCTATGGCATGAAATGATTCTTTAGCTTCAACCTGCTTGTCGTAAAACTTTTATAAAATGTAATGCTAACTGCTCATCTGGTGGATGTTTGATTAGAGCTATTGCCACGCGAGCAAATTTGCCGGTTTCGAATCATAAGTTAGGCATGGATGTTCGCTGTTCACATTAAACTATAAGTCCGTGGCATGATTAACCGTTATTGTGTGCAAAAATAGGTGGTGGTTGGTTCAAATTCCAACTAAGTAAAAGTAAATCTTTAGCTTTTATGTAGGATATTAAATTGATGAATTCTACCACGAACATTCGAACAAGTTTGATCTATTTGAATGCTTACTTAGTACCAAGACACAATGAAGTAAGCCCTTTTGGATTGCTGTTGGATGTTCCCGAAATGGCCCAGTGTGTACCAGAAAGCAGTTACTTACTGTTGGAACAAAGATAAAATATTCAGTTCACATTCAAATATTGAAACTAATTATTAATTAGAATCAAAATAAGAATACAAATTTGCTAGCTTTTGTATCTTAGTTTATTTTGTCTAATTAGGAGTTTGTTGCCACGTTTCTTTGTTGCCATTATGTTTGGAACACACTTTTACGTTTTCTGAATTTTGAAGCAAAGAACAACCGTGATAACTGCAAAGAATAAAAGTGCGTCATTGTTCATTTGTATCAGAATAATTTGATTATATCACTCTTTTCGTTAATTACCTGAAATGTAAGTAGTTTGGTTCGATAGATCGTACTATATGTATAACTTATTAAGAAAAACGTGTACGCATGCAGTTTTTTACAGGGAATAAATTTATGGTGGCAAAAATAAAAATTTCAGGGTACGTTTTAAAGACAACTTTAATAACTACTCAAAATGTAGAGCGAAAATTCAAGATTGTCATTTTATTGCTGATCAAACGATATAGTGGTTAGCGTGCTAGCTTCTAGACCGCGAGTTTGCGCGTTCGAGTCTCGTGTTAGGTATGGGTGTTTGTAAATGTATGTTGGCTTGTCTAATGACGAATGTTTCGGTTTATTATAGCCCTCGTGTTGCTGACGGCGCCAGATAATCTGAAAACAACCAACCAACCATTTTATTGCTATTCATAGTATTTTTTTTAACTTCGTTTTTGAGTAAAACTTGTACCAGGAGCTCAACCCTTGGTTGGTCGCACGGTTGACAAATGTCCCCCACAATCAATTTCTCAATAGACAGCAGCCGATAATCAAAGCCTTCTTACAGTTTCTTCAAGTTATTTTAAAAGCATTTTTTAATTTTTACTTTAAACTCTTCAATTATGCTGTGATTTTAATTGAAATATTGGTCAAGAATTTAATGGTATGCACGAAAATTTGAATTTGTGGGACATTAGTCTCCCTCGCGACTATCCGCGAGTTAAAAGGTTACGCGCCTAACCAAGGGTTAATATTTTTAAACGTATTTACCGAGAAAAGGTTAGTTAATAGGTTAGTTACAAATTATAATATTGAGTTCATTATCAGATTTGAAACAAGATCATCGTCAAACATAGATATTTGTTGGTATTCAATATAATAGAGGCAATTAAACATCGTTCAACGATTTTTATTGTGTGTGTATTGCATAGTTGAGGCATTCGTGATTTTACTACTTAAAACAAGACCAACGTAGATATTTGCTGTTTCGGAGTCCACACATGCCATACGCCAAATGAAAGGTCTAGTCGAGACATAGAAGGATAACTTTGAATAGTTTTTGAAAAATTATCTCGATTTATAAAAGTTAAAAATTCAGTGAGAGAAATTCAAACGACAAAAAGTATTAGTTCCTTTCCCATTATCCAGAAACCTGCAGGACTAAATATTTAAAAAAAAAAAAAAACCGTTAGTTAAACTTTAGATGACAAAAGGTGGTGCACAGGAAAATCATCTTGGTTTATCAAAATATCCTAAATAAAAAAAAACAAAAAATAAATAAAAAAAAAAATTTGCCAAACGCCTTTCCACCTCTTTTGTCTGATTCTAAAACATACAGGTAAAAAAAATTTGAAAATAAAGTTATAGTTTCTATATGGATAGAAAAACGAAAAAATATGTTTATTTGCAAAACATCTTAGATGTTTAAGAAATAGCCGACCAAACGGTATAGTGGTTAGCGTGCTATCTTCTAGACCGCGAGGTTGCAGGTTCGAGTCCCGTGTTAGGCATGGGTGTTTGTAAATGTATGTTGGTTTGTCTAATGACGAATGTTTCGGCGCATTATAGCCCTCGTGTTGCTGACGGCGCCAGATAATCTGAAAACAACCAACCAACAACTTAAAGAAATAAATTCAAACGTTTAATATTCGAGCTAATCGCAAAAAGTTTGTTTCGAATCTCGCTACTTCCGCGTACCTATATCAGGGATGAAAGTGTTAACCCAGAAAATAACTTGTTCAAGAACTGTTTGCAAATCTAATGTTACGTTCTAAAACAAATAGATAACGTGAATAGATAACAAGAAATAGGACGTGTGCGAGCTCCTATACTCGCAGCGGTCAAGAACGAAATACTCGGCGTGTGAGTATTAGAAATTGATATTTTAAAAAAAGTTCGCGATGTAGTTATAGAAAATTAAAATAAGATTATAATAATCACATAATAAGATATGTAATCGTACATTTGGACTGTATTCATTTTGAACAATTGTATATTTCAATCTTTATAACCAGCAAGCACACACACACACAAATTAATCATGTATTATTTCGTAATGCTTTTCATAAAAATGTATATTCTAATGCGCAGTGTTTATTTGTTCAGAATTTTTAAGACTGCTATCAAGCAAAAAACAGTGTGTCTGTTTTTATCTTGGCACTTATTTTCTTCCTTGGCCGTGCTCCACTTATCGCCCAGGAACTACAACAATCGAAACAAACAACCCTTTCGAAAACAAAATATTCGAAAAAAGAGTGTCATCGTAAAATGAAGTATTCGAACAGAAAGGAGCAAGCGAAATTGCTTAAATGGTGTGTATTTCATTCATGCATAAACCATTTCATTTCCAAATCTCATTTATCAGTACAAATATGCAATGAGACTGGTTTTACAAGAAAAGAAAAATTGATTGCAAAATGACCCGTTTCTGACCCCATCTGCGAAGACAGAGAAGTTACATTTGCATTTTGTAACAGTTTGACATTGACATTATTTATGTGTAATAATGAATAACCTTCCAAAGTGTCCTTCGGATGAAAGAGTCGGATGCGGAACAACTCACTAATTGGATGCAATAGATTATAACTGTTTCGGTTTCGAATCTTTCTTAGTAAAAAAAGCCACTACTTGTTGATCAAGTTACCAAATTACATTAACTTTCAGATTCTTCCATTTCGGTCCTAGTTAGACCATGGTTTGATCCCGAATTTCGCCGTGTTCTGTTGCTTTTTTTTTGTTCGATTCCTATTAAAAACCCATTTTATAGATCGTTTTTTAAAATGAAAGAACTGAGAAGCAAAGAGGTCCAAGTGACTTTTCTTAACTTTTGAGAAAATACATCTTAAAGTTTTTATTTTTATTAAATTTGTATGGAAATTATTTGTTGTTCAAATACTAACCTCTGGAATGAAGATATCACTAGTTTTCACAGAATTAAATATAAATAAAAAGCTGTAAAGTGTATTTCTCGAAAGTTAAGAAAAGTCACTTAGACACCTTTGCTTCTCAGACCCTCAAATTAATTTTCCATTATTTCATTACGAGGCTAGTTATTAGAAATGCATGGTTGTATCCATACAAGTATTCGTCTCATATTCCCACCTATACTTATTTGGGTACAAATTCTACATTTGTGATGTACAATGTCTTTTTACTAATAGTAATGAAAGATTAGCATGGAATTCGACAGTTTATTTCAATAACTTTATTTTTCAAATCTGGGTTAAATTAAAAGTAATTGCTAATTTTGAAAAAGGCATTTCTCGATGTTTTGGAGGAATTTAAGTATCAAAGGGGGGGGGGGGGTCGTTGATCAATTATAGTTACATAAAGACAGTCTGAATTCCCATTTTCAGGGTTCTTAGACATGTCATTCAAAGTAGTAATGCAGCATGGACTTCGTGTTGCCATTGCGCCAGTAAACCCTAATAAAGTAGTAATTTTTTTTTTATCATGCGTTTCTTCCGGTTTCGCGCTTTAATCTTTACGCCTTAATGTGAGTTAATAGACCTACGCTCCAAATTGTAGCCTCCTAACCTAATATCTATTTCTACGTGAGTTTCAAAACAAGCAATTTTCAAAACGCACGCACTTTTGGAGTTACTAAGTTATTGCGCGTTCCAATTAATAATTTTTATTTTTGAACTCATTTGGGCAATTAACTAGAATTACAAAATTGAACTTTAGAAGTATATATTTTATAAAAAAATATTACTTATTATTAGGCGATCAGTATAGAGCTTTGTAACCTATTTCAGGAATCAAAGAAAGAATGGAAGAAATACTGCAATTACTACTTATTCTGTTGAAGGAATGCCAAAGGATACTGATGTATATAAGGAAACAAGATTCTCCAAGTCAGCACACACTTTTAATGGAACTAAAACCTACGAAATTTCGGAGCATTGTTTGAAAGGTAATGTTAACAGTTCATTTTTGCAACAATAAAATGTGTGTGTCAATTCGGACGTTTTACAAGAGGCATGACGATAAAAGTTGACGGAATACTTTCAGCTTCACTGACTCAATTGCATGAAGAGAAATTTGAACTGTAGACAGATCCTTGAAATTTATGATTAAAAAAACTGAATTTGATGGCAGTGACATTCTAAATATTAATATGGAAGATCATTATCTCCTTAACCGTTTGAGTCCCAGGGGTATTGAAAAAAACACTGTCAAAGAATCCCCAACAGAGCTTTCTCTAAATAAGTACGAGAAGACCCAAGCAGCGCGATAGTGCTTCTTTTATTTTATGTTTACACAAATAAGATGTGTTAGATAACGTGATTCTCGTCTTTTTCACATCGTTTTGTCAGATTTATTACAATTGGCAAAGTGATCGGTCGTATTCTTCCATAAGTGTTTCGCATTACTAATAATTGTGTGTTGAACGTCAGTTGTCCACAATGCTCGAAATGTGCTGGGTTTTCTGTACATAAAATCTTGGGACTCAAACGGTTAAAAATCATTTTATTTAGAACTAGCTGCTTGATCCCGCGTTGCGGTGACCCATTATTGAGTATCAGTGATTCTCAACCACTGTGCCGCGGCACTTTTGTGTGCCGCCAAATTTTAGAAATGTATATAGTAAAAATTATAATGATTTTTTTTTATTCCGAGTAAAGTTTAAATTAAAGTACTTATATATATATATGAATATTGTAGCGAAGATTTTTCACTTTCACCGCTTCTTTACATACTTCCCTGTGTCTCGTTTTTTACCTATTTTTTACTCTAGTTTCGGATTAGCAGATATTGATATTTGTAAGATGCCATTTTCGAATGACACAATCCATCGCAGAATCAGATATGTCGCAAAATATTGAACAAAATACAGCAACAACTCTTGCAAATTCAAATTTTGCTCTACAAATCGATGAAACAACAGATATTACGGGAAAAGCTCAATTAATTGCATTCGTTCGGTTTATTCACGAAAATGATATAATTAATCAATTTTTATGTTGTCGTGTGTTACCTATTTTTACAACTGGTAAACATATTTTTGATGTAATTAGTTCATATTTAGAAGAAATTAAAGTTTCGTGGAATTCATGTATTGGCATTTGCACAGATGGTGCTCCAACTATGACTGGACGTCTAAAAGGATTTATATAGCACATGTTAAAGAACTGAATGGGGATATATTATAATAGTTACACATTGTTTTTTGCATCGAGAAGCATTTGTTACAAAATATTTGCCATCAAAATTGAAAATAGTTCTGGAACAATGTGTTAAAATGGTTAATTATATAAAATCAAGACCATTAAAAAGTCTCTTATTTAGTAATTTGTGCCAAGCTATGGAAGCTAAGTACGAATCCTTGTTACTGCATACGGAAATAAGGTGGTTGTCCAGAGGAAAAGTTTTATATCGTGTACTGGAATTAAAAGACGAATTGAAAATGTTTTTTGAACAAAATAAAAATTACGATTTTGTTCATTTGTTGGAAGATAAAATATGGTGTGCTAAACTAGCTTACTTATCAGACATTTTTATTATTTTTAATAAAATAAATTCAAGTATGCAATGGCCGAAAGAAAATATATTAAACTCAACAATTAAACTGGTGGGATTCCAAAAACAAATAACTTTATGGAAGAATAAAGCTCAGGAAGGATATTTGGAAAAGTTTGAGTCAGTCCTAAAAGATTTTAATAAAACTAGTCATAAAATTGTTATTGACCATTTGACAATATTAGAGGAGAGAATTATTCATTATTTCCCAAATTTAGATATAAAAAAAATTTGATTGGGTTCGGAATCCATTTGTGATAACGAATACTTCTGTATTTGAATTAACTTTGAATGAAGAGGAAGAACTAATTTCGCTTTCTAATAATCGAGATTAAATTTTAAAATATTTAGAAGAATCAATTAATTCATTTTGGATTAACATTAGATGCGATTATTCCATGATATCCAAAAAAGCTTTAAAAATATTATTACAATTTTCTACATCTTATTTCTGTGAATTCGGATTTTCAGTATTAACCAACATAAAAACGAAAAAAAGATCGAGACTGTTAAATGTAGAAGACGATATGAGAGTAGCATTGTCATTTTTACTGCCAAATATAAATGAAATTATCAAAAAACATCAAGCTCAAATTTCTCATTAAAAGTATTCTTATTATTCATCTGTAATTAATCCCTTGATAAAAATACTGTTGTTTTTGTAGTACATATTATATTATTTTATTTTACATTCCAAATTATTATCATAAACTATTTTACACAGTGTTATAGGTAAGTAAACAACTTTTAAACTTATCTTTTTCTTTGTGTGCCGCGAAATTTTGAAATCGTTAAAAGTGTGCCGCGACAAAAAAAAGGTTGAGAATCACTGGTGTATAGGGCTCTTTACAATTCAGTTCGGCCTTGGTATAGGTCTCAGCTTTTGACGCTTGACGAATCAGGCTCGTTTCACTCTTTGTAATGAGGAGCTTGCACAAGTGAGGAAAATGAATATTTTTTGTATTTTCTAGTGTTATCCAACGAATATATTTGAGCAATGCAATTGTTTTTTATCTTTATGCTTTCAATTAATCAATAATCGAGTTTGAAATCAAAGCAAAAGTCACGAGACCAAAAAAAGCATTAGAAAAAAAAAAAACCGTGACGTATAGTTATGCATAGATTCCGTCGAAAATCAGAGGAGGAAGCTGCTAGACCGCGAGGTTCCGGGCTCGAGTCCCGTGTAAGGCATGGGTGTTTGTAAATGCATGTTGGCTTGTCAAATGACGAATGTTTCGTCGCATTATCGACTCCCGTAGCTCATGTTCCCCATAAAAGAATATCCACATAATTTGTGGAATACAACGTCACAGGAAAAATATTTCTCATCAAACAGCTGAGGAATACAACAGACGAGCTATATTTATGCCGTACTTAGATGACGTCTTTTCACATCTAGGAGCTATATTTTAATCCTATGACGGAATTTTTTAGGACATTCAGAAAGCTGATACCAAAAAACACGGACTGTGCAGAATTTTACGTCATGGGAATTGTGGTAAAATTTTATGAAATAAAAGCGATTAGCCTGATTTTCAAGACGTCATCAACCTTCTACTGTCATTGATGCTTTCCCAGAATGTTCTGTAACGTATTTCCGAATATACGTCAACTATTCCAAAATTTTGCGCATTCTGCTAGTAAGAAGCTTTGCAACTTTTCAATTATTAAAATCGTTTTTAAGAAATTCTATGAGTGAAACGAGGTTGATCTGACTGGTACTTATGTTCTTTCATAGATACTTAAAAATTACCTGATATTGTACTATTTAAAAAAAAAAGAAGTACTTAGTAAGTTGAGTAACTCTTAAAAAATAAGGTAACTCTTTGCCTAATTTGCTCTTCATTGATGATCAGTTTATTAATAAAAAGATTAGATTAATTAAAAAGAAACAGTTTTGCCATTGCTCTTTCATCAAACTTTAAAAAAATCAATATACTTAAAAAATAGTTAGGCTGTCTCAGCATACTCCGAAATGGTGTGTCTGGATACGCCACTGATTCTGTGAATGGTTCTGGCCTATGAAATCGAATGCCGCCAGCTCCGTGCCTTTCGATTTCACAGGCCAAAAGTCGCTGAAATGTGTATTCTTCAACCCTCGGCGAGGGGCGGTGCAACAGGCCGGCAGAAGTTCTGCCGCTGCTTCTTCGATGAATACGTTGCCATAGACTCGCATTGACCATATCTCGGCGACAAAATTGTGTCGCAACTTTTTGTCAATTGTGAACACATGATCTTACAAAGGTGTATTGTAACTGCTTAATTGTACAGAAATCAAGTTAGTTCCAAGTTTCTTTTTGCACAAAAATTAATCTTTACATTCTGATATTAATAAATTTCTGTTTTTGTAGATGGGGAAGTTCGTTACTCTGAGAGTTTGAGATGGGAGAGGCACATTGTTAGCAATTACGTGTCTATTGTGACATTTAAAGTGGAATGCCTTCCTAGGAACTTCAGGAGTGGCATGATTATCAAAATAACACCACCCCTTAAAAGTGAAATGCAACCCAAAGGAGAAGAAAAGCTGGAAAATGTTTTAAAATTGTGGCGACCTCCTATGACTAGGACTTAAATATTTAAGAAATATTAGTTCAGTTGCTTTTCACAATATGTTCGTGAAATTTTATAATAAAACTTTATATTTTAACAATTTTGTATTAGAAAATTTAAAGATTGGTACTGGTAAAAGTCAAAAACTTAATAAGGGTGTTATTTCATACCTTTTTCTTTAAAAAAAAAATTCTGCTTGTGTCAAGATCAGCATTTTTTAAAATTCTTTATTACTTTCAATAACCCATATGTATATATAGGGTATTGAAAATATAGGATTCGGTAATTTTTTTTTATATTTTTTTTTTTTTTTTTTTTTTTTTTTTTTAACATTCTGATTTCAAAAAAGTGACTTAGAAAAAATTTCTGTGTGTGTCTGTGGTCAGCATAACTCCCGAAAAAATTGACCTACGATCTTCAAATTTGGTGTGCTGGTTGATGGTGGCCATGAGACCTTCCATTAAGGTTTTCGTTAAAGTCGCGCATGCGCATAAGGTAACTGCCATTGAAAAAATCATGGTTTTCAATGATTGCTAAAAAACGGCTCTAACGATTTTGATCAAAATCTCTGAGGTAATGCCTCTTAAGGTGTTCTAAGCCTCCCCACCTCTGAAATGTCTGTAAAAATGCTTTAACGGCGTAAAAAGTTGAAAAACGAATGCTTTTAACACAGAGTTCTCCTTGCTTAAACATAGCTCATCAATTATCATTTTTTCTCCTCTCCTCAGTTTCACTTATAAGAAAGGATAATATAAGAATTATCGAAAAGTATATTGCTAAAAACATCGTTTTGGAGAAGATTTTTTTTTTTTTTTTTTTTTAAGGCCAAAATGCTCTGTTTCTCTGAGATAAAAGCCAAGAGTTGGAAAAAATGATTTTGTGTTAGAAAAGTTGAAAAGAAATTATTTGCTTAAAATAAAAGTAGAAATTATGAAAAAGCGCAATTATTACAGTTACAACAAGTACAATTTATTAAGGAATGTAAAACTATCCACATTCTATACTATAGAGAAATTTCTATCGATGTATAATTATAATAAAGTAGATAAAGAAAAAATTATGACAAGAAAATACACGATGCAATCAATTGTCAGTGTGTCAAAAGACCAGAGTCCCGAGATTTACACGTATTCCAAGACCTGTGCTATGTACTAAATTAAAGGCTTCAACAAGACAGTAAAGTGAATAAATTGTTTTCTAAATAAAAATATTCAAAAATCTGTAATTAAGACGTGTTTCCTTCTAATTGGACTTTTGAAAAACAGAATTTCAAAATTTTATTTAGTTGTTTTTAATTAATAAATATTTTACAAAACGATTTCCAATAGGGCTACAGCTCTGAAAATTTCAACATAATAAGTAGTTTTGGCCTTTTAATTGGACTTTTGGAAAAACAGAATTTCAAATTTTTATTTAGTTCTTTTTTAATTAATTTTTTTAATTAATTTTTTTAATTAATATATATTTAATAAAACGATATCGAATGGGGCAACAACTCTGAAATTTTCAACACAAGTAGTTTCAGCCTTCTAATTGAAATTTCGAAAAACAGAATTTAAAATTTTTATTTAGTTCTTTAATTAATTTACAAATATTTTACAAAACGATTTCTACTTGGGCTACAGTTCTGAAATTTTCAACACAAGTAGTTTCGGCATTCTAATTGGACTATTGACAAAAAGAATGTTAAAATTTTAATTTTTTTTATTAACTTTTTTAATTTATATTTTCACGAAGAGCGATTTTTAATAGGCCTACAGCTCCGAAAGTTTGAACATAAGTAGCTTTGGCCTTCTAATTTTGCTTTCCGAAAACACTTGTTAAAATAATCTTACAGGCATGTCGTGTTTGCGCCTGCGCACATCAATAGCGCCTCTGGCGGCGAACCTTTGTACATAAGCCCGAATTCCCAATACAATAAATCAGATGCTTATGTGATTTGAAACGTGTTGTTTATTTTAATACAGTTCACGATTTTATACATGGTCCGTCGAGCCGGAGTGGACTTCAAATGGACTATCGCTCAATGCAATCCAGTATAATGGTGGTGTTATACAGGACGAGCTATTTTCGCTGATGATTAGGTTCAGAAAGCACATATATGCAGTAACAGCAGATATCAAAATGATGTATCGCATGATTTTGATTCATGCTAACCAACATTGTCTTCAAAGGATACTGTGGAAAGGCAATGTAAATGACCAACCCAAGATCTATGAGCTAACTAGGTTAACTTACGGAACAGTGTGTGCTCCAAACTTGGCAATGCAAACTCTGAGGCATTTAGCCACTGATGAAGAGTCTAACTTTCCAGTTGCGGCGTCTGTGCTTCGCAATGACTTCTATATGGATGATGTGTTAAGCGGAGCTGAAACCCTTTCGGAAGCCAAGAAAATGCAACTAGAGCTTATTTCGATCTTGAAGAGCGCGGGGATGGAATTGCATAAATGGTGCGCGGACCTATCTCAGAGACCCGAGGAAGATTATGAATTTGGAGATTCTAGTGAAACTAAAACATTGGGTGTATTATGGAATCCAATAAAAGACTGTTTCACATTTAGAGTAACAGTTGATCCTAATCAGCCTTGCACCAAAAGGGCTGTGTTGTCCACAATAGCTAGAATCTTTGATCCTTTAGGTGTCGTTGGTCCAGTGATCTCAAAATGCAAGATCTTTATGCAAAGGTTGTGGCGTCTCAAAATCGACTGGAATGAGCAGTTACCAGAGGAAGAATGCAAAGAATGGCAACAGATCCTGGCGGGGTTTCGGAGCGTAAACAACATCGAGGTAGACAGGTGCATTGTGATTGTGCAGGCGGTGTCCGTGGAAATCCATGGCTTTGCTGATGCGTCGGAACGATGTTACGGTGCTGTGGTGTATTGCAAATCTACAGATAGAGCTGGCAGGTCACTTGTAAAATTAATAGTAAGCAAGTCTAGAGTATCACCACTTAAAAGCCTTACTATTCCAAGGCTTGAATTGCTTGCCACAGTGCTGTTGGCAAAATTGGTGAAAAAGGTAATTTCAGCCTTAAAGCTTACAGTGACACAAACGTTACTGGAGCGATTCAATGATTTTATTATCTTGGATCCATAAAGAACCATCAGATCTGAAAACCTTTGTGCAGAACAGGGTGGCCACAATTCAAGAACTAACATATATCCCTCAGTGGCGTCATGTGGGTACGGATCAGAATCCGGCAGATTTGGTATCTCGAGGTGTCGATCCTGACAAATTGTTAAGTCAAACCCTTTGGTGGAATGGACCGGTGTTTCTCAGTGAAAGTGACTATCCAAATCGAAGTATCACCGTTGCTGACAAACGTGAGGACTTTCAATCGGAACTTAGAACTTTTTTCCGAGGAAGTATTTCAGAAAATAACTTACCAGTTTTTAGTGTTATTGTAAATAATTTTTTGCATGAATTAATTAATTTACGTGATAATTACATAAGTGTTCTTCGAATATTGAGTTATATTTTTAGATTTGTAAATAATGCTAGAAATGTTTCTGAGAGAAAGACTGGCCCACTCGAAGCTCATGAGATCAACGAGGCAGAAAACTACTTAATAAAAGCAACTCAGCAAAAGGAGTTCTCGGTGGAAATTGGAAGTCTTTTTTTGGGTAAAAGTATTTCACCTAAGAGTAAGTTAAAAAGTTTAAACCCGTTTCTGTATGGTGATGGAGTTTTGAGATTAGGCGGTCGTTTGAGTAATAGCAATCTTAATTTTTTAAGGAAACATCCTGCTATATTACCCAAAGGTCATATTCTTACATTATCGATAATCCGATTTGTTCATAAGAAGTATTTGCACATTGGTGCTACTGGATTGTTGAGCTTTGTGCGGGAGAAGTTTTGGCCATTAGGTGGACGTTCTATTTGTCGCAAAGTTGTCCACGACTGCGTAATTTGTTTTAAAGCTAATCCAGTAAGTTTAAAGCAGTTGATGGGTGATCTACCTAGAGAACGAGTGGTGCCAGACTTTCCATTTAATTGTTCAGGAGTTGACTTTTGTGGACCTTTTTCTGTTAGATACCGCAATCAACGAAAAGGAATTTTCCGTAAGATCTATGTATGTATATTTGTATGTTTTGTAACTAAGGCTGTGCATATTGAAATAGTTACGGATTTTACATCTGATTCTTTTATAGCGACTCTGAAACGGTTTATTGCACGCCGTGGAAGATGTGCCAAATTGTACTCTGATAATTCGATGACATTTGTTGGAGCCGACCGAGAAATAAAGAGGCTTCATGGATTGGTTACAAAGCCTGATGAGCAACTGGCCGGGTTTTTGTCTTCTGAGGGCATAGTTTGGAAGTTCATCCCTCCTAGATCTCCCAATTTTGGTGGCTTGTGGGAGGCTGCAGTGAAGGGATTTAAGTCCATTTTTAAGCGATCAGTGAGTGGTCATAATTTAACTTACGAGGAATTCCTAACCATTACAACACAAATAGAAGGAATTTTGAATTCCAGACCACTTAGCCCCTTATCTGCAAGTGTAGATGACTTTCAGGTATTGACTCCCGCCCATTTTCTCATCGGAAGACAAATGAGCACTCTAGTTGAGCCTGATTTAGTTAATATAAATGAAAATAGATTAAGTAAATGGCAAAAGATAACTAGAGTTGTGCAATTGATTTGGAAGAGTTGGCATCGCAATTATCTAGATCAGTTGCAACAACGATCAAAATGGCAATTTGAGAAAAATAACGTGAAAATTGGTGATTTGGTATTGCTTGTTGAGGAAAATCTCCCGCCCAATAAATGGTTATTAGGCCGTATTATAAGTACCAAAGATGGAAGCGACGGCAAAATCAGTAGTTCAGGTAAAAACCCAATATAGTACATTTTCTAGGGGAATTTCTAAGGTTTGTTTGCTGCCTATGCAGGACTGAAATGCAATTGTAATTTTATACGGATAACCTTTTTAAGTAATGTGTAATTTGATATGCAGTTTTTTATTGATACATTTTTATTGTGTCCTTTTTATATTACATTTGATTAACTATTGGAGTACAATTGATTGAATGTAAACATTGCAATGTGGGGCGGCATGTTTGCGCCTGCGCACATCAATAGCGCCTCTGGCGGCGAACCTTTGTACATAAGCCCGAATTCCCAATACAATAAATCAGATGCTTATGTGATTTGAAACGTGTTGTTTATTTTAATACAATTCACGATTTTATACAAATATTTTACAAAACGATTTCTACTTAGGCTACAGTTCTGAAATTTTCAACACAAGTAGTTTCGGCATTCTAATTGGACTATTGACAAAAAGAATGTTAAAATTTTAATTTTTTTATTAACTTTTTTAATTTATATTTTCACGAAGAGCGATTTTTAATAGGCCTACAGCTCCGAAAGTTTGAACATAAATAGCTTTGGCCTTCTAATTTTGCTTTCCGAAAACACTTGTTAAAATAATCTTACAGGCATGTCGTATTATTGTATTAACGGGTATTCTTTTGTGCGTGTCTCGAAAGGGGAGAGGCCTCTAATATTAAGGCTTTTCGTAGCAATTAGATTTTAGTGAGTGAAGCAAGCTTATTCTTACGCAACAATGAACCTTTCAGCGAGAGAAGCGAGCCTATTTTGGCATAGTAATGAACCTTTCAACGAGTGAAGTAAGCCTGTAGTTATGTGTCAATGAACTTTTCAGCAAACGAAGCGAGCTCGATTTTGCGTAGCGATGAACCTTTTTGCGAGCGAAGCGCTAAAAACTGGGACCTATACACCAATGACGGTTTTCCGCAACGCGAGGCCTCATAGCTAGCTAAAATATTGCACCTGTTACAATTTCGTGGCGAAGCACGGGTATTCAGCTAGTGTATCTATAATAATAAAACAAGATGTGTGTCTGTCTGTCTGTTATCCTGATCTTGTGCAAAAAAAAATAAAAAAAATATTAAAATATATATATATAAACATGTGGATATTCTCAAGCGTTATAGTTTAGGGAGGAGAGCGATGGTACGATTTTAGCCTTTACCAATGGCTATAAAAAGGAATGCCAATGGTTTCATCTATGGAGAACCACCTCTAAATAAAACTAGAGTTCGCTCACCAAACACAGTTTACTACGCTAAGGCTTCGGTACCGTCTCTGATACGCTACGAGTTTAGAAAGGTATTGAATAATTAAAGCGTAGTTTGTGTACAACTGTAAAAAAAATTTAAAATTAAAATTTTTTTTTTTTTATGTTGCCTATCAATTTTTTTTAAAAAAAAGTAGTAGTTGATCCAATCCATATAGAAAAATAATTTTTACTTTCTGTATAATATACATATATAAATATATTTAGACTGTTTCCGCGTGATAGCCCCACAATTTCCATATTCGTCATGTCAAGTCAATGTGACGACTGGTGCTCAGTGAAGATGAAGCAAGACCAAACCTGCGACATCTTTATTCACAAAGCTTTGTAACTGAGCACAGAGGGCACCAATCAGTTTTCTGTTCATTGGAAAGTCAATTAGGTCGCTTTCCTTTTTTTTAAGTCGCTGTAGAAAGATGCATTTTTTTTAATTTATCCATTTTACAAATCTACCCCATTACAACACTAACTTCATACCATTTAGCTTAATTTTAAAGCATGTAGAGTTATCTAAAGAAAACTTTATGCATACAAAACTTCTAGCAGTTAAATTTGAACACAAAATAGACAAACAACAAAGAAAACTTTATTCAATTCTAGCTAAGTACCCGTGCTTTGCTATGAAATTTTAAAATGTGCAATATTTTAACTAGCTGTGAGGCCTCGCGTTGTGGAAATCCGTCATTGGTGTATAGGTTCCAGTGTTTGGCGCTTCGCTCGCAGGAAGGTTCATTGCTACGCAAAATTGAGCTCCCTTCACTCTCTGAAAAGTTCATTAACATATAAACACAGGCTTACTTCACTCATTGAAAGGTTTATTGCTATGCAAGCATAGGCTCGCTTCGCTCGCTGAAAGGTTCATTACTGCGTAAGCATAAGCTCGCTTCACTCACTAAAATCTAATTGCTAAGTAAAGACTTAATATTAAAAACCTCTCCACTGTAAAGAAAAAAAAAAAAAAAATTCCCAGTTAATACAATAATACAACACCCCTTTAAGATTATTTTAACATGTGTTTGTGGAAAGCAAAATTAGAAGACCAAAACTACTAAGTTTAAATTTTTAGAGCTCTAGGCCTATTAGAAGTCGCTTTTTGTGAAATTAATTAAAAAAATTGTTAAAATTTTAATTTGTTTTAATTATTCTTTTTGTCAAAAGTCCAATTAAAAGCCCAAAACTTGCGTTGAAAATTTCAGAATTGTAGCCCAATTAGAAATCATTTTGTAAAATATTCGTTAAATAAATAAAAAAATAAAAAAAAAAAACTATAATTCTGTTTTTCAAAAGTTTAATTAGAAGGCCACAACTTATGTAGAAAATTTCAGAGCTGTAGCCCTATTAAAAATCGTTTTGTAAAATATATATTAATTAAAAAAATTAAGAGAACTAAATAAAAATTTAAAATTCTGTTTTCAAAAGTCCAATTAAAAAGGCCAAAACTACTTATGTTGAAAATTTCAGAGTTGTAGCCCTATTAGAAATGGTTTTGTAAAATATTTATTAATTAAAACAGAACTAAATACAAATTTGAAGTTATGTTTTTCAAAAGTCCAATTAAAGGGCAAAATTACTTATGCTGAAAATTTCAGAGTTGTAGCTTTATTAGAAATCGTTTTGTAAAATGTATATTAATTAATTAAAAAAAATATATATATATATTTAATTAAAATTTCAACATTCTGTTTTTTAGATGTCCAATTAGAAAGCTAAAACTACATTGGTGGAAAATTTCAGAACTGTATCTCTGTTTGAAGTCACTGTAAAAAAAAAAAAGTAAAAAAAAAAAATATATATATATATAATCACAAAAGAACTAAGTAAAATTTTAACATTCTGTTTAACATGTATACAATTAGAAGGCCAAAACTACTTATGCTGAAAATTTCAAAGCTCTAATCCAATTTTAAGTAGATTTCTACAGATCTTCATATTAAGCTCAAAAATATCAACGATTTCTCAAAACCCAAAAATCCTGACACCTGAGCCTTCAGAAGCTCCTAGTAATGAAGAACTTTCACGTTTTTTGGTTTTATTTTTAAATAAAAATATAGAAAAAATCATGAAAAACAATACCATTCTTTAAAAAATTTGAGCTCGGATAGATAGTTAAAAAAATATTTTGTTTTTCACTTTGCGATTTGGCGGAAAAAAGCCACTTTTGCTTGAAACGTCAATGCGCAGATTATGAACCAGTCTAAAACCTGTTTTAGACGAGGAAACAGTGAGGTTGCTCCTTCTTTTTGCGACTTTATCTCTGCGTAACCACGTCACGGTTTTTTTTATGCGTTTTTGGTCACGTGACTTTTGCTTTGATTTCGGTTAATTTCAAACTCGATTTTTGATTAATTGAAAGCATAAAGATAAAAAATAATTGCACTGCTCAAATATATTCGTTGGATAACACTAGAAAATAAAAAAAAATATTCATTTTCCTCACTTGTGCAAGTTCCTCATTAAATGCAATCAAAGGATAAGGGGGTGACTTTCGACTCATCACAATCTCTTGATCAATTTCACTTGATCAATCACTGATGATTCCTTGACCAATGATCAATATTCATCCGAATTCATCGGTGATCGAAATTTGGTATCATTAGTAATGGATCTTATTTTCCTCATCTGCCGAATGACACAAAATTCATCGCGAAAAGTTGTATACTAAGTCAATTTTCAACGGTGAGTTAGTATACAACTTTTCGCGATGAATTTATTGTTCGATACCGAATTGATGCGCTCATCAATTGAAGATTGCAATTTGGTATCGGTAACTGACTTTATATCCATTATCTGCCGATGAACATGATAGTTGAGGAAAGTTATACAAATATCAACTTTCAACAATGAGTTTTCGAATCTGGCAATGCAGCATTAGTAAAAGTTCCTGTGTACGCGGTCATTTCCAAATCAAAAAGACAGAAGTGTGGTGGTCTCGTGTGCAAATGACAGATATAACACTTTTGCCTAGAGGATAGCCCGCCTGTCTACTGATCTAGGAGTCCTTTGCTCGATTCCCCGTCAGCGCACATTCGTTCTATCAAGGTAGCAAGGTAATAAGGTGTTGGTGGCTTTTGGTAAGTATAAGAGCTTCCAGCTTACTGTCGGAAGATAGTAGATTAGGTTCTCCGACATCGAATACCGGTTTTTGCAATGATGAGGCTGTTTAATACGTCGAAATAATATGAACAAGAATCCATTGCAATCTCAGTTTGTGTACGAAACAAGCAATGGTATTTATTGTACATTTAATTTCCTTTCATTGATGCTTTGAAAGAATGGCTCTTATTGGTAAAAAGGACTCAGTTGCTAATGAATTGGTAGGGTTTGAGTGAGAGACCATCAATGGTCGCCACTCACCGTGTCATTGGGGATCTCTGTTATTTAGGGTAACTGTTATTTAGGATTACTTTTAATTATTCTAGAACACTTTCGTTTGTTAAAAGGAGAAGTGTGTACTACAAAAATTAAGTGTTTTAATTATGTACGAAATACATATACCGTTTATAGAAGCTTACAGAGTCCAAAAAATATAACGTTTGCATTTCTCGTCTGGGATATTCCAGCACTGATTTTTAAAAACATTATTAATGCATTTATTTAATGCATCTAAATTCATAATAAATGCATCTATTTATGCAAGCGCTTTGTCGCATTGATCTAATAGCATATTATTTTGCATTCTAAACTTTTGAACAGTTGGAAAGACCCAAAACAATTTTGTTATTTTCATGAGAGCTATCAGTATAACTAAATTTTATGACAGAACTGTGACACGGAAACGTCATCGAGATCAGTTGTTTTCCTATAGTTCTTTTTCAGACGACCTTGCATGACATGGCAACACTTCTACTGTTTATGTTCTTTTTTGTTAGTGTTTGGTTTCGGTTTGCGTTCCAATAAACTATATATTTGTTTGATGCGGGAAGCTTAAATCATTCTGAATGTTGGAACGCTAAATGTTAGTATTTTTAGTACATTCTCACAAAAATTAACATTGAAAATGGCACTCACTGAGAAAGGTAAAGATTTTTGAAGCTGTAAGCATTGGTAAACAATGGAATGCAGCTTCGATTTCCTTACTAAATGTTTTCATTATTTAAAAAAAGAATCTTTTTTCATATCTTGTATTCATGTTAATTAAAATTTATTATTTTTCAGAAGATTTCAATGATTTCCATTGCGTATCACCAACATCTAAAAAGCCTAAGACTGTCATGTACTCTAGAAAGGTAACATACCAAGATAATTTGTCAATGAAACATTGTTGGAAAAAAAATCATTTTAAAATGTTTTTATTACGATTTCTAAATCATTATTGCGTTAAGTACCTAGATAAATGTTAATTTGGGAACGTCTTATGGTTTTTATATTGCGAAGTAACATAAAACTGTTATGTCAATGTTAACATTATTTTCAGGTGTTATTTTATAATTTTGTTTATCACTAGCAATGGACAATTCCGCAATAATTTTTTTTTATTCAATTCTAAATGTTTCAAAAAGGCCATAAACATAAAAATTTTTGCTCAATGCGCTTTTTCTTTTTTTAAATTTGCGATCAAAGTTACCTTCTTAGACGTTGGTGAGAAAACGATTCATTCCACTGGCATTAAATGTGTCGTCATGGCTTCCCAAACATTTTGGCTTGAAATGCAGCAGCAGAAACCAGATTTGCAAGTTTCTTGCAAGTCATGCCAACCTGTACGGAATATGGCAATGGTTTACCAACGCCAACTATTTGGCCGAACCCTCACGATTACCATAGAAACTGTAGGAACCCTTGACGACATAGATTTTGCTGAGTGTTTTGATCAGACTGATTTTGGCTCGGTTTTGAAGCATTGTCTTTTCTTAATATTTAAACCCCCAAAAAACACTTTTGAAAAGTAGAAGAACCACCAACCTCAAAACACAAAAAACTTTCTTACAATAAAAAAATCATAAACATGATGAAAATTTTCAGCCACAAACACAGTGATATAAAAAAATAGCCAACCTCTGATTAGAACTCTAGGTTGTGACTCGCTTACGAATGTATGCTTACTGAATTTATTTTTAACATTTAAGTTCCGCTCCCATAAAAATTTACGCTGCTTGAGGTTGGCGCCCGTCATAGGAATATTAACAATGCATGCGTTTAAACTAATTTATGGATGTTTGCACAAATATTCGAGTTTATGATTTCATTTGGATATGTAGGAAATACAAAGTGGTGTAAATATTCATGCTCGTGTAATTTTCAAAATAGTATATAGAAACTGTGCTCAAACGCTTGCATTTGAATCGTTATTAAGAAATTTTTAAGTAGGAAACTAAAGTGTTTCTGGTAAGCTTTTGTTTGGTTGATAAATACATTTTGGAAAGTTTTTATGTGTGTGGGGGTTTTAAAGGTTAGTAATTAAGACGGGGGCCAACCTCAAGCAGCGTAAATTTTTATGGGAGCGGAACTTAAATGTTAAAAATAAATTAAGTAAGCATACATTCGTAAGCGAGTCACAACCGAGAGTTCTAATCAGAGGTTGGCCATTTTTTTATATCACTGTGTTTGTGGCTAAAAATTTTCATCATGTTTATGATTTTTTTATTGTAAGAAAGTTTGAGTGTTTTTGGTTCTTCTACTTTTCAAAAGTGTTTTTTGGGGGGATATCATAACTTTTTTTTAAACACTGACGACTTCTCTTTTTTGAATTTGTCCGTTTCATCGTTTTTCTATTTATCCCCTATGGTAAACCTGGTACCAGTGATATTCATTATTCTTCAAACTGAGTTTGACGATACCTTACATGCAATAATTATCTTTAAAATTGATAAACCGAAAGTGGTACCAATAGCATACCTGGTACTTTAAACATTCATAATTCATCAAAACAAAAGTCCAACATGCCATATTTATCTTGGAAATTGATAAACCGAAAGTGGTACTACCTATGCTATACCTGGTACCTTAAACATTCATAATTTTTCAATACAAGCCTAACGACACCCAACATGCCATATTTATCTTCAAAATTGATAAACCAGAAGTAGTACCACCTATGGTACACCTGGTACCATGAATATTCATAATTCTTCAAGTTGAGTTCAATGATATCTTGCATGCCAAAATCTACTTGAAAATTGACAAATTGGTTGAATGCGGACGGCAGTAACCATCAAAATCTATCACGAACGAGTACTAGAAACTTGTGTATGGCAACTCAACTCTCAAAACTTAAAGAAATACGTTGCCATTGACAAAGATCCTGTCTGCCAAGTTTCAGCTCGATTGATTAGTTTGTACGCACAACGAACTATTTTGGTGCATAATAACGACTAATCAGTCCGGGACCCACAGCTTAACGTGGATTCCGAATCACAACGAACATCCACACCTAACACAGGAATCAAATCCAGCACCTTTAACTTACAAGGCCAGAGCGTGCATCCCATTGAAAGTTTATACTAATAAATTGTTACAAATAAATATTACAATATTTTTACAGTCTAATAAATATTGCAGTATAAATTATTTTTATTATACCAAGCATTATTTTGGTTCACATAATAACCCATTGGTATTTGACAAAATTTAAAATATTTTCTTAACAACAATTTTAAAATTCACTATGAAATTACAATTTTGATGATATATGATTCTACAATTTCATTTTACAACGGAAAGTAAAAATCAACACATCTTTAAAAACGAATGACATTTTTGCAAATTCCATTAGCCAATCGCAATGCGTGGTTCATTTAGTCCTCTGTAATGAGTTGACTGTGACGTCACCTCGTATAATCTCCACATTTATACTTTGCCCATAGTATCTTGCAACAAAATGTGATTGTTTTCATTTTTCAATGGAGATTTCCCGAAATTAAAATGTTTTTGAAAGTTAACTCTCTCTAAATTGTCATACAGTTCAAATAACACATGCAACTTAAAGAACAAATATTTCTCTTTAATTCTATCTCTTCAAAAATTAAATTATTTAAATTTTAAAGATGTTATAAGCCATATAATTATAGTCCAATTTGTTCTCCTATACTTTAACATTACTTTAAAACTCACTTAAGCCTAACATGTCGGAAAAACTAACTTCCAAATGATAGCAAACCTGTTTGGCAACTTTTGGCATATATATCTAAACCTCAATTACAAGCTGATCGCCTTTATCTGTCGCCAAATTATGAAATGAAAAAAAAGTGGTTTTAAATTAATTAAAAATAGAAAGAATTATTTAATGAAGTTCAAACCAGCGTAGGATTTTAAGTTGAAACATTCCGCATTCTATAATTCAATCCGTTTGAAGATCTATAGATTAGTTAGGGCTGTACGTTTGTCTAAATTTTTACATCAAAATCGGGCTAGAACTCGTTTTTTTATTTCGTTTTGGAATTTTCAATATTTTTTTTCTTCGTTGTCTTTTGTCCTAGGTACTCAATTTTTTTTTCTTTGAAAGATATCACCGAGACGAATCTATGGTATTTTTTGTATAATTATGTGAAGTTTCGTAAGCGCGCTAGAAAATAGTCAATTTCGGCTTTTTCGCTGGAAGTTGTGCAGAGAATAGATACTTACTGTCGTTTCTGCCTTTTTTAAGGTTGGCGGCGAAACGACCGTTTCGTCTGATTACTAATTTTCTTAAAGAACTTAAAAAGTTTAAAATTTGGAAATCAGAAAGAAATTCTTCATAAATATGAACTAATTTTACTCATTTTTAAAAAATGCAGGAATTGTCCATTTTAAAATTTTATTTTCAAATTTAAAACAACTTTTTTAACATTTTTTAATTTATTTGTTATGAATTATAAATTAGCAGTTAATTGCTTTTGTCCTTTATGAATTGTTATTGATGTGCTTTGCACACGATTAATACAACTGCACCAAGTAAATTTAAATTTTTGTATAATAGGTAAACATAGTAATTTATAGCTGTATATATATCCTAAGTGATATGTATTTTAAATTTTAGCTAGTTTTATTATCTTAGAGTTGTTAAAAAGAATGACAGAGTTAAGATTCATCAAATCATTTCTTTATTGTTTATTATGATTAGATATAACTTAAAATGTCTTTTACGCAGAAGACTTTTGTATATTTGTAGAACTTAAATGATACAATTGCTTCCATTTTGCAAATGTGTTAATTCACCTGACAAAAATAGGTAAAAAATTTGTGACTCATGTTCCTATATCGCTCATGTATTGATTAATCAAATTGGTAACAAAGAGACAGGGAATGCTCTTAAATTTGTGAGTTTGATCAATGTTTTTTTTTTTTTTTTTTTTTTTTTTTTATCTTTACCTATATATTTTCATTTAAAAATTTAAAGAAGTTATACACAATAAATTGACGTTTTTTTTTTTTCATGGCTAGATATTGAAAATACCTTAACATTTTTTACCAAGGCTATTATGATAAAAGTTGTTAGTATTTGTTGGCCAGTTTTCGGGGGGAAAAAAAAATGCATTTGGCAAGTACCTTTTGCCCTTTTAAGAAAATTCTTGTAATTTTATTCTGTTTGCAGTAAAAAAAATATTTGCTGTTTATGCCCGTGCTATTTTTCAAAAAAATACTTTTTTGTCCTCTTTAAATATCATACAGTTTAGATTACTAGTCTTTTATATTTTAAAAAAAATCCCCTCTTACTCATATCCACTGTTGTACTTTACTGCGGAAATAGTCTCAGAAGTTTCATTTTACCCATGATCGAAAGTTCTCAATTAAACAAGACCAGTAGCCAATATTTTTAATTATTAAAAAATTATTTATTTATAAAAAGATTATTTTTTTACTATTTTGTTATTGTTACGATTATTTTTTTTACAACAGTAAAATACTTTCATTACAAAATATTACATCTTAAATAAGAGAAAGTTAAACCTAGCATTTTCTTTTGGTTTAAAAGTAATTCCTCTAAAATCTTTTGATTTGTTAAAAAGGAAAATCCAAAAAACCATGGTAATTAACTAAAATGAGATCTTTTTTAAAATATGTTTGAAAGAAATAAAAATTAATTCTGATAAAAGAAGCTTATCTGCTAACTTTTCACTTCAAGGTCAAAAAATGTTTACTTCTTACTGGATATACTAGGTACTACATATATGTTAATATTGTGTTTAAAAAGGTATCTAACAGGAACATATTTGAAATGTAGACTTTACAAATTACCATTTCAAAATATTCTTGGACAACACATCCCAGAATATATTTTCTAAACTTTTCCCTTTCAATGACAGTTATCTAATAAATACATCCCGCTGAAAAAACTGTTTCCCTTTTTCAACCTCGTTCATATTATAATACTCTAAAATTCCTAAAAAAATTACTTTACTACATTTTCATGGATTCATTTTAAATTTCATCTGATTTAACTTTAATATCTCTTCTATTTTTACCAGGAGTGTCGTGGGGCTGATATGTGTGGGTACTTTTTGGAAATCGGATATGGTTTTAACTTTTGACTTATTTTTAAAATTTTTATTAATAACTAAATAATAATAACTCTTCAGCAGCAGCTCATGCACTACAGCCAATGCAGTTGGGCTGCATATAAATTTATTAGTTCAAAACTGAAATTATATATTTAACAATTTTCTAAAATGAAATGAAGATCCAACTTCTACAGTAAGTATAAAAAAATCCGATAAACAGCAAACAAAATAAAACGTTTCCAATCAATATGAACTTCCTCCTAACAGCAGCCATGTGTTCCTGAAACGCGTTGCGGTAGCGACTTTGCCATGGTAATCATTGGCATCCAATAGAGCCTTCCCTCCGTGTAATGTGTAGTGAGGCAGCCAGATCAGCGATTTTCCTACTTCAGCTGCCCTTAAGAATTTCTGGTTTAAAATAAGCTCTATATGGAATTTTTTCCAGATAATGGTGTCATCTGAAAACTAGAGAGTTATTTTGTTAATTTGAAGTACTATTTTGTTCTGAAAATAAATTTGAATATTTTAAATTCATTCTCTAAAAAATCGTGTTTTTGGTACATGAAACTTCATTTAAACAGTGATAATTGAAGTTTAATATAATCTTTTTGAAAAATGATTTGAGAATTCAAATCTGCATTAACTATTAGATCTTTTGAACCTCAGTCAAATTGATTAATCACATTTAAAAATCTAGAAAATAAATTTTGCTGGATTTTTAAAAGCAAAAGTTTTTTTAAAAAATTCGATTTTTCTCTACTTTCATGTCAAAAAAATTCTATTAAAAAACTATTTATTCTAGAAACTAGATGGAGGTTCCTAAGATTAAGAATGATATTACGAACTAATTCCAATCATAATTTCTTTTCTTGGACCCATAAAACTCGATTAATCACTGTTAAAAAATATGCTTATTATAATGAGTTAAATGTTAAATAATATTTGAATGAAACTGAAATTTTTTTCATTTAAACATCATTACTAATTATGTATTTTTAAAATCAAAAAAATCCTATTTTTACAATGATAGTTTTTAAAAAAAAAGTTTAATTGTGATTGTACATGATTGTGGAAAGTGTGTGTGTGGTCGAGGAAGAGGGGAGGGGATGATTGTTGAGAAGTCGCATGTTTCCGACTGCACTATAATTTTTGACCATGGGACGCCACTGTAACTCATAAATTTTTATGTGTATGTTTTATGATATAAATTTGTGAGAAAATATGTACGCAAATTAAGAGTATTTAACTTTTTCAGATCATAAGTTATGTTAAATATTGTGAATTGGCATTTTATATTTAAAAAATACCAGGCTTCAGTTGGCATTACTGCCACAATCCTGAAGCTTGTGTACCTGGAAAATGTTTTTTTAGCACTACAATCCTGATTTTTACAATATATTTCCCCCGTATTAAATTTATAGGAAATGCTATTTTAATTTCTTAATTAAATCTAGTATCTGTATTTGTAATGTTAAAATAGATTTAAAAACTTTATATTCCAAAAAATTTATGTTCAATAATGTGTATGTTTTGTTTGACAATTGCTTTCTTTGATAATTTTTTTTTTAGATATTTTGTGATCCAGTACATGGCCAAATTGCCTTACATCCTGTTTGTGTTGCTATAATTGACACACCCCAGTTTCAAAGGTTAAGGTTTCTGAAACAGACTGGGTTTCTGGATTATGTATACCCTGGTGCTATACATAACAGATTTAGTCATAGCTTAGGGTGAGTGAAACTTTATTATTACTGTAAAAGGGAAGAGAATGGTGGTGTGAATACAAACCCATTCCAAAAGTATGAAAATAGTGTTGAAAACAGTGAAAAACTTGATTTTTCAACTTGTATTAGGAAACTAAGAAACAAAATAAATATTTTCCATTTTTTTGTTGACATTTTATGAAAATTAACCCGATTGTTCCTATTTACTTTGTTTTATGGTTTATAACAAATTTTAAATTTATGCTTATAAATGAAAAATACCAGCAATTCCCTAGTTTCTTATTTAAAGAAAACAAGACATTTTATTTAGGGCTGTTTAGTCTTTTTTTTTCAGTTTTGCAATTGTAAGAAAGTGATATAACAATATATGTATAAAAAAACTTTAATGCATTTATGATTTAGTTATTCATAGTATTTCAGAAAGGCAGGGCTGCCACAGGCGACTAAAAAGGCTACTATTTTAGTGGCCAGGCGACTATGGCAACTATTTCAATGAAAAAAGGGCCCAAAACGACTATTTTTAACAAAACCTTCAACTATTTTTGGGCTGAGGCGACTATTTTAATTGGATACTGTCCGATAGTAGCACGAAAAAAAATCGGCATTAAGTTACTAACAATCTTCTCAAAACAGGGATTTTTTTTAAGGGATGGGGGGGGGGGGAGAGAGGGAGCAAATACTACCGAAATAGTTGTTCATATTCGCGGGTACAGATGTTATTTTGTTAGTCCGACGTTAGTAATCGCTCACGCCAGATAGTTGTTTTTGACTGCAATCGTGGTCATTTTCGCCTGTCTGTTAGGTTCCTATGTTTTATCTTTTGCTCTGCAAGGCGCTAGAACATGCACTGTTATATACTGAAATATCAAATTATTTCGCTTTATTTACTCTACTTAACAAAAATTAATTTGTTCTGAACGCCGGAAGAAAATGCTATCAGTATGGACAGTATTGATGTTATATAGATGTTATGTCCGAGATTGGTGCTGATGTGATGAATGATTTCGCCGTGTAGGTCAATCGATGCAGAATGATTAGAATTTCAGTGTTGTATAAATTGCTATAAATTGTTGTTGTGCTAAATTTATAAATAATAAAATGATTTAAATTTTGAGGCAGTTTAATTACTTTGAATGTAGCTTAAATAGGATGGCGACAGATCCGGGAATTCAGCTAAATGTCAAGGCATTTCGTAAAATTACTCTTTAGTCAGGGAATTTTGAAATTTTTGAGTTTCCTTTCTCGCATTCCCCGTGCGGACATATATCCCGGCTCGCGTCCAAAGGCGGCCCTAGGTTCATTTTTCAGGGGGGGCCATTTTAAACTTTAAGTTCGTAAAATGTATGCATTATGTAACCTAATTATAATAAACTAACTGCTGATTAAATGCTTGATTGCAATGATAAGTGTAGAATTTTCTAAATTAGTAATTTTCACTTGATGCAGAATTAAAAAAGTTAATTTAAGCTTGAATTGCTCTCCTGAAAAATAAGAAAAGAGTAAAACAAAGAAATTACAAAAAAATAAAAATAGTTAATAATTGTTTTACAATCACACTTCTTTACTCTTTGAAAGCCTAAAGAACAAAATCCAATTTCCTCTGCTTTGCTTTGGCAAATCTGCCTATGACACAGCTCACATCAATGTTTATGTCTCTGTGAGTATGCAACAAGCTAAGTCCTGCTAACCTTTCTTCCCCCATTCTAGCTCTTAGCCACGTTTTCAAGCGTCGAAGGGTAGAGAAACTTCATCAGCAACTTCATCAAGCTTCTTCAGCAGAGGCAACGCTAACTGGTAGTGTTGCCAAAATTTTAAGTAACTCGTAAATAGTAGGATATACATATTTGTCACAAGCTCTCATTGTATCTATGGCAGAAGTGGGGAGCTATTCTTCTTTTTTCCATTTCTCTCTCCATAGTGCTAGCTCACTTTCAATCAGAATAACACTCATTTGTGTCAGTCCTAAAATTGGTATGAACTTCTTTAATAAGTTTTAAAGCTCGTTGCTTTCTGATTCTGTTGGCTTTTCCATATCGGAGGTTGGAATCAGTAATCGAAAGCCAAAACAATCCAAATTTTCTTTTGGAAATCTTCCTATTAGGTCTTCAATTATATTATCCAATAAAGGTATGTAAACCGAGATTCTAAAATACTCTTCTGGTATTTGAGTATTTCTTTTTAGAGAAGTATTTAAAAATGCTCTCATTTTTTCTTTTTGAAGACATATTGTAGATATTCGTCACTAATTACTCGAGGTAAAATGATCACGAAATCTTTAAACAACGAATAAAAGTGTTGCTAGTTCAACAGATATTTTCACAATAAATGGCCTGTCTAAACTAGTTATAACAATAACACAGTACCGATTCCATGCCCAAGTGACAAAAGTCACACACTAGTCCAGACATCACGTGTTGAAATTACCCTCGGCGCCATGGTTGCTTAGAAGAGCATGGTTGTTCCAAAAAGGGGCAGAGGCCCCCGGGAAAAAGGAAATCGTCGTTTAGGAGGGGGATGGTCACTACCTGTGTACTTGTGTTGTGTACCGGGTATTGTGTACGTAAATACATTTAAAACCAGGGTTTTTTCTAGGGGGGGGGGGGCTATAATTCTTTGTACTGTAAAGAAAAAATTTACGTTAGTGAAATTGTGCTTAAAAATCTGCATTTTCACCGTTTTTTAAACTGGAAATTCTCAAAGAGTTTTGGGATATTTGAAAGGGCTAGGGAGGAAGAGGGAACCCTTCAAGGAGGGGGCCATGGCCCCCATGGCCCCCCCCTTGAAGCCGCCAATGCTCGCGTCACAAGAAGTGGATGCCGGGTACGTTGAATAATACAGGTTTTTTTCATGTGCTTTTTCGTGAAAGTCATACCTGGCTAGTTAGCCGATTTGGGGGTATGAAGTTTCCGACCTTTTTCTACTCTCAGCTCTCAGCAGCTGAGCCAAACTGGCCAATTCCTTCTCCTCGGCCCACAACCGCATGTTCATGTCCGCCTTTTTTTTTTTCTTTTTTTACTTTCTGAGATAGTAGTTATAATGCTTGGAATAATTATTTACACATTATTTCTGTTAGATTTTTGGTTATCTTATAGCTTCGCGACCGCCGGCGCATTATTGTTAAAAAAATCCTCTAACTTAAATCTGAGTGCATCCTTTACAGATATGATTGTTTTCTTCTTGCCTTGTGTTTTTTGTCAATAGAATATATTAGAACCCTAAATTCCTTTATATTTCAAATTGATTCCATCATATCTTTTTGTTTTTATTAACCCTTTACAGCACTGTTGTAGATGTGCAACAAATCTATAGGCATTATAATAAGCAAAAAGGGTTAGATTCTGTACTTGATTTTTTTTTTTTTACTACTTTAATTTTGACATTTTGTTAAACGTAATTAACTGAAAGAGATATGTGTTTTTGATTTATATGTTTAATACAAATCAAACGAAGAATTGAAACAACCTCCTCCCCCTCCAAAAATTTAAAAATTTTATGCGCTACTTCATACATTCATGCAAAGGGTTATGGAATTTTTAAAAAATAACATGTTTTATTTTTAAATTAAAAAGAAAAGTATTGTACTAGTTTCTTTTCCTTGAAGTTAGCAAGTATGGGTGTAGTTTGTAAATTGGTTTATGTGAATTTTGTATTTTTTTTATTAATGTTTTCCATTTTTTTCATACTCCAAAGATGCTTGTTTTGATTCTTAGCCTAAATTTATATTTTGGTGCAATTATACTTTGATAAGTAAATATAATTGCAAATAGTCAAATTTATATATTTTTAAAATGGTCATATTTTTTTCGTTTTTTTAATGATAACATCGACAGAGATGAACATCAGGGAATTTTCTGGAAATTGGAGAAATGTTGGGGAAGTTTGTTTCTCAAATTCTGTAGCTATCCTGTTAAAAAAATTAAAAACTGGCCTTAATTAAATTCGCCTGTCATTGTCATTTTATAGTATAATTGTTTAAGCATAAAACTTGTTTTTCTGCCAAAAAGTTGTTTGACTTTGGAAATTAAAAAAAAAAATATATATGTATCTTGTTTTGCAAATGATTTTTACCATCGCTTTTGCGTGAAGTTTTGCTTAGGTGCTGTCTGGGAGTAAGGTTGAGTTGCCAATTTCCATCGCAGTTATGTAAATACGATAGTGCCTCCCCCAAGACACATGCCTTTTACCGTATGGGATGTTATGTATTAGACACTATTTTGAATTGAAAGAAGAGTGTCTCTGGGTTTTTGTGTTTATGTAAATCAACAGTTTTATTCCGATCTTGATGATAACTTAAAACCTTTAAAACAAGAGGAAGGTCTTTAACGACTTGAAAAAACAATCGTTGTTATGAAAAGTGAGGCTACTATTTTTAACGTCTGAGACTACTATTTTCAATGTCTTGAGACTACTATTTTTAACATCTGAGGCTACTAAAGCAACTATTTTCAAAGCTTACAGTCAATGGCAGCCCTGGAAAGGTTTTTAAATTATCACGAAGCAAATTTTTGATTTCTGAGTGTTTTGCATGTAAAGTGCAATGACTTTTTATTCCATAAGTAATTTTTATTTCTTGAGCTTAATTTATATGTACTATTATTTTATGTTTTCCTATCTTTTTAAAACTATTTTACTATGTTGTTTTCAATGGGACACACTTTTACATAAATAATATTTATTTGTCTATATCATGAAAGTAGAACATTACATTTTATTATCCAATCCTTTCAATAATACTGTTCTTGTTATAAATGTGTAAAATGTTGCTTATACATTAAAAAAAAGTTTCTTTTATATTAAAATTTACATTCTCAATATTAACATTTCACCATACCATTCTGTTTGATGCACAAGTATTAGGATACTTAGTTTTTTCGGAATTACTTATGTTCCTAGTATTCAAATAATTTTGTATTATAATCATTATGGTGTTTGACATTCTTTTAAGCTCTGGAAAAATATAATTAAGATTATTTGATTTTTATTTACAACCTAATTGATAGAGTGTTTAATGTAACTAATTATTCTTTTGAAGAATACATGATAATGACCTTAATGTAAACCCAATTATTTGTCTTTGGGAGGATCAAGGCTCAGCTTCACAATCCACCAATTACAAGGAGGGTATACCATTTTTTGCATTTTTGCACCCATGACAGGAATTAGTTGGGTTTGCCAGAATCAGATTAGAACAGTGGTCACCAACTTTTCTTCAGCGAAGAGCCAACAAATTTAATTTCGAAATTTTTTGCGACTGAAAATTTCTATTTATTATCCTAAAATATTATAAAACTTAAAATTGTTATTCTTTAGTAGAAATGAAATAAAAAGTTTCTAATCAGAAACTTATTTTTATTTTAAAGTATCTTCTACCAGTAGTACAATTTTTCATTGATAGGATTGAAACAATACTTGAGTTCAAACAAAATTTGAGTTTAAGCCAATGGGATAGAACAAAAAACATCCAACCTCAGGGTTAAAACAAGAAACGTCAAAAATAGGGAATGTGGCATCAATCAATAATCTTTTTACTTTTTGTAAAAAAAAAAAATGTTTTGTCCACCCTCTCAAATGTATAACCCCTTTTTGTTATTTTCAACAATGTGATTTTTTTTGACAACCGCAGATCAAGCAAATGATTTTTACATCTCCCTTCTTAAGATTAAATGGGAATGTATAAAATTACTCTGTTTGCTTGGATGAAAAGAAGTAGTTGGGAAAGAAGCAAGTTTCTTATGATAATAATGCAACTGCATCATTATTGGCATTTTTTTCGTAATGGTCATGAAATCTTACAAATTCCAAGTATCCAAAGCTTTCCAATAAAGGGTCTGTTGCTCTAATTCTAAATAAATATTTGATCATCATCTTCAGTCAATTTTCAGTTTAAATATCATTGTGTATAAGTTAATGTTTATTGCTTTATTTATTGTTGGTTGAAAATTTAGTTTTGCTTATTTCAAAAGATGTCTAATGGAATTCGCATGTTTAGGGAATTTCATTTATTGTAAACATAGTTTGGGTAACTTTTATTTCATGAACAAGTGACTAAACTTCTAAAACCATTTTAGATATAATATTTTGTCATACTTGTTTGAAGGACTTATTACAATGTTTATTTTTATTCTCAGTGTTTGTTACTTAGCTGGAAAATTTATTCAAGAACTCCGAGAGCGACAACCTGAATTATTGATTTCTGATACAGATGTTTTATGCCTTGAATTAGCAGGTTTATGTCATGATTTGGGGCATGGTCCTTATTCACATACATGGGAGACCTTCATGAAAATTGCCAATAAAAAGAAGAACATTAATGCAAGTTGGAAGGTAACTTATACTTTTTGATTTCGGATATCATTTCAAGCTATTGGTAAGCCTCACTTTCAGCAAAGCAATTCTGGAAGCAAGCCAAGTGGTCATGAATGTGAGTGATCAAAACAATTTCTAAACTACTGCAAGGGAGAGTAACAGTATGGGCAGCACCTAATATAATTTGTCCTGGCATCATAGAATGGCAGCCATTGATAGGCTGAGTGATCCGCAGACTTCAAAGTGAACTAACTCTGGAATCAAACCTGCTTCAGAAGCCAATGGCCTAACTACTAAGCTTACTCGTATCCTCACCCTACCAATTCTAAATATTTTTTTTATCTTTGAATTAGTGCTCAGCAACTGAAAAAATATAGAAATATTGGAAAAATTCAGGAATTCATAAGTGAATTTGTATTTTGATTTAATAAATCAGTCTTTTCATTAAAAATGTTAAAAACAATAAATCAAAATTTTACAAAAACAAGAAATCACTTTTTTTAAACATTCTTTCTCCTTATATTCTCACTTTACTGAAGTTTGATTTCTATTTTGATAAAATTCTAAACGTCGTTTCTTTTGAGTTTTTAATTGATATTTAACACTTTAAATCCCTACCCGCCCTATACCGCCTTGTAGAGAAATTCCCAGCTAGTCGCCTTTTGGGCGGGTGCAGGGGTAAACGTATATTTCCAAGTGAGGGGAATCTGCCCTGCAGTAGTTGTTTAAAGCGTGACTGTCCTCAACAATAGGCTATTGTGGGGCATGTAGAGGGGAGACATGGATTTAAAGTACTCAATGTCAAATTGCCCCACCCTTTGGACATGGAGTAAGATAGTCAGGGATTTTTCTTTTATGCGAATCTTGTCATGTACTTAGCGGTGGCGTTTGTTTCATTGATAAGACGCCAACTAAATTCTCCGACATATCAAGCAGATGACCCTACTCACAACCCTATTGCAGGTTGTAGACATATAGTAATGATCTTTTAATGGTCGACAGTGACCCCCCACAGGAACCCCAGGAGTGGCAGACAGGAGAACGAGTTGGGCGAGTTCATTTCCAGTTTTTATGAATGGAAAGTCATTGGGGTTTTGTAAACCCACAACGCTGACTCCATGGGATTTAAAGGGTTAAAAAGTGATTTTATTATCTAGAAAATATTAATTAATAAATTTGTTTTTTTGTTGCATTAAATTTCTTAAAATTTAGAATTTAATCATTTACATTTCCTGAACTCTGTATACATTTGAATATAAAGCACATCCTTGCACATCTGAACTATAAGTTAGTAGTTTTTTTTTTTTTTACTATTGTTAAATTGCTCTAAAGAAGAATTTTTATCTTCTTTAAAATGGTATATTTTCGACTGCTAAATGTCATTGAACTACCTTAAAATAAGTGAACGTAGTTTCGAATTTGATGATTTTTTTGTTGTATTTTTCATGGTACTTGTCGCAAATGATCAGAAATTTCTTGTATTGGAATAAATTTGCAAATGAAATCAATATAATTTTTTATAATTAGTCCTAATAATAATACACAGATTCTTTTTTTACCCAGATGATTCCTTACCTCCGAATGAAAAATAATGGTTTCTAAAAGTCTGAAATATACACAAGCAGAGCACATTTTGCATTGTGATGTTACAATCAGATTTTTAAAGACGACTTTTTTAATTCAAAGGTAAAGAATCGTCTGCATATAAAAAAAAATTAAGTGTGAAATGTTTGTTTTCATTTAGGAATAAAGAAAAACTAATAAATTTTGTATGCATACTAATCATACCATGAATTTTGAATTTGATAATGCTGTACATTGATTTCTATTCAATGGCTGTTTCCAATCTGGAACAATAGTGTTTCCCTTCCTTTATTGAAGTGAGCATTTAAATATAAAAATAAAGGCAAACTACTGTAACACAAGGCCAATCTATGTTGGTCCAATTTAACTTTTCTGAACAATTTTCCAGTTTAGATCCAGATGTCTTTTAAAGCTGTTGGCAATTTGTGTTGTGGTCTGACAGATTGTTCTATATACCAATCACTCTATTGTAAAAATAATGTCTCATATTCTTCAATTTAAGTTATTAATTAAATAACATATGCGTGACCTCCTGTTCTTATCCTGTCCACTATATTGAACTCTAAGCCCTTGAAATCAGTATGTTTGATGAATTTGAACAGCTGAATCAAATTTACTCTAAACCTTCTTTCTTCCAATGTATACCTATTAAGGTTCCCCTATCTAGTGTAATAATCCAATGTCGAGTTCATGTGTAACCTTTTTGTTGCAATACACTGAACCTTTTCGAACAAATCAATATCCTTCCTAAGATGAAGGACCAGAATTGCACTGTATACTCCCGATGTAGCCTAACCAATCCTCTATATCACTGGGTTTAATTGAGATAGTTCTTTGATGAATGTTAACTTCCTATTCATTTTTTTACTTGCTATCTCGCAATGAGAACTAAGCATGTTTGGGAACTAAACACTGGGGGTTCCGCATCAGACTGACCATCTGACCTGAACATTGCTGTATGGCACTCCAAGGCTCATGGTCATGTAAGGTGGATTGGGCACAGCAAGCCAGCCCCCCCCACCCCACAGGGGCTGTTACACCACTGAGTTTAGCTTAGTTTATCCCACAATGATGCCCAAACTTAAAAGTTCCATTAATTGATACCCCTAACTCATTAATAAACTCAACCTCATTAATTTTAAATGCTTGTAAAAAAAAAAAAAAAAAAAAAAGTACTAGTATTCAAATTTTTATGAGCAAAGGGCATGACTTGACATTCATCTAAATTAAAAGATGTATCCCATTTGCCACCCCAATTTGATAACTTATTTAAATCCCCTTGCAGCTGCGCAATTTGTTCTATAAAGTTTACAGTCTCCATAACTTTCAAGTCATCTGCAAAAATACTAACCTTTATGGATAAATTAATGCTAATGTAATTAATGAAAATAAAGAAACAAACGAGCCCCTAATAAAAATAAAGCATTAGTGCTATTGATGTCAGATTCCTATCTGATTTTAACGCATTTATCGAAGTTTTATGTAAAACATGTTGGTGAGAGAGAGAGAAATAATTTATTATGTTTGTTATATTATTTAATTATTTTCCTTGCAAATATTATATTTCTTTTATGGTTTTAAATACCATAATTAAAATTTTTATGCAAATAAAATATTTATATTTCAGCATGAAGTTGTTTCCATCAATATGTTGGATTTTCTTATCGAAGATAATGATTTGACTCCCATTTTGAATAATTATGGCATTGGACCAAAAGAAATAAATCTTGTTAAAGATTTCATCCAAGGAATACAGGTTTTTTGGAAAATTAGTAATTTTGATATCATATTATTCAAGTTCACACCATGCTCTTGCTTTTAAATCCCTATTTTCTCATCCGTAGCCTCAAGATGGAAACCGTGCATTCCTTTATCAGGTAATAGCATTTACAATAAAATTTGTGTAATTTGTGCCTTCACTTAATTCATGGCAGTATGTTTTATACATTTTTTTTTTAAATATACTGTAGATGCATTACTTTTTATGGTAATCACTTAATTTGAATAGAAGACCAATAGTAAATTAATTCCAAACTGGTATATAAATAGTATATGTATTTATGAAACTTTATGGATTTTAAGGAGTCATCATATTATGTGGTTTAAAAAGTTAAAAAAAAATATGCCTATTGTATTTTCTAATTTCAAAAAGACTTCTTTATATTAGTGACTTCTTTATTAGTGACTTCTTTATATTAGTGATACTTTATATTAGTAATTTCAAAAGTACTTCTTTATATTCTTTATATTAGTGTTTCATTGTAATTGTATTTTAACATATTTCTTCTTATAAAATGTATGAAAAGTTTATCCTTATCATATGAAAAATTGTGCATTTTCTCTTACTAAGGGAAATCAAATACTGTTTTGTGACTGATTTTTCTTCTTTTGTTTCAGGAAATTGTAAAATTAGGTTATTTTTCTTTTAAAACTTATTTAAATTGTCAATTCTCTAAATTTCAAGTTCTGAATATTTGCTCATAAAAATTTAAAAAAAAAAAAAATCTTATTCGGGAATAATATGACTATTTGCAGATTGAAATTCACCTATACAATTTGTTATTTTTCAGAAATGACAATCTTCAAATAATAGCCGTTTAATGTGATATTATTTCAGATATCTTGAAATGTAATTTTTCATATTTTTTATAAAGGTATTTAATTTATTTCAATTGCTTTGTTATGAACAATACTGTTATAAATTTTTAACACGATATGACTAGAAGCACCAACTTAAAGTTTGAAAGTGCTATTAATTGATTGTATCATGAAATAACGATTCAAGAATAGGAGCTTTCTGTAGAATATTAATATTTCTGTACCAGATATGACACTTACATAAATAATTGTAGCTATTAATTTCTGAATTATTAAAGCATAATTTGTATCTTAAAGATATCGATAATTATATATATATTTTTTTAGTGTATTGTTGCTTTAGTAAAACTACTTAAATACGAAAAAGTAATTTTATCCCAAAAAGTAAATATACTGACCTGACATGGAATGGGATAGTAATTTGCATGACCTAATTTTCCAATTTTTATTTTAAAACAAATATCTTTTTTGTTTTTGTAATTTTATTTTTTGTTAAATTTTGTGTTGTATATCGAATTTTAATTATCTAAAGGACATATATTTTCTTAAGTTAAATAATGTTTTACAATACTTGTTAACGATTCAAACCAACATAACAATTTAACTTTTTATTAGTATTTCTTTAATAGATGAGATCATGTTGTTGTTTTAGCAGACTTTCTTTTTTTTACGATTTTGAAATACTGCTTTTTTTATTGTAGCATTCTGATTTATTTGTATTATTCTGATTTATTTTTAGATTGTTAATAATGATGATTCTGGATTAGATGTTGACAAGTGGGATTATTTTCTCCGTGATTGCCATTATTTGGGTCTGCCTTGCAACTTTGAATATGAACGTCTCATTCAATTTGCCAGGGTTTTTATTGTGGATGGCAAGAATCAAATTTGTTTTAGGGATAAAGTAAGAAATATTTTTATTTACTTTTTGTAAAAGTACTTTAAAATGTTTATTCATTTCTTCCTTTCTGTAGGTTTTGGAGAGTGTATGTAATGTTTTTCGAACTCGTAGCAACTTACATCGTCTGGCATATCAACATAAAGTCTTAATAATTGTAGAAAAGATGTAAGTTATGTTTGTTTATAAAGTATTAGGACCCTTTTTACTAAAATAAAATTTTTAAACCTAAGATATTTTAGTTATTACTCTTTTATCACTATATATTATAAATTGTATTTTTTTAGGTTTGTTGATGCATTTTTAATTGCTGATGGTAAATGTGTAGGTCCAGCAGGGTATGCATGCTTTGACATTTTATCTTATCTATTTATCATTATTAATTTTGGCTTTTTGAATACAAAATTTACATATTCTTTTAGAATTAAATGTTTAGTTGAAACGATTCTTTTCTATAACATATTTGATTAAAAAAAGTATAATTCTATTATGATATATTATAATTTTAAGATCCTTAAAGTTATATTACAGTAGAGTATCTGAAATCCAGAATCGCCAGGACTTCGTTGATTCCGGATTTTAGAACTTGTTACTATTTATACACAAAATCAATGAAATAATAAATGGAATAAACTAAGAAAAACCTTTTACAACTTGATGTGATATTGAAAAACATTTGTTTTAAGGTTAGCTGTTTTAATAGTTCTGACTGTTGGCTAAACTTTTCTCCTGTTTCTTGAATCCTCATTCTTTCCGATTTTGAAATAGTTTCATTGCTCTAATCTTTTAATTGAAGTGGCTAATACTTCCAATTAATTGCTCATAGGGAATTTTATTCTCAATCACTTTGCCCTTTCACACCCTATCGCTTTCACCTTTTCAATATTAAATATTATTCTACTTTGTTGAAGTATTCTGTTTTGAAAAAATAATTTGTTTTACTATTAATTTCACTTCATTTTAGTAACAAAATAATGATTTGTAGGTCCCCATCTTTTAAACTCAGAGGACGATAAATGTATCTTGCAGTTATTCTTTTGAAAATTTGAATGAATCTATCATTAATAAAATTTCACAATATTATAACCAAATGCAATTCAGCTTGCAATCGATAAATTGTAAGGTGAAAGCTGTATACGGTCTTAACTTTTAATCTCCAATTGGACAAGTTCATTTTAGATTAAAAATATTTTTACTCTTGATGCAACTATCTTTGGCATGAATTTCAACAAACATAAATCAAAGTACATATAATAGATTAATTAATAATTTGTGGTCTTTGCCATTTCTAAATTTTATTGAAAACTGCTAGGACATAGTGTTTAATGCTTCATGGCAACCAACTGTTAAAGAAGTGCATGTGCTCAACAGAAAAATATCTAGAGTAATTACTATTCCTCTAAAGAGTTTTCAATAATAAGAACAATAATTATCATTTAAATTGGTCTTGTATCATTTTTAAGATAACTTTTATATTTAGGGAAATACTTCAGTTTTGGGAATGGAGCATGTCAGCTGCATTTGCTAAAGGGGAAGCACGCAGAAAAGCGCTGGATCGTTACTGTATATTAACAGATTGTGTGATATTTTCTTGCCTAAAGTATGCAACTCACCCTGATCTTCGTAAAGCAGCTGCTATTGTGAGGGCTGTGGAAAAAAGGTCATTAAAGGAAAATGGATTTTATCAAAATGTTGCTCTGAAGATACTACCACATATTGTGGCTGAAGTAAGCTGCAATTTTTATTTAAAACTGTAAGAACTTTTAAGTTGCTGTATTCTAATGTTAGTTGCTTTGATCCAAGTAAATTTTGTTTTTAATGTTACAGAAATTTCTCTATGTGATTGGAATATATCGGGTAGCCATAATTAAACTTATAAATTTTGGATCAGTCTAGAGCAGCGTTCGCCTCTAACTTTTAGGGGCTTATGGAGTTGGTATGACTTATTTTGGAGCTTTTCACAAGCCCGATACATCAAAAAATGTATCTTTAATTATTATTGATTTAACAATATATAGCATTTCTGGAAACTGGAAAAAAATATTAATTTCTTTTATCTCAATGATATTAAATTTTATATTTTATTCTTTTTTTTTCTTTAAATAACTAAAAAATAATAGTTTTAATTATTAGTAAATCAAAGTCTAAAATAGAAGTTATCCTATTGTTTCAATGTGACAATGCGACTTATTCTAACTTTTAATAAAAGTATTTAAATTGTACTTCCAGATTACTCCGCTTAAGTCCATATCAATTGTAAGACGATCGCAGTTGAAATTGTTCAGTTTATTTTATGATAGAGTCGATCTCTTTTGGAGTATTTGTTGCAATCAATTTTAATAATTTGTCCAAATGAGATTCAGTTAAATAATTCATGTATTTATTCTTGATGAAAACTACCTTGAGGAAAGCTTCTTTGTATAGCTTTGATCCAAGTAAATTTTGTTTTTAATGTTACAGAAATTTCTCTATGTGATTGGTAGTGGAGAGCTCTATTTTACATAGTTAGCACATATTATTTCGGATAAATTATAATTATGTAAAAAAAAGGTCCATATCGGGAAATTTGATTTTTGTATAGCTTCTGTGATGCTGGCGGGCCACAGAAAAATCTGTTGCAGGCCAAATCCTACCTGCCTGCCAGGTAGTGGCTAATGCTGGTCCAAAAAACTCTCTTTCACACTTTAAGCTGGTCCAAAAAATCCATAGTCTCTTTCAAAATTCATCTATAAAAATGAACAGATCTTCATAAAACTTTATTTGTACAGCTGAAACCATTAAGAAATGATTTCTAAAAAAAATTAATAAATAGTTTAAGCATTTTGAAAGTGACTCTCAAAAGATAACAATTAAATCGAAGATATTTAAAACTTTATTGAATTGTTTTTCTTGGGGATTATAACATCTTAACTACTTTCCTGGTTCAGGCTGTAAAGTTAATTACCATAAAGGCATTGAAAATGCCATATTTTCATTTAGTGGTAAAAATTTTATCAAAGGTTAATTTTATTACAGGTACTTTTTCCATGTTTTACTATTTTGTACATATTTTTTTTATATCCAATTAAAATAAATGTTCAGTTATACTAGCATTATTTTTTACAGGATGATATTTTTACTGAAATATGCCATTTTTTGCCAAAAGCCAATGAAAATGTATTAGGATTAAGCATTGCTGCTCTTTTTCCAACTGATGTCATTCAACCAGTTACTGCTGATGATCTTTGTGTTTCTGTGAGTAAATATTTGTTACATATTAAGACATTTAAAGGAGTACTAAAATATTTAAATATATGTAGTGTCTCAAAGTGCTGAGATAGATAGCTTTGTTAATATGTGTAACAAATATGATAAAACATTTGAAATATATAGTATATATATTTTCTTTAGAATAGATTGATTGCAAATTAAGTTGATTTTTAAAATTATTTTCTTTTTGAGAAGATTACAAAAAATATTAAAAAGACGATGTGCTGTAAAACATCTCATCAATTTGTAGAATCTGTAGGGGGGGGGGGGGGATATTGAGTGTTGGTAAGCATTACTCAATTGTTAATTTTCTTTTATGTATCCTAAAAATACATTTTAATTCCTTTGCATTTCTAGTCATTGATAATTGCTTAAGAGGAGATGGAATTGTAATGGTAAAAATTGATTATTTTTTGTATTTTTTAATTTTATAAGCACATAAGTACAATTTGCTTTTAATTTCTTAAGTACTACTATGAAAACCTCAAAATGAGAGGATTTTGACTATCCTAAGTTTTTTTTTGGTAGGGAATTATTGTATTTCTGACAATAATTAATTTTGAAAGATATTTGGTTATTTGGTCTACATGTTTACAATTGGAAATGAAATTCTTTTTAGTCATATTTTGAGTGATAATTGCTGAAGCTACTGCAAGATTTTTCCATTTTGTCAAATGGAGTAAAAAGGAATTAATAATGCAAAAATAACCTTTGTTTTGAATTCTCCACTATTTTGAAGTTGACCTCATCTTCATTTATTATTATATATTTTCATAAGTTTATTTGTTTTTATAAAAGTGAATATTTTCCTTTGGCTGTTGCCTAGTACATTTTTGTTATAAAAATACTTAAATAGTACTCTTGTTAGGTAATATTGAATCTTTAAATAATTATTTTTCAAATATCTTTTATGAATGAATTTTATACCAAGTATCGTTCACCCTTGTATTCTATTAGTACTATTCCTAATTTTGTCTTATTTCTAAATCATAAGTTAATATGTATATATTTTAACAACAGAAATTAGCAAATTATAAAATGTTTTTTCAGGTTGTAAATGTGAACTGGGGAAAAGGAGAGAAAAACCCAGTTAACTTTGTCCACTTTTACTCGAAGGATTCAGTCTTCCCAAATCACACTACAGATTGTTATGATGTTCTCCTTCCAAAGTCTTTTCAGGAAATTCAAGTTCATGTACTGTGCCGTCGTGGTGACGATTACGCACTTCAAGTGGCAAGGCAGTGTTTTGAATACTTCTGGAATCATTGTGCTATTAGAAGTAATAGTCATCTATGATCGCCTGTGTTATTTCACTTTGATTGGCTTTGTCGGTAATAAGTTTTTCACAACTTAAGTTTACATTTGCACTTATATTATACGCTTTGGCATTTACTTTAGATTCTGTGAAGTATCTTTCAAACTTATTCTTGAACAAGAATTTTGCAAAAGATATAACAAATATTAAAAAAAAAAAATCATTTTTCTTAAGTTATTATGGTTTAACAAAATTTATCTAGTACTATAAATACAAATATGTTTTTTAATTTCTTTGTTACTAGAAATAACAATAGTTAGGATTAAAAATTAACAATGTCTTTTATTTTTTAAAAAAATAATATATAGTTCAAGTTGTTGAAATTATAATTTTGTCTAATATAACTCTTTTTAGTTAATATTTGAGAATAGTTTAGTTTCAAATGTTAGATTTTAATAATTAAATTTTATGAATAAGTTTACCCTTTTTTGGAATTGACATTTCTGTTCTAATTTACATTTAAGCTAATATTCAGGCTTTTATCACGGTTCAGTTTTATATCACATGGGCATACTCACACACATAATATTAGTTAAAAGTGTTTGTTTTAATAATGTTTTCTTAGAGATTTTTCAATTATACTTTAGCTAATTATAAAGCTGTAAAATTTATTTTCCCTTATTGAAATTGTAACCTGCTGGAGTCATAAAAATTAGTATGCTTTTTTTTACAAAAATAATTTTGTAAAGAATTTCTTAACAAAGCATTTGTTTATCAGTTTAGCTTTTTTTTTTGTTAAGTTTCTCTTTCGTATGGAAAATTACATTTAAACTTTTAGAGGACTTGTCTTTTAATTATTTAAAAATAGTACGTTATATTTCCTGTTACAAGATCTGTTTTATCTTAACAAATACATAAGCAGTATTAGCAATATGGCTAAAATATTTTATGTCAATAACTTTACTAGATTATATTTACCAGGAAGGTATTTTGTTGTTTATTTAAAATATTAATTGAAAAAGATAATAAGCATTTGTCTAATACCACAATTGTTTTCTACCAAAGTTTACCCAAGTCTTAAAATTCTTGAACTTCTCTCTAACTTACTTGTGATAATAGTATAAATTATCATAAATTGGAATTTTACTTTTAAATAACTGAATGTCTATTTAAATGCTTATTTTTACCTTTAAATATGTAACTAAAACTTTTAAATAACTACTTTTTAATTTTAACCGTAAAAAATGAATTTAGAATAGCTTAGTTCTCAGTGATGGACAAGGATTCCTTAAAACTACTAATTCCTATTGCCATTAATTTGCTAATTCGTCCCAATTCTGTTTGCAGCAATTAATTTGTGAGGTGTTTCATTATCTATAGTCCATCTTAAATTATCTTTAATGTATTTGTCTTTTGCTCAATGGTTGTAGTACACTTAATAAATTAATCACTACTAAATATTCAACAAACTTAAATGTATATTCGTGTTATGTTTAAAAATTTGCATTGATGAAAAATTTGCAAGTATTTTTATGTTATATTTTGCACTAAGCTTATTGTTTTTTGTTTTATTTATCTATTTCATTAGTTATTGTTGATGTCATTTTTTGGAACTTATAGCACACAGAATATCTTAAGATATTTAATTTCATGTATGGTGTGTTCATGAACATTACAATTATAATATTTTTGCAAAAAACTTTTTCTATAGAAGTACATGCAAGTTTCAAAATAGAACGCCATTCAAAAAATGACAATTCTGAATAAATCAATATTGTTGAAACCCTTCAATCTTGTGACTTAATATATATCTCCTCCAAAACCTCCTTAATACAATCTCTTCCACAAAGTACCTCCAAAATGAAAATGAATTCTATTGATCTATCTACCATTTACATTGATTTTGAATGATAAATGTGGAATTTCTTACCAGTTGATTTTTAAAATTTTTTAGTTGTTATTAATATACAACAGAAATACATTTTCATTATAGAATTGTTCAAATTTCATTTATTCACATGGTACAAAAAGAATTTGAGATCTCAAAGTTTGTATTAGAAAAGTTTTACTACATGAAGTTTAATGTAAAATAAAACTTCTGCCATCTAGTGGATTAAAATTTAACTATATACTTTTTGGATAACTTTCCATTGCACTAACTTTGAGTCAAATTTAACACAACAGGGACACACAGTTGTTTTAGTTTGCTTTAACTTTGACTCTTTACCCTAGTAGATTTATAAAATAATTTTTCCTTTCATGCTGCACTCTTCAATTTAAAATGCAAAGCATGGTTAACACATTACTTTTATGGTACAAAGATGTTGTATAATAATAATAATTAATCTTTTCCTTCAAATGACATTGCCAAAGTGATCATAAATTGTGTTTAAATACTTACAATGTGTATAATCTAACATGAGCCATCCTTTTGAAAGTGATATTCTTCCAAAACCTAGTAACTGGTTTTGAAAATATAGAAATATTTTTCCTATAATATAAATAGAGATCATTAATGTACCATTTAATGAATAAATATGCAATATAATAAATGGGTAATTCTTTGAATAACACACAGAACATTTTGCACTCTTTTTTCTTCTTTTCGTAACACATTCGAACTGTAAAATTATAATGAATTTAGTAGTTATGTTTCTGTTTTATATAATTTTTGTTGGGGACAAAGTTATTTAGAGAAATAATTATTTTAACTGCTTCAAATATACATTTTTTAATCACCGATGCAAGGGTTATGTCCTGTGTGAATGCATATTTGACCTAGTTAAAATTATTATTTTTTCATATAACTGTGCCCCTAACTAATATTATATTAAACAAAAGCACTACTCCTAGATTCAACATAATTTTTCAATTCTGCTCTGTTTACAAGAAGAAAAAAGAGCAAAGATGTCCCTTGCATCATCCAGAGATTTGTCCAAATAATTTTTGTCAATGATGAATAATATTTTTTATTTAGTTATTTAAAAATGAGTTGAAATTAGGCAGAAATTTTTTTAAATATTTTTTGAATAAATTTTTTTTATCCCATTTCATTTTAATACTTACCCTAGTTTTGCAAAGTTTCAAATGAAGCTTTTCCCATCAATTGAAAATATTGATAGCATTAATGTGTTAACATTACATTTTTCTCTATATTCATAGTTTCAAAAGATTACAATGGGTTTGAATCTCAAATTTTCTTCAATTTTCTACTATCTTCTGTTTAAGAAACCGGTGTTTAAAACTTATATAGTTTCGTGTGTTTCAGGAAAAATAAGCTTTAGTAGTAGAATTTTAAGTTACAATAATAAATAGAAATGATATATTTTCATAGCTAATTATGGAATTATGGCACATTCATACTTTCTGTATTAAAATAAAAAATTGTAGCCTCTTCAATATGCTTGGCTTTAAGTAGTATAAAAGTTATCCAATGGAAAATTCCAAAAGTAATATTAATCTGAATGAATATACGATATTTTGGAATCTAAACTGCAAATAAACTGCATATTGAATGTTAAGCAGAAAACTCCTTGGAATTAATTGTGAAATAACCTGAAAAGTTATTTGAACAAAAATTCAAATCAAAGTATTTGAAAGTATTATTTATTATGTGTGCAATATTAAAGATATATATATTTTTGAAGATTTATTTAAAAAATGTCCAATTTGAATGTACATTGTAATGGGCTATTAATTTATTAAAAATTTAAAATGTACAAAGTTAGCTCCAGCCTAGGTTAACAATACAATGTATATTGTTTGTTGGATATCTTGTGTTCTTAATACATGGTTTCTAGAAATTGTGTTAGTATTTCTGTCTTTGTTTAAATTTATTTATTATGTTATACTTTGAAAGTGTACTTCAATTTGTTTAAATGTTTATAGTAATTTATATGAGTGTGTTCCAAGTCATTTTATATTAGGTACATAAGAATTTATTGTATAAACCGGTCATTTCTTGAAGTCAATGTACTTATAGAAGTTTTAAGTATGTAAAATAATCTCATATGCAAACTAATAAAACATTTATTTTCCCTTGTCAATAAGCTTTAACTTTTTGTTTTTGAAACTGAGTGATATTAGTGCATTTTTATAAAGTTTATGTGTTGCCTCCAACCAATATTTGCATTTTATTAAAATTTAAATTAAAAAAGAGCATTGCTTAAGAAATTTTTTTTTAACAAAAAAGACTGTATTCCTGTTAGAAATTGAAAAGCACTATCATACTTTTATATTAACATTAATGCTGGGATATGAACTTCATTTTGTTTCAGTGTAACAGCATTATGGTATGCCCTTCCTCTGGCAATGGGAAGGGTAGGTGTTTTTTTAATAGGTTTATCATTTATTATGTGTGGTTAAAAAAAACAAATTGCACTCAAAAGCCATTTCATGAATTGACCAGGTCATGTTAACCAATGTTTGGTTTATAGACTCACTTTACTTTTAGTTTAAGCACAATTACAGCTAATCAGTTTTGACCTTATAACTATAAATTCTGAACTGCAATGTTTTGAAATTTAAAAAAAAAATCTGCATGCCAGAATCAGTTTAACCTTATTTTAGTTCATTTTTAATAATTCAATTAGCAGTTTTGGTGGTAAAAAACTTTCTAAAACTAAACTAAACATTTTAATATTGTAATAAAACCACATAGATGTACCGTAAATCCGGTTAAATAGAAGCTTTGAGGTTGACTAGAAGCACTAGAGCGAATAGTAACATTAGGGTGTATAAAAGCACAAAGGTGAATGGAAGCATATTTGCCAAAAGAACTTGTGTATTGTAGCTTTACTTTAAGGTGAAGTTGTAAGCCACAACTTTTATAAAATTATATTAAATTCTCCAAAATTATAATACATTCTTTATAATTATAATAAATTCTTCAAAATTGTAATAAATTCTCTAAAATTATAATAAATGCTATTTAATCTTTTATACAAAGATCAAAATTATTCACAAAGGGTACTTGTTAGGGGCTTTGCCTTCCTTTCGACCAATCTCTTGCCTTTTCAATCTCTAAATATTTTTTTTCTTACCCTTTTCTGTCAATTTATTTTGTATCTACTATGAATTAAGTAGAGAATAATTTTGTGGACACTCCTAGTAATGCATTAATAGAACTTTATTGAGAACACTACTTTTCCCCCCCAAACTACCAACATTATTTTGTTTGTTCCTTTTAAAACGTGTGCAATCGAGCCTCAAAACTTTGTAGTGATTTCCCAAAGCCGATTATTATTTTTTTAAAAGACTGATAGTATTTTATTTTGTTATCAATTGATGGTTTACATTTAAAATGGTAGGTACATAATATAGGTAGGTTCACAATGTTTAAATAAAGGTAAAGTAATTTTATTGTTAATTTTTCTTGGCAAAATAAAATTATAACTTTTACTGATGGTGTTTCAAAAGCTTTTTTCTTTTTTTGGAAACAATCAAAATGTGTTAAATGTCAGCTTGCAAAAAACTAATAACAAAGAAAAAAAAAAAAAAAAAAGAGGGTGCTTCATTTTAAACCTGGATTTGGTGGTAAATAAAATCAGTATTTTCAAGATACAATTATTTTGCCTTCACAGTCAAATATTAAAAAATGGTAACTTTGATAGACAAAATAATAGATAGAGATTCTTCTCCCTTAATTTTAAGTTAAGTAAACAGTCCTTGAATTGCTCTGAAATTCAAAACGGTTCCTATTCTTTTTTCTACCTTTCAAATTCCACAAAACAGTGGAAAATTTAATTTTTTTTTTACCTTCATAGAAAATGTTTAATTTCTAGAACAATTATAAATTTTCCTTTTATATAGCCATGAGATCAATTAAAAATATTTTAAATATTTTTTTTTTACTATCATTCTTTACTTTTTTAATATAAAATGTTATAAAAAGAAGCTACCTCCTCCTTAGTGCACTTGAGTTAAAAAAATTCAAATTCAGTTAATGTGCAAGAGTATTAGGACTTTTAAAAAGTCAATAATTTACGAAAATGTCAAAGTAGGGATATATGGGGATTTCTAAGAAATGCCCAGGGGATTTTTTTTTTTTTTACAAAAAGCAAAAATAGTTATTTTTTCATGAACAGATGGCGCGATTAAGTAACTCGTAACTCACTGAGATTAGATTGAGTACTGGCAACCGTCACACACTGGGGTATTTGCTTCGAAAAGTTGGCCAAAATTATTTTCGTGCCGGAATTGTGTTTAAATGCGCTAATATTTTAATTTATGGAATAAAATGGAGAAATTTATCTTTAGATGAAAAAAGATATATATATTTTTAATTATATATATATATATATATATATATATATATATATATATATATATATATATATATATATAATTAAAAATATTTGTTTTTTTATTACACTAATATCATTATCATTGGATAATATTAATGGGTAATTTCATGCTAAACCATTCTGTGTGTGACTTATAATTCATTTATCGTTATTAGGTTTGGGTGATGCATCGATACATCGGCAAAAACCGGTGTGAAATCAACATCGTCAAACCGGTGTCATTATTTCCCCAACACCGAAACGTCACGATCTTTTTCGACGAGAGCACGATATTGCCTAGCACTTCAAGGACGAAGAACCGTGCCACGATTCATGCGCGGTGTTCCTAAGATACTATAGAAACGTATTGAAACCGTCGACACCGCGCCGTTTGAAACGAGTTCCATTAGCTTTTGCGCGGTACTTTATCAGCAAGCTCACATCGTGATAATCCTATCCAGCCCTGCATATGCGCGATGTTCCCAATATTGTATAGGAACATAGTGAAACCGTCGACATCGGGCCGTTTGAGACGATTTGCATTTGCTTTTGCGCATGACCGATACTTCATCAGAAAAAAACGCATCGTTGTAATTGTATTCACCTTCCGTATATGCGATGAGTATTGAAAATGAAAGGTGGCGCCAGTAGTCTAGTAATATTGGAGATTCCATAAAAGAAGTATTCCTTTTATTGTTTGAACATTATTTATGTTGTTCTTGCAACTCTTGTAAAACGTTTTGATTTTTATTTAATAGTCATCAGATATAAGACCTTGATATCTATTTTTGGAATTCTAGTAAGCATTTCCTACACTTTTTGTGTTTCATTTTTGATTTTTTATTTTTTTTTTCATTATTTCTCTTACTTGAAATAAATAAAATATTACTTGCTATTATTTTATTTTGCTTTATTTATTTAGTCCAGGGAATAGAGACATTTTGCCTTGCAAAAGGTTATGTAGTTCTGATTTTTTAATATGTTATAAAGGTTGGTCTCGTGGTTTATAAACCAAGTTTTCGACCTCCTAACCCTTGTGCGTTCTCCGTGGTGCACCAAAAACTGAACCGTTTTTCAGTTTATAGGTCATAACTCCTTGCCAATGCATCTTAGAAACAAACATTAATTCAAAGTTGTAGAATATTAAATTTTCTACAACTTTTGTATACAAAGTTTTTTTGTAGGCCTATTATGTAAATAGTTATGTCGCATAAAAGTCAAAACTTTTTCGTAAAAATGCTACTTTTTTAAGATTTGTGTCAAGTTTTTTGATTATATCTCCATAATGGTACGTCTTAGAGAAAAAGTTTGTGAATAAAAGTTGTAGAACAATCAATTTCCTACAAGTTTTATATATTAACTTATTTTCTAGGACTAATAACAAAGTAGTTACTCTGCTTTGTGTATTTTTCCGTGGTGCACAAAAAAAACCCGTTTTTCAGTTTATATATCATAACTCTTTTGCAATGCATTTTAAAAACAAACATTAAATTTAAAAGTTGTAGAATATTAAATTTTCTACAACTTTTGTGCACAATTTGCTTTTGTAAAGCTATTATGTAAAGAGTTACGTTGCATTAAAGTAAAAACTGTTTCGTAAAAATACTACTTTTTTAAGTTTTTTACCGAATTTTTCAATTATATCTTCATAAAAATAAGTCGTAAGGAAAAATATATTACACAAAAGTTATAGATCTATATTATATATATAATACTGATGATAATGTAAAATCAAAAGTGGAAATATATTAAATAATGTATTTATCTATATACAATAACGGTAATATCAATTTACCATTTTCGCCATGGTGCACCAAAAACCTTCTGAATTCTGAAATTTTGGATTTTTTTCAGTATACCGATCATATCCTTTTCACACTGCATTTTATAAGGAAAAAAATTATATGTTGGTAGAGTATTAAATTTCGACAACTTATGTATGTGCAAAGTTTGTTTTGTAGAAATATTGTATGAAAAATAAATTGTATGAAAAGCATCAAAGCAAAAACTCTTTATTAGATGATATCCATAAAAGTATATCATAAAAATTGTCGAACCTTAAATTTGCTACGTTTTATATACAAAGTTATTTTATAGGACTAATAACAAAAGAGCTACTTGATATGACCTAATATTAAAAACAGTTTCTTACTGCAAAGCCTGACAAGTTTGATAAAAAATAAAAATTAGGTATTAAAATAATAGTGTTATAAAACAAAAAATATAAATATTATAAAAATGTATATATCTCTATCTAACAATAGTAATATCAATAAAACTTACAATTTAGAAAACTTATAAATTTCTAAATTTAGTTTCGTTTAGCCATGAAGGCTCGGCTAGTTCCTCCGCAACTCCTTCAGGTTCTGTTGGGTCGTCTTCATCGTTGTCATCAATTATGATGTTCGCTATATTGTCGCAGCTTTGTCCATGACAGCTTTTACATATTATGAAGCACTTGAAACCGGCCTTTCTACAACCGCAGGCATTAGTGCATCCTATATTGCACTGGCAGAAAATGTAGGTAGAATCGATTGAGGAGCTGAATCCCTGGTGGTTGTAATAGGAAGAAGTCCTTTACTGTCCTTCTTCCATCCCCAGACCATAGGATTTTTCATTGGCCCATCCATGTTTTTACTTGATGGTATGTGCGAAAGACATGGTGCGTAGCAGCTTCTTGGGTCGGTTGTAGCTTTGACATATTTAACTTGCTGCCAGTTGTTGATTTGGAAAATTGTTTATAACGCAAATCATTTAAAGATGTTGCCCTATCACCACCATAGAGAGCAACAAGATTGCTTGATACTGCATCAGTGATGCTTGAAACACTGGCATTAGTATCTAGAAAGATCTTTGCAAATTCCTGTAATATTGGATACGACGAAGTAGCCATCATTACAACACATGTAATCCATTACTAAGTAACTACAATAAGTGGTTGATATTCTGTCGGGATGGTTAGTGATGGGGAGGGGTCAGAAAGAAAGCACTAGAAACTTTTTTCGGTTCTTCTAATCTTCTTCCTTGAATTCAGCTGTGGCAAATCTCAATCAACAGTATATGGTGTTTTCGCGGAAACTGAGATTTTAAAAGAATTCCTTTTTATGTCACTTATGCCACCCGACTTGAGATTTTTTTATTCTATCTCAAAAGATCTGTACCCCACGTAGTTTAGAATTAGCCACTTGAATGCAGTCTATTTCTCATTTTTATTTCCGAATGCAGAAATTTTTGGTGCTTCATGGCAAAATGGTAAATTTTATATTACTATTATCTATAGATATATATATATTGTTTAATATATTTCTCCTTTTTATTTTACATTATCATCAGTATTATATATATATATATAAGTAGTTAGAAATTGGGCATCCTGAGCCATGGAGCGACCGAGCGACGGGATGAGGGATGATGACGCCAACGGAAGTGGGCGTGACCGGATATGACGTCACAGGAAGTGACATCACAGGATATGCCGTCATCGGAAGTCACGTGACCGGAAGTGGAGTGGAGTTGTTCCCCTCCTGCTGCTGTTTTAGTTTCGGTTTCGTTATAAGCTGTTTGTGTATGACGTCACAGTGGGTATGACGTCATAATTTGTTTTATATCAAAGTTTTGAGTGGTGGCAACACTTTTTAGTTTCGGTTTATCTTTCAGACGGAGTTGAGTTGTTCTAGGACTGCTTCTTAGCGAATAAGTTAGAGTGATAGGCTTTTATTGCGTGACGTCACAGCGGGTATGACGTCATAATTTGTTTTATATCAAAGTTTTGAGCGGTGGCAACACTTTTTAGTTTTTGTTTCCAGTTAACTGGAGTTGAGTTGTTCTAGGGCTGCTTCTTAACGAATAAGTTAGAGTTATAGATATTTTTACTAGTGACGTCACAGTGAGTATGACGTCATAACTTGCTTAACGTTAAAAGTTTTGAGCAGTGGCAATACTTTTTAGTTTCGGTTTATCTTTCAGACGGAGTTGAGTTGTTCTAGAACTGCTTCTTAGCGAATAAGTTAGAGTGATAGGCTTTTATTGCGTGACGTCACAGCGGGTAAGACGTCATAATGTGTTTTATGTTACAGTTTAGTTAGGTGGCAACACCTTACATCTTGAGACATAAATTTAAGGCGGAGTTGAGTTGTATTTATGCTGCCTCTAAACGAAAACGTAATAGTGATAGGCTCTAATTGTATGACGTCACTGTGGGAATGCAGTGGGAATGACGTCATAGAGAGAATATGTTAAAGTTTAACTTTTTAAGTGTGGCAACACCCTGATATAGTTTTAAGGAGGGATGCGGGATGGGTCGAGGGGACGATGACGTCACCGGAAGTTGAGTTGTTCTAGGGCTGCTTCTAAACGAATAACTTAGAATTATAGGTATTTTTAGTAGTGACGTCACAGTGAATATGACGTCATTCTATGTTAAGATTTAGCATTTAAGGTATGGCAACATCTTGTGAGAGATCTAGATACGAGCAGGTGTTAATCGGATGACTCATTCTGTCTGAACAGGTTTGAACAGTTTGGGACAGGATATTGCATGGCGATAAAGATGGATAGGTGTTAGGGGAAGCCTAACCAATCAGGTTTCACGCTAGAGGGCGTTGTTTTGACTGCCAGCCAATCAGAAGGGGTGAGCTGCGTCACTCACGAACTTGTATTCAGCGAGGACCCCATTTCTCTCCTGATTTTGTCAAGTGAAGGTGCGTTTGCTGTTTCTTCGAAGTTGTGCTTATTAGTTTGAAGTGAAAATGTCGTCTGATTTACATATTGAGCTCGTTGAAAGTTTTTACGATGCAGCTAAATCACAACAGTTGTTGCATGAATTGTTGAACTACGAGTTTGAGAATCTGCAATTAAACTTTAATAGAAAAAGTTACACGCCTCAAAGGAAAGTGCTCGGTTTTGGTGATACTGGCGTGAACTATGCCTTTTCCGGAACGTGCGTCTTTGTCAAGCCGTGGACCTCTTTACTGCTTGATATTAAGAAGGATGTTGAAAACAAGACTGGACAAGAATACAACTATGCCCTTCTCAACTACTATACAGATGGAAATGCCAAGATTGGAGCTCATAAAGACAGCGAAAAAGACTTGGATCCAGACTTCACTATTCCAACCCTAAGTCTCGGAGCTATCAGAACCATGCAGTTTGCCCGTCCTGATTTCCAGCCCAACAAAGTTCCGTTGCCAAGTGGATCTCTCCTTCTCATGAAGCCACCCACCAATAAGTTCTGGACCCATGAAATTTCAGACGAGCCTGCTGTGACGGAGCCGAGAATCAGTATCACCTTCCGGAACATCGTAGAGAGACCGCAAGATATTGTAGAGTATCCCCACAAGTCCTTTTCTCGGAAGAGACCATCGGATGAAATGATCGTCGAAGAAGAAACAATTCCCGATGACGACTGGATGACTCGCCTTTATGCCTCTGTAAAGAAAACCAGTGGATGCCTCAAGGAATGGAACCTTGGATTTGGTTTCATAGTGTCCCTTCATCAATATGACTCTCTTCTTTTCATCCACATGTCTCAACATAATAGTCAAGGAAGTACTCAGAAAATTATGATGAACATGGATACCTTTCAGGACTTTTATAACAAACTCTTACACGTGAACACGAAATACGCAGCTAGTAGCGTTGTGTGTAACAATCAACTCCTGGTTCTATCACATAAGGGTGAGTTAGTTTTAAAACAACTCTTTTATCTTAAACTTAAGGAAAGTTCCTTAAAAGTAAATGAAAATAATCTTGCTAAAATTAGAGATCTCATGCATGAAATATGTGAAACCATCAAGGAGTCTCTTATAAATTTACTACGAGTTGAAATTCTTAATCATTGTGTTCAAAATGTAAATATACCTCCCAATATAGACTTATTTCATGAATATGTTTCTGCTTTTCGATGTGAAATAGAAAGTAATGTTTTAAAATTGTTTCGCTGTGATGCTTGTGCTATTGGTGACCCCTCACAAGGAAATCATGTCTGTATAACTACTTCATTGCAAGATCAGTCTTGGTGTGTTGGAGACGATGCTATTCTTGTACTTAATGTTAAAAATGTGATTGAAACCTTACAATGTAAAAATGTCATACAATTCTTTAATGAAGATTTCTTTAAATGTACATCATATGGTGCTTTGAAAGATTATTTGAAATTGTAAATAAAAATTATTCAATGGAAATTTGTGTGTGATTTTCTTATGTGAAATAATAGAACAAAAAATGTTAAAGCAATATCACTTTATTGAATCATAAATTTTCCCACTTTTTAGGTGGTTTTACATTTCGTCTCAACTTTGTTTGAACAATTTTTCTGATTTTTGGATACTCTAATGCATAAATAAGAGAGAAAAAGTAACATACTTGAACATCTTACAACTAAGAATTCAAAAGTGAACGTGAAAATTTACTTTACGAATAAACATCATGTCTTTAAAATGTGTAAGAATATCACTAAATAAGAGAAAAAAGTAACATACTTAAACTTTGTACGACAAATAACTTTGACATTAACGTAAAATTTTTTCTTCACATATAAAAATCACGACTTTAAAATGTGACGTGTAAGAAGAATTAGCATACTCTTATATCAACGATAAATAAGATAAAAAAGAAGCTCTAAAAATTTATAAGGCAAATAATTTAAATAATACGCGAAAATTTACCACACATATAAAAATTATGTCTTTCAAATGTGTAAGAATAACGCTAAATTAGAGAAAAAGAAATACTAAAAATTTATAAGGTAAGGTATTGAAACAATATGCGAAAATTTATTTCACGCATAAAATTTTTATCTTTAAAATGTGTAAGAATAATGCTAAATTAGAGAAGAAAAAAAAATAACATACTTAAACTTTCTTCGACAACAATTTAAACAATATGCGACATTTTCATACACAATTATTTTCTTAGGTTAATGTTAAATAATGGGAAATTTAACAGAATAAAAATTTCAAAGATAAAGAATTTTTACCTTTACACGAAAATTTACCTCACAAAAATATCATATCCTTAAACTTTAACGTGACAATTTACTCTTCATATACAATTAAACTCTTAGGTTAATGTTAAATAAGAAAAAAAAAATAATATACTTAAAATTTCTAAGATAAACATAACGTAAAAATTTCGTATCATGTGTTTAAAATGTAACATATAAGAGAAAAAACTAACATACTTGAACTTTCTATAGCAAAGAATTTAAGCATTAGCGTAAAAATTCACTTTACATATAAAATTCACATCTTTAAATGGGAAGATAAGCAGGTGACGGTAATTAGCCAATCAGGGTAGCGGTAGGTGATACGCCATTCGCCGGCATTTTTAGATCGGAGGATGAGTCACGCTAAAACTTGTTGGAACAGGTCGGGAGATTTGTACAGCAAGAACAACAGCATCGACGCGCAAGCAGCGGGTGATGCTGTGATGTGTCAGCAGGTCTTTGAGATTATCGTTTTCCTACTTTGCCGTTTTCATAATGAAATGTTTGTGAAAACTTGGAATGAATGAAGTGGATTTCAAAGACACATAAGTAAGTGAAGGTAGAATTCGCATGGACTTTCTTCCAAAAAGTATGATTCACTTGGAGAATTTAAGATCATTTCTACTTGAAAACTTTTCTATTATTTAAAACATTGAATATTGTTCAAACTCAGTGGGATTATATGCTACAATACGGGTAAAACTTAACAAAATTGTTACATAGAAGAAAAATAGTAAGATATTTAAAATAAATATTAGTTATAGATACTCCAAAGAAAAAATTTCACCTCTACTTTTCAATCGGAAATTCAATACAAGTTGGAAATTTATGTTACTTCAAGAAAGACTTAGACAATTTACTTTGTAATAATATACGTTAAGGTGTCATATTAACTCGTGCAATAAATGCTGACTAAGGATTATTTCACTTATCAATCTAAGAAAGGTGAATTGGGGGAAAATATTAAATAAATTGTAGATATTAAATACATTGTAGATATGCATTCAAGTTTTGAAAATCGCCTGCAAGACCTTTAAAACATCTTAAGATAATTTGAAAGAAACTTGCGAATTATATGTAAACTACATAACTTTTTATACTCTGAAAGGAAATCACAGGTAACTTAGTTAACTTTTTTCATGGTAACACTCATATTCAATGACATGTTTTTAAAATTTAACCTTCTTTACATGATATTAGTTATAAATTTGTTCAATCTCAGATGCGATATACTATTATTTCTAACATATATGTTACGAATTGTGTAAAGTTTTTAAAAGAGTATATGCAAATCACCAATCAGAAACATAAAAGTCTAACATCATTCAAACAAACTAAAATAATAAGATATTTTCCTTAGTGGAAATAGTTAACTACTCATGTGATGGAATATACTAGAAAATTTAAATACTGAAAAAAGTTTGCTAGGCAAACTTAAAGAATATTTTTTTTTTCTTGTGAAAAACTAGCATAAATTTGAAAAATGTAGAGTTTGTTACTACGTAAAATTGAACATCATCTGGACAAACTAAATTATACGTGAATTTTTTTTTTATTATTATTATTTGAGAGGTGCTGACAATATATCATTAATATAGAGATTTTTAAGTTCCATCCATAATTTCTAAATAACTTATACATAAATTTCAGAAAACTGAAACGGAATGTGTTTTACAAGACGCTTATTTTGTAAGATGAATATTCAATATTAATATAACTGAGCAAAGTTCATTCAGGAAAAAACTTGTAAAAGATACTTATATTTTGAAAATAGTTTGAAATATCCTTTTAAATTTATGAATGCTCGCTTTCGAAAGACACAAATAAAACTGATATTACTCATGATAATTAACACATACATAACATTAGTCAAACAAAGTGAAATTTTTATTACTTGTGACCGATAACTTTTCAGTGAAGCAGAACTTACATAGGAAATTTGTGCAAACTTTTTCAACTTTTAAACCAAGTATCATGTAAAATTATAAATTACGATAGGAAATAGCATACTTCAGAATCGGAACAAGTCTTCTAGTTAAGCTAAATGTATTTCTCAAGGAATTGAAAGCATACCAGAGAAGTCCTTATCATTTCGCATCTTTTCTCATGTTGCAAGAAGACATACTTTGTAAAAGATCGTCTTAGCACTTAACAAAAATCAGTAAAAATAAATATATTTTCTATGGCAAAGATAAAACTTCACAACTTAATTACTTAAATTTAGCTAAGTTGCACATGGTTTATTCACATAACTCGCATATGCTTCGAATGTTGAAATATATTTGTCAGTTGAAATCAAACTCATCGAAAATAAATGCTATCTACATTTTCAAGTCGGAAATTACTATTAAATAAACTTTACATGTAAGACATTATCATGTTAAAAAGAAAAATCTACAAAAATGTAAATGATAATTTTACTGTTGGTACATAAATGATGAATAATTTATGATTTTATTCTAGGCAAACGTTTTATTGTCTAACAGAGAACTTAAACTTTAGCAGAAAAACGAAAAAATACAATTTTTATATCCTATCATGCTTGTCGAAAATTGAATTTATTAGCTGTTGTAATAGATTTTTATTGTCCAAATTTCTATAGTTCTTCCCAGTGCAATAATATTAAGTTCATGTGTAATGAGTACGTTTTTTTTTTTTTTTTTTGTGGAATCTTATAAATTTAATGAAATTATTATGACCTAAGAGATTGAGTGAACTGAATAAATCAATGACGTAAATTTAAACAGTGACTTGAACTGATACATACTATAACTGTAAAGAAGTATGACAAAGTGATAGATAAAGTGAAAATAGAAGTTGAGTGAAATGTGTTGAAAAAAGTTGAAGACGACAAGAAATTCATAAATGAGAATTATCATTGACTTATATTAACTTCGTTTTTCTTGCTTATGACAAGAAAATACACTCTTGTTTATTAAGAACCAACTTGATATCTTATCATAGAATGACAATGATGAAATATCTATACATTAAAAAAAATACCAAACTTAGACATAGCAAATTTCTTGAAATTCATGTATAATGTGAGAAGTTTTACTGGAAATATAGAAGATACAACATTGAAAGATGTGAATGTTTCGAAGTACTTTATCAGAAATAAAAAAATAAAAAAAAATGCGCTGAGGTCCGCTATAAAATTTTTTAGGAGAAAGTTTAAACAAAATTTAAAATCAAACATGCTTTTAAGTGGGAACACATATATTAAAACTATAGCACATTTAACAATTTATATTATGTCATCTCAGTTGGTATCAAACTGAATAATATGAAAAACAACCACAAACTGAATAAACATGAAAATTATCAATATATGTGGAAAAGTTTCCTTTTTTCACATATAAAAAAAAAAAATAACACATTGACATACGTTAAGATCACGAAACATGCGTAATCATATACCGATAAGAGCAACCAATATTGCGGGGAGATATTCACGTGATGGACAATATCCCATGAATAAATTGAGTGATTTAATTTCTAATGCTAATTCCAATAGTATTCCACGTAACTTCAACTTTATATGTTACACTATAGATATATTTATTTTTCAAATATATTGACTTTCGAAAAATCATCCTTCAATATAAGAATGATCATAGTAAGAATAAAAGAAAAGATACTAAGCATTGATTTCAACTTAGCAACAAATCATATGCGTGAAACGAAAATTGCTTCGAACCAAAGTATAACTATCCAATTTCATTGATTCCTACAAGAAAGTTTTTTTTTAACCAGTAATTGAATTTTTTTTTTCTCGTACACATTATAAGTGTTGTCCAATCAGGTGTAGAATAGCTGAAGATATCCGACCTCTTTCTAAATATTAATAAGTCACTGTTGAAAAACTTATAAAAATTTCAATTTACAATTAAAGTTTTTTTTTATATATATATATATTTCAAAGAATTTTTTCAAATTAATATGTATATTTAAATACTGAAACTTATTCACTTCAATAACTGCATGTTTAAGTTATAAAACTTGCCGTATGTATTGAAAAATTGTAACTTTTCGTTTTCGTATAAATCGATAACTTATACACTAGTTCTTCATCAATTAATCTTCTAAGTAAATCTTTCAAAGGTAAAAACATACCTATAGCTTTGCATTTGTAACAAGTTAAATTGTACATGTTTCTCGTGAAATTAAAATTTTATATGTTTTTCATGAAAATATATAAAATTTTGTAACTTTCACATGAAACATGTACAATTTAACTTGTTACAAATGCAAAGCTATAGGTATGTTTTTACCTTTGAAAGATTTACTTAGAAGATTAATTGATGAAGAACTAGTGTATAAGTTATCGATTTATACGAAGACGAAAAGTTACAATTTTTCAATACATACGACAAGTTTTATAACTTAAACATGCATTTATTGAAGTGAATAAGTTTCAGTATTTAAATATACATATTAATTTGAAAAAATTCTTTGAAATATATATATATATAAAAAAAAACTTTAAGTGTAAATTGAAATTTTTATAAGTTTTTCAACAGTGACTTATTAATATTTAGAAAGAGGTCGGATATCTTCAGCTATTCTACACCTGATTGGACAACACTTATAATGTGTACGAGAAAAAAAAAATTCAATTACTGGTTAAAAAAAAACTTTCTTGTAGGAATCAATGAAATTGGATAGTTATACTTTGGTTCGAAGCAATTTTCGTTTCACGCATATGATTTGTTGCTAAGTTGAAATCAATGCTTAGTATCTTTTCTTTTATTCTTACTATGATCATTCTTATATTGAAGGATGATTTTTCGAAAGTCAATATATTTGAAAAATAAATATATCTATCAGTGGCGGTTCTAGGCAAATCACAAGGGAGGGGCTACAGCATGCAAAAATGTTCCGTAATGAGAAAGCAAAATTAATTAGAGCTACTGTTGTGGTCAATTAGATTTTATCGCAATCAAGAAATAGTACATTAATATACAGTGTGGCAATTATTTAATTAACTTTAATTATATTTGAGTAATTAAGTGCAAATAATTATTTTAATTAATTATTCAAACTGGTGGTTTTTTTAAAGCAATAGTCTAGGTGGATGACCTTAGTTAAAATTGAGTTGTTTTTCTCGATACATTAATACAAAAACAAAACATCAAATTTTGTAGAGTCTGTGTCTGTGATTTTAGACATTCCAATTTGCAATTTTCATTCGTCTTGCTTTTTTGCGACTGAAGATGTTAATGACGTCTTCTATGGAGATTTTTCTATCCTTTTGAATATTTGCCAGTGCTAGTCCGTTTAATCTTGCCTGGCCCATGGTGCTTCTTAAATATGTTTTAATCCGTCGTAATGTGGAGAAGCTCCTTTCGGGTGTGCTTGTTGTAACGGGGATTGTTCCAAATATCTGTAGAAGAATAAAAATGTTGGGGAAAAATTGTTGATCGCACTTCTTCAGGGCCTCAACTGCTGTATAAGGCGGCTCAATCTCACTATCCCATTTGTTTTTCCATAGCTTTATTTCTGACTTTAGTATAAGCTCAGAGCCATCTAGGTACTGCTGGTAATTTTTTGCAGCCTTGAGGATTTCTTCTTCTTCGTACTTCAAAATATTTTTTGGAACAAGGCCTTCTAAAGGTAATATATCCACCAATCGTTGGGAAAATCTCGATTCCAGTTCTTGAATCAAATGGTCTACCAACGGTAAAAAAAACCATTCGTCTGTAATACTCCTCGGGATTTGAAGCATCAGTATTTTCTCGATGAGTCTGTCGAAAGCATTTTCTTGGTATGCGTATTTCGCATTCGATTTCGCTTGCTTTTTGCAAAGCGTCTTCGAAAATACTACCGAATTCGACATCCACAGTTCTTCGTAGATTTCTGAAAACCTCTAATATGCAGTTTATATTTTGCAGGGCATTTCCAAAATCTAATTGTGGATTTTGTAGTTGCTCCCTTAGCCTTAGAGTTATTGCCATGCAATATGCCGTTGTTTCCAAGGCTATGATGAATTCTCCTTTTTGAATAGCCGAACTGAGCATAGAAGCTTTGCTTGATGTTTCCGAGTTGGTATCTGGTGAAGTTGAAAGTTGATCAAGCAGTGTTACAATAGGGAGAAATAACTCTTTAAATCTAATTAAGCTATCGTGTCGCTCTACCCATCTAGTGGGGCACATCACCTTTAAACTTTTCTTCTTTATTTCTGGAAGTTGATTAATTACTTCCTCTAGAGCATTTTTTCGTAGAGCAGAAGCAGAAAGAAAAGTTGTTACCGCTCCTACGGTTCCTAACATGTTTCGTATGGCAGGAATGTCACACGATTTTGAAATAACCAAATTCAAGGAGTGGCTGAAACAGTGACTGTAAATAGCCATGGGTTGCTCGTTTGATATCAGGGCTTGCACTCCTTTAAACTTTCCAGCCATGTTAGAACCCCCATCATACCCTTGGCCGCAAAGGTGTTCTTTTGTTAAGACCAAGGCATCCAACTCTTTATCGATTGCTTCTTTTATAGCAACACCAGTTGTCTCTGTCATTTCTGTAAAACCAACAAATTCTTCTTTGGTAACGAAAGATTGGGTATCTATGTACCTAACACAAAATGTCATCTGTTCCTTGGTGCTGACATCTGTTGTTTCATCGCACATTATACTGAAAAATTTTGATCTTTTAACATCTTCTGATATTGAAGAACGAAAAGTTTCTCCGATACAGTCTATAATTTCATTTTGGACTGTGTTGCTAATCATTGCACTGTTACGCCTGCAAATTGCGAAATGTCGCTTGAGGTCTTCGTCCCCAGCATCCACACGAAAAGCCAAAAGTCTTTGGAAAACTCCATGCTTTCCAACCAGAAGATCCTCATTACTTTCTTCTTTTAATTGTGAAATCAAACCGTGATCACGATGTCCTCTTAAGGGCAAATTGTTCCTAGCACAAAATACTATAGTTTTTACTATAGGCCTCAATCGTTTTCGATTATCCTCAATAATGGCCGATGTTTCGGAATCTAAAACAACGTCAATGCTTTTCTTGCTTGATTCCATTACTTTTGTAAATTCTACTGCTTTTTCCATGGAGAATTTGTGGTACTTAGTATTTTCATGCTTACGTAGATCTTCGGTGGCTTTTTTATATTTGGCTAACGGTTCTTTTACCAGTGTTTTGAGAGCCTAAAAAATGTACACGCTTGTTAAATTTATATTTATACATATTTTAGGATACATAGTTTTTCTAACTAATTGAACATTTCGGTCGTTAAAGTAAAGCACCCGGTTTAGTAGTATAAAAAAAGGATTTTAATAAAGATTTAAAAGTTGAAAGTTTAAATTGATTTGTTTCGCATTAGTATTAACTTTATTTCTCAAAATGCCGACAATATAGGTAAGCCTTCCGCAAAAATTGCAAAGAACGCGTTTCGCAAAATTGTGGAGCTGGCCAGTTTTGCTGTTACACAGTACCTTTACACTTTCAAAATAGTATTACACAAAATGTTCCATAAATTTTGTACATTATTTACGGGTCACTTACAATTTCGTTAATTTTTATTGACAACTTCAAGAGTAATAAAATAAAATATGGAGTCAAAATTTTAATAATTTCAATATAAATTGGGCGAATTTAGGCTATAACTTTTTAAAGTATTAAAAAAACAATTATTAAAGTTTTGAAATATTAAAGTCAGAAATGCATTTGAAATTTTTATTCTTAAATTAATCTTAAATCATTTATTTTTAATTGTACCCAATTTTTTTTTAATATCTAAGGAACAATATTCGACGATAACGACCAATCAGTTGGTTGTTGATATAATCGTTAAAACATTAAACATTTCATACAAATGAAAATATCACACAAGTTACAATGAAATGCATAAGAAAAGAAAATCAAATATTTTACCTGAGATCCGATACCAGCACCTGAAGGAGCAAAGAGAACGCATTGGGTGCAAAGTCCACAGCCTAGCATTTGCCTATATGCTAGCCACTTGTATTTTTTTAGCCAATCATGATTAAATTTCCGTTTCTGTTTCCCTTCTACTAGTTCTGGAAAAGGAAATGTTGTTGGAGGTATCCAAGTATTTTTTAGTAATTTTAGTTTCTCATCATCTGTTAAAACTTCTTTCACGGCTCTTCCTATATCACAGGGATCATGTGATTTTTCATATGTATCCTATATATAAATATAGAAATTGATTAATTTGATAATCACTACGAGTATATACGTAATTTTTTTTTTTTTTTTTTGTAACAGAGTATAATAGATATCGTTTTTGTTTTTATTATCCTATATATTAAATTACTTGCATGTACAATTAAGTTACTTGCAAAAAAATTCAAAAATGCATTTTTCGAAAAACTGCAGTTGTCTGGCTTTGGAACTGAACGACACATAAAAATAAATATTTATGTGTAAAGCTTACCGGAAGATTTATCTTGCCAGGATCATAGGCTTTTATCGCACTTTCTGACTTCGATTCCAAATTTCCAACATCTAGCTCTTTACAATGGCTTTTAGCGCTGCTCTCTTTTTTCCCGAAATAATCGGTTAAATGTCGCTTCATTTTGATAGCGTACTATGCACAACTATAAACTGGTATAGGGAGACCAGTAAAAATTCCAGGCTGGTACGAGTCAAAGACACACAATACAATAGGAAGAACAAGGATGTTCTGGAATGTCTTCTGAACTAGTTTTAAAACCTGTTCGTGTTCGTTTGGTACTTTCATAAACGAATAATAAAATAGACAGGACGCTCCAATATCTGTTATTAAGAGAGGGTGTTACCAAGACGGAACACGTGACGTGACTAATTCCAATGGCTTTTAAAAACCATTTCTACCCTTTTCAAAATATTATAAAACATTAGTCTAGACTTTCATTTTCATTTCATTATCAATTACAATTTTCAGAAGTAAGTAAATGATAAAGACCATTATTACCAATTAAAGGCAGCTATGTCAGAAAGCAAAATACAAACTAACTTTTATAAGTCTTAAAAAAATAAAATTATTAAGATAATTTTTAAAAAATGACATGACTGTGAAAGGTTATTGAATCCCTTATTTCAAAATCAATTTTGCATCCAAATCCAGTATAGTATTCTGGCATTTTTTCGGCATTCAAGAAAATAGTCTTCAGCTTTCAATTGTTTAACCTTGAAGTAAATGAAAGAATTTTTCTCCAGTTCCGTTTTGAAGGCTGTCGTCACGTGACCGCGCTGTTCGTATTATTAGGTTTTGCCATACAGACTTGGTCTAGTTAATTTATTCTTAGTCTATGGGTACTTTGGTTACCTATTAACAGGGCACTTGGACCAAACGTCGAAAACTACGACATTCTTTTACCTTTTACGGAGAATTGGGGGGAGAAAGGCAGACGCGTCATTTCATATAATTCTAGGGGGGGGGGGGGCAAAAATGAGATTTTCTGATCGGAAATTAAACTTTTTCTTAAATATTTGTATCTAGAAATACATTAAAAAAAAAAAAAAAATTTAAAATCTTAGGTGGGGGTTGTTATGAAAGGGGGCAGGGTTGTTATGAAAACCATTTTATCCAGTGTAAGTTTCACCCTCATGGGGGGGGGGGGGGCTATAGCCCCCTTAGCCCCCCCCCCCATGGAGCCGCCTCTGATATCTATAGTGTAACATATAAAGTTGAAGTTACGTGGAATACTATTGGAATTAGCATTAGAAATTAAATCACTCAATTTATTCATGGGATATTGTCCATCACGTGAATATCTCCCCGCAATATTGGTTGCTCTTATCGGTATATGATTACGCATGTTTCGTGATCTTAACGTATGTCAATGTGTTATTTTTTTTTTATATGTGAAAAAAGGAAACTTTTCCACATATATTGATAATTTTCATGTTTATTCAGTTTGTGGTTGTTTTTCATATTATTCAGTTTGATACCAACTGAGATGACATAATATAAATTGTTAAATGTGCTATAGTTTTAATATATGTGTTCCCACTTAAAAGCATGTTTGATTTTAAATTTTGTTTAAACTTTCTCCTAAAAAATTTTATAGCGGACCTCAGCGCATTTTTTTTTATTTTTTTATTTCTGATAAAGTACTTCGAAACATTCACATCTTTCAATGTTGTATCTTCTATATTTCCAGTAAAACTTCTCACATTATACATGAATTTCAAGAAATTTGCTATGTCTAAGTTTGGTATTTTTTTTAATGTATAGATATTTCATCATTGTCATTCTATGATAAGATATCAAGTTGGTTCTTAATAAACAAGAGTGTATTTTCTTGTCATAAGCAAGAAAAACGAAGTTAATATAAGTCAATGATAATTCTCATTTATGAATTTCTTGTCGTCTTCAACTTTTTTCAACACATTTCACTCAACTTCTATTTTCACTTTATCTATCACTTTGTCATACTTCTTTACAGTTATAGTATGTATCAGTTCAAGTCACTGTTTAAATTTACGTCATTGATTTATTCAGTTCACTCAATCTCTTAGGTCATAATAATTTCATTAAATTTATAAGATTCCACAAAAAAAAAAAAAAAAAAAACGTACTCATTACACATGAACTTAATATTATTGCACTGGGAAGAACTATAGAAATTTGGACAATAAAAATCTATTACAACAGCTAATAAATTCAATTTTCGACAAGCATGATAGGATATAAAAATTGTATTTTTTCGTTTTTCTGCTAAAGTTTAAGTTCTCTGTTAGACAATAAAACGTTTGCCTAGAATAAAATCATAAATTATTCATCATTTATGTACCAACAGTAAAATTATCATTTACATTTTTGTAGATTTTTCTTTTTAACATGATAATGTCTTACATGTAAAGTTTATTTAATAGTAATTTCCGACTTGAAAATGTAGATAGCATTTATTTTCGATGAGTTTGATTTCAACTGACAAATATATTTCAACATTCGAAGCATATGCGAGTTATGTGAATAAACCATGTGCAACTTAGCTAAATTTAAGTAATTAAGTTGTGAAGTTTTATCTTTGCCATAGAAAATATATTTATTTTTACTGATTTTTGTTAAGTGCTAAGACGATCTTTTACAAAGTATGTCTTCTTGCAACATGAGAAAAGATGCGAAATGATAAGGACTTCTCTGGTATGCTTTCAATTCCTTGAGAAATACATTTAGCTTAACTAGAAGACTTGTTCCGATTCTGAAGTATGCTATTTCCTATCGTAATTTATAATTTTACATGATACTTGGTTTAAAAGTTGAAAAAGTTTGCACAAATTTCCTATGTAAGTTCTGCTTCACTGAAAAGTTATCGGTCACAAGCAATAAAAATTTCACTTTGTTTGACTAATGTTATGTATGTGTTAATTATCATGAGTAATATCAGTTTTATTTGTGTCTTTCGAAAGCGAGCATTCATAAATTTAAAAGGATATTTCAAACTATTTTCAAAATATAAGTATCTTTTACAAGTTTTTTCCTGAATGAACTTTGCTCAGTTATATTAATATTGAATATTCATCTTACAAAATAAGCGTCTTGTAAAACACATTCCGTTTCAGTTTTCTGAAATTTGTGTATAAGTTATTTAGAAATTATGGATGGATGTTAAAAATCTCTATATTAATGATATATTGTCAGCACCTCTCAAATAATAATAAAAAAAAAAAATTCACGTATAATTTAGTTTGTCCAGATGATGTTCAATTTTACGTAGTAACAAACTCTACATTTTTCAAATTTATGCTAGTTTTTCACAAGAAAAAAAAATATTCTTTAAGTTTGCCTAGCAAACTTTTTTCAGTATTTAAATTTTCTAGTATATTCCATCACATGAGTTGTTAACTATTTCCACTAAGGAAAATATCTTATTATTTTAGTTTGTTTGAATGATGTTAGACTTTTATGTTTCTGATTGGTGATTTGCATATACTCTTTTAAAAACTTTACACAATTCGTAACATATATGTTAGAAATAATAGTATATCGCATCTGAGATTGAACAAATTTATAACTAATATCATGTAAAGAAGGTTAAATTTTAAAAACATGTCATTGAATATGAGTGTTACCATGAAAAAAGTTAACTAAGTTACCTGTGATTTCCTTTCAGAGTATAAAAAGTTATGTAGTTTACATATAATTCGCAAGTTTCTTTCAAATTATCTTAAGATGTTTTAAAGGTCTTGCAGGCGATTTTCAAAACTTGAATGCATATCTACAATGTATTTAATATCTACAATTTATTTAATATTTTCCCCCAATTCACCTTTCTTAGATTGATAAGTGAAATAATCCTTAGTCAGCATTTATTGCACGAGTTAATATGACACCTTAACGTATATTATTACAAAGTAAATTGTCTAAGTCTTTCTTGAAGTAACATAAATTTCCAACTTGTATTGAATTTCCGATTGAAAAGTAGAGGTGAAATTTTTTCTTTGGAGTATCTATAACTAATATTTATTTTAAATATCTTACTATTTTTCTTCTATGTAACAATTTTGTTAAGTTTTACCCGTATTGTAGCATATAATCCCACTGAGTTTGAACAATATTCAATGTTTTAAATAATAGAAAAGTTTTCAAGTAGAAATGATCTTAAATTCTCCAAGTGAATCATACTTTTTGGAAGAAAGTCCATGCGAATTCTACCTTCACTTACTTATGTGTCTTTGAAATCCACTTCATTCATTCCAAGTTTTCACAAACATTTCATTATGAAAACGGCAAAGTAGGAAAACGATAATCTCAAAGACCTGCTGACACATCACAGCATCACCCGCTGCTTGCGCGTCGATGCTGTTGTTCTTGCTGTACAAATCTCCCGACCTGTTCCAACAAGTTTTAGCGTGACTCATCCTCCGATCTAAAAATGCCGGCGAATGGCGTATCACCTACCGCTACCCTGATTGGCTAATTACCGTCACCTGCTTATCTTCCCATTTAAAGATGTGAATTTTATATGTAAAGTGAATTTTTACGCTAATGCTTAAATTCTTTGCTATAGAAAGTTCAAGTATGTTAGTTTTTTCTCTTATATGTTACATTTTAAACACATGATACGAAATTTTTACGTTATGTTTATCTTAGAAATTTTAAGTATATTATTTTTTTTTTCTTATTTAACATTAACCTAAGAGTTTAATTGTATATGAAGAGTAAATTGTCACGTTAAAGTTTAAGGATATGATATTTTTGTGAGGTAAATTTTCGTGTAAAGGTAAAAATTCTTTATCTTTGAAATTTTTATTCTGTTAAATTTCCCATTATTTAACATTAACCTAAGAAAATAATTGTGTATGAAAATGTCGCATATTGTTTAAATTGTTGTCGAAGAAAGTTTAAGTATGTTATTTTTTTTTCTTCTCTAATTTAGCATTATTCTTACACATTTTAAAGATAAAAATTTTATGCGTGAAATAAATTTTCGCATATTGTTTCAATACCTTACCTTATAAATTTTTAGTATTTCTTTTTCTCTAATTTAGCGTTATTCTTACACATTTGAAAGACATAATTTTTATATGTGTGGTAAATTTTCGCGTATTATTTAAATTATTTGCCTTATAAATTTTTAGAGCTTCTTTTTTATCTTATATATCGTTGATATAAGAGTATGCTAATTCTTCTTACACGTCACATTTTAAAGTCGTGATTTTTATATGTGAAGAAAAAATTTTACGTTAATGTCAAAGTTATTTGTCGTACAAAGTTTAAGTATCTTACTTTTTTCTCTTATTTAGTGATATTCTTACACATTTTAAAAACATGATGTTTATTCGTAAAGTAAATTTTCACGTTCACTTTTGAATTCTTAGTTGTAAGATGTTCAAGTATGTTACTTTTTCTCTCTTATTTATGCATTAGAGTATCCAAAAATCAGAAAAATTGTTCAAACAAAGTTGAGACGAAATGTAAAACCACCTAAAAAGTGGGAAAATTTATGATTCAATAAAGTGATATTGCTTTAACATTTTTTGTTCTATTATTTCACATAAGAAAATCACACACAAATTTCCATTGAATAATTTTTATTTACAATTTCAAATAATCTTTCAAAGCACCATATGATATACATTTAAAGAAATCTTCATTAAAGAATTGTATGACATTTTTACATTGTAAGGTTTCAATCACATTTTTAACATTAAGTACAAGAATAGCATCGTCTCCAACACACCAAGACTGATCTTGCAATGAAGTAGTTATACAGACATGATTTCCTTGTGAGGGGTCACCAATAGCACAAGCATCACAGCGAAACAATTTTAAAACATTACTTTCTATTTCACATCGAAAAGCAGAAACATATTCATGAAATAAGTCTATATTGGGAGGTATATTTACATTTTGAACACAATGATTAAGAATTTCAACTCGTAGTAAATTTATAAGAGACTCCTTGATGGTTTCACATATTTCATGCATGAGATCTCTAATTTTAGCAAGATTATTTTCATTTACTTTTAAGGAACTTTCCTTAAGTTTAAGATAAAAGAGTTGTTTTAAAACTAACTCACCCTTATGTGATAGAACCAGGAGTTGATTGTTACACACAACGCTACTAGCTGCGTATTTCGTGTTCACGTGTAAGAGTTTGTTATAAAAGTCCTGAAAGGTATCCATGTTCATCATAATTTTCTGAGTACTTCCTTGACTATTATGTTGAGACATGTGGATGAAAAGAAGAGAGTCATATTGATGAAGGGACACTATGAAACCAAATCCAAGGTTCCATTCCTTGAGGCATCCACTGGTTTTCTTTACAGAGGCATAAAGGCGAGTCATCCAGTCGTCATCGGGAATTGTTTCTTCTTCGACGATCATTTCATCCGATGGTCTCTTCCGAGAAAAGGACTTGTGGGGATACTCTACAATATCTTGCGGTCTCTCTACGATGTTCCGGAAGGTGATACTGATTCTCGGCTCCGTCACAGCAGGCTCGTCTGAAATTTCATGGGTCCAGAACTTATTGGTGGGTGGCTTCATGAGAAGGAGAGATCCACTTGGCAACGGAACTTTGTTGGGCTGGAAATCAGGACGGGCAAACTGCATGGTTCTGATAGCTCCGAGACTTAGGGTTGGAATAGTGAAGTCTGGATCCAAGTCTTTTTCGCTGTCTTTATGAGCTCCAATCTTGGCATTTCCATCTGTATAGTAGTTGAGAAGGGCATAGTTGTATTCTTGTCCAGTCTTGTTTTCAACATCCTTC